>CM070733.1:6504039-7104039 GCA_036346275.1 Otatea glauca | reverse complement strand
AGCAGATCACGAGTTTGAGTCGTCCTAGCAACCACACGGGCGAGTATTTTGCGCGAAAATCGCGTGACTTGTGACGTGACTTGCGATGCACGGTCGTGCGTAGAATACGGGGTGGTCGGTCTAGATGCAAATTTTTTTTTTTGATTTTACCGAGTGATTTACGAACCGGATTATTACTGTTGGTTCGCATACAAACCGACAGTGATACCGAAACCGGCAGTGATAGTCGGACTATCACTACCGATCAATCACTGCCGGTTCTAAAATTCGGCAGTGATACCAGTTTGGAACTAGCAGTGAATGGTGTTGTGTAGTAGTATTAGTATCTCTCTATTACTTGACAATTATCAACGATTTGTGCAATCAACTACTAGTGGCGATGACATTACTTGCTAACAACTGTACGTTACGCCTTTTGTTCTTTTTTAAGTGACGCTTTTTACTTTTTACGGTCAGTGAGGCATGACTTTGACTATTTTTACGTAACTTTTCTTATTTTGTAGCCAATCTGATACTTTCAAACATATTAGTGGTCAAGTTTGACGCCATATATTCTAGACTATCACTTAAAAAGAACGGAGGGAGTAGCAGCTAGCTCTATACATTAGTTGCTAACTATACGTGTTGCTTGCTGAACTAATTGCTAGTGGCTCTACTGTGGGGACATCCTGTAATCCAAGTGTCACCGAAATCATGCATCATGTAATGTTCGTCGAGGAATCCTTCTCCTAATTTGCCTACCGAAGGTTTAAGCAAGGGTGAGTACTTTTAGTACTTAGCAAGCAAATATTACATGCAAAAATTTCACAGGAATTGGCGCTAGGTTGATACTAATTAGTATATTATTGCTTTGTTACAAAAGTAAGTTTTTGCTTTTAGAGAACATAGTTTTAAAAGGTTGAAATTAACATAGTGTCGTCATCATAGATTAATATTCTCCATTAATACCGATTACTAGTTCAATTCATCACTTCGAAATAACTACTTATGCTTTGAACTTGTAATCACCTAGAAACATAGCTCCATATACCGAGAGCATGGCGTATCGACACTTCAATACTAACCATGTCCGATGACTCATAATTTATGTTTTTCTCGTAGCATAAGGTTCTAATCCTTATATGCTTCAGATCTACATTATTTAATGTGTCCGTACTAATTGATGACAATTCTACATTAGTTACTAACCCTACAACTATTACTAGTTGAACATAATTACATGTTATTAGAAAATCTAATTACATGTTATTAGAAAATTAACTGTCATTAATTGAGTTAGTAGCTAGGAAGGGTGCAATTACTACTGATCAAGGAGAAACTATTATCTAATTGGGTTAACAACTTGCCACTTATATTATTATGTAGTTAAAATATGAGCAATATGGGTATTGTTTCGTTAGAATAGTTGTATGGAGCATAATGGTTCAAACGAAATTCAAATAGGATGCTTGGTGAGAAAGATATGGTTGCCTAAAGTTTACAAATAAAAGACCATATCTATTTAACGTGATTGCCACCTAAGCAACCTTCACATTACTACGTGTGTGAACATGTCCCGGCCCACCTGTCATCGTGCATATAAGAAGCTTTTTGTTGATAGTGTGTACGCCTAACAAAAATTAAATGGATGCATGTCTCCCTCCGTACACCCAATGAAGTCAGAACTTCTTAGGGCCGGACAAACTTTCTATATATATATAAATTTGATCTCCTTTCGAATGCAATTATTAAAATAGTCTTCTCTCCGATCACGAAAACCGATAGATGATGCGTATCATCTGTCACGCTCTTGTATCACAGAAAGAGGTATCGAGCTGTAGGTGCTCAGGAGGAGCATCTACCGAGCCGTGGGACCTTAGTAGGATAGTAGCTTGCTAAGCTATGGTAACTCAGTACCTCTTGTCGTGACCTAGCAATACAGCTAGGGGTGTCAATCGGGCACAATAAATACGGGTAGTGCTCGTCTATATCCGTAACCGTCAACCAATTCCTCGTACATATTTGTTACCTATAGACATGCTCATTTATCCGTCACCATCAACAAACATTAGGAATTCCCGAGAATTCAACAAAACATTCAGCCTTCTACAACCTTCGTGAGTAGAATGCTCTAAGATTCACCAAAATGAATCCTCCTTTTTGCTCCTCTTAACTACAGATCCAAACTTTCTTGGTTTGTCCTAAGTCACTAGAGCTACAGGCAGAGAGATCAGTGGGAATGCAGAGGAGGGAGAAGAGGATATTTGTCAGTAGTATACCTTTGTGGCGCTTGTACTTGAATTTTTTAATGTTCTAACCCGGTGGAAGAATTTGTTTTGCGTGATTAGTCGCTGATCCGATGAAATTACAAAAATGGCCGTTGTACAGTAAAATCCAGCGGACACGGGCCACGAGATTTTTTGTAATCATTTTCCAGCGGTCCGGATCCGCTGGAAATTTTTTTTCGGATTTCAACGGACTGCGTCTGCTGTTTTTTTTTTAAATTAGAAAAAAGCGGCGCTGTACGGCTTACGATTCCAGCGGACTGGAACCACTGGAATCAACCGAATCCAGCGGTTCCAGTCCACTGGAATTCGGTGACACTAAAGGCGATAGTCGACGAGACCGCAAGGATCAGAATTTTGACAAGGCAAAAGTGAGGTGCTATAATTATAATGATTACAGACATTTCGTTTCAGAGTGCCACAAGCTGAAGGAGGCGAAAAAAGCACTCCTTGCCGAAGTTCTAAGTGACAACGAACCGGCACTACTTTGACGCAGTGTCAAGTAAGAGAGTTGAGTCTGGGATGTTGAAGAGATATGTTCATCATCCTAAGTCGAGTTCATCAAAGTTGACTCCGGTATGTTGAGGAGATGTGTTCACCATCCAAAGTCATGTCCGTCGAAGATGAAATCAAGACGTTGAGGAGACGTGTTCGCCGTCTTGATTTAAGTAAGTTGAGTACATGATGTTAAGGAGATGCGTTCTCCATCATGTATCGAGTAAATGTTGGATAAAGTCATATTGAGACCGACTACCTCAACAAGTTAGAGTTGTGTTATAAGATTAAGGGGATGATTGATAGATTTAATCTTATTTTAGGAGAGTTTGTTTTGGAAAGAGTGTTGAATCCGAGTAGAAGATGAATATTAGAAACCGAGTCAGTTGTTGAGATGTAGCATTTATAAGGCGCAGCAGTCTTGTAACCAAACATTAGTTGAGAAAAGAAGCTAAAGAATATGCAATAGGGCCCTCCTAGCAGAGTTGGTTCGAGCATTGTTCTTGAGAGCAGAAGGTCGCGGGTTCAAGCCCTACTTGTGGTGTCTGGCCAAGGAAGTTTTTTTTTAAAATTTTCCAACATACAACAGCATCATGCTGGGAAGAAGAGCTAACGTTAGTGCTGTTGAAACTGTTTTCCTGGCAAGAGAGTGCTATTTTTATAATTTTATTCCAAGATTTGCAAAAGAAATGTAAAAAAGCTGATGCTTCCCTAATTGGATGAAGCATGCAAGATGTTAGAGGTAGGTGACATACTTGTGCTTCATGTGTGGGGCAGGACAGCAGAAGTGTCATCATCATGGCCAATCTGGAGCCCTATAAATGGGTAGGCAAGGTTAACAAAATAGTTTTGCAATGAAAATCGGTCAAAAATTGAGAAAAAGCGAACGAAAGTCAAACGGATTTGAAAACGGCAGTCAAACCGGTGAAAGAAATCTAGAAAATTGACCGATAAGGGTCAAAAATTGACCTGTTTGCAGCGATTATCGACCGGTTTTTGGGAAAATTAGCAAACGAGTGAAAAGGGGGAAAATGCCAGACAATTGTGGAAAATTTGTAAAAAGTCTATAAAAGCCAAAAACATAAGGAAAAACATTAGAAATGTATGAAAAACATGGAAAAAAATAGGAAAAACACTCTAGCATGAGCTTTCCTATATTTTAAGACAACGTCAAGTTGCAAAATACACATTTTGCAATAATAACACAACTATGGAATAATACGAAACATATATGGGAAAATTTCGACATGACCTTTGCTATACTTTAAACAATCTCAAGTTGAAAAGTAGGCATTTAGCAATAATATCTCGACATATAACATTTCATTTCAATAGCATTCACAAATCAATCGTACAAGCTCACATTTCAATAACATTCATTTCAATAGCATTTGAAATCAACAATATGACATTCATTTGAATAGCATTTCAACACGACATTTAAAATCAATATTTCTCACCAAAAATCAATGTTTGCAGTTGGCATAGCTTCGTCTTCCTTTTATTTTCACGCCTATGCTATGTTGGACCTATATGAACATTATGTTAGTAAAAAGTCGAGTTGCAATGAAATAAAATATTACCTTTGGGGCTACGGATAGTATTGTTGGTTGTACACTTGGTTGGCCATGTTGTACTCCTCTGTGGACATCATTAACAGTCATCGTGTAGCTAGCAACTCCGCCTTGTATTCATGCCAGCTTTGCCCCGTCCACGGGCTAGTCGTTTGTTACTGTTGGTACAACATGGCATAAAATTCAGGGTCTTGCCACTCATAGACCCATTGGGTGGGAGGTTGTGCATGAGCTTCCGGGATGGCATAGTCGTAGTGGCCATATGATCCATAGCTATAACTGCCTTGCATCTCGGTGACGCTAGACGAGCTGGTGTAAGATTGAGGATGCCGACTAGAGGGGGTGAATAGGTGGTTTTAAAAATTCTTCTCACTAAATACACGCTCTATTGATCTCTATATCAAAACATAAACAATAATCAATGTGGAAGCGATAAACTAAGGTTTTGACAATTTAAACCTAAATCAACTAAGCTTACTAAGTGCACTAGCTAATTATGTTTCTACTCAAGGATGTACAATCCTAAAGACAATCAAGCAATTTAATTCTAGGAATGTAAATTGCAACAATGTAAATAGAGAATTGCAAGCAAATATAAAGAGACACACCGATGTTTTACCGTGGTGTTCGGAGACTTGTCGGTCTCCTCTAATCCACGTTGAGGCAAGTCCAAACCACTTTGGACCAGCTCCACGAATTGAGCACCCGCCTCGATTCCACTAGTGGTAGCTCTTTCCCCCTCCGGATAGGCGAGCTCCGACCTTCACAACTTTGTCGGGCCTTCTCACAATCTCCTTGAGAAAATCACTGCGCACGGCGCCTCCACACGCCGTCTAGGTGTTGGCAAACACCAAGAGTAACAAGCAAATCCCTCTAGCTTGAGCTCCACCAAGTACAACACATGTGCAGTGGTGATCACCGAGTGCAACATATGCACAAGGTTCCCCTCAAGTGCAACACATGCACAAAAGGCTCTCAATCCTCTCCTAAATGCAACACATGCAAATTGGGCTCACTCTTAGCTCAAAAACCAAATGGAAGAGAGCAACACATGCACACAACTCGCACAAACCTTCTCTAAGGTCAGCAACAACTTAATGCCAGCCCTAAGGCTCCTTTTATAGCCTCCTCCAAGAAAACTAGCCGTTGGGGGGCAAAAACGGGCAAAAAGTGCAGTAAACCTGGTGCTACCGCCCTACTAGGGCCGGTAGCTCCGGCCTCTTGGCCAACGGCTAGAAAAACTAGCCGTTACTCAGAAAATCCGGTGCTACCGGACTTCGAGCGGTAGCACGGGCCTTTTTTCTTTTTCTCAGGCTAAAAACATGTGTTCTGGACTTTTTACACCACCCTTTGGGCCGGTAGCACCGCCCGGGCTGGTGCTACCGCCCTACTAGGGGTGGTGCTACCACTGATTCATGCACTAAAACACTTATAAATTTTTACTCCGATTTAGGTGATCTTGATGGGGAACACGGTATGCTACGCTAGCACAAAAAAAAATCTACCGCGAAACCAGAAAACTACTCGCAAGAAGGGGATCATAGATAAGATTACCACTAGACGCGCAGTTGCGGAATACTTTGCGCATCGATGTAGTGGATCGTCCTCACCACAGTCATTGCGTCGATGTAGTGGATCGTCCTCCCACGCCGTAGTCGCAGCAGCGTCACCGCAGTAGTCCACACGTCCAGAGATGGAACGCCGTGCGTCGGTGTGCAAGCACCTGGTCGCTCGGCAGGGGCAGCGAGAGGAGTAGGCTAGGGTTTCGAGTGAATCACTCCTAAACCGTGGGAAAGCACACCTGCGCCTCCCTCCTCCTCCTTATATAGCCACAAGATGAAACCTAAACTAGGGCCCATCGTGCTAAGCCCACGAGGTTCATTAATTACGGATCCAATCCAAATTAATGCGCCCCACCATTAAGTGTGTGACCTGCAGTTCACGACGTTTGGACATGGATTCGAAAACTCCTTTTCAATCCAATAGTTGGTAGCGGCTTCTTGCAAAGTATGCCAACTCCCAAACACAATATGATCAAATCGGACAGAACCTATCAAAAGTACTCATGCAATAATCCCTTTGCCAAGTATATGAAGATTGATCTCAAGGCGAGAAGCATGTCATCCTTTGATGATTCAATCCATCTCTCGATCCGTGATATATTAATAAGTTGTGATTGACTCTCAATCACGGCATGGCCATGCACTTCCTTAATCATATCACACGAGTGGCCTTGTCATATATCTCCGCTTTATTGGAGTGACAAATTCCATCTTGATCGCTCACTTCCTCTCGCACGTTTCATAGTAAACATGAAAGCTACCTTTATAACTATCCAGTTAGGAAGTAGTGTTTGATAGCCCCAAGGAAAACTATTACACATGTAGGGAATATGACAATCTCAAGTCTAAGGATCATACATCTACTAGGTATGAGATACACTGATGACACATAAGAATGAAATATTCTCGCAGTGTCCCATTGCGGGTCTATCTAACCCATGTTCTTCAACATGCGTCCACAATGTATAGATGATATCTCCATATCCCATGATCTATGAAGCATGATCATCGATCACTACATGTGCTGATCTATTCATCATTATCCTATACGATGAAATTCGATCAGAGATATTTATCGAATTACATCATTAAGTAAAGAGCTTCATAAGCAAGTCACATACTTGTTGATCAATACAATGATATACATTCATTGGACCAATAATCATAATATTATTCATAAACATAGTCATGTTACAATCATCTAAATGATTGCCTCAAGGGCATAACACTAACAGATCTTTGATTCTATGCGAAGCTTATCACGAGGGCTACAATCTCCACTCATTTTCAAGATTTAAGCAACCATAGATATTTTTAAATATCACAAAAATAACGACTCTAATGTAGTTATTCAAGTCTAAAATATGATTTCTCGAAATTCCTCACATAGACTTGATCAAGAGTGTGACTACAAGCTAGAGAGAGTCAATAAGATCAAATATTGAGCCATGTGATGATCAACTCATGATAAAAATAATTTTGCAAAACACATTTGCAAGTTCTAATCACATGCTCCAATATCAAATGCATGAACACCAATATTTTGCAAAACATATTTGCAAATATAAATCTTGCAAACAATAGCAATCAAGATCATATCTTTGAGCCATGTGATGATCAACACATGATCAAACCAATTTGCAAACACATTTGCAAACTCTATTCACATGCTCCAAGATAAGATTCAATTAAACCATATTGTGCAAAAACTCATTTTGCAAACACAAAGTATAAACCTATCTTAGCCTTTGTGACGATCAATACATGATCAAGTCATAAGCTAAGACCCTGATGCATGAGCTCTCTATTTGCAACACATGCAAATATCTAGCTCCATATAAACAACCACTTAAACCAACTTGCATAAGCTATCTCCCTTTTTGCAACACATGCAAATCCATAGCTCTATTCAAAAACCAAATCAAGATTCAATAAGAAGCAAGCATGAGCTCCCTTATTTGTAAAACATGCAAATACTTAGCTCATGCAAGAACCAACCAAGAGAGTGAGCTAGAGTGAATCGGATTGAGTTCATCAACACATGATGAAGCTCAAGCTAAAATACTTAACCCCTCTTAATAGTACGGCACCTAACTAGCAACCTGGTCTCCCATCCAAACACCGAGACCGGTAAAAGACTAGGAACACATCTTTAGCCCTAGCTAGTTATACCTTTACCTCTAGCACATCCACTTGGAGCTTTTATGATTTTCATCATCTTCTCTCCAAGTTGGGATCTTCATCTTGTTCATCAACACAGGATGAACTTCCCTTGTCTTAGCTTCAAGATCCTCTCTTGATGCTCATCAACACATGATGACGTCCTTGTCCCGTTCATGCATCTCAACCTTGCACTTAACCTATTTCAAACTCATTGAAAGTGTTAGTCCAAAACACATAGTTGTCTCAATCATCAATGCACTCCATTAACACGTAATGGATGCTCCGAAGATCCTTTGATCTTATCCTTTGATGATTGACCACAACCCAAAGACAAATTGATTGAAAGATCAATTGTGTCTTGAGTATACTAATGCAACTAATGCTTCATATACTCAAGAACTTTCGATTGCCCTAGGATCAACAAAGTGAATTATCAACACATGACTAGTTATTTGTTGATTTAATGGCAACCTAACACAATCTAAATTAAATTTAAATTGTCATGAGTATATATTAACTACACAAGTTTCAATACTCAATTCAATGGAATCTAAAAGTAATGATCCTATTTATATGGTGTGGAGGAAAGGGATCAATACTCTTAAGACCATTAATTATAGACTAAACTCCATTAGATGTGTGCATGCAAATAATTGAACTTGAATCAATATGTACATATTCAATTTTTGATTGCTTTGGAGTTTATACTATATTGCCATGAGTATACTATAACTACACAAGTTAAATATACTCAAGGGATTGTTTCAAAGTAGATATAGAAAGATGAATTAGATCAATACTTTGAAACTTCAAGATTAAGCATGAACTTCCCCTAAATGTGTGCATTCATGTATATATGGAGTTGAAATATTAATGTACATCTTGAGGTCTAAATAATGGTAGAGTCCATCATTTAATCTTGAATCCAAAATATGCATTAAGATATCGTAAAATGAATACGAGTGCATACCTTGGGTTTTTCATTTTTCATTGAGATGAGACTAATCAAAGATATACTCAATAAAAGAGTTAGTCTCATATTTGAATTTATCAATATTTTCTTTAGTTGACATGGAGGCTTTAGTGCCACATTCAAGCTAAAAGCTATGAAAGCAAGTCAAGCAGTGCCAGATACGGAAACAATAATGGCAGTCAATTCCTTCTGAAATCTATTTCTACGGGACCATTCGATGATTATGAATATTATATCCAAAGAATGCAACAAGATATGATAATATGAACTCGAATGTATACCTTTGATATTTCAACCTTTTCATCCAAAAGAGACTGATGAGAGTTAAGATCAACAAAAGAGTTAGTCTTATAAAAGATTTATCGTTAATTAACAATTGAGACTAATCAATATTATGATTATCAAAAGAGTTAGTCTCAATATTAGATTTGTCATTAACACCAAAACCATCTTAATGGAGGTTGAACTTTTAGCTGGAGCTATCCTGAGGTATGTCATTGCTATGTGGATGTTGCCTTCCCTTATCTGCAGTAGTCGTCCTCTATGACTGCGGAGGGCCATGGTCTCTATCTTGTGTGGCATGAGTGTACCGGGACTCCCCTGTAGATTTTATGGGACGCTGTTCTTCTAAGCGGGAAGTGAGAGGGATGGAGCCACTGTCATCGGACTCACCGCCATCGTTGTTTGTCTTGGAGATACTGTCATTGGACTCTTGGTACGGCGGGCTCCAATGGGCCCCAGGAGTGTTATCAATCGAGTCATCACTCGCTATGTAATGTTCCTCCTCAGCGGGAATCTTCCCCTTTCCTTTCGAGGGAGCTCTCCTTTTTGCTTGCTCCCTCGTCGTCACTGCTTGGTGCTTTTTCTTTCCCATGTGACTGTCGCCCACTGTCTTGTTTGCCTATTCAGGGATGCTTGCAACCCCAGTATTCTTTCGCAACGCAGCAGGGTCAACCGGATTAGTCACAAGATGTGATAGAGGGGGTGTCACTCTCAGTCTATTGTCCTCTTCATCAAGTAAGGGGTCAGCATTGGATCTCCCTTTATCTACCCATTGTCGGATTGTATTTTTATTGTTGCACAATGTAAGCTCCATAAGACATTGGAATAGATCATCTTCATCTGTGGACCTTTGACTTTCTTCATCTTGAATTATGAGCTGCAGGTTGTAATTAACATACAACAACTTATGGAACTTCTTGTAGGACATGCGGTTGCGAACTTTAGTGTGGATGAACGCGATCGTGCTCCAATTGCGCTCGCATCCGCTAGAAGAAGCTCAATGGGAAACTAGCCGAAACGCAAACTTTTGGAGCGTAGGTGTGTTCGAACCGAACACATCCCACCAATGTGCTACAAGTTAACAAAGAGAACAGTAAGTACGAGGTGAAAATATGAGAGTGCCATTACGTTTAAGACGACATAAGGAAAATACCAGCGATTGTTTTGAGATCATATGCCATCCGCTCAGCTAGAGCACTCGCGAACATTCTAACCCTCCTTTTGTATAGTTCGGCTTCATGAAGAGCGTCTATGGCATCCTGAGTATCATCAGCAAGTGCTTGACAAGCATCCTGGAGATCAGGCAAAAATGTGTGGGACGTGCCGTACGATTAGTGCGATCAGGGGTTCAAGGCAACAGCTGCACGAAGTCAAGGAAACATGTCAGTACAAATACGTAACGTATGTGCAAGAACAAGATATTATTTGCAAGAGAAGAATGTATTACCGGCTTTCATGTAAGTGTCTCGCGTTGCGTTACCCATTTTTGGGTCCACGATGTTCATGTATAAGCCGAATGTAGCTAGAGAGTCATGGAACAAGTTGTCATATTCCTGTCGCATTATGTTGTACCGTAGTTGACCCTCACTCAACGTAGGCACCTTGTCTTGATCGGCGAAATGCAAGAGGCGTACAACGGTTTCACGGATTTAACAACTGATCGAAGGTTGTCCCACTAGTCCAAGCTCGAGAGGCAAGAGTACACGAAGCGCGATCCTAGAAATTCCTCCGAGGACATCCATTGCATGAACTTGTCTTTGCGACGAAGAAAACTATTTAAAAACAAATAGTTTGTTCCGAAGCGAGTAGCATTCCAGTTGACCAACTCGCCCCCATTGTGCTTCTTCATCATAGCATGAAGCTTCGACTGGTTGTATAGCCATCGAGAGATTCTCCTTGCACTCACAATGACAGATGTGTGGTCAGGAAACTCTCCAATCTTCTTAAGCTACAAATTAATCGTGTGGGCCAACCAAGGTTGCCGCACGATGTTGCGGTGCTGCTTTGCGATGAGCATGCATGCCTTCTTGTAGTTGGCACCATTTTCCGTGATAATCTGCACAATATTCATTGGACCTACCTCGTTGATTACTGATGTAATTTCCTACGTCAACAAACAAAATGAAATCCCCCATTACATGATACGTATTTCAAATAGATTTCTTAAGAGGAGCAACGAAAGCAAGTACCTTGCGCAAGAACGAGGTATCCTGAGTTAGGCCTGTCGCATCCACAGACTTGAGGAAGAACATGGTGCCATTGTAGTACATCATGAAGTCGACGATACTCATACGTGTCGGCCCAGTCCAAGAATCGCATAATATTATTACGCCATACATAGGCCATTCCTTCCTGAACTTAGCCATCTTCTCCCGTATGTCCGATTCGTTGGCGTTTAAATATTTCCCATCTATGTCTCTCCCAGACGGAGACGGGTGTCGGGACCCGAACCTGCAGATCCGGACCCTCTGTGTATTCTGTGCCAGTCAAGGATCACGCTAGAACACACAGTCATACAGGGTTGCACATCACAGACATTCACGAAGATATAAGAATAATTAGTGCAAACATGTATATAAACCGAGTTATGCGACCTTATGGTCTCCTTACAGATAAGACTGACCACACGGGCTTACATTATTCAGAGAAAAGAAATAGCAATGAACATAAACAAATGTCGAGGAAGCCTTCATCTTGCCACAGCAACCGATCGGGCTTGCCCCCTAGTTGTTCGAATCCTCGATGTACTCCTCCTCCCAAGCCGGTGTAGTCTCATCCACCGAGGTTGGGGTTGATAAGCAAGGTGGGGTGAGTACACAAGGCACTCAACAAGTAATGCATGAATGCGGTGCTATTACTACATGCAAAGCTTATTCCAAAGGGTTGGCTTAAATGGTTCTTTTGCATCAAACAGCAATTTTAAACCAATATCTTAATTAGATTAAAGCATTGGAACAGTTATAAGTAATACTAATTTCTTCAAATGGTTTTTCCTCAAGATTCTCAAAGACACACCTTAATAGTTCATTTTTAACACTTGGCACACAGCCACCCTTCCCACATTTTGTTTATGAAAATCTACCCTTGATTGTAATCCCGAGCAATGCTCAATACATGAGCGGCTATTCGAATAGTTTTGACACTCTGCAGAGGTTGTACACTTTACCCACAAGATACTGAACGCGCCACCACACGTGTGATTGTCCGCAACAAAGCTTTTCAGAACCTCTACCTTAACCAAAGAACCTCCCGGTATTGCCTTCACTATCACTTCCCTCACAGAGCCAAGTATAGGACCGGCCAATCACCGTTGGATGGGCACCAAGCCGTAGCACGTGTACGCCCCCATACAGATACACCCCGTAATCTGTCACCCCGAGGTATCGGAGGAAAGATATCGTAACCCTAGTCAACTAGGTCTGTCCCATATCGGACATGTGGTTGTACGGGTGACTCGGATCAAAGGCTTGCAAGGTGAAGTCCTTAATCGACCAAGGCAAGACTTCCAACACTCAACAAATGGCACACACCCATTGTGGCACACAGACTCACAACACTCATCAACCCAATGCCACACAGCCCACAGTACATGACCTCTTGCCACTTGCCCCAGCCTAAATCATTTCCCACCCAGATTGATTATTGTGCAACACATGCCAAGAATAACTCAACATCGATATGGAACCACACAGTCACCATACTTCCATATCATCATGTGGCATCATCACACCACTTCCAAAATACATTCAATATTCCATTAGTCAATTTTGTAGCATTTTTCGAAAGATCATTCATGACTCGTTGCAAGGCTAAGCATCTACTCACGGCCTAGCCTCCCGTGTTGGCACAATATTAACATCCAACCAATATAATCAAACTTAGGGTGACAATGATTTAGGGCATACAATTAATAATTCAAGGTGGCATAACAAAATGGGTTGATTAACTACATTATCCCAAATCAATTTAAATTCATTTTAAATAAATAAGCATGCATAGTTTCAAAGCATAAACTACATTTTAAAAACCTGGGATCAAAATGATCAAAGCATCACTTCCTTCAAAGAGTTGCTGGTCGTGTTCCGAAGCTTGGTCTTGAGCGACTAATTCTTCCTCGAAACTTTCCGCAAATTTGCGTCTCACGCGACAACAAAATATACAATAAAAATCTAATACAGAGGACTAAATGGCCTCAAAATTCAAATAAAATTCATCATTAAATAGATCATAATTTTATGAATTTTTAGAAATTTGAATCACCCAAATCCGAGTTAAAATGCAAAAGTTATAGTCATTTGAAGTTTGAATAAAATCTGAAAATACAGAAATTAAGAAATCCGATTTTTCCCAATTATTTTTATACTGAAAATTCGTATTTATGACGTCAGCATTGCATCATGATGACGTCAGCTCATAAAGGAATTTCGGTCAAAACTTTTTATATAAAACATATTTATGACGCCGATGACGTCCAAGACGACACGTGGCGACCTCTAGTGCCGCCACGCTGCTTGATTCATGGGTCGGGTCCACGGTTCGGCTCGTCCACCGTGGATCGGCAAGATCGTGCTCATGCACCGGTGACGCAGCCGTGGCGTCGCCGACGATGCGCAGACCAATCCCGACGCGACACGCGGCAAGATCGCACCTTCGCTCATCCAACGGCCGGATCTCACCCCGCGACGGTTCGGCGACGCCGACTCCACGCCCACACGCGCCACGCATCCAACGGTGCGCCGAACTCAACGGTCTAATCTGGTCTCACCTCACCAACGCCACACGCGTCCGCACGTGATTCGATGGGGTGCGGCGTCATCTCCGCCAGACGCTCAAATTTGAACGGCGACGGATCCGCGCGCCACCGATCTACTCACACCGCCGCTCGATCTAAATCCAACGGCCCGCGGTACCGAGTGTTTTATTATCCACCCGCCACGCGGCACAATCTCACGCGTTCACTAACGATCCAACGGCTAAGACAAAAACATATCGCAGAAACTAGATCTAATCCAAGCCGTTCGCTCTAGATCTAACGATCAAGATCAACTAACGTGTAAACCTTAGGGTTAATCCAGACCGTCCATAACAGATCTAACGGCACAGAAACAAACTAAAAGAAAACAGAGAAGGGCGACGTGGCACGATCCTTACCCCTCCTTGCAGATCCGACGGTCAACGGTGCTCGGAGTCCGGCGATGGCATGCGGCGGTGCAAGCTTGCCGGAGATGAGGAAGACGACGTAGTCGATGGCGTTTCGGTGGTTCCCCGGCGAGAAGATCTAGCGATTCGACGAGGCTTGACTCGGCAGAGCATCGGTGACCTCGGCGACGGCGAAATGGACCGACGGCCAAGCAAACGGCGGAGAACAGAGGCGCGCAGAGGAACAACTACGGCGAGCTCTCCGTGGTCTCTAGAGCGCCTCGACGCGCGCGAGGAGTCAAAAGACGCTTGTGAAAGGAGCTCACGACGCGCTACTCGGTGCACTTTAAGGGGTCTCGACGTATGCGCTACAAAGCGGCGAACGAGCGGAAACGGTCGGCGCATTAGCTCCGGTGATCTCGCGAAGACGACCGGCGTGCCCTCTCCCCACCGCTCAGGCGGCGATGATCCAAGCGCGCACGACGCGACGACGTGGCTCACTCAGCATCCGATCGATCGAACGGCTCGGACCGGCGACGCTAGGGTTTCGCGCGGTTGGGCGGCGACACGCATAAAGAATGGGCTCGGCCCATTCTTATTCAACTGATTTTAAAATCATTTCACATTTAAAATAATTCTAGAAATTCAATTAAATCATTTGGAGCTTTTAAAATAGCAGAAAAATTCTAGAAAAATTCGAAATTACTTTGAGATATTTGAAACTCAATTAAAATATTTGCAATAAAACTTTGCAAAAACTTTTCCATTATTCAATTGTTTTCAAGAAAAGCCCTATTTGAATAAATCCAATTAAATTTAAATAAATTCCCAAAAAATCACAAAAATAAAAATACTCCAAAATTTAAGTTAGAGCAAAAATTAGGTGTTACAAACCTTCCCCTTAATGTAATCTCGTCCCGAGATTCGTGGTCGTCTCTGTAAATAGGTTAGGGACTCCTTCACGATCTTCTTCTCGCTCCCATGTTACTTCACTTTCCGAATGGTTGCTCCATTGAATTCTCGCGAAACGTGTTGACTTGTTCCTTGTCTCTCGGTCCATTACGCCCGTAATCTTTATCGGATGTTCTTTGTAGGTCGATCTTCTTGCACTCAATTGCCTCCAAAGGTGTTTGCTCTTCTGGTACTCGAAGACACTTCTTCAGTTGTGATACATGGAATACATCATTCACTCCTGCCAAAGATGGTGGTAACTCCAACTGATAAGCAACTTCACCTCTGCGGCTCAAGATCTTGAATGGTTCGATATATGTGGGTGCGAGCTTTCCTTTTGCATGGAACCTTCTAACTCCTTTGAGAGGTGTGACTCTAAGGTACACAAAATCTTCGGGTTCAAAGCTCAGTTCCCTGCGACGGTTGTCAGCATAACTCTTCTGCCTTGATTGTGCAATCTTCAATCTTTCCCTAATCGGGTGATTTGTTCTTCCGCTCAAGAATGTCTAGTCCAAAACATGTCGTTACTTTGTCTCATTCCAATTCAATGGTGTTCGACAGGACCGACCATACAAAGCTTCAAATGGAGACATCTGTAAACTCGCCTGATAACTGTTGTTGTAACTAAACTTAGCATAAGGCAAACACTTGTCCCATGAGGTTGAATATGCTAAAGTGCAGGCTCTCAACATATCTTCCAATACCTGGTTAACCCTCTCGGCTTGACCATCCATCTCGGATGGTAGGCTATCTTCAAGTTCAAACGAGTCCCCATTGCCTCATGTAGCTTACCCCAAAACGGAGGTAAATTGGGTACCTCGTCCGACACTATCTTCTTGATTACTCGTGCAAGCGCACGATCCGTGCCATATAAAGTTCTCGCTAACCGGTCTCCTAATAAGTGGTCTTCACGGTATGAAATGTGCCACTTTAGTTAAACGATCTATTATGACCCATATAGAATCATATCCACTTTGCGCTCGGGCAATCCGGTTATGAAATCCATACCAATTTCTTCCCATTTCCATTCGGTATCTTTAGGGGTTGTAATAGCCTCCGCTGGTCTTTGGTGCATAGCTTTGACTCTTTGGCATATGTCACATAGTGCAACATATTCGGCGACTCTCGTTTCATGCTTGGCCACCAAAATCTTTTCTTTAAATCTTGATACATTTTCGCACTTCTGGATGAATTGAGTACTTGGAGTCATGAGCCTCCTCCGTAATTAATCGCTTCAACTCCTTTTTGTTCGGCACACAAATGCGCTCTTTAAACCACATAGTACCTTGTTCATCCAGCTTTGAAATCTTTTGCTTTGCCTTCATCCATTTTGCCCTTAATTCTATTGATCTTATCATCATCTTTACGCCTTCCCGATCTGATCTTCCAGGGTAGGTCTTACTTCAAAAGTTGCTAGGAATCCTTCTCGTACCATTTCCAGTTCTAATTTCTGGAAATCCTTACACAATTTCGCCTGACCGGTTTCCAACAGCATATTCACATTGTGGTTCTTTTCGCTCAAGCGTCGCCACTACGCTGGCTTTACCAGATGGTAGTGAATTCCCACATTATAATCCTTGATTAACTCTAACCATCTTCTTTGCCTCATATTTAGGTCACCTTATGTGAAGATATACTTAAGACTCTTATGATCTCAGATACACTTCACATCTATTTCGATGAGATGATGACGCCATATCTTTAGTGCATGCACTACTGCAGCCTAATTCCAAATCATGGTTCGGATAGTTCTCCTCATGTGGTCTCAATTGCCTCGATGCATAGGCAATTACCTTCCTATTTTGCATCAACACGCATCCCAATCCTCGACGCGATGCATCACAATAGATGTCAAGCCTTGATGAACGTCGGGTAAAACTAATACAAAGCCGATGTTAAACTCCTCTTCAACTCCCGAAAACTCTTCTCACACTCAAAGGCCCATAAGAATTTCTTTTCCTTTTCAACAATTGCGTAAGAGGTCTATAATCGAGAGAATCCTTCGATGAATCGATGGTAATACCCGCCATTCCAAGGAAACTACGGATTTGGGTTACCGACTTGGGTTGTTCCCAATGTAGAACCGTCTCCACTTTCTTTGGATCTACCGCAACTCCTTCTCATTGTCATTATGTGTCCAAGAAATTCCACCTTATTTTTCCGTAAGTCACATTTGCTAAATTTTGCAAACAATTGTTGCTCTCTCAACTTTTCAAGGACTAGCCTCAAATGCTCTCGCGTGCTTTTCTCTCGCCTTGGAATAGATAAGGATATCATCTATGAATACGACGATTTAACTTATCCAAATATTCCATAAAAACTTTATTCATTAAGTTCATGAAATATTTGGTGCATTTGTCAAACCAAAAGACATCACTATAAACTCGTAGTGTCCATATCTTGACGAAAATGCAGTCTTCGGGATATCCTCTGATCGGATCTTCAGTTGATGGTATCCTGATCGAAGATCAATTTTGGAGAATACTCCCGCTCCTCTCATTGGTCAAACAAATCATCGATCCCGGTAGCGGATACTTATTCTTTATCGTCACATCATTGAGTGCACGATAGTCTATACACATCCTAAAACTCACGCCCTTCTTCTTGACGAATAAGACAGTGCTCCCCATGGCGATGAACTAGGTCTTATAAATCCTTTTTCCAAGAGTTCTTCAATTTGCTTCTTCATTTCCACCAATTCCTCTGTGGACATCCCGTAAGGTCTCTTAGCTATTGAGCTGTCCTCGAACCACTCTATCACGAACTCAATATCTCTATCGGCGGCATTCGGGTAAATCTTAGGAAAACATCCGGATATTCATTGACTATGGAAACTTCTTCTAAGTCGACGATCTTCATGTCGTTGACCATCAATTGTCCATCTCGCATCGATTTTGCTTCAAATTCAATCTTCCTTCCATCCGGCTCTCGACCGATATGACTCTTTTTCCACAGTCCAGCACTGCCTTGTGATTGGTTAACCAATCCATTCCCAGGATAACATCCAAGGTTTGGGTATTAAGGACGATTAAGTTTGCTAGGAACTCAACTCCATTAATTATTAGTCTTACCCCAGGAACATCCTACTTTAGATCGGAGTTCTGATCCAGGGGATTGGACTATAAGCACACATTTAAGATTCACTATATCCATATCATTTTGAACAGCAAAATCTCGGAAAATAAATGAATGTGAAGCTCCGAATTGAATAAAACGAGAGTGGTAATCGAGTTTACTAGAACTTACCCAAGATAACATCCGTGGCGCTCGCACTTCATCCGTCGTAATGTGGTTGACTCGGCCTCGTGCAGTTCCTTGGGATGGAGTTGCTGCTGTTGATGCCCCGCGGTTCACAATTGGCGCGGGAGTCCTTGCCGTGTGTTCCCTGTGTTAAAGCGGACCGGGTGACACCTCCTTCTTAGGGCAATTGTTGGCAAATGCCCCATTTCATTGCAATGATAGCAACGCCTTCCCACCGCTCGAGAGGTTCCTCCATCCTGCGCTACGATTCGGCCGAGTTCGAACATTCGACCCATCGGGCGATTTGCCGCCAGTGGTGCCCTATCATTGCCTCCGGCTGGTACCGATGGCTGTTGGGGTGCCGTCCTTCGCCTCGCTGCCCTCGACGACCTCCTTGTTGCGCCATTCTGCGCTTCTGTTGTCATCCAACTCTCGGCGCTTGTCCTCTAAGATAAGAGCTTTGTTAACTAGCTCTTGGAAGTCGTGGAATGTGTGGGTGATCACCCCACTGCAACCTCGCATTCAATCCCTTCATAAAGCGGGATTGTCCGCCTTATCCGTAGCCACGCCCTGCAGTGCGTAGCGTGCGGTTGGGTGAATTTGTTCGTAATCGCCACCGACTCGCCCCTTGCTTGAGGCTCCGAATTCCTCCTTTTGAGATCCATGATACCCTCGGGTACATGGTATCGGGCGAAAGTCGAGGTGAATTCCCCACGTGATACTCTGTGGGTCCTCATGAGTCGCGCAGGTTTTCCCACCATTCTGCGGCAGTCCTTCGAGTTGATGAGAGGCATAGAGTACCCTCTCATGTCCTACACACCGGTAATGTGCGCTTCCTTTCGATTGTCCTTAGCCAATCGTCCGCCTCCGATGGATTGGCGTTGTTCGAGAAGGTAGGTGGACGGGTTCTCATAAACTCCGACAACCTTGAGTAGGGGTGTGGTCCATGGTTACCCCAGCTTGAACATTCGCAGCAGCTTGGTTGGATATCTCACGCATGGTTTGAACCATCGTGTTCATAAGTTGAGTCTGGCGATCAAGAAGGCTCCTAGGTTCTCGCATATCGACTGCGGCGGTTGAGGAATCGGCTCTTCATTCCGTTGTCCGCTTTGGTTAGCTCCACTTCCACTGGCTCCAACATTTCCACGTGTCCTCACCATCATTACAAGCTTCCAAGGTTAAGAAAAGAAGAAAGCATGACGAGTAAAAGAACTTATGTGGGGAAACAGTGTAACTTAAATTATTTAGCCACTTTATTGATATAATATAAGGCAGTATGGTTGCTCACAAGTGCCTAAGGGCAATGCAACACATACGAGACACTCACAACGAAAAACAAGTAAGCAAACATAGGACTATATGACGACTCACACCTAATGGTGACTCTGAAGAAAAGACGCGACTCAATTATTCGAGTCTCAACACTACCCTCGGCTAGACTCGATCACTCGTCGAGCCAACCCGGCCGCGGCTCCCCGAGCATACACGGTGGGTGCTCCGCATCGGGCGAATCGATCTCAAGACCTCTCGCGGTGGTGCAAAGACCCCATCGACTCTGCTGGTCCCGGCCGCTCGCTCCTCGCTTGGTGCCTCGTGCTGGCTCCTCGGATCTGGATCGTAACTCCGGGATCGCTCGGGCTCGGTCCGCATAAAGCCATCTCCAACTCCCGGATCTTCGCATGGAGTGGGCTAAGCCCTCCCGCACCTGGATCTCGCCTCCGTGACCTCGTCGCGGGTCCTCTGTAGCTCCGGACTGTCTCGCCCAAGGCGTCCTCTGGCGATGACGCACTCGCCAGTGGGTGATAGTGGCGTCCTCCTCGCAAGCTCCATCCTCTCCAAACGATTGTCTCGACGTGGATGGTGACGAAGACGGTGCCCTCCAACTCTGCGGAGTAAGTGCGGGCAACCGCCGCATCGCTCGTCGTGCCGCCTCTCGGATTCCGGCCTCAAAAGAAGACCTCCGACCGTGATGTAGATAGGACGGCTCGCTCGCCCTTTCCCGAGCATACATCGTGATCTTGACATCCCAGCGACGCCAAGTCCCGCCTGCACCACCAAGTCCTCGACATGATGGTCATCAAAACCTCCGAGCAATCGCATCATACGCCATAATCGCGCGGCGTATCCTCGGTGCACTCTCCATAGGTATGGATCATCCTCATCTCGCCAAAACAAACCTTGTTTAAATTAAGCAGAGAATAATAAAAATTCAAAGATAGGTATGAAACAAGAGAGAAGAGATAAGTCAAGATTTCATTGATATTCTTGCTCAAGTTGATTAGGTCTTTAGAAAATAGTTTTACCCTCCTAGGCACAACCAAACTAGGGTCAAGTCCTACAGTCAACCAGCTCTGATACCACCTCTGTCGGGACCGAACTCGCAGATCCGAACCCTCTGTGTATTCTGTGCGATCCCAGATCACGCTAGCACACACAATCATCTGAGGTTGCACATCACGGATATTCACGAAGATATAAGAATAATTAGTGCAAACATGTATATAAACCGAGTTATGCGACCTTATGGTCTCCTTACAGATAAGACAGCCACACGGGCTTACATTATTCAGAGAAAAAGAAATAGCAGATGAACATAAACAAATGTCGAGGAAGCCTTCATCTTGCCACAGGCAACCGACTGGGCTTGCCCCCTAGTTGTTCGAATCCTCGATGTACTCCTCCTCCCAAGCTGGTGTAGTCTCATCCACTGAGGTTGGGGTTGATAAGCAAGGTGGGGTGAGTACACAAGGCACTCAACAAGTAATGCACAGAATGCAGTGCTATTACTACATGCAAAGCTTATTCCAAAGGGTTGGCTTAAATGGTTCTTTTGCATCAAACAGCAATTTTAAACCAATATCTTAATTAGATTAAAGCATTGGAACAGTTATAAGTAATACTAATTTCTTCAAATGGTTTTTCCTCGAAGATTCTCGGCACACAGCCTTAACAGTTCATTTTTAACACTTGGCACACAGCCACCCTTCCCACATTTTGTTTATGAAAATCTACCCCTTGACTGTAATCCCCGAGCAATGCTCAATACCGCGAGCGCGGCTATTCGAATAGTTTTGACACTCTGCAGAGGTTGTACACTTTACCCACAAGATACAGCCGCTCACCACACAGGTGATTGTCCGCAACAAAGCTTTTCAGGAACCTCTACCTTAACCAAAGAACCTCTCCAGTATTGCCTTCACTATCACTTCCTCACACAGAGCCAAGTATAGGACCGGCCAATCACCGTTGGATGGGCACCAAGCCGTAGCACAGTGCGCTCCCCATACAGATACACCCCGTGTCTTGTCACCCCGAGGTATCGGAGGAAAGATATCGAACCCTAGTCAACTAGGTCTGTCCCATATCGGACATGTGGTTGTACGGTGACTCGGATCAAAGGCTTGCAAGGTGAAGTCCTTAATCGACCAAGGCAAGACTTCCAACACTCAACAATGGCACACTGCCCATTGTGGCACACAGACTCACAACACTCATCAACCCAATGCCACACAGCCCACAGTACCTGACCTCTTGCCACTTGCCCAGCCTAAATCATTTCCCACCCAGTTGATTATTGTGCAACACATGCCAAGAATAACTCAACATCAATATGGAACCACACAGTCACCATACTTCCATATCATCATGTGGCATCATCACACCACTTCCAAAATACATTCAATATTCCATTAGTCAATTTTGTAGCATTTTTCTGAAAGATCATTCATGACTCGTTGCAAGGCTAAGCATCTACTCACGGTCTAGCCTCCCGTGTTGGCACAATATTAACATCCAACCAATATAATCAAACTTAGGGTGACAATGATTTAGGCATACAATTAATAATTCAAGGTGGCATAACAAAATGGGTTGATTAACTACATTATCCCAAATCAATTTAAATTCATTTTAAATAAATAAGCATGCATAGTTTCAAAGCATAAACTACATTTTAAAAACCTGGGATCAAAATGATCAAAGCATCACTTGCCTTCAAAGAGTTGCTGGTCGTGTTCAAGCTTGGTCTTGAGCGACTAATTCTTCCTCGAAACTTTCCAAAGCAAATTTGCGTCTCACGCGACAACAAAATATACAATAAAAATCTAATACAGAGGACTAAATGGCCTCAAAAATTCAAATAAAATTCATCATTAAATAGATCATAATTTTATGAATTTTTAGAAATTTGAATCACCCAAATCCGAGTTAAAATGCAAAAGTTATAGTCATTTGAAGTTTGAATAAAATCAAAATACGAAATTAAGAAATCCGATTTTTCCCAATTATTTTTATACTGAAAATTCGCATTTATGACGTCAGCATTGCATCATGATGACGTCAGCTCATAAAGGAATTTCGGTCAAAACTTTTTTATATAAAACATATTTATGACGTCAGCGACGACGTCAGCACGACACGTGGCAGCCTCTAGTGCCGCCACGTTGCTTCGGTTCATGGGTCGGGTCCACGGTTCGGCTCACGGTCCACCGTGGATCGGCAAGATATGCTCATGCACCGGTGACGCAGCCGTGGCGCGGCGACGACGATGCGCAGCCTAATCCCGACGCGACACGCGGCAAGATCCAGACCGCTCGCTCATCCAACGGTCGGATCTCACCCCCGCACGGTTCGGCGACGCTTCGCAATCCACGCCCACACGCGTCACGCATCCAACGGTGCGCCCGAACTCAACGGTCTAATCTGGTCTCACCTCGCCAACGCTCACGCGCCCGCACGTGATTCGATGGGGTGCGGCGTCATCTCCGCCGACGCTCAAATTTGAACGCACGGATCCGCGCCACCGATCTACTCACACCGCCGCTCGATCTAAATCCAACGGCCCACGGTACTCGAGTATTTATTATTCGGCCGCCACGCGCACAATCTCACGCGCTCACTAACGATCCAACGGCTAAGACAAAAACATATCGCAAAAACTAGATCTAATCCAAGCCGTTCGCTCTAGATCTAACGATCAAGATCAACTAACGTGTAAACCTTAGGGTTAATCCAGACCGTCCATAACAGATCTAACGGCACAGAAACAAACTAAAAGAAAACAGAGAAGGGCGACGTGGCACGATCCTTACCCTCCTTGCGATCCGACGGTCAGCGGTGCTCGAGTCGGCGATGGCATGCGGCGGTGCAAGCTTGTCGGAGATGAGGAAGACGACGAGTCGTCGGCGCGTTCGGTGGTTCCCGGCGAGAAGATCTAGCGATTCGACGAGGCTTGACTCGGCAGAGCATCGTGACCTCGGCGACGGCGAAATGGACCGACGGCGAAGCAAGCGGCGGAGAACAGAGGCGCGCAGAGGAACAACTACGGCGAGCTCTCCGTGGTCTCTAGAGCGTCTCGACGCGCGCGAGGAGTCAAAAGACGCAGCGAAGGAGCTCGCGACGCGCTACTCGGTGCACTTTAAGGGGCCTCGGCATGCGCTACAAAGCGCGAACGAGCGGAAACGGTCGGCGGCATTAGCTCCGGTGATCTCGCGAAGACGACCGACGTGGCCCTCTCCCAGCCGTTCGTGCGGCGATGATCCGAAGGCGCACGCACGCGGACGACGTGGCTCACTCACAGGCATCCGATCAGGATCGAACGGCTCGGACCGGGCGACGCTAGGGTTTCGGCGCGGTTGGGCCGGCGACACGCACAGTAATGGGCTCGGCCCATTACTGTTCAACTGATTTTAAAATCATTTCACATTTAAAATAATTCTAGAAATTCAATTAAATCATTTGGAGCTTTTAAAATAGCAGAAAAATTCTAGAAAAATTCCAGAAATTACTTTGAGATATTTGGAACTCAATTAAAATATTTGCAATAAAACTTTGCAAAAACTTTTCCATTATTCAATTGTTTTCAAGAAAAGCCCTATTTGAATAAATCCAATTAAATTTAAATAAATTCCCAAAAAAAATCACAAAAATAAAAATACTCCAAAATTTAAGTTAGGGCAAAAATTAGGGTGTTACAACGGGACACCCTCGTCAGCAAATAAAATATAGGATGAAAATGTGAGCTATTAATCGGCATACAACTGGACTAAAATTTGAAAGCTTACTTACCCTATTTTTGAGTTTCCCTAACGACGTTGAAAGTACTTGCGAACCTCATTAGGAACTTGACTGCAATGAACGGCATTCGTACCGTGCCCTGCCAAGTGGTGCTTTAGTTGGGTTGCACCACCTCCTTTCTTCTCTTGGTAGCAGTACTTGCATTGAAATCCGGTCCCTATCTTGTCGCCGTGCTCCCACACAACGCCGTCCTGGTCTGCCATCTACTAATACAAAACAACAAGAAGTTAGTTAACACTAAACATCAAGTTAATTCTAAGAACTATATGTATGTGCTACCAAAGGCATTACATCAGTTCTTGCTAACAACTATATGTATGTGATAGCAATAAAATGCATTATATCAGTGAATGCTACAAATAAAAATTCCAACAAGCCTTGCCTAAATTATCAAGTATTGCTGCAACATCATGCATTAATCCATACATGCATCTACCGATTCATACATTAAATTTTTGACTTCCAAATGAATTTGTTTAACCACTTTGAGCAAGTAATCACAACACACATACTTTTTTGTAGTGTTAATTGGTGTATTCATATAAGTGGTTCAACGATTTCAATTTTCTATATATATATATAATATATACACACACAATTGCTAAAATATTTTTCCCTAACCCTTATACTAACCCTGTCTAACCCTAACCCTAACCCTCAATCACACTAACCCTAACCACATGATAATGTGCTGTTCCCATTTGCAATGAGACATCATATACTGCAATGACTCAACATCTACTGCCATTCATTCACAAAGAACCCTAACCACATGCTATTGAGACATCATCAACTGCCATTCATCACAAAGAGTCGAAAACCGAAGAAACATGCCAAAAATCGCTCGGTTCCTATTGAAAATCGATGATTCCTGACAATAATCAACGTGGCCGTGATAGCTTGGATTTTCCTTTCGGTTCGACCGATTATCGATCGAAGCCGATCAAAATTCGAGCTCTGACGACGATTTTCGCGCAGGCGACGGTCGGATGAGGCCGGAGCGGTCTCGGTATGGACGTGAGGCTGGAGAATCGAGTGGGGAGTGCAATAATTGTGTACGAACGACCACGAGCTGTCTTAAAACATCAAAGCTTCATTCATGAGCCGGATTGGGCTATTTGGGACTCTACTGTGGGCTCAAGCCTGGTGCTGTTTTCCTCTTTTTGCCTTTTCGATTTTTTATTTTTCAGTTCTGACTCAAATACATCTCCTAAATTCAGTTTTTTAAACAATTTTCATCCCAGATGTCACAAAGCTATTAATACTAATTTTAGGAAAATTTAGGATAATTTTTTTGCAAATTGATCAAATTTTTTAATTTGAATTTGAATTAAACTATTTTGCCGATCGGTTTTTGAAGCCGAAGTGGCTCGATACGCCCGATTTTCACGATTTTTGGTTGAAAATCGACGATTTTGTTAACCCTGTGGGTAGGTCTCAATTAGAAGACTATAGCTTATACATCATCTTGCCCAATTTGTAGAATCTAGCTGCAAACCATCTTGCCAAAGTTGAGTCACACTGCAAGTGCAAGATGCTTTAATCAACAAGTAAAAGGAGAAAATGTAGCTTTATCCCCAGCAAATTGTAAGAATTCCAATATAAGCAGGGAATCCTTTATCCCAAGAAAAAAGGAGCAACTATTGCAATTCTCATTGTTATATAATCCGTAGTTACCTCATTCGTTGTAAGTCCCAGTGAATCACAAACCAGTGTAGGGTATAAGATTCGTATTCGCAATGAAAATTAAAAGAAAAATTCACGAACCGTAAACCCAAATCTCATACCGCGTTTGAGGTAACTACATACAATCACTCACTTCTATTGTAGCTGACTTAAATGGTTAAAACATATAATTGGTTTTGCCCACTAGTACAACTGATGCAATGGGTTGCAGAAAATAACCAAAGTTCATGCGAATTTTTTCCCAAGATTAAGAAGAAATATGCGCAAAGAACGATGGCAAAATTACCGGAAAAAAGAAGTGAAAAAGGAATTAGTATTTTCATTTCAGCTGCATAATTTTCCTGGGCTAGCTAGCTAGCTGATCAAGAACTCGTCGCCATCCACGATGAGTGGCGCCGACGGCCCATCGAGTAGCAGCGAGTCTAGCGAGGTCGGCACGTCAATCAGGTCATCCGTGCAGCTTGGTGCATCGGTCGGGTGGTCGTCGGCGCTGCCTGGCGCGTCGGTTGGGTGGTCCTTGCTAATAGGCAGGTCGGTGTGGCTGTCGACAGGCGCCGGCGGTGAAGGCTGGTGTGGGTCCTTGTTTTGCCGGTGCCGGCGTAGCTCGAGCACCCAGCGGTGGGTATTGGCGTGCTCCGACGGCACGAAGGTGGGGCTCGCTATGGGCCGGTACTCCTGCAGCAGCCTCCCCTGCCTGTACCGCACGCCGCACTCGTTGCACAGCATGCCTCTACCCATCGGCCCCTCCCTCCACTGCGGCGTCTGCGATGACCCGCAGTGCAGGCAGCTCCTCCTCCTCCCTTTCGTCCCCCGTTGTCGCGATTGAGGTGGCGGTGGCGCCGGCGCGGCTCCCTTCCTGGGAGGCCTCATCAGCTTCGCCAGCTTTCTGACTAGGTAGATGGCCAGCGATACCTCGGGCTCCCAGATCGGGCTCTGCGGCAGGGACACTACGATCGGGCTCTCTGGTGGCGCCTCGACAATCGGTCTCGCCACCGGCCAGTGCTCCCACAGTGCCCCCGCCACCCTGTACCGGACCCCGCAGGCGTTGTAGAGCGTGCTCCACCCCATCGACTAGACCTCCACCGCGGCGTCTCTACCGCGTCGCAATTCAGGCACCTCCTCGCACTCTTGCCGGCTTCTTGGCTGGGGACGAAGTGGCAGGATCGGGGGACGGAGCCACACATTGACGTTGGGGACGGGGGGACCTCATCTCCTCCTCCGCCTGGTTCTTGGTCGGCGGCGGCGGGAGGACGGGTATCTTCCATGACCACCAGGGTGACGATGCCGTGTGGGTGAAGCAGCTGCGCGCCTTGCGTGGGACGGCGGCCTCCAGGCGGGAGACGATGGCGGGCAGCTCCGTGGCGGGGAGCGCAAGGATGTAGATGAGACGGGGCTTCCGTTTCTCCCTACTGTCCTCCTCCTTCCCGCCACCGCCGCCGGCCATGTCGCTGGTCGCCTCGGTCATCTCAGATCACCGGAATCTTGGGCGCCTCTGCCCCCCTAATCCTGGTTGCTGTTGAGCTATAAAAATACCACCATCTTTAGACCAGCGAGTTACAGAAGTTAAATTAATGCACTCACCCACCAAAAGTACAGAGAGATTAATAGATAGATCCTGTACCTCTCCTCCCTCCCCTGCCCCCGCCGTCGCCATGGATAGCGGTCGAGCGAGCTGTGACCGGGAGGCGGCGGCAGTGACAGGTGAGCGGACAAGAGACAATCTGCGGGTGGGCGTTGTTGGACTTAATCCTGGCATGGCCCTGGCGTTTCTTGTTTTGGCCAGGACAACGGCAGGAGTGTCATTTTTGCATGCGTCAAGGACAACGGTAGGAACGTCATGCATGTGTGCATGTTTCTAGTCGATATGCTTTCCATTAGTATCTAGGTGTTGCTATATATTTTCTATATTCATACTCTACAAATAGAAAGAAGAAGCAGGAAAAAATCAGCCCCAATTATTTTTCAGTGTTGCTCTTCCTCCTTTCTGTATTCTGAACTTTGCTGGAGTGGCAATAGTATACCGTGCGTGCGTGTGTGATCCTGAGGCAAGAACCAACATCTGGTATCAGAGCGCAGCTAGCCGATGTCCATCGTCACCCACAGTGAGGCGCCTAAGGAGAGCGACGGCATGCCGTTCCACTACCCACATCTGACGGCGACAAACTACACCAGTTGGTCGATTAGGGTGGAAGCCATGATGGATGCCCAGGGTGTCTGGGAAGCCATCGAACCGGCGGCCAGTGCGACTGTGGATGTGAAGAAGGACAAGACGGCGAGAGCGTATCTCCTTCAAGCACTCCCGGAGGACCTGCTGATGCAGGTCGCAAGGAAGAAGACGGCGAGGGAGGTCTGGGACTGTCTCAAGACAAGGTTCGTTGGCGGGAATCGTGTTAAGAATGCACAGCTGCAGATGTTGAAAAGCGATTTCGACGCCATGCGCATGCAGGAGGGGGAGACCCTGGACCAGTACGCCGAGAGGCTCAATGGTATGTCGGTGAGATATGCCAATTTGGGGGTGACACTCGATGACGCCGCACTGATCAAGGAACTGTTCGACACCATCCTGGACCGCTTCCTTAGCGTGATCGCTGGGATCGAGCAGTTCTACGACCTCGACACGATGCCGTTCGAGGAGGCTGTGGGGTGGTTGAAGACCTATGAAGAATGAGCGCGTCTACGGAAGCCAGGCGGCATCGACAGTGGCGACGACCAGCTTCTGCTCACTCAGGCCGAGTGGGAGGCGTGGCAGAAGAAGGCGGACGGCCACGACTCTCGTCGAGCAACAAGGGTAAATCCCATGCTTATGCAGATAGCAGCAACCATGGCCGGGGTGGACGCGGACGCGACAGAGGATGTGGCAGGGGCAGCCGGGGCGGGCCGCCATGCAAGGATGGAGGGAATGGCTTCGGCGGTGGCCGCGACAAAAGCCACATCCGCTGCTTCAACTGTGACAAGATGGGCCATTATGCATCCGAATGCAGGGCTCCGAAGAAAGAGGGGGAGGCGCACCTCATGCGCACGGACGACACCAAGCCAGCCCTTCTGCTCGCGGTGTCGGAGGAGCTAGCACCGGATCGGTGGGAGCAGCAGGATGCCGTCCTGCTAAATGAGGAGAAGACGAGGGCGCTAGAGCTGTGCAACACAGAGGAGAAGGCTGCCCCTGTCATGTCTAGTACCTAGACAACGGGGCAAGCAACCACATGACCGGCGACAAAGAAAAATTCCACGAGTTGGATGAGGCTATCACTGGCAAGGTAAAATTCGGTGACGGCTCGACTGTGCAGATCATGGGTAGGGGATCAATCCTGTTCGCCTGTAAGAACGTGGGTCAGTGGTTGCTCTAGGAGGTATATTACATTCCGAGGCTTCGCAGCAACATCGTAAGCCTCGGACAACTCACCGAGACTGCCATAAGGTGATCATGGACGAGGATGCCCTGCAGGTGCTCGACAAAAGTCAAGCGAGGCTGCTCATGAAGGTGAGGCGCACTGCAAATCGCCTTTACCGAATTGAGCTGCATCTGGCAGAGGCGGTGTGCCTCCTTACAAGCCTCAAGGACCCGACATGGCTGTGGCATGCTAGGCTCGGCCATGTAAATTTTCATGCACTGAAGATGCTCATCGACAAGGAGACGGTCGTGGGGGTACCGCCAATCACGCACCCTAACCAGTTGTGTCAGGGGTGTTTGGTGACTAAGCAGGCAAGGCAGCCATTTTCAGCAACGGCAAACTACCGAGCGGAGGAGCCGCTTGAACTGCTACATGCTGATTTGTGCAACCCGATTACACCGTCGACCCTCGCCGGTAACAACTATTTTATGTTGATTGTTGATGACTATTCCCGATGGATGTGGCTGTATGTGATCAAGACAAAGGACCAGGAATGCTCCATGTTCATGAAGTTCAAGGCACATGCAGAGAACATGAGAGGGCGACATGTGAAGACGCTCAGGACCGATCATGGTGGTGAATTCCTCTCTGCCGAGTTTGCTAGAATGTGCGAGTAGGCGGGCACCTCACCACGCCATACACGCCACAACAAAATGGTGTGTTGGAGCGGAGAAACAGGACAGTGATGGCGATGGCAAGGTCTCTCTTCAAGGGCATGAACGTGCCAGGAAGATTTTGGGGGGAGGCGGTGCGGCACGCGGTGTACCTGTTAAATCACTTGCCGATGAAGGTGCTAGGCGAGCGCACTCTGTTTGAGGCTTGGAACGGAAGGAAGCCACATCTGGCACACCTTTGTGTGTTCGGCTGCACAGCACACGCGAAAGTGACGACGCCACACCTAAAGAAATTGGATGATCACAGCCAGCCAATGGTGTATCTTGGTGTCGAGGACGGTAGCAAGGCACATCGCCTGTTTGATCCACGACGCGAAAAAATTCATGTAAGTCGTGATGTCAAATTTGAAGAAAGTGTGGAGTGGAGTTCGAGTATAGGTGCAGGCGATAGGGATCCATCGAATTTCGTCATTGAGGAGGAGTACTTCACCGAGCCAACCATGGGCGACTCCGCTCTACGTATGGGTGGCCCGGTAGGTGAGTTGGCGCCCACGACACACACATATCCCACCCCTGCATCGACTCCACTAGCCAGCGATGCGACGCTGACAGGGCCGATAACCAGGGCGCGTGCTGCAGCACGCACACCATCAACCTCCTCGACATCTCCCACCACTCCGATGGCAACATCGACTTCAGAAGCACCGACGAATGATCCTACCATGGCTACCACGGTTCTACCCACACCGCTGTCAGGCGACAGTGGCAGCACCGACGATGGGCCTGTTCATTACAGGCACATCAACGACATCATGCGAGATGCTCGAAGGGTGGAGCTTGAAGAGGAGGACATGGAAGAAGAGGCCATGCTTGCGGAGATGGAGGAGCCATCTTGTTACCGCGAGGCCGCTGGGCAGCAAGCCTGGGAGGACACCATGGCCAAGGAGATCGAGTCTATTGAGAAGAATAAAACTTGGACTCTCACGACACTGCCGGTTGGACACAAGCTAATTGGGCTCAAGTGGGTGTACAAGTTGAAGAGGAATTCGAGTGGGATGTGATCAAGCACAAGGCAAGATTGGTCGTGAAGGGATATGTCAAGCGGCAAGGCATTGACTTCGAGGAGGTGTTTGCGCCAGTGGCCAAGCTCGACACCGTGCGTGTTATACTTGCCATAGCTACAAATCGCGGTTGGGAAGTTCACCATCTTGATGTCAAATCGGCATTCTTGAATGGTGAGCTCGAGGAGGAAGAATATGTGACTCAACCGGAGGGCTTCACAGTGAAGAACAAGGAGCATTAGGTGCTTAAGTTGAGCAAGGCACTCTATGGGCTCCGGTAGGGGCCGCGGGCTTGGAACACGCGGCTCGACAAGAGCCTAAAGCATCTTGGGTTCACTAAGTGTGCACAGGAGCAAGCTGTGTATACAAGGGGAAGAGATCGAGCTGGCATTATTGTTGGTGTATATGTTGATGATCTCATTGTGACAGGGGAGGATCCAGAGGCAATCACGACATTCAAGTGACAAAAGATGTCTGAATTTGAGATGAGTGATCTTGGATTGCTCACCTACTACCTCATAATTGAGGTGATGCAAGAAGAAGGCTACATCACGATTAAACAAGCCTCCTACACCAAGAAGGTGTTATCACAATTCGAGATGATGGAGTGCAATCCCACCAAATTCCCCATGGAGCAGAGATCGCAGCTGCACAAAAACCCGAAGGGACAGTTGGTGGACGCAACAGAGTATCACCAGACCATTGGTTGTCTTAGGTACCTCCTCCACACAAGGCCGGACCTATCCTTTGTCGTCAGTGTGGCGAGCAGGTTCATGGAGAGGCCGACAGTCATGCACCACAAGGCGGTGAAGCAAATCCTCTGTTATTTGAAGGGCACAATCGATTGTGGGCTCATGTACACTAGAGGAAGTGGAGAAGAGATGTTCACCAGCTACACTGATAGTGATTTGGCCGGTGACATGGATGACAGGAAGAGCACTGGAGGTATGGCGTTCTATGTCAATGACAGTTTAGTCTAATGGAACTCGCAGAAGCAGAAAATGGTGGCTCTGTCATCGTGCGAGGCCGAGTTCATGGCGGCGACAACGGCAGCATGTCAAGCACTGTGGCTCAGAAGTCTGTTGGGTGAACCAACAAGGAAGGAGCTCAGGGCGGTGAAACTGTTCGTTGATAACAAGTCTGCCATTGCCTTGATGAAGAATCCTGTTTTCCATGGGCGCAGCAAGCATATTGACACGAGGTTCCATTTTATACGCGAATGCGTCGAAGGAGGACAGACCGTTGTGGAGTTCATATGCACGGAAGAATAACAAGCTGATGCGCTGACTAAAGCACTGCCAGCAGCGAAGCTGGCGACAATGCGGCATGTGTTAGGTGTTTGCGATCTTGAGCCACGTCAGGATTAGGGGGAGTATGTTGGACTTAATCCTGGCATGGCCCCTGGCGTTTCTTGTTTTGGCAAGGACAATGGCATGAACATCATTTTTGCATGCGTCAAGGTCAACGGCAGGAACGCCATGCATGTGTGCATGTTTCTAGTCATTATGCTTTCCATTAGTAGCTAGGTGTTGCTATATATTTTCTGTATTCGTACTCTACAAATAGAAAGAAGAAGCAGGAGAAAATCAGCCCCAAATATTTTTTAGTGTTGCTCTTCCTCCTTTTTGTATTCTGAACTTTATCGGAGTGGCAATAGTATAATGTGCGTGCGTGTGTGATCCTGAGGCAAGAACAAACAGGCATGTCTGCAGAAGAGAGAGTCACGATGCCCTTTTTTCTCTCTTTTTGGTGTCTCGAGCATCGTGAAATCCCGAAAGCCAAACTTTTCAGGCATTCCGATGTACCTTCTTGTGAACAAGGTTAGAAATCTCCACGAAATTTCGGGTGATATCGAATTTTAAACATAGACGAGATTCAAAATCCTGGTTAGGAAAAAAATTTAAATTACTATAGTATTTTCAAAATTTTGATGAGATTTTAGCAAACCTCATCGAAATCTCTGGGCTTTTTTTATCGGATTTTGACTTTTAAGGACCGGATTTGACCCAATAACCCTTGAGAATGACATATTCCATAAAAATTTGTTGAAAAAAATGAATTTTTGAGACATTTTATAATTTTGGCAGAATGCTTTCAGATTTTTATAAAATTGTACAGGTTTGATCTTACTCTAAAAAAATTATACTACCATTTCTAAAAGTCTAGGATCATACAAAAAATTTTAAAAGAATTGAACTTCATTTGTTATCTTTAAAAAATCAAAAACAAAATGAAGATAATTGAGACAATAACCTTGTTAGAATTTTATAAATTTGCTCGAGTGTGTTCACGATCCAAAAAAAATTAGAGCTTAAGCATTGCCTCAGAATCCTTCTCTAAAAGTTTCAAAGATTTTAGACTTTTTTTGTTTGCTCAATAAAATTTATAGAAGCATTGAACTTCATTTGTTATCTTTCAAAAAATAAAAACAGAAGGAACATAAATAATATAGTACCTTTGTCAGAATTTTATAAATTCACTTGAGCGAGATCATGATCTAAAATTTTTATGAGTGCTTTAAACATTGCCTTAGAACCCTTCACTAAAAGTATTAAAAATTCTAAACCTTTTTTGGTTGCTCAATCAAATCTATGTATTGATCATTAGATTTTTATGAGGACAGTAGCACTATAACAATTTTTGAAAATTTCTCAAACTTGATCATCATATGAAAATTTTATAAGAATATTAGTGATGCTTCGGAACCACCCAATTTTTTTTCAAAAGTTTCTAATATACTTTGCACCATTTTTGATTGGTCGAAATTTGCCAGTGACCCTTTTTTAGGACAGCAGAACTGTCTGAATTTTTAAACATTTCTCAAGCTTGATAATAATCTAAAAATTTTATAAGAACATTATTGATGTGTAATAAGCATCCAAAAAATTTAGATAAATTCTAAGGTGGTTTGAACCATATTTCATTCTGTTGAAATTTGCTGGTCAGCCTTTTATTAGGACAGTAGCACTGTTAGGATTTTCAAAAATTCCTCAGGCTTGATCATCATCTGAAATTTTTATGTGAATATTAGTAATGTGTTTGGATCATCCAAAAAAATGTTCAAGAATTTATTTTCAAAAATTCCAGATTTCAAATTTGCCTTTTGAATTTGGACTAGATTTCATTCGAAATTCCAAGAATTCACCGAAATTTCGCATTCCGCCTTTCTCCGAGATGTCAACTGAAATTTCAAACCCTGCTAGCGAATGTAAAACCGCAAGGAGTAATCCTCTGCCGTGTTGTTTGTGCCTTTTGATCTTGGGCAAATAATGCTTCCATATACAAGAATCTAAATGCAGATGCCCCATATATGATTATAAATTTGAAAATTTTCACATATATATCGAATTCGAATCAATCAAGAATAAATTGACAGGTAGTTTACACCCACAAAAAAGAAATAAATTCATTGATTGCAATGTCAATTCCATAACTTTAGAACTATTAATCATACTTGTTGGAGATAAGTCATATTAGAGATAGAATTGGGGATTGAGTCCAGTTAAATTAGAGATAAATTAGGAAGTTAGAGATAAAGTTTTTCGGTTATGATTGATGCTATAAATAAAGGGTGTGGGATCCTATGGGACACACACGAACATGATTATTCCATAAATTCCAACATAGTATCAGAGCCAAACCCTTAATCATACCTTTGAGCTACTGCCATAGATCCTAATCTGCTCCAATCCGTTGCCATCTCCCGCCGTGATTCATCTCAGGGGCACCGCATCGCCATCATCACCCCGCCTGGGTGGGCAAGCCACCAGCGCCGCCTAGCCCCAGGTGGGTAGACTGCATCACCGCCGCTCGGGCTACCAGGCTGTCTTCGTCGCTCAGGGTCACCAGGCTATCGCCGAAGCTCGAGAGCCCTGGGTCACTCCACTACCCACGTGTGGACACCGTCATCGCTCAAGACCTTTGGGCCGTCATCGATCCACCGGGCCCCGTTGTCTCGTCGTGCGATTGGGTTGCGTGCTTCCACACCGCGCCTCGAGTAAGCCGCTGTAGATAGAACTGGCTGCTACAAAACCATGGTGAGGCACTGCTACTGCTGACTTGCTACTGTAGATTGAGAGAGGAAAGGAGATCGGGTGCTGTAGAGGGAGTTGGACTTGAGGTCCTTTGTTAGAGAAAAGAGGAGAGGAGGTTTTGGATCTGGATGGAAAGACAGAAGGAGATGCCTGCTGCTTTGTTTGCTGATCTTTTTTTTGGTCTGGTTTGTGAAAGAAGTGGTCATGGAGAAATTGAGTGTTATTGTTATTGAAAATTGTTGTGGTGGTGCTGCCATTGTTTCTCTTCGTTTGAGAAGCAGACGAAGAAGGGACAGAAGATTAGGAGAAGAAGGGGAGATCTATCTGTTGTAGCTATGGTTGATCGATCTGGTGTGGCCGCTAGGATTTGGTGCTTCTTTGCTATAGCTTCTTGCTATTGTTTATTTGGGTAGAGATGGGCATGCTAGAGGAAGGGAGAAATTATGTGCATGATGGTCTCCAACTTTTGTGTAACGTAGAGGGAGACAGAGAGAGGTCTCTCCGATCAGAGGAGTTTGTTGCTTGGCTATGAGCACACATTTGTGTACGAGAGGTATGGGTGCTACGTTTGTGGTCTGTGTTGACATCGATGCTTGAAGGGTTGCCGCGATCATGGAAAGACGCGCAACATAGTTTGGCGATCAGGGTGTGTTGATGGAGATTGAGGAGTTGTTTCTATGTGATTGCTGGGTCTGGTGTCATTGCGAGTTGTGAGATTTTCTGTGTTTGGTGCTTCAATTTGTGATTGTGTGGCTGTTGTTTTTGCTCTTGCTTGCTTGAAGAAAGGGAAGAGCTTGTAGAAAGAAGAAAGGTGGAGATTTTAGTGTAAGGTAGAGAGAGCCTGAAACAGGGGGAGAAGATTACTCAGTACGTGGCTTTGGTGGTGTTGGCATTGGAGTTGGTAGTGAAGCTGGGTTTAGTCATTGTGCATGGTAAAGCATGTGGTGCGTCAAGTGATTTAGAACCATTTGCAAGCGATGACGGTTCAGTGGGATTTGGATGTGTGAGAGGCTTGACGGCCACATAGAAGATGATGAATTATGGGCGATGCTTCCAGACTTGGTGATGAGCTCGACAAGTTATGAATTCAACGATGAGTAGGAGCTGGTGGTAGCTCCGATGGAGGTTATGACAAGCCCAGAGGTGATGTTGGGTGTGTGCTGATGATGGTATTAGTAGGAGATAATGGTAGCTCCAGTGGAGGCTATGGCTATGGTTATGGTGTCAGCGGTAGTTATCGGTTATTGTCATGTTGGTGATGCTGCAAGAGGCAGCCAAGGAGGTAGCTATCGAGGTGTTGGTGCTGGTGCAAGAGGCAGTGATGGTGGAGAGATACAAAGGTCAATAAGGTAGAAGGTGAAGATCAAGGTGGTCGAGGGTATGCTAGGAGAGAGGTGGTGGAAGCCGAGATGGTCGGGGGCATGTTGGGAGAGATGATGGAGGCAAGGGTTGCCGGGGGCTAGAGGTGGAGATGGTGGAGACCAATGCTTGAAGCGAGTAGGTAGAGATAGAGTTGACCAAGATTGTAGGTGTGACGAAGAAGGCAAAGGACTTGATGTTGGTTGAGGCGTGGTTGAGATGATGATCATGGTGTTACTATGGTCAATGGTGGTGCAGGTAAAGGCACTTGGAAGTTGTGTCCGCGTGACAGTGTTGGACACAAAGTTGATGGTGCAAACAGTAAGGATGATGGTCGTGGAGGTTGCGAACGACAAGGATGATAGTTTTAGAGGGTGAGCTTTGGGCGTCATGGTTGTGGTATTCGTCATCGTGTTGATGGTTCGGTAAAAGTAGTTGTTTTGAGGGCACGTGTTGCATTATGTAACAAGATGGTCATGGTTGTATCTCATGCCCATATTGAGAGGGAGTGTTAGAGATAGAGTCCGAGTTGAGGGGGGAGTGTTGGAGATAAGTCATATTAGAGATAGAATTTGGGATTGAGTTCGGTAAATTAGAGATAAATTAGAAAGTTAGAGATATAGTTTGGATGTAATTCGGTTATGATTGATGTTATATATAAAAGGTGTGGGGATCCTATGGGACACACACGAACATGATTATTTCGCAAATTCCAACAATACTTAACACCCACATATAATTGCCCTGTCATACTTCATAAATCCACAAAATAAATGGGTCAACGATCGAAAGTTGGTGCATGATCATATTTGCCGTAATGTTCATAATTGGTTCTGCTTTTTTAGAATAGGGAAATGTAGAGAAAATCCCTATGGTCACGAACTAGCCATTGCTTTTCTACGAGGCTCATACCAAGCGCTATGATGCTGAAAGATAAAATTAGATTAATTAGACCTTGAACTTTTACTTTCATTTATAATTTAGGCATTGTTTTTCCCAAAAAAAAGAGTCAAGTGATTCTACGTAGAAGTTTTATAAGGCACTGAAAATGCAATGAAAACAGTACATGACATTCTCGAATATCTTCCATGCAAAACTGGAAAGTTTGAGAGAATGCTGGTATGGAGCGATCAGCCTAGTGTGGCACCATTTGAATGTGACAATTGTTATCAAGAAAAGCACTTAATACACACAAATAATATCTAATTGTGACGACCCGCATAATTAACATAGGGTAACCACAGTAACACCGCTATTACTCTAAGGTTATTACACTGATCTCGGCATATTAGCTAATCAAAACATTGACCACACCTGATATTTTATCAGTCAATACACCGTATTCAGAGTGTTGCAGCACAACAATAATTAGAGACTGAAATGAAAACTTATTACAATCCATTGCCACATAGGGCTACAAGTCTAGTACATTAATTATACATACGATCCAAATACCACAAAAATATAATAGAAAAGTACTAATTATTCCTAGGACTAACTAAGCCGATGCACGGTCTACCCAACACCCTAGTCCTCCTGGTAGTCCACACCCTTGTAGATCTGATCTTGTGTTTGCCCCTTAACCAGTGTCTCATAGGCGATCCCATTGGGATCCGTACCCCAATCGGACACTTGACCATCGGAGAAATTCTCTAAGCAAAGGGGGATTTAACAAGAGTGAGTACAGAAGTACTCTTCAAGCATTAATAGCAAATGCAATAAATAAATTTCCTCTCATATCCATCCAATGTCCATATTCCCTCAAAATCCATTTTTACAGAAAATTAGGTTTTGGGTTTTCTTTAAGGGTTCTATAATTTTAAATATGAAAATAGCTACTAGCACTCGTATATGAGGTAGACTTAGCTTCCATAGCCTCTAATCCAGGAGATAGGCATGAATTCGTGATTTAACCCTACGTAGGTTTGTACCACTTTACCTATAGTGACCCTATCTCCAACCCTGATAGCCAATAGGTAGTGGTGTCCTCGACCGTTCCCCACTTATCCTCAGTGTACCAGTTGTACTCCGACTACCCATCGGCAGTACTCAACCCAAGGCTTTACATATAAAGCTTGAATGATCAACCGTAGCTGATTTTGGAGTCCTTCACTGGGACTCTAGGTATACCCAGATTCATACTCCTAATTATCTACTCTTACCCAATGTGGATATCATGATACCTTCATAGGACAACCTTTCCTAACCGATTTCACACACTATGGTTGGTACAATAAATACGGCTCATTGTCCGAGTGTAGTTGTTCGTCCCCTATGTAGAGGGCCCCACAGGCAATACCCCTTCTCATCAACGCCCTCTACCCACTATACATATATATACGTCACCGGCTCCATTCGTTGGACGAGCCATTTCAACACATCAACAATCGATTTACCACCTCAGCAGTTCATCATCAAACCATCCTTCCAACCGTATCCGATTTAAGGTTTTATTTTAAAAGATATTTTCCTATGCATTGATGATATCATATATATTGGAGAACATTTAAATACAATTTCACAAATGTGATCAAGAAAAGCTTGCCTGGATTTTGGTATAAATAGTCGTCCTCACACGACGGCTATTGCAACTCATCGATCTGATTTGAATTAATTCCTGAAATTACAAAATATCACATCCTAGGTGGCTATTATATTTTTACATGTTTACGACATCCAAACCTTTATTAAAATCTATTATTTGATTTACATAGAATGCCTCTTTTGAATTTTTTGGATATTTTTTATTTTAACATATTTATTTAAAGTCTGATATCTTTGCTTATTTAATTTACTCGGTTTTTAATCATGTATATTAGATTTAGATACTGCAACAACGTAGATTAAATCTTTCTCTCTTTTTAGGAAATTTTTTCTTCTCTTTTCTGTTCTCTTTTTCCGCTTTTCCTTGTTTCCTTTTTCTTTTTCACCTAGTTGGCCCTTATCCTCTTCCTCTCTTTCTTTTTACCCCACTCCATATCTCTCTCTCATGGTTCCACTTCCGATCTGCCCCTTCCCCCCTCTAGAGCCGACGCTCGACCTTCGCCCACCGCTCTGGGCCTCCCTCCCCTTCTCTCGGACCCGCACAGCGTGTGATCCCGTGCCTCCGCCCTGGCTACACCCTTGCGCCCCCGCCTCCGCCATCCCCGAATGCTGGGCCCTGCTCCTGGCTGGGCCGCCCGGCCTCCATGGTCGCCCACTGAAGCATCTAGGCCCCCAATTTTATTTTATTTTGGTAATTAATGACAACTAAGGTTAAAGAACTAATAATTTACTTTGAGTATATGAGAACAGGTTGGTCCTCTTCATTGCACATGAAAAAGGTGAAACCTATGAGCAAACTTTTCCTAAGATAATTTAAAGTCAAGGCCAAGGTACGAAAGTGATTAAGGACCTTTTCATAGCTTTTACCGATCTTGGTATTTAGAGGAAAACTGGATTGCTAGAATAGGTGACGTACTGTTAAGAGGGACCATTGACGAATAGCTTGAAAATGCTTAGAGATCATGGCTCAAATTATGCTCACACTTAAATACGTGCATTGCTTTGAAAATCTTAAGGAATTCTTGTTGGCCAGTTAAAATTGGCACTACCAGCAACTAGAGGCTGGTACTACCCTGAGCCGGTATTACTGCCCTCTAGCTATGGTAATTATTTAATAGAGGAAGTGTTTTCTACACTGTCTAAGAGGTTGGCACTACCGGGGTCTGAAAGCGGTACTACTGGCAGTGCGGTAGTACCACTCCACAAACAGAGGTAGTTATTTAACAGATGACATGTTTTTGCGTTGTTTGAGAAGCCGGCACTACCGGGGCATTAGGCCGGTACTACCGGAAGGGTGGTAGTACCGCCCCAATGTTGGCGGTAGCTTTTTAACAGTAAAGAACTCAAGGGATAACTCACAAATTCAAAGAGCGACACTACCGGGCTTTAGTTAGCGGTGCCGAGTTCTGTAACAACGGATACTGTTACTTACTGCATTAAATTCTAATTCGACCGTTGCCCCTTGAGGCCGACACTACCGGCCCATATATGGCGGTAGTGCCAGATTTGGTTGTTTGTAGGGAATTTTGTCCCCAACGGCTAGATTTGTTGGTGGAGGCTATAAATACTCCCTCACCTCCACCATGGGCAAGGTTAGAGACTTCATTGAACATCTCTTGAGCCCTTGCACCCCTCTCAACACTCTAGTGCATTAAATTCTTCATTTGTGAGTAGTTGAGATCAATTCAAGTGTGTGCATTCAATTTGAGCCATTAGAGCACTTGATCATCTCCAAGCTAGCGTCAATTGTCTATTATCCAAGCTAGCGTCATTTGTGAGTAGATGGAATGGAGGCAAGAGAACCAATGATCTTTTGAAAGAAGATTGTGAAGAAGCCTGATGTTGTGTGAAGGTCAGAGTTCACCTACCCAGAGAGGGGAAGAGCTACCTGTAGTGATCGAGGAAGGCTCATTTGCGCAAGGAGCCGTCTTGATTCATTCAAGCTTTCTCAACGTGGATTAGTGGAGACCATCAAGTCTCCGAGACCACAGAAAAAATCATTGTGTTCATCTTCTTGTGGTTTGCTTTCTTGTGATTTCATTTGTGCAATTTACATTCTTAGTGATTTTAGTGATTGATTTTCTCTAGAATTATTGCTCTTGCCTAGACTTAGGTTGTTGGTGCACTTAGCAAAACCTAGCTTGTTTAGGCTTTAAGTGTTGTAGTATTGTAATTCGTGTAATCCTTGCTAATTATTGAATTAGAGCCAAAGAATTTTTAAAACCTCCTATTCACCCTCTCCAGTCGGTTATCTTTGATCCTACAAGTGGTATCAGAGCTTTGTCTCTCATTTATAGACTTTACCGTCTAGAGAGAAAAGGATGGCTAGTGAGGGTGTATCCATAGGCAAAGCACCTTTCTTTGATGACACAAATTATGCGTATTGAAAATACGCATAACCATTTATCTCAAGGCCTTGAGCCGAAGCATATGGAGAATTTTGGATGAGGGTTTCGCTGTGGGATTAAATCCCACACTCACCGTTAAACAAGAAGTGTGAAAATCTCACCTTAATGCTCAAGCGATGAACTCCTTATTTGGAGCCTTGAACGCAGATGAGTTCAATCGAGTTAGCAATCTTGAGACCACTCATGAGATTTGGACCACCCTCTTGGAAATTCATGAGGGAACATCCACGGCCAAGGAAACCAAATTGCATATGCTTAGGATCAAATATGTGAGTTTCATTATGTTACCCCATGAGAACATCAATGAGATGTACTCAAGGTTAAATAACATAGTGAATGACCTCAAAGGCCTTAGGGCATTACTAACCGATCTTGATGTTGTTTGCAAGGTGCATAAGGCTCTACCAGACAAGTACGAGACGTTGGTGACCTTGTTCCTCAACTCTCCCGAGTTGGCAAGGATGACACCAACATGACTCTTGGGCAACCTCATTACCAATGATTGTACAAGAAGGACAAGGAGGAGCTCTTGGAGCAAAGTTCTTCAAAGTAGAAGAACATTGCTTTCAAGGCCAAGGCGGAGTCAAGCGATGAGGTGCTTGATGTCTCCAAGGATGACTCCGAAGAGGAGTGACCCTCCTTGTAAGGAGAATGAGGAGGTTCATGAAGAGGCGCTCAAGCTCAAGGTCCTCTCGCAAGCTCAAGAAGGGGCAATATTCAAGCAACAAATGCTATGCCAACATACATTGCTATGAGTGTGATGAGAAGGGCCACATCGCCTCTCATTGCCCTAAAAAGAAGGAGGACAAGTCCAAGCCATCGAAAAAGAAGGAATTCAATGGCAAGAAGAAACTTTTCAAGAAGTTTCACAAGGATGGAAATGGCGAGGCTCATATCGGGGACTGGAACTCTGATGAGGAGTATTTGGATTCCGACTCCACCGATGATGATGCTCCCTCCAAGAAGAAGGGAATGGCTGGAGTAGCCATCAAGGAGGCTTCATCACTATTCACTACTCCGACATGCCTCATGGCAAAAGGGGACCTCAAGGTAAAATCTAATGATGATGATGATGAACCCTCTTATGATGAGCTAATGGACATGCTTGAGGACTTAAATGAGAACCTTGGCAAGGAGAAGTCCAAATATAAGGTTTTGAGAAAAGAATTTTTCTCTCTCAAAGACTCTTATGAGGAGCTAAAGGGTGCTCATGAGACTCTCCTTCTCAAGGATCATTTCAAGTCCAAAATAGATGTAGGAGTTTCTTGTGATATCCTTGATGTCATGCCTAGAGTAGAAAGTTCATCTAGCAATGCTTCTAGAGTTAACATATCTACTTCATGTGATGATCTAATTGACATGCCATGTTGATCTAAATTAGATTCAATTTCTAATTTGAATAATGCTAAAGATGCTCACCTTATAATTAAAAATAATGAGCTTAAGAACAAGTAAATAATCTTAGTAAAAGCTTGGTTAGGTGCTTCAAGGGAAAGGCAACCCTTAATAAGATTCTAAACGATCAAAGGTGCTCTTAAAACAAGGAAGGTCTTGGGTTCATCCCAAAGAATGGTAAGAAAGTGACCCACAAAGTACCTAGGTTCATAAAATCTGATGAAAAATTTTGCCATAAGTGCCATGATGTGGGATATATGTCAAATGATTGTCCATTGGGTAAGGCACCTAAAAGAAATGTTTATGATTCTTGCTATGTTCTTAAGAAAGCTAGAAATGGTAGAGTAGTAGCTAAATTCATTGGCACTCCCATACTTGGTCGCAAAAAGAATGTCATTTGGGTGCCCAAACCCTTGTTTACTAACCTCCAAGGACTCAAACAAATTTGAGTACCTAAAAATGTTTAATCTTTTTTTGTAGGTGAACTAAAGATTGGTGGAAGGTATTGGGTGTTGGATAGCGGTTTCACTCAACACATGACCAGAGACCAGAAGATGTTCACCACATTTGAAGTAGGGAGTGGAAGCCATGACAAGATCACATTTGGTGACAATAGCAAGGGAAAGGTAATTGTCTTGAGTAAAATTGCTATCTCAAATGACCTTTCCATTTCTAATATTTCATTAGTTAAAACTCTTAACTTTAACTTGCTATCGGTTGAACAAATTTGTGATCTTGGTCTTGCTTGCACATTTTCTCAAAATAGTGTTGTGATTTCAAAAGAAAATGATAACTCTTTGGTTTTCAAAGGCTTTAGATTTTGTAATCTTTATCTAGAAGATTTTTCATCAAATGATTCATGCCTTCAAACATGTTTAATTGCAAAAGCCTCCTTGGGTTAGCTTTGGCATAGGAGGCTAGCTCATATTGGCATGATTCAACTCAAAAAGCTTTTTAAACATGACTTAGTAGTGGGCTTGAAGGAAGTGAAGTTTGAGAAAAATAAATTATGTAGTGCTTGCCAAACTGGTAAGCAAGTTGCTAGCTCTCACCCTCCTAAACATATCATATCCACTTCTAGGCCATTAGAGCTCTTACATATGGATTTGTTTAGCCCAACAATCTATAAGATCATCGGGGGCAACCTATAAGAGCATCGGAGGCAATTCTTATTGTTTAGTCATTGTGGATGATTACTCGAGATACACTTAGGTTTTCTTTCTACATGACAAATCCAAAGCCTCCAATATTTTTAAAAGTTCTGCAAAAAGGGCTCAAAATGGATTTGATTGCAAAATAAAGAAAATTCGTAGTGATAATGGTTCCAAGTTCAAAAATACAAGAATTGCAGATTTTTATGATGAACTTGGAATAAAGCACAAACTTTCTGCTACCTACACTTTGGAGCAAAATGGAGTTGTAGAAAGGAAAAATTGAACATTAATTGAAATGGCAAAGACTATGCTTGATGAGTATGGTACTTTCGATAATTTTTGGGCAGAAGTTATCAATACCACTTGTTATGCCACAAACCGTCTTTATTTACATCGTCTTTTGAAAAGACCTCTTATGAGTTTATTGTTGGAAGAAGGCCGAATATCTCTTATTTTCATGTCTTTGGATGCAAATATTTTATTTTGAAAAAGGGTGTTCATCTTTCAAAATTTTAAAGTTGTTGTGATGCTGGATTTCTTCTTGGTTATTCTTCAAATAGCAAGGCTTATCGTGTCTTCAACCAAACCGCCGGTTTAGTTGAAGAGACTTGTGATATTGAATTTGATGAGACTAACGGCTCTCAAGAAGAGCAAGAAAATTTGGATGATGTAGCTGATGAGGGCTTGAGACAAGCTATGAAGAACATGACTCTTGGAGACATCATGCCTAAGGAGGATCAAGATGATCAACCCTCCTCCACTCAAGTTAAACCATCTACTTCCACTACGCCAAGCCAAGTTCAAACGATTGAAGTGGAAGATAAGGAGGACGATCAAGCTCAAGCACTACCTCTAAGGATTCACATTGCAATCTCAAAAGATCACCCCATAGATCAAATATTGGGTGATGTTTACTCTTTTGTTTCTTCTTTTGAACCCTCTCGTGTAGATGAAGCTTTAGATGATCCGGATTGGGTAAATTCCATGCACGAAGAACTTAATAACTTCGCCTGAAATGATGTTTGGATGTTTGTTGAGGAGACCGAAGGACCACAATGTTATTGGCACAAAATGGGTCTTTAGGAATAAGCAAGATGAAAATGGAATTGTGGTAAGAAATAAAGCAAGGTTAGCGATGCAAGGTTTCACTCAAGTGGATTTTGGTGAAACCTTTGCATCCGTGGCTAGATTATAAGCTATTCACATCTTGCTTGCTTTTGCATCTTGCTTTGATATCAAATTATTTCAAATGGATGTGAAGATTGCATTCTTAAATGGTAAAATTACTGAACTAGTTTTTGTTGAGCAATCTCCCGGTTTTGAGAATCCTAAACAACCTAACCATGTTTACAAGCTCTCTAAGGCGCTCTATGGTCTTAAACAAGCCCGTAGAGCATGGTATGAGCGACTTAGAGGCTTCCTACTCTCAAAAGGATTCAAAATTGGGAAGGTTGATACAATACTCTTCACTAAAATAATTGATGATGAATTTTTTGTATGCCAAATTTATGTTGATCATATCATATTTGGTTCTACTAACTACGATTTTTGCAATGAATTTGGTGATATGATGTCTAGGAAATTTGAGATGTCAATGATTGGAGAACTAAGCTACTTCCTTGGACTTCAAATCAAGCAACTCAAGGATGGGATCATCATAAGCCAAGCAAAGTACGTGAAGGATTTTCTCAAAAGGTTTGGCATGAAGGATGGAAAGCCCATCAAGACTCCCATGACTTCCAACAGACATCTTGATCTAAATGAAGGAGGTAAACCGGTAGATATAAAGCTTTCTAGATCAATGATTGGTAGTTTGTTTTATCTTATCGCATCTATGCCCGATATCATATTTAGTGTTTGCATGTGTGCACATTTTCAAGCATCTCTAAAAGAGTGCCATTTAGTGACTGTTAAGAGAATTCTAATACATTTAAAGCATTTCTTTAATATAGGTTTGTGGTATCCTAAAGGTGCTAGATTTAATTTAGTTGGATATTTGGACTCCGATTATGCGGGTTGCAAAGTGGATAGAAAAATCACTTCGGGGAGTTGTCAATTTCTAGGTAGATCCTTAGTTTTATGGTTCTTCAAGAAACAAAACTCCTTAGCTCTCCATAGTTTTATCCACCGTCGAAGCCGAATACATATCCGCTGGTAGTTGTTGCGCTCAATTGCTTTGGATGAGGCAAACTTTGATGGATTATGGAATTAAATTTAAAAGTGTGCCTCTCTTGTGTGATAATGCAAATGCCGTGAAAATAACCAACAACCCAGTCCTACACTCAAAAACCAAGCACATAGATATCCGTTATCATTTCTTAAGGGATCATGTGACCAAAGGTGACATAGGCATTAGCCACATAAGAACCTAAGATCAATTAGCGGATATCCTCACCAAGCCTCTAGATGAAAGCCATTTTTGTAAATTGAGGAATGAATTAAATATCATAGATATCTCAAATATTGCTTGAATAATCGCATATTGGTTGGATCTTCATTTGGAGTTATGTGTCTTCTAATGATTTCTTGATATTTTCTTTGGAGGGCAACACATTAAGGCGGACTATTATTCGAATTTCATATATACTACATCCCTAAAAATGTGAAAATATCAAAAAGTGCTAATATTGTTCAAAAGGAAGACCCTAGACCATTCTAGGTCAAAATTATTTGAAATATCATACTTTGAAGGTTTTACAAAATCCTTCTTGAAATTCTTCATTTGAAATGCATATATACATATATATAAATCTCATCTAATAAATTATATTTCATAAAAAAACATATTCCTTATGTTGTTATAAAAGCAAAGAGGTGTTTAGACTAGTTCTCTCTTTAAAATTCCTCCAGAATCCAAAATTTGGTCTATATTGACCTAATTAATGTACTTTGTGAGTAATAGCTTTTGGAACTAGAATCTTGACATTTCTAGTTTCTCTAAAAGTATTTTGGACTCAAACAAGTCAATTGAATTTACACTCTCCTTAATTGGGTCACTTAATTTCAAAATAGTCATTTATTTCACCTCAAAACCTATTTTAATAAAAACTAACTTAAAAGATGGGTTAATGAGATTTAATCTAGATGGAAATGCTATCTCTTTTGCTTCACTAAGTTATGAATGAACTAGAGAAATTTCACAACTTTTCTCTTGTTTCCTGGCAGTTCTAGTCAGGGCCAGCACTACCGGTGCTTGCACCCGGTAGTGCCACTCCCGATGGGTGGGACCTCTCTTGAGCAGTTTCTTGTGTGGCCGGTAGTTTCTCTCTTTATTCTACTTCCCCTGGCCGATCTTCTCCTCCCTCCTCTCTTTTGTTGCTAAGTCCCAAGGGACTCTATCTCTCTCTCATTCTCCACAAAAACAAAATTCCAAATCCCTCAAAATCTCCTTTACATCTTCATCCTCGGCTTCTCACTTGATTCAAGTGCTCCTCCTCTCCATAAGGTGACCTCTCATTCTCTCATTTCTCTCTATTTGTTGTCTTAGGTCATCCTGTCTCATTTTAGCGTTTGATGAAAATGTGGCAAATCTTTATGGTTCTCGATCAAATCAACTACCAAAATGAGTAGATCGGTGATATTAGAAGTCTTTACAATCAATGTTTTAGCCCGATCTAGCCATTTTGCGTATTATTCACACCTTGAGGATTCAGTTCCAAAGAAGGCGGTACTACCACCAATAATGCAGCGATAGCACTGGGGTCCGACACTAGAGGTGGTATCATCGGGATCCGGCACTACCGGCATGGTATATACGGTACTGCCAACTTCTCTGGTTAGGAAAATCTCAAAATCTTTATTGTCACATTCTCGTAAAATTTTAGGATAGAGTACCTAATTCCCTAGCTTATCCTCTCTTACCTTTCTAATCCAGAAACCATGACAAAGACTAAAAATCCTTGGAGACCTCTTGCTCCTCGAGGTGGAGGCACCATTCGCAAATCAACAAGGAGCGCAGGTGTGACTATCAGGCACAATGACAGTGACTCAAGTGAGGATTCTTTTGCTATCACAATGAGGTATAGAGAGATAAGAAAGAAAGTGCAACTTGAACTCGTAGTAGCTCTAGGACTAGAAAAGGGAAGCAAATAGCTGATGAGTCTAAATGAAAAGAAGTAAATGAAGAGGAGGAACATGAGGAAGAAGAAGAGGAGGAGAAGGAAAGTGAAAATTAATAAATGCCTTATGCTAATCCAAGGAATGATCTGAGGCAGATTGTGGGGGACAAGTATTTTGCACTCAGAGGAGAAAATTAGTATCTCCTCCCTCGTGATGCTAGAGTCAAGATTCCACTCCTTGTTCCAGCAAAAAGTTTATCATGAAATCTACAAGGACAAGGAGTTTGCAAATCAAAGATGGGTAAATTGGGACCATATAAGAAATCAACCTTTGTTTGTTGACGTCCTGGAGCTGTTTACTGGAGCGGGTCTCTATCATATGCTTGGCTTGAGATGCGACTATGTGGATGATTTAATCAAGTAGTTTTATGCCACATTGTTCATTCCTGAGACATATGGCAGTATCACCTGGATGACTGGTGTCGAGACCTACACTGCTTCTAAGGAAGAATTTGAGCATGCACTTGGAGTGTTCCACAGTGGTTATCCTCCAGTTCATAACGATTGTGTTCTGAGGCTCCACCAAAATCACACAATTCTATGACCCTAACGGGAGAGTGAAGCCAGGAAAGCTTGCTGGTCTGCTACCTCAACCAAGTCTCAACAATAAGATCATTCAAGTGACTATCCATCCCAAGAGTGGGAACTTTGATGAGATCTGAGGGTATGATTTTAATTTGATTGCTAAGGTAATGGAGAGTCAGAAGTTTGATGTATTAAACTTCATGATAAGAGAGATGGAGTCCTCAGACCGTGATCATGGTAAGACCATCTACTTCGCTCCTTATATCATGATGCTGATATTAAGGAAAACTGGTTACAATGAAGCACATGGATCAACTCATAGGCCTTACAAGCCTCGTGAGGCTCCTCCTTAGGTACTCTAGCTACCACATAGCACAGCAACAGCGGCAGGTTCAACAAGAGCATGATCAAGCCCAAGGGGTAGCTCACGATGCAGTATTGGCAGTTCTTGCTAACCTTCGCTCAGATCTCATGGAGAGATTTGAGCTTGCGCATGCCCAGCAGACTCAGTCCCTTGCTAGCCTTCGTTTCGAGATGATGGCCCAATTCGACCAAGTGCACACCTACCATACTCAGACCCATGCCATTGTTGACGAAGTTTGAGAGCGCATGGATGGCATTGGAGCGACAGTCGATCAACTTCGTGATGAGCTTGTTCCTGTCTCTTTCTGTCATTATGACCGTGGACGCGGACATGGTAGTGGTGTCCCTTCATCTCCCTAGGCGTATCTTGAAGACCCCTCCTTTTGGTACTAGATGCCAAAGGGGGAGAAGAGTTTGGGAAGAATGTTGGGTGGGAGTAGTAGTAGCAGTGTGAGGATTAGCTTATATACTCAAATTAATATAATCCTTGTAAACAAATTGAACCTCTTGTATGCTTTTGATGATTTTATGGTTCTAAATGGTGGTTGTAATGGTTGATTAAATGTCCTTAATGCCTTATCCACTTTCTCTTTTGGTTATTGAGTTTTGAGGTTGAGCATGTGCATTTACATTGTTTTGATCATTATCAAAATTATATTCATGTTATATCTTGCTTCCTCGAATTCAATATATAGAGGAAACTCTGTCAAAATTTCAAAAATCCAAAAGTGTACATGATCACATCTCATTATCTATATGTACACCTTTAGGGGGAGTTTCAACTATGCATTCTGACTTTGATAGCAATTTACTCAAAATTCTTCTACTCTTATTTCAAAGAAGTGAAATGCTACTTAAAGCAAAAAATCCTAGAGTATACATTTTGTTTTGACTTGATGTATACTCAAAACAAATTTCAAATTCATTATCATCATTGAGGTTGTCATCAATTACCAAAAAGGGGCAGATTGAAGCATCTAGCAATTTTATTTGGTATTGGTAATTAATGACAATCGAGGTTAAAGGACTAACAATGTACTTTGAGTATATGAGAACAGGTTGGTCCTTGTCATTGCACTTGAAAAAGGTGAAACCTATGAGCAAACTTGTCCTAAGATAATTCAAGATCAAGGCCAAGGTACAAAAGTGATTAAGGACATTTTCATAGCTTTTATCGATCTCGATGTTTAGAGGAAGATCGGATTGCTAGAATAGGTGTCGTACTATTAAGAGGGACCATTGACAAATAGCTTGAAAATGCTTAGAGATCATGGCTCAAATTATGCTCACACTTAGATACGTGCATTGCTTTAAAAATCTTGAGAAATTCATGTTGGCCAGTTAAAATCGGCACTACCAGCAACTGGAGGCTGGTACTATCGCTGAGCTGGTAGTACCGCCCTCTAGCTGCAGTAGTTATTTAATAGAGGAAGTGTTTTTTGCACCTTCTAAGAGGCCGCACTACTAGGGTGCGAGAGGCGATCGCGCGCGAAGGCGGTAGTCTGACTCCACAAACAATGTAATTATTTAACAGAGAACATGTTTTTGCGTTATCTGAGTGGCCGGCACTGCTGAGGCATTAGGTCGGTACTACCGAAAGGGCGGTAGTACCGCCCCAATATTGGCGATAGCTTTTTAACAGTAAAGAACTCAAGGTATAATTCTCAAATTCAAAGAGCGGCACTATCGAGCTTTAGTTGGTGGTAGTGCCTGGTTACTGTAGCAATGGCTACTGTTACCTACTGCATTAAATGCTAATTCGACCGTTGCCCCTTGAGGCCAGCACTACCGGCCCATATATGGTGATAGTGTTGGATTTGTTAGTCTGTGGAGGATTTTACCCCCAAAGGCTAGATTTGTTGGTGGGGACTATAAATACCCCCTCACCTATACCAAAGGCTAGGTTAGAGACTTTATTGAACATCTCTTGAGCCCTTGCACCCCTCTCAACACTCTAGTGCATTAAATTATTCATTTGTGAATAGTTGAGATCAATTCAAGTGTGTGCATTCATTTTGAGTCATTAGAACACTTGATCATCTCCAAGCTAGCATCAATTGTCTATTCTCTTGGAGGTTGTCGCCTCCCAGACTGCTTGGAGGCAAGTGAACCGGTGATCTCTTCGAAGAAGATTGTGAACAGGCCCGGTGTTGTGTGAAGATCGGAGCTCACCTACCGGAGCGGGAAAGAGCTACCTCTAGTGATCGAGGGAGGCTCATTTGCGCAAGGAGCCTGCTTGATTCATTCAAGCTTCCTCAATGTGTATTAGTGGTACTGGCAAGTCTCCGAGACCATGGGAAAAATCATTGTGTTCGTCTTCTTGTGGTTTGCCTTCTTGTGATTTCATTTGTGCAATTTACATTCCTAGTGATTTTAGTGATTGATTATCTCTCTAGGATTGTTGCTCTTGCCTAGACTTAGGTTGTTGGTACACTTAGCAAAGCCTAGCTTGTTTAGTCTTTAAGTGTTGTAGTATTGTAATTCATATAATTCTTGCTAATTGTTTAATTAGAGCCAAAGAATTTTAAAAACCTCCTATTCAACTTTCCTCTAGTTGGTTATCCTTGATCCTACACCCGCACCCTCCCCGGCCTCCTCCTCCCGCGCCTCGGCCTGCCTAGGTCGGGCCTTTCTCCCTTGGCCACTCTGGCCGACGCCTCCCGGTCCCCCTTCTCTCTCTCAGCCCTCACCCAGCCCCGAGTTGCCCAAAGCCCTAGCCGACCCCGTGTGGCTCTAGCTAGGGTTTGGGTAACACCCTGGCTTCTACCCCTTATGCTTTACTGGTGATTTTGCTTTATTACTCTGCGATATGCATGATGAACATATATAATTTTTTTATTTTGGGTCGACGATGATTATTGTGGATTTTTTTATTTTGGGTCGACGATGATTGTTGTGGATTTGACGGTGTTGTGATGACACCGGGAGACCTCCCATATGCCAGGGAGTGCGGTGGTCTCTGGGCACACGAAACGCCGCCTCTACGGCCATCCCTACTGAGACCACTAATCCATCTTACTATATTTAGCCTCTATGTTGGTTTTTGCTACTGTTATTCCTATGTCTGTGCTATGGCCAAGAATGTGGGTTACCTGCGATGTGGGGGATGAAAATAAATGCAGGTTGTGGAGGTGATGGTGTTGTGGTGGCCTGCCTTTGCTCCTTCTCGCTCCTGGTCTTGGGCTTGTGGTGACCTCCTGGCTTCCTAGTCTCTTGCTCCTTGGGGGATTCCTGGCGTGTGGTGCTTGTGGTGGTGACTTGCTCATGGGGCTTGGCCTCCTGGTGGTCTTGTGGTGGCTTGTCTCCTTCTCGGTGGAGGCTTGCTTGAGGGCTTGGTCTCCTGGAACTAGGCCTCCTGGGAGCTTCGTGGTTGGTGGCTTTGTGCTCAGGGATTTGGTGTTCTGGTGGGTTGCTTGCCTCTAGGAGCTTTGCTTCTTCCTGGAAACTTGGCTTGTGTGTGTGCGCTTGGAATGGATGGCTTGGTTGGCTTGTAAGGAAATGAGGACTGGTTTCGACTGGCCTTGGTGGTTTTGGGTGGTCTCCTGGCTTCAGTTGCGTTTGGGAATGAATGGCCTGGGGTGTTTGGATCTGGGAAGAGGATGCCCTTGGGAAGGCCGGTTCTGAATCCCTTCTTATCCTTGGAAATTTATGTTTTTACTATGCACATTTTTTCTTTTTACTATGAGATATTTTTTTGGCACTATTCCTACAATCCTGCAGTCACCCGACAACTACAGGTTTGTTTATTGCCAGATAATGAATCCATAACTAGCGAGAGGTGCCGATTGGCCCCGGACAGTCAGGTATCTTAATGAACAATACCTTCGCATACGGGTCTGACGGCAACTCCTAAAATTTAATTTCTATGTCTCTTGTCTTATGATTATATATATATATATATATGTGTGTGTGTGTGTGTGTGTGTGTGTGTGTGTGTGTGTGTGTGTGTGTGTGTGTGTGTGTGTGTGTGTGAATGATTAACAATTTCAGGGATCAAGGACAAGGATCAATGAAGCTGTAGATTTTAGGAAATTTTAATTTTTTTCTTGTAATCTTCTTTTTGATGTAATTTTATTTTCAATGTACATTGTAATTATACACTTGTATGCCATTTGATCATAAATAAAGTTGATGATTAATTTGTGGAGCAATTTAATTATGTGTGATAATTTATGTTGATGATCTCATTTGCAATGATTAAAACTCTGGGTTGTTTCACTAATATATTTGTATGGTCCATAACGGAGCAGTAGATCTCGATGAATGAATTGGAGGATTGTATGAGCTAGAATGCAAAACAGATTATAGGCAAGGAATGGGATTATGCTGTACACACCAAGTTTCTGTTATATAAGTTACACAAATCTTAAAGCAAGTAAAGGGGTAAGTAATCACCGTTTACCTTTCTTTCATACTTTAATATGTATGCAACTTTCAAAAGGAAAAATATAGAAACACCTCTCAACAATTAAATGCATAGCCACACTACGTATCAATAACAAAATGGACCTGCTTAGTCAATTTTATGTGAACTTTTGCTAGTGATACACATGATACAGCAAACAAAGCTTCTTACTAATGTGTAGACTTGATGGAAGTAAACTGACAACATGTACATTTAATTGTTATTTTCACTATCCTCAAAGCCCCACATATATAGGCGGTAGTTGAGCTGCTTGAGCATAGGCATGGTACAGCTTTTTTTCCTGAGATATGTAATACAACCGTGTGTAAAACCTGCAAAATATTAGCAGACTGAGACTAACGCGACAGGAGACACCAAATCTTTAGACATAAATTGAGCATTCAATATAAAAGCATTGTTGAGTCTCCAAGGATAGAGGCCTGGATAAAGCAAACAGTTTATAAACTACCTACAACCTTTGAAAATAGAACAAATTCTATCTCAAATCCAAACAACCTTGGATAGCACTGTTAGTTATGATCTTCGGTTAAAATGGAAAGACCGAAAATTCAGGGATTATTTCCACAATTCATGCGCTCTGATCGGGAGCTTGCCAAAATTAGTTGGTTTGGTCCCGTTGGCCAGCGCTACAAATAAAGAGGGAGAAGCCAGCACTCGGATGTACGCAAGTAAGAAAATCACGAGTTTGCTTACTCCCAAAAATCACCCATCCGATCTGGTTTACAGCGCAAGGCCAACGAAGACTGCATCCATCATCGAGAAAAAAACTCGGTGCCCGATTTCATCATCGCGCCTGCTCCTACCCGAATCAACCACACCGACAAACCCTAATGGCTTCATCTTCATCCGTACCGGGTTAGTTCATCTAATTTTCATTTCCGCATTATTGTTTTGTGTGATCATGATTTAGACTAGCTTATGATGTTCATGTTTAGTTCATCCTAAGTATTCTAATATTTGGTATCAGAGCAAATCTAGTCTTTTCATGATCCCTTTTAGCCCGGTTCAGATCAGATGTTCTTGTCGGTTTTTGGCTTGGTTAGCATTTAGAAGGAGGGGATAAGCATAGATCCAATTTTCAATGCCCAAATCCCGAACCCTAATTCCCTTTTGGTCCCAAATAAAGCAATTCCTAATGATATAAGGAAGGGGTTTCGGGCTTACCTCGTCCGGTGCTGTCCTCGCCCGTTCGTTGTCGTCGTCAGTCGCCTTGTGCGCGTCGCCGCAGTTCCGGTTGTTGGCTTCTCCGGCCGCTCCGAGCGCCTCGCTTCTGCTTCGCCCGCGTGTGCGCGACGGCCTGAGGCCCTTATCGCCGGAGCCACGCCCAGCATCCGCTTGTCGCGCGCGCACTCGCCGTTGCCACTTCGTCGGTGCGCTTCCTCCGCCTTCACTCTCTTCCGCTCGCTCGGTCGCCGAATCTCCGCGGTTGCGCTTTTTCCTGGATGTGGATGCATTAGGTTTAGGGTTTCCGCGCGGGGGTCACGCAGTTTTGATCCATGTTCGCGCGATCTCGGCCGCCGATTCACCTGGTGTTGCTGGGCCGCTGCGCGACGGGCCGGGCCATGCGGCTGTGTTTTGGCGTGGGCCACACTGCGTAATTTTGGGCCGCGTGTTTTGGGCTGGAATTCAGTGCTTTAGCCCTTATAATTTTATAATTATTCAGTCTTATTTAATTTTAGTTATAAGTATTGTTTAATTTTTTTATTTCCTGGGCATTAATATTCTTTTTAATTGATGTTTAATTTCTGAGTAAATTAATTAATGTGGCGATTATTTTTCATATGATGTCCTTATGAGTTTTATCTCTAATTAAAATGGGACCAACGGGAAATTCTGATTAGAGATTATTGTTTAAATGTTTAAAGTTGGGATTATGCTATGACCATGTTCATATACTGACCAACGTTGTTCATGAACATGTGTCAATCTTATTTAGTTCTTTTTTGTTTCTGCCCAACGGTGATGCGAATTTGAACTTTAATGTTTCCTGTCATTAGCATATTATTAATCAGACCAACGTAGGGTTAATTTCATGCATGACATTTAATTTACTTTCTCTAATGTTTACTGATTAAATTTTATCTTGATTCAGCCATGAATAACACTAATGTTGCCGCTTATTTGAACGGCATTGAGCAGCTGATAGGGACAAACTTTCCCTCTTGGAAGGAAAGGATTTTGATTGTTCTTGGTGTTATGGACTTGGATTAAGCATTACGAGAGGACGCTCCCATAGCTCCTTCCGCTGATGATGAGAGTTTCACTGAGAAAAAGAAACTCTATGACTTAACAACAGAAAAGTGGGAGCGGTCTAACCGCATGTCCTTGATTATGAAAAGCACCATATTTGTAGGGATAAGGGGAGCAATCCCTAAATCCGATAATGCTAAGCAGTACTTAGCCTTAGTTGAGGAGCAGTTCAAGGGATCTTCAAAGGTTTATGTCAGTACCGTAATCATGAAGATGCTCACCACTAAGTATGACGGCTCTAGTAGCATACGTGAGCATATCATGATGATGACTGATATGGCTGCCAAACTTAAGGGCATGGACATGGCTATTTCTGATGGTTTCTTAGTCCATTTTATTACGACCTCCCTCCCTTTTGAGTATAATGCTTTCAAAATTAATTATAATACTCAGAAGAAATAGTGGACCATGAGCGAGTTGATCGGCATGTGTGTCCAAGAGGAGGAGAGGCTTAAGGCCGAAAGGAAGGACCAAGTTTTTCATGTTGGTCATGGCAAAAGGAAATTTCAAGGGGAATTTAAGTCCAAAAAGAAGCTGCATTTCTCCGCTGAGACTGAGTCGAGCAAGCCAAAACAAAAGGAGAAGGCCCCTGTTGCATCTAACTCTACTTCTGATGGGCCCATTTGTCGTTTCTGTAAGAACAGTGGGCACATTCAGAAAGATTGTGTGGGCTTCATGAAGTGGCTTGCCAAGAAGGGTAACGACATAATTTCTACTGTTGATGAAACCCTTTTTACTGATTTTTCCCCAATACCTGGTGGATTGATTCTGGTGCCTCTGTGCATGTTTCCAATTCATTACAGGGATTCCTTTCCGTGAGGACACTAAGAAAGGGGGAGCGAAGTCTTAGAGTTGCTGATGGAAGGGAGGCTGAAGTTGAAGCCGTTGGCACACTACCATTAGTATTAAATAGTGGCTTCATCCTTCAATTAAATAATGTTGCTTATGTTCCCAATATGAGGAGGAACCTTATTTCTGTTTCTCTTTTGGATGATGATGGGTACATTTGTACCTCTGGGGATAATAAATGTATTATAAGTTTTAATTCAAATAATATTGGTCTCGCGACTCGACGAGACAAACTCTATATGCTTCCTGTCTCAGAATTCCATGTGTCAATGAATGTGTGCGATGCCACAGATAAGCGAAAGAAAAGTATAAATAATGAGACTTCATCGAAATTGTGGCACTGTCGTTTAGGCCACATTTCGAAAGGGAGAATGGAACGTCTCCTTAAGGAAGAGATACTCCATTCATTAGACTCCTCTGACTCAAATTATTGTATTGACTGTATTAAGGGAAAATATGTAAAACAAATTAAGAAAAGAGCCACACGAAGCACAGGAATATTAGAATTAATCCACACTAGTATATGTGGACCTTTTACTAGAACTTCAGTAGATGGATATGACTCCTTTATTACTTTCACTGATGATTTCTCCCATTATGGTTATATTTTTCCCATTCGTGATCGATCTGAATCACTCGATAAGTTTAAAATATTTAAAGCTGAGGTAGAAAATCAGCATAATTTAAAAATTGAAGTAGTGAGATCAGATCGTGGAGGAGAATATTATGGGAGACATGCTCCTTATGGACAAATTTCTGGTCCATTTGCTAAGTTTCTTTCAGAAAATGGCATAATAGCCCAATATTCAACATTTGGTGAACCTCAGCAAAATGGAGTAGCTGAAAGACACAATCGCACCCTTATGGATATGGTGCGTAGCATGACGAGTTACCCTAGTTTACCAGTTGGTTTGTGGATGGAAGCATTAAAGACAGTCGCACATATACTTAATCGGGTTCCCAGTAAATCAGTACCTAAGACACCTTATGAATTATGGACTGGGAGGAAACCAAGCTTAAAATATTTATGTTTGTGGGGTTGTCCTGCTGAAGCTAAAATCTTTAATTCACATATTGGGAAATTAGATCCTAAAATAGTAGGTTGCCATTTTATTGGATATCCTAAAAAATCTAAGGGATATCGATTTTATTGTCCAGATCGTGTCACTAAGTTTGTGGAAACCCGACATGCTGTATTTTTAGAGAATGATGGAATCAGTGGGAGCTCACAGGCTAGGAAAATAGATCTTGAGGAGATTCGGACTTATGTTCCATTACCGATAATCCAAGAGACTATTCTTCCTGTACCTCATTCAGTTACACCTCCAGTTGTGAATCCTGGAGTTGAGCCTCCACCTAAGAATTCTGGGATTAATAATACAGCATCTAATGATGAGGCTCCACAGCCCCCTGTGATAATTAATGAACCACTAAGAAGATCACAGCGGGAAAGAAGGTCTGCCATCCCAAATGATTATATCGTATACATGAATGAAGATGTAAATGACATTGGGAAAGTAGACGATCCCACCTCATTTAAGGAGGCTATGATGACTAAGGATTCATCCAAGTGGCTTGAGGCCATGCAGGATGAAGTTAAGTCTATGAGCATTAATGACGTCTGGGATCTAGTAGAAATTCCTGACAGAGTCAAAACAGTAGGCTGTAGATGGGTGTACAAAACTAAATATGACTCTAAGCGAAATATCGAAAGATTCAAGGCAAGGCTTGTAGCAAAAGGGTTTACACAAAGATAGGGGATTGATTATGTTAATACCTTCTCTCTCGTCTTGAAGAAAGATTCACTAAGGATTGTCATGGCGCTTGTTGCTCATTATGATTTAGAGCTACATCAGATGGATGTTAAAACTGCATTCCTTAATGGTGACTTGCATGAGAATGTTTGCATGGTTCAACCGGAGGGTTTTGTCGTGGAAGGCAAGGAACATATGGGATGTCGACTTAAGAAATCCATCTATGGACTAAAACAAGCGTCTAGATAATGGTACCTTAAGTTCGATGAGACCATAAGAAACTTTGGTTTCAAAGAAAATGAAGTGGACAATTGCATATACATTAAGACTAAGGGGAGCAAATTTACTATCTTAGTGCTTTATGTGGATGATATCTTATTGGCTAGCAGCGATAAGGATATGCTGTATGAGACCAAGAGATTTCTTTCCGCTAACTTTGACATGAAGGATCTTGGTGATGCCTCTTATGTTTTGGGCATTGTTATTCACCGAGATAAGTTCAAAGGGGTATTAGGCTTATCCCAAAAGGCATACATTGATAGAGTGCTTAAGAGATTTAATATGCATAACTGCTCTGCCATGCCTGCTCCTATTGTTAAGGGCGATAAGTTTGGAACATTCCAATGTCCAATGAATCAATTAGAAGCTGATCAGATGAAGGGGATTCCTTACACTTCAGCTGTCGGAAGCATTATGTATGCTCAAGTTTGCACTTGCCCTGATCTAGCATTCGTAACTGGGATGCTTGGTAGATATCAATCTAATCCAGGGTTGGACCACTGGAAAGCCGTTAAGAAAGTCTTGCGTTATATGCAGGGCACTAAACATTACATGCTCACATATAAGAAGTCTGATACCCTTGAGGTTGTGGGTTATTCACACGCTGACTTTGCAGGTTGTGTTGATACTAAGAAATCCACATCAGGTAATATCTTCACACTTGCGGGAGGAGCCATTTCGTGAAAAAGCTCCAAACAATCACTTACTGCATCATCGACGATGCAAGCTGAGTTTGTGACATGTTATGAGGCTACTGGGTAGGCTGTATGGCTTAAGAACTTTATTCCGGGATTAAGAGTGGTAGACAGCATATCTAAACCACTACTTATATACTGCGATAATTTGGCCGCAATTTTCTATTCGAGTAACAACAAGTCAAGTGGTGCTGCCAAACACATTGATATTAAGTATCATGTTGTGAAAGATAGAATCCAGGATCAGACTATTGATGTCAAGCATATAAGTACTAAGTCTATGCTTGCGGATCCACTTACTAAAGGCTTACCACCCAGTCTCTTTCGAGAGCATGTTGCCGGCATGGGTTTATTGGAAAGCCTCTGATTCTGGAAATGAGGACCATAAGAACGAAATCAACTCCCGTTAAGAATAAGTAATTATCCTATCAAGACGTAATGATGCACTATAGATATCGGGTTGCAATGATGCTTAAATTAATAATCGTAATACTTTATCTTGGTGTACTGTTCTGTTAAGTATGGACTTATGAAATTAGCCTTCGATCAAGTGGGAGAATGTTAGTTATGATCTTCGATTAAAATGGAAAGACCAAAAATTCAGGGATTATTTCCACAATTCATGCGCTCCAATTGGGAGCTTGCCAAAATTAGTTGGTTCGGTCCCGTTGGCCAGCGCTACAAATAAAGAGGGAGAAGACAGCACTCGGATGTACGCAAGTAAGAAAATCACGAGTTTGCTTACTCCCGAAAATCATCCATCCGATCTAGTTTATAGCGCAAGGCCAACGAAGACTGCATCCATCACCGAGAAAAAAACTCGGTGCCCGATTTCATCATCACGCCTACTCCTACCCGAATCAACCACACCGACAAACCCTAATGGCTTCATCTTCATCCGTACCAGGTTAGTTCATCTAATTTTCATTTCCGCATTATTGTTTTGTGTGATCATGATTTAGACTAGCTTATGATGTTCATGTTTAGTTCATCCTAAGTATTCTAATAAGCACCTGCTGTAAACCACAAAATATTTTCATCTCGATGTATTCTTCTTGCACATTGAAATCATCTAGCAGCAACCTAAAGTCAATGGCAACAATCTCCTAGATAAAATGCTTGTCCACTTGATCGAAGGCACCCCAAGTGTATATGGCACAGGATTAGGTACAGCACCGTCATCTCCATCATCATCATTCTCTACAAAGATGGTCTCAGGGAAGGAAGAGGAATATGATATATCTGGTCTAGTTCCTAAACTAGCCTTATCAAAGGTCACATGTCTCTATAATCTTACTCCCCTCACAACTCCGGACTCTATAGCTACGAGAAGAAGTTGAGTAACCTAGAAAGATAGCATCACAAGAACGTGACTCAAACTTATCTAGGTTTCTAGACTTCAGAAAGAAACACTTGCAACCAAAACATGAAAATATGCAACACTTGGCTTCCACCCATACCTCAATTCATTTGAAGTGCGGTGTAAGTGTGCTCTCAAGAAAACTTGGTTGTACACATGGCAAGCAGTAGCTATAGCCTCAGCCCAAAATATCCTAGAAGTATTGTACTCATCTAGCATCATTCTGGCCATCTCAACCAAGGTCGTGTGCTTCCTTTTCACTACGTCATTTTACTGAGGGACGTATGGAGAGAACAACTGATGCTCAATACCTAACTCCTCATAGAAGCACTCAAAGTAGGTGTTCTTGAACTCTATGACATTGTCACTACGTATAGCTCGTAAGGCACCTACGAGCTCAATAAACAACCTAGAACCAAACCCCTCAAATGGGTAAAAGACTCATCTTTCGAGGCTAGAAAAAACACCCAAGAATATCATGAATAATCATCAACAATGACAAGAACATACCATTTTTCACCCACTGATTGCACTCTAGCTGGACCAACAGTGTCCACATGTAAGACAGTCTTGGTGCATCAGTCATTACCGTGGTAACTAGGGGATAAGAAGCAGCAACCATCTTGCCATGTCGTCAAGGAGAACATACTAAGTCTTTAACCATCTTGAGTTTGGACAAACTACGAATGAGATCATGGCTGCTAACTCAGGTCAAATGATCAAAGCCAATGTCACCAAATCTCATATGCCAAAAGGAGACATCACAGGACTCAGAAGCAACTAGGCAACAAAGAGAATCACAAGAAGGATCAGCAAAATCTGCGTGAAAGACTCGCCCATCCCTCAAGAAGAATCGAGAATTCTACAGGCATTATGATTGAAGCTCACCTCGAAATCGTCATCAGTAAGTTGACACAGAAAGCAAATTATATTACAGCTTACTCACTAAGGCAACATCTTTAAGAAGAAATTTATCATTAATGCACACAGTACATTTAACGATGACTCTACCTGACAAAGCATCCCTAAAAGTGATTAGCTCATCACCAGGGGCTCGAGCTAGAGAAGAGAACCAACAGGAATCTTCGATCATGTGGCGACAATAGCAGGAGTCTACAATCCAAACATCTCCATTCCTAGCTCGACAAACTTGGATCACAGAAAGCGAGATGTCGATGACTCAGTACTAGGATAAATAAAAGAAGATCTGAAAACCCAATACTGAATCACACGACGAGCAAAAGTGCCAGTCACAGGAACAAAAACTTGACTCTAATGTCTCTCTGTGGCTCAAACCTCACAAATCCAGAAGCAATGCTAGCAGATGATCTGGTGCAAAGGCTAGACCATCCCAATAACACTGTCCAAATTTCCTACCATGAAAAACCTCACACCGTTGATATCTACCTCGATGGGAAGTACGAGAAATATCAAGACGATGGCAAAAAGATTAACCATGAACAGCTCTAGGACGAAAACTAGAATGAACAACCTGAAAACCAAATCCAGAACGCTACCCAAAATCAAAAGACATCCTACCCTGCCTAGCAGTCGTGGGTGCCTTAGGAGCACTCCGGGTCTAGGGATGACCCCGAATACCCCTAAGTGCAAGACCATGCTCACGCCACGCTATCTTGGCATGCCTAAAATAGAACTCGGCCAAATGTCCAGCCTTCTGACAGAATGTGCAAGAAGAATACTTTGCCTTACCAGAGGCAGAAGCAGCAGGAGAAGAAACCTTCTCATCAAAGACCCCATGGACAATCCCAGCGGACCGAAACATAGTGGTGCTTGCCCTAGGGGCTACGACAATCTCTCACTCTTAGAGCCACACACAATGGTGGGAGGATGTGCCCGAGCATGTTCCAAGTAGTCAAATCCTAGACCTTAATTGAACCAACTAATCTTGGACTGGTCTAGAATAAGATTGAGCTTCTTTGTAACATCCCAAAATTTGGCTTAATTAAGTTTTTATTGCTTAAAAGTGCATTTGTGATTTTCTGGAATTTATTTGGATTTTTCTGGATTTATTGGAATTAAATTCAAATCAAGTTTATTGCCTTTTATTCAAATCTATTTAAATCTGTGCAAAGTCAAAATAAAGTTTTGCCAAAAATATTTTATTTGAGTCCAGAATGTCTCAAAGTATTTTTGAGATTTTTCTTGGATTTTTCCTGATTGTTTTATTGCCTAAAACAAATAAAATGAATTTCTGGAATTATTTTAATTCAAAATCTTTTAATAACCTTGTGAACAGTGTTGGACCAAGCCCAACACTGTGCGTGGTAAACCCGCGTCGGTGCGGCCCAGTGGGCCCATGTGTGGAGGTGCGCAGCCGTGGCCGTTGATCTCGCATCGGACGGTCAGGAGCCATCGCCGGTTAACTCAAACCCTAGGATCAGCGTCCGTTGGTTTTGCGTTGGACGGCTCAGATTAATGGATCAGAAAAGGAAAGGATCTAGCCGCAGCCGTTGGATGCGTATCCGAGCGGGATTGTGCCACGTCTCGGGGAGATCTCATCCGTTGATTTGAGATCGGACGGGCACTAGGAGTTCGTCTCCGTTGCGTCGCCGGAATCCGAGTTCATCGCCGTGCCGACTTGGATCGCTGTTTGCGCGTCGGCGAGTGCTATATAAGTCGCCGCCGGAGGTCAGACTCGTCGTCGTCCGCCGCAACATTTTCTAAAGCGCCGCAGCCCGTGGAGCCCCGTAGCAGCCGCTGAACCTCGTCGCAGTTCGTGGGAGCGCCGCCGTGAGTTTTGACCGCGAACGTCGCCATCGAGCCGTTCTTCGCGCGTTGGTCCCGGATCTGGGTTCGCCGTGAAGCCGCGGTCGAACCGTAAGGTGTCATCGCCGAACGCCGTTGGATCGCCGTCGGGAACGTCGTCTTCTCCAAGTCCGTAAGAGTCTCGTGGCGGCGTCGCCATTGCCGACGGTGAACCGTGAGCCGTCCGATCAGTAGCGGAGGGTTGAGGTTCCGCCACGCCGCGAATAATTAGGGCCGCTCGATCGTGTCTCGCGAATCGATTGAACCGTGGGGTGACCAACCGGATCGTGCCGCGTGTCAAGCGCAGGTCCGGCGTCGCTGCACGGGTTCACCGTGGTCCAGAGCCACGCTGTGGACTCAGTCCATGGACCGGGAGACGCGTCGGCTTCTGATTGGTTCGGTCCAGGGCTGACGTCACGCTGACGTCATAAATCGCTTTTTCAGAATAAAAAATAAATCTGTTAATTTCGAATTTCGATTTTTCGATTTGATTTATTTCAAACTTTAAAAGGCTATATCTTTTGCATCGTAACTCGGATTTGAGTGATTCCAGTTTCTAAAAATTTGTAAAATTGAGATCTATTTAATGGTGAATTTTATTTGATTTTTGGAGTTCAATTGCTCTCTGGTTTGGCATTTATTTGCTTTTCTTCTTGATGCAGCGTGAGACGTTGAATTGTGCGGACGCCGAGGAAGATCAAGCAACTCAAGAGCAAACTTCAGATCCAGATCAGGACCTATTCCAAGGCAAGTTGTGCTTTGATCATGTTGAACCCATGTTTATAAAATTGCTATGTTTGTTTTACAATATTGCATATATTTCAAATATACAACTGTTTCAAATTAGATTGGGTTTAGCTAAAATACCAGATTGATCTATACCCTACCTTGTCATTGTATGCCATGATCCATTGTCACCTTAGATTGGTTTAATATAGTTGGTTAATAATTATAATCAACATTGGAGGTTTAGTTCGTATTAGTTGCTTAGCCATGCCACGTCATCACATGTGTCATCACCATTGATAATTAATCTTGATTAATGGAATATGGAACAATGTTATTAACTTGTGTGTCATGTGGGATCACACGAGGAGATTGAGTTGTTGTGGCGAGTCATGTCACGCAACGATGTTGAATTGTTGATGGCACGTGGTGCTTGGTAATCAACGGGGTGATAATAACTTAGATTGGGGCAAGTGGCAAGGGGCGAGGAGGCCAAGGTGGGCCCAATGGGCAGATGGTATGTGGATGTCTTGCCTTGATCACACTAAGGACTTAACCTTGCAAGCCTTTGACCTGAGTCAATCATGCAACCACATGTCTGGTATGGGCCACCTAGTGAGTAATTTGCAAAGTCTTAATGTTGATACTATCGTGGTCGGTGTGAGTTCCCGGTCAGGTGTAATTCACATGGCGCAAGAGGGGGCCCGGATGTGGTTTCTGAGACCCGCCGATGTTGAAACCTTAGCGGTAGTATCGGATTAAGATAGAGCATTGTAAAGGCTTTGTTATAATCTTTCGCCTTTGTGGTGTTTGGTTGTATCACGTGGGTAAAGTGCATAACCTCTGCAGAGTGTGAAACTATTCGGATAGCCGTGCTCATGGTATTGAGCAATGCTCGGAATTACAGATTAAGGGTTAGATTAATAAATTGGACAACTTGGTTGGGATGGCGGGATGGCCATATGGAAGATTGGAACTTGATTTAGGATTGGAAACTTGGTTTACTTGAGAAATCTGAATTTATTTATTATTGCTATTTGTTTTACATTCTTTACAATCTATTCATTGTATTTGTTCATAAATGCCGCTTATTGCAAAATAGCCATGATAGCCTATCCTTTGGAATAAGCCTTACATATAGATAAATAGAAGCGCATTTCATGCACAACTTGTTGAGTGCTTTAAGTACTCACCCTTGCCAAACAACAATAATCAACAGTTGAAGAATCTACACTGTGTTGGAAGATGAAGTCCGTGAAGACACGAGTCATTAGGGTCCGAGCCTTGTCGGTTGCTGTGGTGAATCGATGAGCTATCTCCGTTTCTACTTTCACGCTTAATTATTAGCTTATATTCTCAGTCTTGCCCTGCGTGGCTTAATAATGTAAGTTGGTCATAAGATCATACATTTAGCTATATCAATAAATGAACTATTATTCTATTATCGTTGTGTATGATGTGATATGTACCAATGTTAAGCTGTGTGCACTAGCGTTGATCCTGGGAATAGTGCAGTAAACACAGTGGGTTCGAATCAGTGGATTCGGGTCCCTACATTCTTCTTGCCTCCAACAAACTTCTCAAGAGTGCTCATAAGGTATTGGCACTCCTGGAAGAAAGAGGCACAGAAATAATAGGACGAAGGTGATTATAAAGATCCGGAGGAAGATGAGTAAACAGCACGTGCATATCTCTCCCTATGCACGGCTGCCTATATCTTGAGGGCCTCACAAGAAACGCACTCGGCATTCCTAATCCTAGTGGTCTGGGCCTCTAGCTTCTTCCTAAGCTCAGCATGGACTTTACCCAAATCCCCTTCAATCTCAGCACATCTCAAACAAGCTTCTTGTGATTTAGCTAGTAGGTCCTTAGCAAGTTCAACACACTTGAAATTTAGAGCATCATTGTCAAGTTTTAAGTTCCTACAGCCCTCACATGAGCTGACTAGGTCCTTAGAAGCATGCACTTCAAGTTCATCATTCCTAGCAGCAAGCTTCCTAAGGTGTGAGCTCATGGCATTAATTTCAGTAAGGAGTTTTTGGCAGTTATCACAAGAGGAGCTAGTGTGAGCATGAAGAAAGCTAATATCAACAGGAATAATAGGAGCACTACTACTAGCATTCTTCTCCTTAAGGATTTCAACTTCAGCAAGCACACTATCATGTATTGTCCTTAGGTTCTTAAGCTCCACAAGCAAAGCATCACAAAGAACATAGTCATCATTGTCACAAGAGGAACTAGATTTACATAAAGCAAGCTCCTGAGTCAAACTACCTACTTCCTTCTCAAGCTCCAAAAATCTAGCTCCAGCTCTAGCATGGAATTTTTGTAGCTTGTAGAAAGCATCATTGAGCTCATCGTAGGTAGGTACCTCATCAAACTCGTTGTAGAGGTCATCATCGCTGATTCCATTCTCGTCGGCCATGAAGCACATGTCGATGAACTCATCGCTGTCCTTCGTCTTCGTCTTCTCTTGCAGATCATCCTCTCTATCATCACTCTAGGTCTCGACATCAGAGAGGGAGACGTCGTCGAGGGCAGCAAGGACACAGTGGAAGAGCTTCTTATTCTTGGTGAAGTTTCAGTGCTTCTTCTCTCGTGCGGGGTCCTAAGCTGGAGTTTTCTTGTTGTAGTTCTTATCAGTTTAGTCGTTCTTTCCAGCACCGCTGTAGTTGTTTTTGCCCTTTTCCAGCTTAGGGCAATTTGCCTGAATGTGGTCGGGGCCACCACACTCGAAGTAAGTGATGAGACCACCTCTCTTCCTTTCCCTCACTCTCTTGCAGGCGTGAGAGAACCTTCTAGCCAACAAAGCAAGATCATTCTCAAAAATCCGCTCGAGTTGCACATCACTCAAATCGCAAAGAGCAGAGAGGGAAAAACCAAAAGGACTCTCAGAAGCGGGATCAGTGACCAAGGCCATTGATTGTGACTTCGTCTTGTGAGAGGCAACATCAACCTCATGAGTTTTGTGTCAGGAATAAATCATGTCAAGATTCAAGGTGGACAAGTCTGTGGTATCCTTGATGGACGTCACCTTCATCTCCCAAACTCGAAGATCGGGTGCTGTCAGAAAATACTGAGTATTATCTGAGTCAGGGTGCGTGGTACCAACAGCTCGGAGTTACTCAGTATCTTCGTGAAACGACCAAAGCACTCGTCCAAAGACTCCCCAGCGTGCTGCTTGAACTGATCTTGTCTTACCATCTTGATTTGGGTGGTGCCCTCATAGTAAGCATCGAGGGTCACCCAAACCTGGTGTGCAAATCGTAAGTGGGAGATCCGGTCATACTCACTGCGACTAAGCTCCTGTATAAGGATGTTCCTTGCCTTAGCATTCGCCTCAACGTCATCCATATTCGCGGCATTGACGTTCTCATCGACAGGAACATCGTAAGGGAGCTTCACCTTCTACCAAATTGAAAATCCTTGGGTAGTGATGTATGACTCCATTCTAGACTTCCAAAAAGGGTAATCAACTCAAAAGAAAATTTGAGGCTTAGTCAAATACTTGTCAGTCGCTATAGCTCTTGACACCGATCAAGATCTAGAAAAAGCAGAACTAGCTCTGGTACCAATTGAAGGACCGAAATGGCAACTAGAGAGAGGATAAATAGGAGACAAATAAAAAACTTCCCCTCTAAAATTATCGTAGCCTCTCTTCTCAAAAGCCAACAAAAAGGAACAACAAATCCAGTACTGGACAAAAGAGTATTATAGTTATTTTCCCTAAAGAACCAGCTAAAGTGCTAAACCAGGGCAGTACTGGATAGATGTTCAAAGCTCTCAGATAAACAGTAACAACAACACGGTCTCAAAAACAAGAACTGAGATAACATTTGATCGACAGAGAATCTTGATCTGTTTTTGCTCGTGGGGTATTAATGGTCAACGTGATCTTAGATCAAATCCCACACATCCTAGCAAGCTAGATCAAGGCACAATCAACTCCCAAAACAAAGAGGACGCGATCTGTTGAGATCTTTCTTCTTGCTACAACAGATCGGTTTATGATCAAAAACTTAGAGAAAGGAGTTATTGAGGGCCTAGATGATTGATATGTGTTCCAGAGATACACCATCCATCCATCAATCACTCATCCTTGGCTCAAGATCAAACAAGAAGGATAAAAAGAACCAAGAGAGTGTAGAAGGAGATGATTGAAAACAAAGCAAAACAAGAACTAGAATGTAAGCACAAACATGAACAAGATTCTTACGCTAGAACTTTTTCTATATCTTGGAAGGAAAGCCTCATAACCAGGTGGGCAAAAGCTTAGAGAGCATCAGGATACCAAAATCCTTCACCAGACACACACCAGGAGAGGCACCCCTCCCCCTCTATTTATAGCACAGATGAGTCAATCTCCACCCTTGGATGACTTCCTTCTCCCATAAGGAACCTCATCAAGGGTTGGGATTAACTCACTCACTCATACATGGGCTGACCCAAAACCCAACACCATCACGGGGTTTGACCATACTTTTTAGCGCTAACTTAGCTTCTACTGCACCTGCGAACACTTGATCCGACGATCCTCCTTCGCTTGAGTAGAGCTCAAGTCAGCATCTCAGCCATCCACTTCACCATGACATCTTTGACTTCCTTGACCGTTCTGGACCTCGACTCCTCCCTCAGCCTAGTCCTGATCCATGTCGTTGCCCGCCATATCCATCACTAATGCTTCATGCTCTAGCTCCTTGTCTTCCTAGCTTGCAACCACTTCCTGGCCTCAGTCATCTTCCGATATCCCTTAACTGTTCTGGACCTTAGCTCTCCTAGCTTAGTCCCGATATCGCCTTCGCCTCACCATGACCTAGCCCCGGAGTCCTGCAACCAACACAGAAAAGAAAACAATCGCATAACAATGTCCAAAATCATATCAGAAGATCCCATCTTGGATCATATAGCCTATGACCACCTTAGGTTGTGACCACTCGAAGCCACACTTGGTTGTGACCTCTTAAAACCACTCCTATAGTAGTTACGACCACTTCCTGAGAGGTTACAATCACTGCCATAGAGGTCCCTAGAGGTTTAGACCACTCCCATAGTGGTTATGACCACTCCCTAGGAGGTCACGACCACTTCCATAGTGGTCACAACCACTCTAGGGAACGACCTCTCTAGAGATCACAAAGGCCACAACCACTCTAGGAAGGACCACTCTAGGCAAGGCCAAGGTCTCTCAAACCAAATTACTCATGATAAAGCAAGCTCAAATCAAACTCAAACCTATGCACCACAGGCTCATGCAAAGTCAATTACTCATCACAAACATGGATAGACCACCACATGGTCTCTCAACTTTGATATATGAAAATTGCCTTTATGCTGAGACCTACCTCTAACAATTAAACCCTCGGCCTTAACTTTAGAACGAGAATCAATATCAAATTTCTCCTTAGACAATAAATTTGATTTAGCATTCTCAAAACTAAGGGTATCATGATTGCCATAAAGCATAATACAATCAACAAAATAGCCTTATCTTCATCAATCTTCACCTCTAGTTTCTCAAGATCAATGATGAGAGAGTTGAACTCATTAAGATGAGATTGTATAAATATACATTCTACCATACGAATTGTGTACAGACGTTCTTTGAGGCGTAATTTGTTGGCGAGACTTTTCTTCACATACAAAGCTTCCAATTGCTGCCACAATTTTGTGGTGGTAGTCTCATTAATAACTTCACGCAAAACATATATGGATAAACTGAGTTGTATGGTGGAGAGTGCTTTCTGGTTAAATTTCTCCCATTGCACATCTATCATTCTCGCCGATTTAGCTAATACTGATTTAGCTAATACTGCTTTCCTGACGCTCACTTGTGTGAGCACAGCTTTCATTTGAACCTGTCATATAGAAAAACTGATCTTGCCATTGAACTTCTCAATATCAAACTTAGTAGATGACATGATAGAGAAAAATTACAGATCAAAAATATATAGTAGATTCTGGAAAAAAAACTTCCTGGTACGCTTTGGGTGCGTGTAGCAATTTTTGGTACACTTCAGGTGCATGTAGCATTTTCAGTCGGAAAACATAAGCTAAAGTTGAAAAACAGAAGCCGGAGCTGGAGCCAAAAAAATCGAACGAAAAGCCAGAGCCGCTTCGGAGCCGAAGCCTAGCCAGATTAACCGGTTGTGGGATTCGTTTCAAGTCCAATCGGGAGCTGGCTCTCTCGGGCTCGGGCAAATGGCAGTAGGTGCGGGTGAAGCGGACGGGCGGCTTGGAGGCGGCCGACGCAAGGGTGGCTGATGATAGCGACGTGCAAGCGGGCATCACACGGAAGGAGGCCAGCGACGGCATCCAAGCAGGAGATCGGCAAGGCAGCGACGTAGAGCGTCGGAGGCGACTCGCTGGCGCGACAAATTGCGGCGACGGATGCTCGACGGTCGGCCGAGGTTAGCGGAAGCTGAGTCGACGTGGGCCAGCCCGACGGCCGGAAGACGAAGCAACGGTCGAGGTGGCTACCGTGGAACACCGAGGCGAAGGACGATGTCACGGCGGAGATGGCGAAGCCGGCGTAACAGTAGATCGAAACTCCCGTTTGTGCTCTGACCCTAGCTCTGATACCGATTGCTAGGATTGTGAAGAGTAAAAAAGAGAGATAAGATTTAACGTGGAAAAAATCCTTGCAGAAAAAAATCACGGGAGACAAATCCACTATTTCGTTCAATGTACATGTACATGGGGTGACATTATATAACCAAATAAAAAGTCCGAGTATGGAAAGATTTCATATACGAAAAGATTGGATATCGAGGAATCCACGATTATCTCTAACATTATCATCTCCATAGCTGAGCGTATCAAAAAGAGTAGCAGAGCCGTCAGGCGTACAGTTGAGCCAGATCGTTCTCATACGTCTTCTTGATCACCTCCCTCTTGAGCTTGAGGGCAGCCGTGACGAGGCCAGACTCAGGGGTCCATGGATCTGGTATCAGCTTGATTTTGGCTGGGATCTCAATCTTCTCCAATCTCGATTGCTTCGCAGCCTGAACAATAGAAAGGGCATTTCAGTATAGTCACATTGTTGTCCTAATAGCACACAGGATTTAGTCCCATTGTTGTCCTAACAGCACTCAGGATTTGTCTTATTTAACATGTGCGCTCTTAACTTGCTTTCAGATCAATAAGTATAACTATGCTGCAACCTACAGTCCTGAAGGTGTGTTTTGGCCAGCTCTATACATGATCAAGGATGCAATCTCTAGAATTGCTAGCTTCAGGTATGTACAACTCTTCCAAGGATGTGCATATATGGCACTCTACAGTCACCTGGTCATAGTTTGATTGGAATGCAACCACTAACTTCTTCACTACTCTTTAAAAAAAATAAAGACCTAGCTGCTTCTGAAACACACACACAGTTATGCATGACCTGGTTGAAAAATTGTCACAAAGCACACTGCACATGAATTCATGTTCTACATGCTATGTCTTTATTGGTACTCTTGTTTCTTTTCTTTGAAGACTCCTGCAAATCATTTCTTATTGTCATACTTGATACTTGTACGGTTAGAACTTGCAAACAATGCTTCTATATTTCTCAAAAACGAATGTAGGGATAAGTGAGAGATCATGGATGCTAAATGTTTATGTTTTACATATAAATGCACTTTCAAAATCATTTGAGTCAAATAAGACGGACATGTAATGAAATACAAGTCCAACAAAATAAAGCAACCAGATGATAACTGAGGTGAGTAGAGAACACGAACCTTTGCTAAAGATCCAAGCACTTCTATAACAGCCTCTTGCTTCTGGCACAAATCTGCGAAATCAGTGTATGCAACTCCTTGCTGCAACGCCCAGTTTTCGAGCTCATTGTGTGCAGCTACCACAAGTGCAACGCAGTAATTGTGGAAAGGATCAGCGTGAATCATGATGTTCTCCACATATGGGCTCACAATCAAAGCAGCCTCCACCTGCGATCATCCAGTCAGTTAACAAGTGCTACCAGCCACTTGTCTCACCAGAAAAAGAATATTGCCTACCTTCCCGACAGATACATATTCACCATGTTGAAGCTTCACAATATCTTTCTTTCGGTCAATGATTTCAAGGCAGCCATCTGGGTGGAAACGCCCGATGTCACCAGAATAAAACCACCGCATACCTCTTTCATCATCCTTCACAAAATATATGAGGCATATTGTTAGACAAACTATTGTGAAAGAAAAGCTATCAGTATGATCCATGATGTGGACCACGAACAGATCAGTAACAAGTCAACAAGACAACAACATACCTTATAGACTTCATTTGTTTTAGCTTCATTCTTGAAATAGCCTTTAGTTACATTGGGACCCCCAATGACTATTTCCCCCCGAGGCATTGGTGAATCAGTTCTTAGGTATCCACCTTCAGCCCAGTCAATCAACTGAAATATACAGTTGCCATTATGTTAAGAATTGTGAGATGTCAACAGGTACTATTCAGATATCCCACTGAGTAAAAGATCAAGTAGTCAGAAATGTCAAAGCATGAACTGCGGTACTTAAAACAAGAACAAGTAACACCTTATTCAGATATCTTCAATACACAAGCATTTTCAGATATCAAAATTTAAGACATAGTACAAACAGAAATAATAGGAATGGAGGGAAACTGTTGGTTGTGATATGCGGTTTTGAGGCTAACAGAACCGAAATTTGTGGGGTTTTTGGCCCATCATCACACACACCCTCTAATCAGGAGCATCTTAATAGATTTTGGTTTGGTTCCAATAATCAGCGCCACATTAAGTTTTGATCTTGAGTTTTGCCATCTATCCTGAAACACCCTTCCGATCAAGGGTTTTGGCGCGAGGCTGTCGAAGACTCTCACCATCATCGTGAGGATCACAATGCCCTTTTCTTCATCACGCGCATTGGTTCCTCTACTCTTCACCGACAGAAGAACTCTAATGGCATCTTCTCCGGGTCAGTTTTCTTATGTTTTAATTTCCGCATTATGTTTTGGTGATCATGATTTAGGCTAGTTCATGTATTAGTCCAACCTAAGAATCTATCATTTGGTATCAGAGCATCTAGCCTAAAGCTCGGTTTTAGTTTTTTCATTCGTCGGTTTAGTGTTCTTTTCGGGCTCGATTAGCATTTAGGAGATGATTTAGCAAATCCCGAACCCTAATCCCATTATTTGTCTCCAAATCAAGCAAATCCTAATGATCTAAGAAGGCGTTTCGGGCTTACCTCGTTCGCTGTTGTCCCTGCCGTTCCGATCGCCTTCAGCCACTCCGTGCGTGCCTCCATCTTATCGTCGCGTCTGCTCACGCGTGGTCGCGCCCACCTCGCAAGAGCCGCGCGCGTCATCAGTCCGCGCGCGCGCTCCTCCGTCGCCGCCGCTTCGCCCTTTCCCCGCTCACTCGGTCACCGCCATTAGCGGATTTTTTCGGAGCATCGAAGAAAATGGCTTTAGGGCTAGGGTTTCGCCGCTGCGCGCCAGTTTTGTTCCGACTTGGGGAAATCTGTGCCGTCCGTCGCAATCTGCAGCTACGGTCGCGTGGGCGCGGGCTCGATCGGCCGTGGGCCGTGCGTAGCATCGCTGGGCTGTGCCGCATTCTAGGCTCCGGGCGCGCGTTGCTGGGCCGTCGGCTCGCGTCTGCGTTGGCTGGGCTGCGCCCGCATTATTCTTTTAGCTAGCCAGGATCTTAATCGGTTTTGGGCCGGTTTTTACTGGTATTTAGCTCATTTTATTTTGTATTCTTTCAAACTTTTATTTCTAGCAATAAATACTGTTTAATTCCATTTTTCTGGGCATTTATGTTATGATTAATTTCATGATTAATTTTCTGGACAACTAATTAATGTGGCAATTAATTTTTCATGTGATGATTATTTCTGAGTATTATCTCTAATTAAAATGGATCCAATGGGAAGTTTTAATTAGAGATTATTGTTTAATGTCAAAAATTGGGATGACCGTGATCATATACTAACCAACGTTGTTTATGAACATGCGTCACCCATAAGATAACTCAGTTCTTTTTCGTTTCTGCCCAACTGTGATGCGAGTTAGAATTGTTATTTTTCTATCATTTGCATGTTATTAATCAGACCAACATAGGGTTAATTTTCATGCAAGATATTTATTTTCTCTAATGTTTACTGATTAAACTTTGTTTTGATTCAGCCAAGAACAACACTAATGTTGCCGCTTACTTGAAGGCGTTGAGCAGCTGACTGGGACAAATTTTCCCTCTTGGAAGGAGAGGATTTTGATTGTCGTTGGAGTCATGGACTTGGACTATGCATTACGTAAGGACGCACCCGTAGCTCCTTTCGCTGATGATGAGAGTTTCACTGAGAAAAAGAAACTCTATGATTTAACAACGGAAAAATAGGAGCGGTCCAACCGCATGTCCTTGATGATTATGAAGAGCACCATATCTGTTGGGATAAGGGGAGCAATCCCTGAATCTGATAATGCTAAGAAGTCCTTGGCGTCAGTCGAGGAACAATTTAAGGGCTCCTCAAAAGTATATACCAGTACTTTAGTTATGAAGATGCTCACCACTAAGTAGATGGCTCTAGCAGCGTTCGTGAGCATATTATGATGATGACAGATATGGCTGCTAAGCTTAAGGGCATGGACATGGCTATTTCTGATGGCTTCTTGGTCCATTTTATTATAACCTCCATCCCTTCTGAGTATAATGCATTTAAGATTAATTATAACACTAAAAAAGAATAGTGGACCATAAGCGAGTTGATCGCCATGTGTGTCCAGGAGGAGGAAAGGATTAAGGCCGAAAGGAAGGACATGTCTATAATGTTGGTCATGGCAAAAGGAAATTCCAAGGGGATTCTAAGCCTAAAAAGAAGCTGCATTTCTCTCCTAAGGCTGAGTAAAGTAAATCAAATCCAAAGGAGAAAGCCCCTGCTGCACCTAACTCTGCCGCTTCTGATGACCCATCTGTCGTTTCTGCAAGAACAATGGGCACATTCAGAAGGATTGTGTGGACTTCATGAAATGGCTCGCTAAAAAGGGTAATGACATAATTTCTACTGTTGATGAAACCCTTTATGCTGATTTTTTTCTCTAATACCTGGTGGATTGATTCTGGTGCCACTGTGCACGTTTCTAATTCATTGCAGAGATTCCTTACCGCGAGGACACTAAGAAAGGGGGAGCGGAGTCTTAGAGTTGCTGATGGAAGGGAGGCTGAAGTTGAAGTCGTTGGCACACTACCATTAGCATTAGATATTGGCTTCACCCTTCATTTGAATAATGTTGTTTATGTTCCTACTATGAAGAGAAATCTTATTTTTGTTTCTCTATTGGATGATGATGGATACATTTGTATTTTTGGGAACAATAAATGCATTGTGAGTTTTAATTCTAATAATGTTGGTCTCGTGACTCGACGAGACAAACTCTACATGCTTCCTCTCTCTAAATCCCCTGTGTCAATGAATATGTACAATGTTACCAATAAGCGAAAGAGAAGTTTAGGTGATGAAACTTCATCGAAATTGTGGCACTGTCGTTTAGGTCACATTTCGAAGGGGAGAATGGAACGTCTTATTAAGGAAGAGATACTTCATCCATTAGACTTCTCTGACTCAGACCACTGTATTGACAGTATTAAAGGGAAATATGTAAAACGAATTAAGAAATGAGTAACACAAAGCACAGGAATATTAAAATTAATCCATACTGATATATGTGGACCATTTCCTGTAACTTCAGTAGATGGGTATAACTCGTTTATCACATTCACTGATGATTTCTCCCATTATAGTTATATTTTTCCCATTCGTGATCGATCTGAATCACTCGATAAGTTTAAAATATTTAAGGCTGAAGTAGAAAATCAGCATAATTTAAAGATTAAGGTCATAAGATCAGATCGTGGAGGAGAATATTATGGGAGACATGCTCCATATGGATAAATTCCTAGTACATTTGCTAAGTTTCTTTCAGAAAATGGCATAATAGCCCAATATTCAACACCTGGTGAACCTCAGCAAAATGGAGTAGCTGAAAGACGCAATCGCACCCTTATGTATATGGTGCGTAGCATGATGAGTTACTCTAGTTTACCAGTTGGTTTGTGGATGGAAGCATTAAAGACAGCCGCACATATATTTAATCGAGTTACCAGTAAATCAGTACCTAAGACACATTATGAATTATGGACTGGGAGGAAACCGAGCTTAAAATACTTAAGTGTGTGGGGTTATCCTGCTAAAGCTAAAATCTTTAATCCACATATTGTGAAATTATATCCTAAGACAGTAAGTTGCCATTTTATTAGATATCCTGAAAGATCTAAGGGGTATCGATTTTATTATCCATATCGTATCACTAAGTTTGTAGAAACACGACATGCTGTTTTTTAGAGAATGATGAAATCAGTGGGAGCTCTGAGGCTAGGAAAATAGATCTTGAAGAGATTCGGACCTACGTACCATTACCGATAATCCAAGAGATCATTCTTCATGTACTCATTCAGTTACACCTCCAGCTGAGAATACTGGAGTTGAGCCCTCACCAGAGGATTCTGGGATTAACAGTACAGCACCTAATAATGAGCCTCAATAGCCCCTGTGATAACTAATGAACCACTAAGAAGATCACAGCGGGACAGAAGGTCTGCCATCCCGAATGACTATGTCGTATATATGAATGAAGATGTAAATGACATAGGGAAGCTAGACGATCCCACCTTATTTAAAAAGGCTATGATGACTAAGGATTCACCCAAGTGGCTTGAGGCCATGCAGGATGAAATAAAGTCTATGAGCATTAATGACGTCTGGGATCTAGTAGAAATTCCTGATGGTGTCAAAACAGTAGACTGTAGATGGGTCTACAAAACTAAGCATGACTCTAAGGGAAATATCGAAAGGTTCAAGGCAAGGCTTGTAGCAAAAAGGTTTACACAAAGAGAGGGGATTGATTATGTTGATACTATTTTTCCCGTCTCGAAGAAAGATTCACTAAGAATTGTCATGGCACTTGTTGCTCATTATGATTTAGAGCTACATCAGATGGATGTTAAAACTGCATTCCTTAATGGTGACTTGCATGAGAATGTTTACATGGCTCAACCGGAAGGTTTTATCGTGGAAGGCAACATATGGGATGTCGACTTAAAAAATCCATCTATGGACTAAAACAAACGTCTAGACAACGCTACCTTAAGTTCGATGAGACCATAAGAAATTTTAGTTTCAAAGAAAATGAAGTGCACGATTGCATATAGATTAAGACTAAGGGGAGCAAATTCACTATCTTAGTGTTTTATGTGGATGATATCTTATTGGCTAGCAGCGATAAAGATATGCTGTTATGAGACTAAGAGATTTCCATTAATTTTGACAGGTGTCTCTTATGTTTTGGGCATTGAGATTCACCGAGATAGGTCCAAAGGGGTATTAGGCCTATCCCAGAGGGCATACATTGACAGAGTGCTTAAGAGATATAATATGCATAACTGCTCTGCCACGCCCGCTCTTATTGTTAAGGGCGATAAGTTTGGAACATTCCAATGTCCAAAGAATCAATTAGAAGCTGATCAGATGAAGGGGATTCCTTACGCTTCAACTGTCGGAAGCATTATGTATGCTCAAGTTTGTACTCGCTCTGATTTAGCATTCATAACCGGGATGCTTGGCAGATATCAATCAAATCCAGGCTTAGACTACTTGAAAGCTGTTAAGAAAGCTTTGCGTTATATGCAGGGCACTAAGCATTTCGTGCTCACATATAAGAAGTCTGATACCCTTGAGGTTGTAGGTTATTCAGACGCTGAATTTGTAGGTTGTGTTGATACTAAGAAATCCACATCAACTTATATCTTCACACTTGCGAGAGGATCTTCACACTTGCGAGAGGAGCCATTTCATGGAAAAGCTCCAAACAATCATTTAATGCATCATCAACGATGCAGGCTGAGTTTGTGGCATGTTATGAGGCTACTGGGTAGGCTGTATGGCTTAAGAATTTTATTCGGGATTAAGAGTGGTAGACATCATATATAAACCACTACCTATATACTGCGATAATTTGACCGCAATTTTCTATTCGAGTAACAACAAGTCAAGTGGTGTTGCCAAACACATTGACATTAAGTATCATGTTGTGAAAGATAGAATCCAAGATCATACAAATAATGTCAAGCATATAAGTACTAAGTCTATGCTTGCGGATCCACTTAGTAAAAGCTTACCACCTAGTCTCTTTCGAGAGCATGTTACCGGCATGGGTTTATTGGAAAGCCTCTGATTCTGAAAATGAGGACCATAAGAATAAAACCAACTCCCGTTAAAAATAAGTAATTATCCTATTGGGATAGAATGATGCACTATAGAGACTGGGGTTGTAGCGGTGCTTAAATTAACCGTTGTAATACTTTATCTTGGTGTACTGTGTTAGACAGTATCTTTGTTACCTTATATAAGAGATTGCTAGTTGCCCTGTATAGAGATTGTTTGCTTTGTATATATATTGCCCTATATAGGCTTTCCTTCTATACCCTCTTGTACATGTATATATATTGGTCCATTGGCCTCATGTTGAATACAAGTGCTATTCATAACATGGTATAAGAGCAAAAAATTTAGGGTTCACCTGCGTTGCACTTACGCTTTTTCGGCGGCTCTTCTTGCCGCTTCTGGTTGCCCTACTCCTCTGTCGTTGCCTCTGATCTGACACCTCCTTCGTTGGTTCGGGATTGGTCCCCGTCGCTCCTCGGCCTTCATCGCGTCACCACGCAGGCCTGTGCAGGCGGCACCCGCGGCTGACCTTCTTCGTCCGTTCGGAGCTCCTAGGCGGCGCCCACGTCCGGTCTTCTTCGTCTGCTCGGCTGCCTTCCGGAGCTCCGGTCCCTCCAGCCCGGCCGGCCTGCATCATCGTCGGCTGGCTCGTCTTCCGCGCAAACTTACCTCGGCCTCGAATCTAAAGAGGTTCCTCTGCCTCGGCGTCCTCCGACCGGTGCCATCCTTTGTTGCGCCAGCCCGACGCCGCCGACCTCACAGCCGCCATCCGCACCGCCGCTTCTTTGCGGGATTTCAGCTCGCGAGCCTGGCTCTTCCTGTGCCCTCTTGGCTGCTGTCTCGGCTGGCCGGCTGCTCGACGTCGCCGCTTTGGCTGCCTGACACCGGCTTGGAGCTCGGCTTGGAGGCAATCCCACCGCGAGGACCTCGTCTGACGTCGCCCATCGTCGCCTTGGTCGGCTTGACCTCCCCTACCGACGCCTTCTAGCCCGGTCGCTCGTGCTGGGTCGGACTCCAACCGGCCGGATTTAATCCAAATTAAGGATTCGGCAGAAAGGTAAAAAAATGTCATCTGCAGGATCTTCTTCGGGCACTGTCTCTGTTCCTCGTTGCCCGGTTATTTTTGATGGTCTTAATTATCGAACTGGGTTCTCCATATGCGCCTCCACATGCGTGGTCAGCATCTTTGGGAGTTTCTTACCGGCGAGCTATCTTGTCCGCCTCGTCCGCTCCTCCTGACACGCCTGTTATTCCTAAGGAGGCGAATGATGCTACTCAACAGAAGGCCTCCGATGACTATACTGATGATGTGGAGTCTTTTCAGACTCAATTTACTGCATACAAGATATGGCTTAATGAAGATGCTCGTGCCTCTACTATTCTGGTTGCTAGTATGGAGGTGCATCTCGCTGGTGATATTGTTGGTTTGTCTTCAGCACAGTTGATGTGGCCCATCTTCGCGACCGCTATGAGCCTGCTGATGATTCTTTGTACCTTGTTGTTGTACGACAGGAGCAGTCGTTACAGCAAGGTGATTCTACCGTGGATGAGTTCTATGCTCAACTGTCCTCGGTGTGGCGTCAACTTGATTCTCTTGGACCGGAGGTTTGCCGCACCTGTCAGTGCTGCCAGCGTCAGCACTCACTTGGAGCTTCGTCGTATCTACGATTTTCTGACACGTCTTCGGGCTGAATTTGAGCAGATTCGTGCTCAACTGCTTGCTCGTCATCCTCGTGTGACCCTGTTGGAGGCTCTTGTAGCTATTCGTACTGAGGAGACTCGTCTTCGTGGTGCGGGCCTGCTAGTATCTCCTTCAATCCTGGCGGTGCCTCATGCTACTCCTCCACCGGTGGCGCCTACTTCAATGTCGACTACTAGGGGTGCAGGGCTTCACTGCACCTACTGCAACAAGAACGAGCATGTGGAACAATTTTGCTATCGGAAGAAGGATCTTGCTCGTCGCGGTGGGCGCCCTCCTAAGGGCACTGGACTCCTAGGTGCCTCTCCTCAGCAGACCTCTGCTGGTTCTGACCCCACTCAAGAGATTCTTATGCTGCTTCGTCGCATGGTCGCCTCTGCATCGTCAGGTTCGTCTGTGTCAACAAACAATTCGAAATACCTCAACTTTTTCAGAACAGGTCCGATTCTGCTGGTTTTGCTACTTAGTCTTCCAGTGAGAGACCATCTTCCTCTTCATCAGGTATCCCACCATGGATTCTTGACTCTGGAGTTTCTTTTCATATGACATCTGATCCCACGAGTCTCCATTCTATTAGTCCTCTTGCTGCTCCTATCCCTGTGCAGACCGTAGATGGTACCTCTCTTTCTGTTGCAAGACGAGACACTCTTTTGTCTTCCTCTTTTCATGTTCCTGCTGTTTCTCATGTTCCTAAACTAACCATGCAGCTTATATCCGCCGGCCAGCTCACTGATCATGGCTGTCGTGTTATCCTTGATTCTGACTCTTGCTGTGTTCAGGATCGCCACAAGGGTTCTCTGGTTGGGACTGGCCCTCTCCGCCGTGACACTCAGCGTCTTTGGGAGCTTGGTCGCCGTCTTCCTTCCTTTGCGCCATCGCCATCTTTGATCTCCTCTCATCGATTTCGCCTCTGTCGCATCTTCTACCGGGTCATTTGCTCAGTGGCATCACCGTTTAGGACATCTTTGTGGGTCACGTCTGTCTTCTTTAATTCGTCGTGATCTTTTAGGATCTGTGTCTGGTGATACCTCTTTAGATTGTGCAGGTTGTAAGCTTGGTAAACAGCTACAACTCCCCTATCCTTCCAGTGAGTCTGTATCCCAGCGTCCCTTTGATCTTGTTCATTCTGATGTTTGGGGTCCGGCTCCTTTTGTTTCAAAAGGGGGTTATAAATATTATATTCTTTTTATAAATGATTTCTCTCGCCACACTTGGATATACTTTATGTCTTCTCGTAGCGAGGCTTTGTCCATCTATAAGAATTTTGCCACTATGATCCGTACTCAGTTTGACTCTCCCATTCGAGTTCTTCGTGCTGACTCAGCAAGGGAGTATCTGTCCGGCGCCCTTCGTGCTTTTCTTGCTACACAGGGCACTCTTTCTCAGTTTTCCTGTCCTGGTGCTCATGCTCAGAATGGTGTGGCTGAGCGCAAGCATCGCCATCTTCTTGAGACTGCTCGTGCTCTTTTACTTGTTTCCGCTGTTCCACCTCATTTCTGGGATGAGGCTGTTTCCACTGCCACTTGATTAATATTCAGCCTTCTTCTACTCTTCAGGGTGGCATTCCGATGGAGCATCTTTCTGACATGCTTCCTGATTACTCTAGTCTTCGCCTTTTTGGGTGTGTGTGCTATATCCTCCTTGCACCCTGTGAACACACCAAACTGACTGCTCAGTCTGTTGAGTGTGTTTTTCTGGGATATAGTGCTGAGCACAAGGGATATTGCTATTGGGATCCTGTTGGCCGACGGATGCGGATTTCTCGAGATGTTACTTTTGATGAGTCGTCCTTTCTACCCTCGTCCTTCTTCCACTTCAGCATCTCTTGTTGAGCCATTTTCTTTCTTGACTTTTCTTAATACTCCTGTTATCACCTTTCCTTCTCCACGGTTGACGTCTCCTTCTTCACCGATCTCTCCACAGGAGTCTTCACCTCCTGTGTCTTCTCAACCTGTTTCTTCTGACATTGTTCCTTCTTATCCTCTATACTACACTCGTCGTCCGCGTGTTGAGGATTCTTCTGCTATGTCATCTTCTCCTATTGAGTCCTCTTCTTCCGTGCCTTCTCCTCGCTATGCTCTTCGTGATCGTCAGTCTATTCGGCCTCCTGAGCACTTTGGCTTTGCTGGAGCTGTTCTTGCCGAGCCGACTTCTTACCGCGAGGTTGTTATTCATCAGGAATGGCAGCATGCAATGGCTGAGGAGCTTGCTGCCCTTGAGCGCACTGGCACATGGGATCTTGTGTCCCTTCCTCCACATGTTCGTCCCATTACATGCAAGTGGGTCTATAAGGTTAAGACTCGCTCTGATGGTTCTCTTGAGCGCTACAAGGCTCGTCTTGTGGCACGTGGTTTTCAACAGGAGCATGGTCGTGATTATGATGAGACTTTTGCTCCTGTGGCTCATATGACCACTGTTCGCACTCTTCTTGCTGTGGCATCTGTTCGTCAGTGGTCTATCTCTCAGCTTGATGTCAAGAATGCCTTACTTAATGGTGAGCTACGTGAGGAGGTCTTTATGCAGCCACCACTGGGGTATTTTGTTCCTAATGGCATGGTTTGTCGGCTTCGTCGCTCTCTTTATGGGCTCAAGCAAACCCCTCGTGCCTTGTTTGAGCGTTTTTCTTCTGTGGTCACTGCTGCTGGCTTTTCTGCTCGTACTCATGATCCTGCGCTCTTTGTTCACACTTCACCTCGTGGACAGACTCTTCTTCTTCTCTATGTTGATAACATGATCATTACTGGCGATGACTCAGTATATTGCCTTTGTGAAGGCACGTCTCAGTGAGCAGTTTCTCATGTCTGATCTGGGTCCTCTTCGCTACTTTCTTGGGATTGAAGTCTCTTCTACACCTGAGGGTTTCTTTCTATCCCAAGAAAAGTATATTCAGGATCTTCATAATCGTGCTTCTCTCACTGATCAGCGCACCGCTGAGACTCCTATGGAGCTCAATGTTCACCTTCGACCTACTGATGGTGAACCTCTTGAGGATCCTACTCGCTATCGCCATCTTGTTGGGAGTCTTGTTTACCTTGGTGTCACTCGTCCTGATATTTCATATCCAGTTCATATCTTGAGTCAGTTCGTTTCTGCTCCCACCCAGCTTCACTAGTCATCCTCTTCGTGTTCTACGATATCTTCGTGGAACTACCTCTCGCCGTCTTTTCTTTCCTCGTTCCAGCTCCCGCCAGCTTCAGACATACTCCGATGCTACCTGGGCTAGTGATCCCTCCGATCGCCGGTCACTTTACGCTTCATCGTGTTTTTCTTGGTGGTTCTCTTATTACTTGGAAGACTAAGAAGCAGACAGCAGTTTCTCGTTCCAGTGCTGAGGCTGAGTTGCGAGCGATGGCTCTTCTGACAGTAAAGGTTACTTGGCTACGGTGGCTACTTGAAGATTTTGGTGTTTCTGTTTCTACACCGACTCCTCTTTTATCTGACAGTACAGGTGCTATTAGCATTGCTTGCGATCCAGTGAAGCATGAGCTCACCAAGCATATTGGTGTTGATGCTTCCTACATGCGGACACAGTGCACAGATCGAGTTGTGGCTCTCAAGATGTGCCTTGAGCTTGATTAGCGATTTCTTCACGAAGACACAGACTAGAGCTCAGCACAGCTTTTATCTCTCCAAACTCAGTGTTGTTGATCCACCATGAGTTTGAGGGGGGTGTTAGACAGTATCCTTGTTACTTTATATAAGAGATTGCTAGTTGCCCTGTATAGAGATTGTTTGCCTTGTATAGATATTGCCTTATATAGGCTTTCCTTCTATACCCTCTTGTACATGTATATATATTGGTCCATTGGCCTCATGTTGAATACAAGTGCTATTCATAACATGTTGTTCTATTGAGTATGGACTTATGATATTAACCTTCGATCAAGTGGAAGAATGTTGGTTGTGATCTGCGTTTTTGAGGCTAATAGAACCAAAATTTGTGGGGGTTTTGGCCCACCATCACACGCGCTCTGATCGGGAGCATCTCAACAGATTTTGGTTTGGTCCCGATAACCAGCGTCACATTAAAAGAGAGAGGCCGGCACTCAAAGAAATAAGTTTTGATCTTGAGTTTTGCCATATATCCCGAAACACCCTTCCGATCAAGGGTCTTGGCGCGAGACTGTCGAAGACTCTCACCATCACCGTGAGGATCACGGTGCCCTTTTCTTCATCGCGCGCATCGGTTCCTCTATTCTTCACCGATAGAAAGAACTCTAATGGCATCTTCTTCTCCGGATCAGTTTTCTTATGTTTTAATTTCCGCATTATGTTTTGGTGATCATGATTTAGGCTCGTTCATGTATTAGTTCAACCTAAGAATCTATCAAAAACAGCTTTGATATGGAAAATGGGAGCAGCTCAAATTCGGACATGGCTAAGAAAATCAGGCAACGTTATTGTCTAACCTTAATATATGAACAAGGTAGTGGAGCGCCGACACGGCCAACAGATGTGTCATCGTACTCAGAAAATGTCCCTCCAGCACAAGTTTCAGTCAGACCATACCCTTGCCCTATTGGAGCCCTGAAATTGCATTAAGACTGTCAATTTCAACGACTGTAAAAATGGTGATGCTAAATTAAATAATTATTCTTTTAAAATGTATGGAATGATTCTTTTAAAATGTATGGAATGGTAAACAAGGGTGATCTGGAAAGTTGACACTAACAACATGAAATGATGATGTGCATAATCTTACCCAAGGCATATGTTGATAAACCTCTGAGTATCTCCGGACAGAGGTGCTCCACCTGAGAGTACAAAGCGAATCTTTCCTCCCAAGACTGCACGCACCTTTCTGAAGATGAGCATATCCCACAACAGTTTCTCTAATCCCCATGCACCCAGCCAACTTCCATTGATAGCAGCTAGCCGGCGTCTATAGGCAATGTCAAATAATTTCTTCGCTACACCACCCTTTGCATCCACCTAAAGCCATCTCAATATGAAAAGTAGCAGTCAATAAACCAATGCAAAAACTGGACCAAAACAGCATAAAGGGTGATACCTTTTTTCTCACACCATCACGAACACGATCAAGTATAGCAGGTACAGCAGTCATCAGTGTTGGCTTCAGCGCAGAAGCATCACCTAGAGTTCCCTTTTTTATTTTGCTTGATGTATCAGTCAGGGTCAAAGGTGATCCATACCCTATGGACACCCCAACAGCAGCCATAAGTGCCTAAAAATCATAATATTTGCATACATAGAATTAAGCTTAATAAACAAAAATCATTAATAGTTTAAGATGCTATTCAAGAGCTACCTCAGCTGCCAACTCAAGAACGTGTGCAAGTGGGAGGTAGGCCAAGTATATATCCTTTCTGCCGAGTTCAGGTACAACGGTCATTACTGCTGAAAGTGTAGCCAGGACATTGCGATGGGTCATCATAACTCCCTACAAAAACATATAAAGTGCATGTAGTTCGTCAGCTGATGATATTATTAAAGAAAATTAGAAAGGCATGTCTTCTTTTGAGTTGCCAACATGAGTCCTAGCAAGTCAGAAGGATATATTTGCAGCATAATAAGCAACAAAAATGAAAATGCAGAACCAGGAAGGTGGGCAAACCTTGGGCAATCCAGTGCTACCGCTTGTGTACATTATCACTGCAACGTCAGATGGGAGAGGCATGTTTGCGTCAACAGGTGCTTCATTTCCTAATCTATCTACTTCCTCAAATGACTCAATTATCCAGCTAGTGCTGTTTTGAGCTAGGGAAACTTCAGTTGAGATGCCTTCCTCATTGATGTAGATGGCACGCTTGACAGTGTCAAGTTGCCCACTTATATCAATCAACTTCTTTAATTCTTTCTGACCACATACTACAGTAGTGACCTCCGTCTGGAGAGCAAAAAAGGGGGAAAAAGCTAAATATAACTCCAACAAATAGCAGATGGGTGTTAATTACTTTAAGCAATAATTTTTGGAACATTATGCTAGCAACTCCTGTAAAGTATTTGGTGCTTATCTATCGCGAAAATGCTACAAGAAGTAAAAATTGTGTTGTCTTGATAAAACAATAGAAGCAGACCACGTGACAAAACCTTAGCAAGTAATAACTATACAGAAAACATGCGACACAAGTGACAATACTGACCTCATTTAGTGAGTGGCACAGTGCTCCCTCCCCCAAGGAGGCATAGATGGTGACAACTGTAATATTTTGTCTGAAGCATGCCTTGCAAATACAAACATAGTAAACTCAGAACATGAGAATGATTCCCAGGGTCCAATGCATAACACATTATGAAGAAGATAAGCAATGAACAGAAACAGGATTGATTTCAGCATTAAATTACAACAGGGGAAAAAGGAGGATATGGAACCAGGGTGAATGTATGTTCGAAGGAACCCATTATGAATCAGTATAAAAGTATGTATCATTTACAATGTTCCTGATGACTTGGTATCTCCATCAGGCACTATAATTTAATGGCATATCATGTTCAAGGTTTACAAAAGATACATAGACACAAGGTTGCTAGTACCATTCCTGTATCTGCCACCACAGCTCCTACTGTGAATTTGTCATGTATAGGCTAATGAAAAACACTGGGCCTGCCATTGATACATTTGAAAGTTATATTCCTCACTTTTACATGATAACGCAAAGGGAAAGAACGAATGGTGTTGGGGTATTATTGTACTAGTTGAATACTGATAGTTCACCGTATAGTTATTTGAGACGCCTCTTAGCAGTGCATAACACCTGCACTCACAGTGTGACTTGGGAGACAAAATTGTCTTGAGCACTCATTTTGAATTCAAAACTATGTATAATTAACTCTGTTTATGCAGGAACTCTTGACTCGACTATGTATTTCTGTGGATTACATGCATTCTAGATAAAGTGGCCACTGGCCTCAATTTACCCAAGCAACAGTATGCACCACACACAAATCCACATGAGGAGAATCAAAATGGCACAGCATTAGTCTACCTATCGATTGCGAAAGATAAAAAGGGCTTACCTGCAGTGCAATCTGCCACTCAGCCCGTGTCTCAGCAAAAATAGCAATACGCTCAGTCCTCTGGTGGCCTAATCGAATTAGTCCAGATGAAAAGTTGCAAACGCTCTCCAAGGCCTCAGCGTAACACTTCCACTCATACTCCCCCAGATGAAGCTTCTCAAAGGACCTCCCATCAGATGCAAGTTCCGTCTCCCTTGAAATGAGCTTCCTGGTGCCAAGGAGGGGCATGTAGACAAACTCCTTGCAAGACTGCTCAAACAGCTCAGCGAGTGTGGAGACCCCTTCCCAGTGTGTTTCAACAGGGTGCTCAAATCGATAGTTACGGATCGCAAAGCCAGGCTCTCCGCCCACATCAACTGGCACGCCCCTCTTCTTTTCGACGTTTCTCCTTCTCTGGAGCAGCAGAGAGACCGCGATGGGGACAAGAAGGCCAACAAAATAAGGATTCATACTTCTGCAAGGGCCGTCTTGCAGCTACGCTAGCTTATGGGGGGTGAACTACAGATTGACAAATGCCTTGAAGCGAGAAACCTGCAAAAGATAATCTCATGAGGTAAATAAATAAATAAAAAGATCTGAACTTCTGGTACAGATTGTAACGTGTAAAGAATTTTTATATGCAAGGAACTAACTGCATGATTAGTCCTTTTATCTGTTCAGGTCGATTGTACAACCACTCCACTTATCAACGGACTAAGTATACAACATTGAACTGGTCAGGTAACGTAAGATTATTCGTAAAGATATTTACATGTGATATTTAGCTGGTAGACGCGTTTGCATGCGTAACAGCCTAGGTAGATTACGTAGCATGCATCTAATTACATGTAACAATTGTGTATACACTCCCTTTTGTTAACCGATAAGCAAGAAGTTGTCCTGTTTGGTTTCCAAAAAGCATTTAGGCAGTAGCAAAAAAAAAATGGTGAGCATGCACACACTAACTACTGGAATCCAGCCAGGTAATAGAAACATTGGGCAGAATCAAAATTACCATGCACAGAAAATAAAATAAAATGGGGAACACCAGCATCCCCTAGTACTATTATTACTACTAATAAGGAGCCAGTATTGTTTCTTGATGGTGGTAATCCCCTAGTAGATTATGCAACGCAAAAGAAAGAAACAAAGACAGTAAGAACCCCGTTACATTCTCACAGAAGATGGCAGTAAAACCTCCAAGAATCTCATAGAAGGTTGTTCGAACTGTATAGAACAGCGAGTGCTCTAGATTTCAGTCGACGAGCGCCCACCTGTCCCCACGCTCCCGCTGAGATGCTGCGGAGAGGAGGGGGAGGGGCGGGTGCGTGCGTACCTCGTGGAGGGCGGCGCAAGGGCGTGCTGGAAGCTTCTGGAAGGGCGTGGGAGGATCGATAGGGGCAGAGTCGAAGAGACTGCTCTTTCCAAGGCGGCGGAGGAGGGTTCCCGTTGGTTTTGGCTCTCCGCTCCGTTGAATTCGTTTGAGGCCGGTATTCGCTCTGGCCCCACCAATCCCCTTCCTCCACTGCTAGAGGCCAGATATCCACTTTGGCAGTTTAAATTTGTTCAACGGATAAAAAGCGACCGTATAGATTCTTCGAATCCTTCGTTGTTTTGATCTAATGGTCGAACAGATAAAAACTGCTTAAGTTATAGTCCCCCTCTCAAACTATACAGAACCCTTTCCTATTAGAATCTTTGGCTTTTTCCCTTGCCTAATCTTTTTTTTAAGTTTGATCCGCATCCAAACGAAATTACAAATATAGTCTTCTTAGTTATTATGACATCTATCATGCTCTCGTACCAAGGTACATGAACCTATCATAATACTATACTGCAGTAGGTGAAACGTGTCGCCTTATAGTCTTCTACGATGGAATGGAAGACAAGCTTGCAAAAAAAATTAGGCCAAAGGGAAAAAAACAAGAACTCCCTCTGCTAGGCTAGCCAACCTGGTCTAGACTTCGTGGATTTTTGCCACGCGTACTCATGGATCTTAAAGTAGCCCCAGGACTATTTACTCCCCTTCGTAGCGACATACCGCGCCGCCCTTCATCGCTTGTGCCGTTCAAAAGTGACACGAATGGAGGCTACAAGCTAGAACCAAGGTTACAAATTTTATTTTCAGATTACATCTCGGGGGCAGCTGAAATCTAAGGGCATGTTCGGTAGGGCTTCAGCTCCTGCTCCTTCCAAATTCTGCTCCGACTACTCGTGATTCTGATTTTTTGAAGAATCCGGAGTGAGTAGTTGAAAGTGTTCGGCTAACTCCAGATTCTCCCAAAGTCAGGGGCCATGCGTGGTCAGATCTGAGTGAGGAGAGGAGAGCCATACCTCATCGCGGGCCCACGGTGAAGGCGGGGACAGCTCGACGTGGCTCAGCGGCCTCGAGGCGTGGAGGCGGCGTGGGAGGCGGTCGAGGCGCGGACGGCTGGCGGCCTTCGGCGGGTAGATCGGCTGCAATGGGACGGAGGCAAGTCGAGGCGGTGGGGACATGGAGGCAGGTCGAAGCGCTCGAGGTGACAGGGAGGCGGGTCGAGGCGCTCGAGGCAGGGAGGCGACGCAGGGAGTTGGGTCCAGGGGCGGGGTGGATTTGGGGAGGGGATCGAGCGATCGAGAAACCGGGAGGAGTGGGGTGGAGGGCGCTTCTCTCGCGTAGTGTTAAACCGAGAATCGCTCCATGCTGATTTTGATTCCAGTCGTTGAGAGCGCGAGGTGTTCTATAGAGCTCCGGCTCCTCCGGACGAGAATCCGAGAACCAGAGCTCTACCGAATGGGCCCTAAAATTTCAGCAAGATTTTATAATTTTAGCCAAAATTCAAAAACCAAATAAATCATGTATTTTGGAGGCCGGCAAAACAGAAATTTTGACGAAATTGACCAAAATTTCAGTCCTTTTTCAACCCCGTGTGAAACGGTCTCCCAATGCTAAAAAAATAATGCAAACATGTATCTACATTCCTTATCTGTTTGAATACAAAATACTAAGTATACGTACATAAAATACCCTAAATTACACAGCTCACTGGGGATCTCGCCGTGGAGAGGGTTGCTACCTAAGTTGAGGTACTTGAGGAGACGAATGGAGCCTATCGTCGCAGGGATCTCCCCGTAGAGCCGGTTGGATGTCAGGTTGAGGCTCTGGAGGAAGCAGGTTCCCAACGGTAGGCGAGATCGTCCCGACTAAGCCGCTGGAGGGGAGGGCCACTGCCAAGACCCTTAGCGGCTGGCTGGTGTTGCTGCAGGTGACCCTCTCCCATTGGCAGAAGTCAGCATTGCTCCGTTTCCACGAGCTCAACATGCCCAAGGATCAGAGAGCCTGGCTTTGAAGGCAAGCAAAGCCTCCCGGTCTGTTTCGTCCACAGAGACGACGGCGTTTGCCGGTATGGCTTGACAGAGCAGCAGCAGAAAGATAATTTGCACAAGTTTTGGTGTTTTGAGGCGATTTGTTCAGTTAGAAAGAAGGCCTGTATATGCTAGTCAAGCTTGCCGAATGGTTCGGTGTTGTGACAAAACAACCTCTTGCAAAGGTTGTAACAGTTGCATGCTTGCAGCATTTATATAAGAATGAACGTCTTATCCAGCTTCATATATTTCTTTTGAGTACTAAGCAAAATGGTTGTAACAAATATTCGACGATTTGCACAATAAGAGGCCAGCAATAAGAAAGAACAATCATGCTGAATATATTATCTCTAGCTAAAGACATCCCGGGTACACCATAGAACAGATATATTTCAATTTTCACTTTTTTTTTTGTAAATTTTTCACATGTATTTCTCACAAAAGGCAATCACTACAAAAAAACATTTGGTGCTAAATCCGATCGAATTTGAGATCATCTCGGTCAAAAAAAACCCCGAAATCTCACCGAAATTCCTGAAATCACTGTAGTATTTGAAAATTTTCACTTTTTTTATCCTGGTGAGATTTGGAATCTCAGCCCCAACCGAAAGCTAGAATTTCGACCGAGATTTCTAAAATCTTGGCGAGATTTTGAACCTTGGCTCGAATCGACACGTGGGAGTGTATATATATATTACACCTACTGTTTGCACACAAACATGAGAAGAAACAGACTGACTCATTGATACTAGCACTGCTACTAGTCTACTGCTCAAAGATGCCATCTTACATTCTTGCCGTCTTGCATTCTTGGTACCAAAACTGAATAAGTTACAGTGTAACTTCAACCGCAGCCGAAAAAAAAATCAAATGAAACCAACAGAATTCATGTGGATGAGTTCCCCCTTATTGTAAATCGAGGGAGGGGCACTGCAAAGGTAGAGCTCCTGCACCTGTGTAGACGAGGGTTAGTACTGTAGAATGGTACATCACTATCGTTTCATCTGAGTCGGTCCTTAAGTTTTTAGGAAAAAACGATTGTGATAGATGACTTAAGAGGGATGTTAATAATATTCACTATCGGTTCTCAGATTAGAAGTAATTGTGATGTAGCACTGGGCACATCAGAATCGATTCTTATGTGAGAAACGATAGTGATGTGCACTAACATCACTATCGCTTCTCACATAAGAAGCGATAGTGATGTGCATCGCACATCACTATCGCTTCTTAAGTGAGAACCGATTGTGATATGTCTCGTTAGGTTATTACCCTTCGGGCTGAACTCTCCTCTGTTGTTGTTCTAGAGGATATTTCTCTGCCGTCACCCGAAAAAACAGCTCATATTCTGTGGTTATAAGCAATACTTGGGTGAGAAAAATTGAAATCTTCAAGGGTGGATGTTAAGAGGGTAAATTTGGAGCCTAGCCTGAGGAGATTTCCCCTCATTTTGCAGAATTTGTGGTTTTCTTCAAAATGTGAGCATTCCTTCAAACCCCTTCAATTTTGCATTATGTAATTTCGATATGTCATGAAGAAAGTTTAGGTTGCACTGGTATTATGTATATCCTATCAGATTTCGCACCTTTTATTTGATAAGCATACATATATTTAATTATCTTAATTTGTAGTGCTCTCGTGTTAATCTAAAATTATTGTTGTTGTTATATAATGAATGTTAGAGTTTAGACTGCGGAACCTACGTCTCCCGTTCGAGGGTGCTTGTTTATAAATATGCCAATCGAAATAGCATACTTATAAGCAGGCAGTCTCGAATTGTCCACGCTCTTTGGACAGTTCGAGGATATGTGGTTCGAGTAAGTTTCTGAACTGTTGTACAACTTCAGAGTAGATTTCGGTAGCATCTCCTTATGGTGCTCTTCGGGTACACATCCCTCTTGACTTGTTGTTGAGACGTGTATCTGGAGAACAACGAGGAGATGCTGTCGAAATTTTCTCTAAAGTTGTACAACAGCTTAGGAACTTACCTGAACCACATATACTCGAATGAGATTAGGACTTAACATATTTAGAGATTAGGAGTCATCGTTGGTTCCCTTGTTTTGTTTCATATTGAAGTCAAAAGATTTGCAAGCTACTGCACTATATAATTAGTTTATTCGATGTCATTGTTGATGTTTTCAATGTATATCTCGCAACTAGGGAATTAGAAACTCGTAACTAGTGAAGAAGGTAGGTATCAATCGGGAGTACATTGATATATCTTGAAACCCGTCCTCTATTTTGTAAAGGTAATATTAATTGAAATGATGTCTCAATGTTTGAAATAACTAGCTATAGCTATTTGTCACTCCAGTTTTTCGTTAATTTATTGTGCAAAGTCTAATTGCAGATGGACCGTGAGGAATGGATGTATCAGGAAAGCTGTCTGAGTGCTGAATTTCAGAGGGGTGTCAAGGAGTTCAAAAAATTGCAGAAGAGAACATGGTGAACATGGGTGTAAACTTCATATATTGTCCTTGCATTGATTGCACCAATCTCAGGAGATTTAACAACTCAGCTCAAATTAAGGACCACCTGATTCAACGTAGCTTCGTGAGGGATTACATGTGTTGGATCCATCACGGGGAGACAGGTAATACCCTTCCGGTATGCAACGGAGACATGGTGAACTCGATGACGAGTTGCAGCGTGATATTTTTTAGGAGGACAATTTGGAGCAAATGTTGCGGGATGTGGAGGGAAATTACACGGAAAGAGAGTTAGAAAAGTTCAAAAGCTTGATGGAAGACGATGCCAAACCGCTGTTCTCAGGTTGCAAAACGGAATACACCAAGTTGGGTTCGGTCCTTATATTGTTCGAACTGAAGGCAAAACACCGTTGGACAGATACAAGTTTCAATGCACTTCTAGTTCTTCTATCGGATCAAGCCTCCTTTGGAGTAGTAGGTGCACTACCCTTGTCTAACATTTTCTGTATTTAACTACGATAATTTTTTTACTCAACGGTATCTCTCCAATGTATATAGGGGTTTCTCGAACTATGTCGCTGAAGGAGGGATACACGAGGACAAAAAGGGCTTGAAGTTGGAGTATGTGCGCTTCAAGCTACAAGTGCCTACCATATATAAGATTAATATTTTCTGACATCTATTCTTCATCTCTTAATTTCTTTTTCTTTCTTCACAGTGTCATCAACAGGGCAGCGACAACCACTGTGGTTTGTACGTCAGCACATGATGATAGTGGTCGGCGGCTCAGACCTTTTCCCTAAGGTTTATGTACATGCATAATAATATAATTAGCTTTTCACATAGAAATTTTAAAACTTAAATTAGAGCACTTGTTTCTATTTTGCAGCGTATCAATATCGCCAGAAGAGCTTAGATGGCTCTGCACTTATGCCAGTGGTACTGGATGAAAGTTATCTCACAGATGGATAGATTTACATATCCTGAAAGCTCCAACTAGTCCATATGTGAACAATATTACATATGTGAATCTGATTGCCTGTGTACTGTCTGTGAAGCATGTTTGAGTTTTGTTTTGTGAATGAATGTGATATATGTTGTAATAAAATATTTGTGTTCTGTGAATATGATGTGCATAATGTGTGCTATTGCTGTGTGAATGTGATATGTGCATACTATGTGAAATATATGCTGATTGGAGGGTGAATTGAAAAACAGCACACCCTCTCATCTCTATCGGTTCTGAGAAGAAAACAATAGAGATAAGGGGGTCATCTCTATCGGTTCTTTGTAAGAAGCGATAGAGTTGACCACATCATCTCTATCGGTTCTTCTAAAGAATTGATAGAGATGACGCACTCATCTCTATCGGGTAAGAACCGACTATAATAGCGTTGTCTCATCTCTGTCTAATGACTTTGTGTTGTCACCAAAACCGACTGTGATGATAAAAAAGAATCGATTGTGATGTATTTTCGTGTAGTAGTGGGTAGCTTGATGTGCTTCTTGGTTGGATCCTCGCAGAACGTCTTCTCCTTGTCGTGGCCGAGGGTGTCCGCATCGCTGGAGAGCCCGGCCCAATCGTCCATCTCGTGGTCTCCATTCGCTGCGCCTTCCAAGTGGCGGAGCCAGAGCTTAGACCATCTAAACCATGATTCGAGACCTAAGATCAAAAAGCTATAGATGTAATGTCTCCATTTTATATTCAATAGTCCGATGAATCAATTCATGACCAGAAAACAGCTGTGAACCGGTCGGAGGCTTGGTTATAGACCGGCTCCGCCGTTCCAACGGCACAAGCGCCGCGCGCCACTACTGGCTGCAAAGGCGAGGAGGCAGTTTGGTTGGAGAGGGCTGCTTTGAGATCCGTGAGTACACATGGCAGAAAGCAGGGAAGGGGCCCTAGGCTAGGAGGGATTCAAGGCCTAACCCCGGATAACCTTTTTTTCCCGTTCTTCATAAAACAATGAAATTAGACGTATAATATTCTGAAAAATGTTGACTAGACAGATCATGCTAGTATACTGAAAAAAATGAACTCGAAACACGATGTATATTAGAATAAACAAAAAAATATTTCTCGTTCTCTTTATTTTTGGATTTCCTTTGTAGCAGAGTAATTTAGATTTGAAATTTTGTGCCATGATACACTGATTTTGTATCAATGTTGTCAATTTTTTTCGAAATTTCTTATGACTATTTGCATCGTTTTCTAAAGAACCGGAGCATAGAGGGAGTACCAAAAACATTCCATGAAAAGTACAAAACATTTTCATGATGTGGACTGGAGAAACCAAGGTTCAAGTGAGCTTCTGGAGCCAATATAATGTTTGCACTTTGCACCTTGGATACTTGAAGATAGATTCTCACTTAAAAAAATCTTTTTCCATCTGTTCCTAGCTCTTCCTGTTGTTACAATGCTACTAGTAGGATAGTAGTAATTATAGAACTCAGAAGTTTACAATAATTTAGGTTTATCAGTTATACAAAGCAAAATCTTCACCATCTAACGCCTAGTATACGTTGTACCGGAGCCCCTTATAATAGGAGCTGCGGCTATCGACTTATTATTATGTGTGATAATATCAATGAATGGGGGCACCAAAATTTCATCCCGAGGCAGCAGCTGCAGCACTCTCCCCGTCGTTGCACTCCACTTTATCGAACTCCTCCATCAATTCCCTTTGCCGTTGTGTCAGCTCCCTGTAAATAGGGGAGACGAAAATATGTCAATTCCCAACATTTCTGATTTATTTCATACAAAAAGGCAGATAAGAGTTCAGTAGAACTGAAATTTGGTGGAGGCGAAGCATACGTTGGAACTCTGATATTGAAGTGAACATACTGATTCCCATAAGACGGGGAATTCCTTGCCTTTATTCCTGAAAAGATAAAACAGCATATTTGTTGATCAATGCTACGTACACCACAGACTAGATGACGTAGGGTCAAAAATAAAAACCAATTTGATTGTTGATGTCTGATCAGATCCAATTGAGTGCATAAATGGGCGTAAAGGGGTTTTTAGGGTGACTCCAATAACTAACCTTTGCCCCGCAGGACGACCTTCTCTCCTGGTTGGGTACCTTTGCGAACCTAGACAGAGAATACCATATTTACGGTAAGCCTTAGGGGAAATACTCCAGATAGCAGCATCCAGTAAATATAACCGGCATAGTCTGCTAATATCATGCATGAGAAATGAGATTTCATAAGAATCAACGGATACCTTGACTGAAACATTTCCGGTAAGGGTTGGTACTGTTACAGTTCCACCTAGGACAGCCTGTAAATCAAGCAGTTTTAGAGCTTTTCATCAGCCAAGAAAAATAGGGTAATTCTATCATACATTGGAATGATGACACAACATAAGGCAGTGGTTATCATGTGCTACCAATAAAATGTAATTTGTTCTTCTTCTTTTATAAGAACGATGTACTTTGCATAATATGGATATGTAAAACCTCAGATCAACTATGATCAGAACATAGTAACCGGATTCACTGTAAGCCTCTACGAATCGCGAACTGGATTCGTCGAACCTGAACCGGTTTAGGGTACGGGATTCATGTTCGCAGTGAAAATTGGAAGAAAAAGTGGCAAACCGTGAACCCGAATCCCGAACCACGACTCAGATGAATCACGTTTCTGGTAATTATGGACAAGAACACCAACAAACAAGACGGGAAAAAAAACTAGAAAGAGAGGTGACCTGGGCAATGCTTAGAACAGCATCAACATGCACATGGTTGCCTTCTCTACGAAAGATAGGGTCCTCTCTGACCTGTAATAGGAAAATGAATATTAAATTCACTTGCAAAGTACTGATCAAACAGACGGTTGGAGTTGGCATTTTGACCAAAAAGAAATGGAACCTTGATAGTAACATAAAGGTCGCCAGGTTTATTGCGCTCAACATCTGCACCACCCTTACCACAAACTTTCATAGTGTCATTGTCATCAATTCCTGAAAAATTATTCAAGTTATAATATACCCAAAATGCAAGTATTGTCATATATACTCCAAAATAAACTCATGCAATTGCATACTTGTAGCAACAGAAAAGGCAGAATGATTTAATAGAAGAATATTTTTTGGAACAGTGAGATGATTTATTTGCCTTTTAAAGTTTTCTTAACATTAGCAGCGCTAATGTATGGAAGATCGAAAGGGCAGATCTGCATTGTACCAAGTCAGTCAGATGGAATCACCGTTATGTCCACCTTGGTTAGTTACTGTCTTACAATACCAAAAGCTTACACTTCACATCATGCAAAAACACCGGCAAACAAGAAGGATATGCAGAACACAATGTTTTGCATACTCAAATTCATATTTGCAACTTGCAAGTTAAGATTCACATATCAAGCGTACACATACATTGATAGGGTCAAATCTTTATTACCAGCAATTATGTCCAGCTTAATTGATTTTTTCCCCTTCACTAGCTGTTCACCCTTGCATGTCTTGCAAAAATTCTTCAAGCAAATTATGGACAAGCAAAACAGGTTAGGCTCCCAGAACCAAAACATCAACATAAGAGTTAAATACATAGAAAAGAAAGTTCAGCAATTACAAATATACTGTACAATCACGTTGACTAATCTGTATTACACTTCTTGGCAATCATACACAAGTTTTAGGAATTACTATCCCAAATTGTTTGAAGTATCAAAGGTGTTCTTTATAATGCTAGTCAGAATTTTTTTTCTGGAGAATCGTACACTCATAGGAGTGATGTTTAAGATTTCTCACTGACATTGGTCAAATAAGTAACTACGTACCATGGCGGACAGCCGTGATGAATGGGACTTTACATCTTACAACGAAGTAACATGAAGCCTAAACTTGGAGGAACAAATAGACAAAATATGCCATCAATACAGAAATGCACCTTCACAATTTTTCCACTTCCACCGCACCGAGAACAAGTAGTTTCCAAACTCAATATACCCCTCTGCATGAAAATCTGCATCCATAAGACAACATTTCGTAGGTCAAAAAAGTTATATAAAAGTGACATACTCTGGAAAAAGCTTTGTAAGATGAGACATACCACACCAGCACCTCTACAAGCTTTACATGTTTGAGGTACAGTGCCAGGAGGAACACCGCTTCCATCTGCAACAAACAAATGATAGGGGAGAAAATCCAACATGTTCCTACATCAATGGAAGAATAAAGAGGTGACACACATACTGCAAGTTTCACAGAAAATATCGGCCTCATATGTAATAGTTTTTCTGCAGCCTTGAACAGCTTCCATGAATGACAGTTCGACAGGAATCTACACAGTTGACAGAATAAAGAAAATAAGCATCGCATCAACATCTGGTTTCAAAGCAAACCATAGTAATGAAGGGCAATAAAACCTTGACATCTTGGCCTCCTCTCACATTGAACGCACTGTCAAAGATCTGGTTGACATGGCAAAATATAAAAATATCAGGCATGTACAATGGTTCGTATATAGTTAAAATACAAAGAACAGGAACTATACATGCATGGAGAGCTGGAAAGTGATCAGAGAATTTTGCCAAATACAAATATTGAACGATAGTATCAAATCATGTTTGGCCCTCCGAATATGGAAAGCTAGCGTGATAGTTATTTTAACATCAAAACACTAGTTTATTACGTGTTTACATTTTACATAAACACAGACCTTACACTGAAGAAACAAAGAACACACACACTATATTTAAGAATTCCACAACATGTAGTACCATACTATTTTCATGGCCAGCTCTGTACAGTTTTTTTTTTAGAACCCACTTGTGTTTCAAAGTTGCCAGCATACAAGGCAATCAAGCAGATATATCACATAATTCAGTTTGTAAATCACAGGCCTCGTGCATAACTTTCAACAAAATAGAGTGAATTTATAATGAAAACTTAAAAATGGGCCAGGCGAAATTTACTGATACTAAATTTAAAAAAAAAACAAGGACAATTACTCTTACATCAGTAAAAATGTCACCAAATGGATGACCACCAGAAAAACCCTGGCCCCCAGAGAAACCATCTGGGCCACCACCTGATGCTTGGCGCTCATAGGCTTCTGCTCCAAGCTGCCAAGTACAAAGGTATGTTAGTGTATAACGCATAAGCAATACAGTATTCTGTATAATAGGAAAGGAAGATTGGTGATTTAGGGAAATTAATGCTATTGTAAGGAAGCAAGTCTAGATGAACAATCAAACGAAAAACGTAAAAACAAGACAAGGACTTGTTTACTTTTTATGATAACATTGTCTATATATGAATACTATTTTCTTGTCATACAAAAATATGTAATAACCTGGTCGTACGTTTCACGCTTATCATCATCCTTCAAGACCTAAGAGAAAAGCAAGAAGAAATAGCAGCCTTTCAGAAAACATGTGCCATGGTTAGTCAGATGGAAAATAAATTGTTACTACTAAAACTCTACCTCGTAGGCACGGTTAACTTCTTGAAATTTCCTTTCTGCGTCAGTGTCATCTTTATTAGTATCAGGGTGGAACTTCTTTGCGAGCTGGAATAGCATGATCAGTTTGATTAACATTTAACAAGCTAAATAACAAGAAAAAGGAGAAGAAACAGGTCAACAAGCACAGAATAGAAGATCATGCGGATTGTTAAACAATCAACACACAACTATCAATAATATAATGTAGTAACTAGTAAGCATGCAATAAAGTCTGGCCACTAAAACATGAAATGTCACTAAAAAATTGATCCTCTAGACAAACATTCCCTGTAAGGGAGGGCTATCTTCTCTCATAAGCTCCATAAGCTGAGCTTCTTTGATAACTTTTTTTTAACTAGCCCAAAAACTTTTCGGGTAGAAGTAAATAAGCCACTGGGCGGATTCGGTGGAACTTGACTACTTGAGTATTTGTGCAAATATACCAGGACCCAACTTACCCTCATTGGTTTCTTAAAGTCTAACATGATTATGAATTACACTCCACTCATGACAAAAATCTTACAAAATATTATGGGGTAACATTTGCCTCTTTCAATCGATAGTCTGCATACTAGCGTTGCTGGTTCTTAGCCAGTTGGTCAGATCAAGAGCAGAAGCGGAAGATTTGACTAAATTACACCTGATAAATGCTTCATACTAGATGTTTCGTGCCATAATTTCTGATGAGAAACAAAGATTTCTACTATAACACGGCCCTAGTAAACGTTAAATGCCTGCTAAACTATATAAACTGACCTTTATATCGGAATACCCTTTAAATTTAATTGAACGTAATGGATGGGCTACCTTCACCATGTAAACGGCCTTTTACAAGGCCATAACAACTAGGGATGAAAACAGATCGAATACGGACAGATAATGGATCTACCATATTTGTTTTCATTTTTTTTTCTCAGATGCGGATACGAATACGAATATAATATCGAATACAGATACGGAGTGAATATGAATCGAAACGAATACAGTCACGAATATTTATCGGAACATGAAAACCGTTTAAATTGTACACACAAAATGAACAAAAAAAAGTTACTAGTTTATTTGATCCAAATATTAACGAAGAACATGTAATGACCCAAGATTTGTATTCTTTGTTGAATTATGTTTAAAATAATAAATTATGTATTTATAAGTTTTTATACATTTTTAACTACTTATTTAAAATATTTTCCTATTAAGGACAGCAGTGTTTGAATTTTGAGAAAATTTAAAAGCTGATAAAATCTTGAAAATAGTTTTTTAAAATGATAGATTGTGTTAGGAACTTCCCCAAAAAAATTCATAATTTTTGGAGCTAGTTTGCCAATTTTAATAATTGAAACTAGATTTGTGGTTTAATTAAATTAGAAAACGATTTTGAAATTCATAAACCTTTTTGGGCCAAAAGAGTAGTCTTGGCCCAGCCAGCGTGCATATCCGGATCATCTGTATCCGACAGAAAAAATCCGTATTGGTTTCGATCCAATATTATCCGACAAATATCCGAGCCGACAGAATCAACATCCGAAAATTGTCCAGATCGGTCGGAAACTATACAGTCCATTTTCATCCCTAATAACAACCTTTATTAGAACAATGACAGTAACATTTTGGAATAAAGGAACAAAATCCTTCATAAGTTTAATCAAGTGATGTTCCATCAATAGCATATCTTAACTAAGACAAAGTTTAAAAAGATGCATACCGCATAATATGCCTTCTTTATGTCCGACGCAGAAGCGTCACTGCTCACTCCAAGCACATCATAGTAATCCCTTGCATTCACCCTCCTTGTGGCTACAATATAAAGTTTTGTCATACAACTAAACAAAATAAACATGGAATTCGTCAAAAATGAAAAAAAAATAACAAAGGTATCACACTAGTATTTCAAAATTAAAAGCAAGTATATTTGAAATATCAACAATGGCATTACAAAAAAAGCAAGCCTGAGTACCAGACATAAAACAAAAATAAATATAGGTATGGGAAAACGGCAAAGTCAAGCATAATTTTAAGCATAAACATGGTATTCCATCTTTTCAATTTGTATAGCCATGTCAGTTAAGCATTTTTTAAGAACAATGGCATTAGCCCAACTTTACTAGAAACTAGAAAAAGTCAAAAGTACAGATGAAAGTAAGAATCATTGCTCTATTCATTGTATTTGACACATTATCAAACAGTAAAGAGAACAAACCTTCTCTTTACTGTTTGACACATTATCAACAAATGACTAGGAATTTGGCAATGCTATATTTGTGTTGTACTGGTAATACAACCAACACCATTTTTAAGATTATAAAGTGGCTAGTGGCTACATGACCTAAGCACCTACCTTGGAGTTGAAAGAAAAGGCAGAGGTAGAGATAGATAAAAACTTACTTTCTCTATTTCTGAAACTATATATTTGTATATAAAACAAATAATTTATAATCAATTCAAATGCATAATTAATATACAGTGGCAAGGACAGTTGGTAACATATTACAGTTGTTCCTTTTCTCGATAATGCATCATGGAATCGCTATGTTGGCGTTTATATAAAACTTGTTGCAGCCAAGATGTCCATATTGTTTCATGCACGTGTCATGCGTCAATTATAACCTTGTATAGCTCTAATTGTCTAGATTTTTTACAAACAAATAAAACCGTATTCATCATTAAGACAAATAGTTTTGCTTCCACATTTTAAAAAGTGTCCGAATCTTGAATCTTGTAGGAGTAGGATAATGGGATTCAATGCGAGTCTACACAGAACTTAGCAAATTAGCATGGATTCTAGTGACCAGATAACACTGCAAAGTTGTGTCGCGTGAAATAAACAAAGCAATGACCAGATAACATTGCAAAGTTGTGTTGCCTGATAGAAACAAAGCAAAATTAACAATAGGCCATAAAAAGATGTGGACCTTTACCACTAAATCCACTAAGAACCTAAATTAAGTTCTAGCAGCACAAATGCTTGCTGCTTGGATTGAAAGCAGAAACACAGAGTTAGTCATAACGAGAATACGACATCTTGGCTTCAGTTATAGGCTATAAAAATAAATAGCATCAAATATTGATTTCAACTTTCAACTCCAATGAAATTAGCAATAACATTAAATTACACGATAGAACACAGAAAATCCACCGGAGCGCATACCATGGAACGACCTGCTCGGGCACCACCAACCCGTGCTCCTCCTCTCCCTCCCTGCCCAATTCACAGGATCAGCAAGACACGAAGACGGTGCCTCTCAAACAATGCACGCGAAACGTACCGAAATGTAAACGAAGCGACTCACCTGGATCGGGCAGCCGCGGCGTGACGCCCCACGCGGAGGAGGAGGCGGCGAGGTGGCGGGAGAACAGCTCGAGCTGGCACGGAGGTAAAGGGGGTTAGCCGTGAGGGTTCGCGGATTGAATGGGGGGAGAAGCGGGAGGGGGGAGGGGAGACGAGGGACTCGTGAGCTCACCGTTGAGGAGGAGATCGCTGCGGCGGCGAGCCTGGAAGCGGCGGCGCGCGCCATGGGGCCGGAGGTGGGGAAACCCTACTTTTGTGCAGGAGGATGAGCGGCGGAGTGGGCTGTGCCTGTGCGACGGAAGAACAGGGAGGGTTTTAGCTTCACGCTTTTAGCACGGCTATGCCTCTCGCACAAAGAAAAATTTTTTTAGCGATGCTTCGATCTCGTACGTATAAATTTTAAAACAAGCGAAGAGATAAGTAATTATTATCTACTATTTATTCGTGTTTTAATATTTATACAACTGTAAAAAAAAATAAAAGCATTGAAGTATTTTTTTTAAGAATGACACGAGCTGTACCTTTCATTACAGAGAAAGAGAACATTGTAACGGATTTTACATCTTGCCGGCTTAAATGGACGGTAAATGGTTGAAGTTTCTGTATATGCAATGAACTGAATCTAAAGAAAAATAATTCTGAAACGTGAATAGTCTTCTATTTCTAATATATTATTTTGAAACAAATCTATTTTACCCCGTTAACTTTTCCTGAAGTTCAAAATTCACTCAACTTCAAAAAAAAATGTATGCCACGTCAGTAGGGGCATCATCTGACTTTTTTTAAAATAATACATTTTTTTATTCAAATTGCAAAAATATATCTCGATCTCAAAAAATTACAAAAATATACCTCTGTCGCTCTCTGAATGGGCGACATTGGCCCTTGTCGCCCTTTGAATGAGCGACATGTCCTCTATCTTGTAGCTAGTTTGTAAAGAAAATAATAACTTTTTCATATGATCTTGGATGGAGATGAAATTTATATGAAAATTGTAGCTCTTGACGAGATCTACAACTTTGTTTTTTTTTTCATTTGAATCCATTTAGACTACAAAAAATGAGATAGAAGTTTCAGATCTAGTTTAGATCTGAACTTTCCATCCCATGTTTGACCATCTAAATAGTCGTTTTATAGCCATTGGATGCTTCAAAATTCGAAAAAAAAATCCTAAAAAATTCCCAAAAAAACCTAATTTTTTTCCTATAATAGGTGGTTGCCCCCTCATTTCCACGCCAGCAATCTTGTATTCTCTTCTATTCATTCTCTTGTGGAAATTCTTTTGCTCTTTGTGGTAATTTGGCAAAATTCAAATTAGTTTTGCCAAAAATCCAAAATTCGACTTCCAACTTCTGTCAAGAAATCAAGGTAATAATTGTGATTTAATTTTTTTATTTTGTTAGTATGTTAATGATATTAAAGTACTAATAGTGTAATTATTTCTTGTAGTTTTATTTATGGAGCACAGCAATTTTTCTTCCTTCCCAGCTTCTGATTTTGGGATTTCACCTGAGAAACTTCTTGCATCCTATGAAGTTGGAGAAGCTGCAGTACTTATACCATCCTCAGGCTCTACAAGTGCTAATGCGTCGGTAAGCACTGAGGCAAAAAGATTAAGACGTAGTACATCGGGAGTCTAGGAAGATTTCGAGCATATTTTCGAGACATTAGACGGCGTTCAGAGCAAGTATGCTATTTGTAAATATTGTAAGCACAAATTAACTATGAAATCTACAGGTGAAACAGAGAACTTGAAGAAGCATGCTGAGAGCTGTAAAAGAAAAGCGGAGGTGGTTTTGAGACAGACGCAACTGCAGTACAACCCCGACTGTACGGTACGTAACTGGGACTTCAATCCCGAGGTAGCTCATTAATCTCTTTGTTGTTTAATTGCTTCACAAGATCTTCTTTTAAACTTTGGTGAGTCACCTGTATTTGAAAAATATATTAGGACCGCTCATAATCCTATGTTTTCTGCAGTTTCTAGACAGACAACAACTAGAGATTTGATTAAATACTGTAATAATTATCGTAATAAGCTAAAAGAACAATTTAGTACATGTACTTTTCCTGTGTCTTTGACATCAGACATTTAGAGTGATAGAGCTAAAGAGGATTGCCTTAGTGTAATTGCTCATTATGTAAATAATGATTGAAAACTAGAGAAAAGAATTATAGGATTCAAATTAATTGATGTAGCACACACTGGTGAAAATATTGCTGATTGTATTGTAAAAGTTGTGGAAGATTTTGGCCTTACTGATAAGTTTTTTACAATAACATTAGATAATGCTTCAACAAATACTTCTGCCATGAACATTCTTACTTCGCTTTTTAATTCATATGCTGAATGTTTCTTATCACATCAGCGTTGTGCTTGCCATATTATTAATCTTATAATTAAATCCGGTTTGAAGAGGTTAGACCAGTATCTTGAACCTTTTCGCACTGCAATATCTTTTTTAAATAATTATAATCAACGAGAAGTAGTATATAAGACTTATTGTATTGCAATGGATGTGCGTCCGCGTAAGTTTGGTTTTGATATGCCTGTTAGATGGAACTCTACTTACTTGATGCTTAAGTCTCTCATACCCTATGAGATCATATTTTTTTGTTTTTATTAACACGCACTATCGTAGATAGGATGGTCAATCGCTAATCACACTAAACACTTGCGGTCATTTTTAGAACTTTTTTATGATTCTACTGTTGCTTTTTTTAGAGTTTATTTATTACTCTACCACTCCTTAATTGTACATCATATTTTAGAAATTGCTATCCACTAAAGGAGCCACGAAAATGATAACATCTTGTATGAAGTTGTGTATGCTATGAAAACTAAAATTTTGAAATATTGGAAAAAAATTCATATGTTATATGCATTTGCATTTATTTTAGATCCTAGAGCTAAACTTCGAGGATTTTCTAATGTTCTCTCACTTCTAAGTGATGCGGTAGGTACTGATTATTCTAGTTATTTTTTAAATGTCCGTGGTAACTTATCTCAAGTTTATGCTAAGTATGATTAGAAGTTTGTTGGAGTTCACATGTAGCAATCTCCACCAGCACCCACAACAGGTAAGAAGAAAACTGCGTGTGGAAAGATATGTGATGCAAGTGGTTCTTCCTTAAGGAGTTTGACTACAACAACGTCAAGTGCAGACACAACAAGTGGTGGGGAGCTAGCTGACTATCTGAACAGCGACACTATCAACTACCAAGAGCAGCAAGAGACGGACTTCAGTATTTTGCAGTGGTGGCACGAGCACAAGATAACATATCCGGTGCTTTTCATATTAGCATGGGATGTGTTAACAGTTCCTATCTTCACGATTTCTTCGGAGTCTGCTTTTAGTCTATCTGGAAGAATAATCGAGGAGAGAAGAACAAATCTGACAAGTGAGATAGTGGAAATACTTCTCACTGTAAAAGATTGAGAACAAACTGATCAACAAACTCAACATACTGCAGAAAATGTTGAGTTGGCGAAGACGTTTGAAATTTTTTATCTAGATAATCATGAAGAATAATTGTAATCTTCACTTTTTTCCTGTATCACTGAGCTATATGCTGTACTCTTTTTTCTTTGTTAAGGTTTTCTTGTGTTGAGTTTTTACTTGGCAAAGTTTTTAACAAGGCAGCCAAACATCAATAAAGCTTATTATTCAATTCCAATTATTTGTCTTATTTTAGAATTTATTTCGTATTTTAGATTTTTCTTGATTTACATATATTTTTTTAAAAAAATTCTACATCCTTCGAGTTTTTCTAACTATTCTAATTTTCCTATTTTTTTTTTTATTTTTTTAACTTTTTTTCTGGTCTTTTTGATTTTTTTTACACTAACAGGCCGGCTAACCCGTTTCGACTGACGGACCTATGCCGACCTATCATGACCTGTAAAACTAACGGGTCGTGTTTGGACCAACTTCCTGGCACGTGGGCCGATTCGACATGGTACATTTATTAGTCCGGCTAATACGGGCCGTACCGTCCGTTACTCGCATCACTACTCCGAGGTACCACCCGATTACCAGTCAGCAGCTGTCACAGGTCAGAGCCCAGCCAGACAGAGCCCGACCCTACCTTCGCCGGCGGCGGAGAGCAGCGAGCACTCGAGCGGCGGAGGAGTGGATGCGGGAGATGGCGGCTGAGAGGAAGTGGAGGTTTGCGATGGTGTGCTCGTCGAACATGAACCGGAGCATGGAGGCGCACTCGCTGCTGGGGCGCGCGGGGCTCGACGTCGCCTCCTACGGCACCGGCGCCCACGTCAAGCTCCCGGGACCGTCCCTCCACGAGCCCAACGTCTACGACTTCGGCACCCCCTACAGCGCCATCTACGACGACCTCCGCCGCAAGGACCCCGACCTGTCCGTATCCCTCTTATCTCTCTCCCTTGCTTCTTGGGTTTTTTTTCCTCCCTTTGTGGTTCTTGGTGATCTTGTACATGGAGAGGCTTTTCTTGGGTTGATTTTAAGAAGGTGGGAAGCTTTAATGGTGTAGACTGTCTGTTAGGGCCTGGCCTTTAGAGGATTTTGGAGGGGCTTTGGGAGAAGTTGGGGTGGGTTTGATGGAGGCAGAGATCAACCGTGCAAATGTTTTGCATTCTCTAGGGTTTCCACCCAGAATTTGTATCCTTTTTTCTTATGTTTCTCATTCTTCGACTTAGCTCTCGGTGATTTCGTTTGAAATGCCTCAGGTCTTACGCAATTCTGAATGAAAGACATGTAACCCGAAGTGAATTGAGCAGTAATGTTGCAGCATCGGGGGCACCGGGAGCACTGGCTGTTTTCTTGGTAGATTCATCTAGCTGACCAGCAATGCATTTTTGTGCTCAATGCGGATTTGTGGTGACCCATCCAGGTACAAGAGGAATGGCCTGCTGCCAATGCTGAAGAGGAACGCTTCTGTCAAGTTAGCACCACAGAGGTGGCAGGACAATGCCGGTGATGGGGTGTTTGATATGATACTCACCTTTGAGGAGAGGGTCTTCGACTTGGTTGTTGAAGGTAATTAACCGATAGTAACCGGGACATGGTTCTGGTCTAGAAAATGCATAGGGCACTAATCATGGGAAACCTGTAGGATTACATTGTTGTGTAGGCATTCACTGAGGCTGGGGTTTGTTTGTGTGCAGATATGAATAACCGTGAGCAGAGGCTTCTGAATTGCGTGCCGATAATCAATATGGATGTGAAAGATAACCATGAAGAAGCTGTTGTTGGGGCAAAGCTTGCTTTAGATATGTGCCAGAAGGTATCAAAGTAGCATCACATATATAGTGTATAAAGCTATTCCTTCCATTAACTTGTTAGTTATTAATCTGGTTAGTCTTGTTTGGAATTGGATTTTGTAAAGTCGTGTGGTTGCTGGGGATACTGATCAAGCGATTTGTAACGCCCCCAATCACATGGGCTGACGCATACTACATGGGCTGGGGGCCATGTATATGTTAAGGCTTAGATAGTAGAACTGAGAGTTAGTTTAAGTAAGAAAATAACTAAAATAGTGATGAAGCTCGAAACACCTAAATCTCAATGCAAGTTTCTAAGTTTCCACAAGCTAGCACAATAAAAAAAAAAATCAAAACTGATTATATCATCCATCACAATTGGCATATTCTTGTTGACCACATCCTCCTAGTCCTGAGTCTCCATCCTCAGCCTCTTCATCAGCAACTACTTAGTAAGTATGACCTAAGCTATCTTATGAGATCGTAGCTGCATAGCCCATCCATGCAAGTAGTATGGCTAATTAAAGCACACGACAACCAAATGAAAGGTTTCGTTGATTTGCCACTTGTATGTCAACTCACAAACATTTATTATGAACAAAAGCACCATACGGGTGAATGGAGTGGATATCCACACTCTTACTCTAAATATGGGATTTTTTGAGGATATGCCGATCCAAAGGTTGGCATTTCAGGATATGCCGCCACTCCATGTCTCACTGACATGTGGCACACACGCACACGATTGGGGTGGCATACCTCCAGAATCTATATTTAGGGTAGTACTGTTGATTAATTATCCCTAACCTTAACAATACACTCAATTAGTCAATCCAAGTGTACTAATGGCATGAGCCTGATGTCTCTTCTGTCCCTGGCAGCCTGGCACTGTGAAGCACACCGACAAAGGTAGCATAGGTCATTTTTATCTGTACAGATCCCTGTAAATACCTAACCATTGTGTCCAGTGGCATATGCACCATTGGTGTGGAGTGGGGTTGGAGCACCAGTTCCGCCCGCCGCACCACTAGAACCCCCCCCTCTCTCTAATTTGCTAATTTCTTCGAGATAGAACATCAAACAACATTTCGTACTCCCAGTTAATTGGTTTGCTAAGCAAAACATCCTTTTTATTCTACATAAAACATCATATCTATATACTTGGTCCAAATATGGAGAAACGAGCATTTTATACATTAAGTTTGGTCAGTCATGTCCCATGAGCACCAAGCATTTTTGCTTTGCACACACCACTGATTATGTTCATGAGGATTCGCATGTGATTCTTTGTGTATGACCCTGAAGCAATGTCTTAATTTGATACTTATCCCCAAACAAACCTCTTCAGGGGGCCCTGTCCCGAATGGTCTACAAATTTCAGTTGCCTGGCCTTTTTCCACCACAACATAATACATGCAAGTTTTCATTCTATCACTTGCATATTTCCCAAAATGGTATTTTACAAAATAATGATGGCACTAAACTAGGAGAAATATTCCCCTAAAAGAAGGTTCACAAGAAAGCCAGTATTAATAGTTTTGTAGTTAGTCAATTAGTCATATCTCATCAGCAAGTTCGATATCCTACTGGAAGCATAGAGAAATTTATCCAAATATGTAAAAAAAAAAATTAACACAAAAATACATGCGGCAATCAAGGGCTTGAAACAATTGATGGGTTTTGGATGGAGTATTTGAAATAAGGGGTTTGCGGATATTTTGGTGAGGATTTGCTGATTCTTAATTTAATTCACATGCACAAGTATTTCCCACTTCAAATCACTGTGCACCCACTTAAAATCAAATTATCAACTTATTGCTATCAAATGGCTCCACAAGGATTTATCTCCAATCCACCATTGAAGTGATCGAGCATACATTTGACAAGAACAAACTAAACATGCATATGTTCACCAATTTCACCAGTTCAACCTGAACTCCTTACTCCAGTATAAACCAAATGTAGGCCTGTTTTGTTCAGTTTCACTAACTTGGAGATACGTGCAATCTATCCAAAACATACTAGAAAGGCCAAGATCTCTCATCTAGGATCAAAAGAAACCATTATACGTGTTAAACAAGGGAAATTTCAGAAATCTTTTACATTATCAAATACACATAAAGCACCTTCCCTCAACACAAATATTACTTTGTAGCATGGTAAAATATAGGGCACAAATCCAGCAGCACATCTGATTAAAATTTGAGAATATATGTAGTATATTCACTCCTTTGACTTTGTTTTGTCACCTTTTTCACCACACATTAAATTAATGCAAACAAATTACTACAAGTGTCAGAGCAAAGTCATACTTTTTTATTTCAGGAAATAAAACAAATAAACTCTTACCGAAATTATCCATCATGCCACACGAGTAAGAACCATGCATGTATTCAAGAAAAATCATGGAGTCAACCTTTTATTTTCCACGAGGAATACATGATTTTGTATGGCAATAGGGCGGGGAGTAGGCAGGGGTAGTGGAATATCCCCAGCCCCTGGCACCAGCCCTTGCTTTGGTTAACAATTCCTCCTATTCCCCATCCCATGTGGACCTCAAGCCCCCATTGGGTCCCCGCCACCTATTCAGCACAGCAAAGCAGAACATGATCTAGTACAAACACACAATGAAAAGTCAGCAATGCGCAATGCCACCTTCTCATTATGAAGTGAAGATAACAAACACACAAGGGAGCACATTTGATTTACTCTATTTCATTCTCTCCAATAGTTTGAAAACCTTCTTCTATTTTGTTTTGTCCAATATATTTGCTTCCCATTGTTTCGACATCAGCAACACATTCGATCCTTTTATAACAGCCCCTCTCCCTCTCAACTCACAGGTTTTGGGCCTATATTTTCTTGCAGCTCAACTTCCAACCAGGGCGTGCAGACAGGCCTAACTCTGTCTGAGACCAATAAAACTTCTGCTGGACCAGCCCACTAGCACCCTTCTCTCCGCCACACGTGCACGCACACACAAAAAAAAAAGAGAGAGAAGACGTGCCAAAGAAAAACACCCTAACTTTTTTGTGAAATTCAAACTGGGAACCTCGTCCTTGATTTATAAGCCATCAGCATAACTCCATTAACCACCTCCACTCATGCCTAGGATTGTATCAAAGAGGTCAAATGAAATTTATATTGAATGATCTCAAATACCCAAAATCAAATTTGTCTTTCCAGTCATACATTTTATACCAATGCTAAAAGAAAATTTGCACATATTGGCCCTGCATCCATGCCCATCATGATCGACTGATCGTATACTGCGATAGTATAATAGTAACGTAGAGCCCTTTTTCCTCATAAAGTTTCGTGGCGGATCAATTATATAGTAGAAGATACCTGGACACCTCTCTGTCACTTGAAAAATAACACAGAAATCCCCAGAAATATCCTCTTTGCAGTGAAAACCCATGTATGGAATTAGTTTAACTCTCAACATAGTGAATTTTCCTTTTTCATTAATGATGTGATTAACTGTGGTGTATTTTGAGGTATTTCTTTTATTTTCTAGTATAGTTTCCCGAAACAATCTTTGTTATACAACACTTTTTTGCCTTGCTGCTCTCGTATGTTATCCATAATGTGTTAATTATCTATGATATAGTGTGTTGTAAATGGATTTTGACTTAATCCTTACACTTTTGCAATGTAATATTGGAATGTAGAATTTGATGTGTTTATTATTTTCCATCAAGCTTTTGTTCAGAGGTTTCTGCTACCATATTTCTGACTCGGTTCTGACCTTAGTTTGTGCATGGTAGATATGCACTTTAGTAAAGTGGGACTGCTTAACAGTTTGGAACGAACTAATGAAATTATGAATGTTTCAGTTGAACGACGAGAAGTTAATTTATCGGGGTTTTTTCAGCTTGAAGGAGCGGAGGATGGTTGGGAGGAAATTATTGATGACCTGATTCCAGCGTTTGAGAAGCAGCACAAGCGGAAGGTCACATACAGCATCTCATTTTACTAAGCAGCACAAGCGGAAGCTCACATACAGCATCTCATTTTACAAACTTCTTTAGCTCCTTGTGTGAATTATACAGAGTCAGAATCATTCTTGTTTTAACATTACTCGTGAAACTGTACAAAACTGAGGCAGCAGCTGGATTACAGTGTTGCTCCAATTCCATGTCAACATTTGAAAAGGAAAAATCGTGGAACTTTTCTGTTTTATTTTGCTTTACTCAGTTGATGCCAGAGGATAGCGATGCTGATCTTGAAGCCATCATCTCAAAATCATGCGACATCAGAGTTCCGGTTTGCTTTAATTGCTGCCTACAGTTTTGAGTGATCAGTCTAATGAATGGTACATGCACATGAATATGGGTGTGTTGTTTGGAGTTAGTAGGTGTAAATTCACAAAGTGAACGATGCAGACAAGAGACAACAATCATACATTTCGGTGACGCCCACCGACCTAAAATCGCCAGAAATGTAAGCAAATTTTCAGGTGTCTTGATCGAGCAACTTTCTCAGATATTGACATAGAGTCGGCACCTTTCAGTGGCATTTTGTTTGGTTTCTCTCAAGTTCTTCAGTTTGACCGGTCAGAGCATCGTTTGCAAGGCGATTGATCATCTGCCGGTGCCAGAATCTTGTGACATGTCGAGATCTCTCACTTGCAGTTTTTGTTCCGTTTCATGGTCAGGTCGTCACTTATCAGTCGTGTTAGCCAAGCTGCCTGCTTTGCCGTACAAGTTTTCACTGCATCTGCCGGCCTGGTTGTTTTGGCGGCTTGATGCGTTTGCTTTTGGTCTAAAGAGCTCAATGCTCCCAGATGATGACAGTGAGGAGATCTTAAAGGTTTGTGAGCCTTACCTCCTAAACGAACTCTTATTGTCAGAAAGAGGTTTCGAGGGCCATAGCTCAGCAGTTAAACTGCACTGTAGTTGTTTCGGTTGTTGGCTGAATTGGTTGGGATTAATGGTTTTCGAGAGAGCGATAGCTCTTTTTGACCAGATCAAAATTCTCAGAGAAGGATGGATCGTTTAGACTGGATTACATAATTATTTCTGATAGTGATTTTATTGTGTGGACTGCAAGGATTGATTGCATTCATTACTCGCTAAATTGCTTCTTGAGAAAATGATAAAGATCAGTTTTTTTTTCGAGGGAAGATATGGTCTTGTTTAGCTGTCTTGCCCCCCATCTCTCAAAAGTTTTTGCCTTAACCCATAATATATGCAGTTCATCACAACACTCCCAAATGCAGCTATTCTCCTTCGAAATTTTCAATGTTCTGTGGCAATTTAGTTAAGTTCAATTATCAAAATGCTAGGCCTATGCGTCAAAGCTTTGCTGGTTTCTGTCCAGATTCTCAAATCAATTATAGACAGGCCAGCAAACCGGCCGGTTAATTTCACATTCCATCCATAATTTGGTCAGTTTGACCGGAAACCTAATTAAACCCGTCTTTCTAATGGCCATATAATTTACACGCATTTTGTTCAGATTGAAATGGTGGTGAAGAGTGGAAGGACACCACTAGAATATGACGTGCATGTCCAACACGACACCAACACATGCATGTCATATGCACCCTCTTTTTTTAGACCAAGGGAGCACTTTATTAGTTTTGAGCAGGATTATATTCTCCAAACAAAATCTTTCGTACAAAACTTAGTGCCTCCGGATGCCACAAACACCGTTTTAGAGTACGAGAAACTTGTTTCGTGATTACTTATTTTTTTAGATGGAGTATGTCGTATATATCCTCTTTACTCCTAAGAGGGAATGGCAAAAGGAAAGAGGTTTGTTCCTTTCTCACCTCCACGATGGCTAAACATTTCTGCATGCACACCCATTAATTTAAGAACCGCTAACCAAGCCAATCTTGCCAAACCATGATTTGACCAAATGGTGTAATATCATATCCTGTCGTTCTTAGATATCGAGTGAAGACGAGTATTTATTGAGAGGTGTTTCAATGTTTTTCTTTTTTACAAGTTGCACAAATATTAAAGTATGAATGAAGAGTAGATGGAAATTACTTACCTTTTCGTTTGCTTTAAGATTTGTGCAACTTGTATTAAAAGGGAAAGCATTGAATACTGCTCGTATTTATTTCATGTCATTCCTTGACAGCTTAAGCTATTTGTTTACTGTCATTCCTCGACGGCTTAATCTTTTAATTGTCGTTGTATGAAACTCGGCATGGCAGAAGAAGAGAATAAGAACTCATAAGTTCATTGAATTAAACACATATCACGCTGCTATTATATGATATAATTGTTATTTTTTTCCTGACCAAACTAGCTGACTTTACACGTACTGCTCCAATGGTTATAGTTTGATTCAGGAACTGATCAACTTAGTTTGAAAGCAAAACGAAAAGAATGATTCTTGTGTCCTGTCCTGTGTATGTCGGCAACACTCTGAACTCTTCCACTTGACTTTTTTTCAGTATAATATTTATCGGAGGTTGCTTAGTTATATTGAGACACCTTGCTTTCTTGCTGAGTTCATTATGTTAACAACTTACACGTATCTCAGTACGGAGTATGATGTTCAAAACAGTCCCAAGTATTGTTTCAAACTTGTCTACCTTTCCAAATTAAACAAAATATTTAGTATATGATGGTGAAATGAAACTTCTATTTTTTATTTGTCACTCACATTTTATATGGTCCAAGTGTTTATGCAATATCGTACGTGCGCGAGTTAGTTATATTGCGACACGTGGATGTGAGACCGACTAAAAAACAAAGGAATCCTTGGCCACATTTGGCCTAAAGTGAGTTGATGTTTGGTAAGATGTGTATGTCTCTTTATCGGACGCACCCCAATAAAACCTTTCAATAGCATCTCTTTATGACACGTTGCTATTAAGGTGAGTACTTCTAATACTCCTTCCGATCACAAATAGTTATCGTTTTAGACATCGACACGGTCTTCAAAACATAACTTTGACCACTAATATCTATTATAATATATTTATAAAACCCAATAGAATTATAACATTATGAAAGTACTTTTCAAGACAAATATACACATATGATTTTTATGTATCCAATTTAAATATTTAAAAAGATTCTGATAGTCAAAATTTCGAAAGTTTAATTGCAACTATGTTTAAAATGACAACTATTTGTGACTGGAGGAGTATATTATTGAAGGTGATGTAAGTACTTGTTACGAAACTTTTTATCATTCTTGGAAGCTATCAAAATTTATATTGAGATAATATCAAAATATACCAAAAGTTGATTTCTTCGCCCTTTATTTTTTTTTATTCTTGATACTACTGGATGTAAAAATTTCGTACCTCTCAATAATGGTAGAAAGTATTATGTACTACAGCTAAGCCATGACATATGCAGGTTGTTAGGTAGTACTGTGAGTATGTGTTAATATTCTTATCTTTAAAGCGGGTGGTGTCACGTCGCCACTCTCGCGAAAAGCTCCTTCGCAAAATTCAAAATTACGTTCGGGTCCTTCCGTCGGTTTTTAATAAGATAGACCCGAAAAAAAATAAAATTACGTTCGGGTCCCTCCGCGGTTTGCATTCAGGTCCTCACGCCGGTTTTTAGCGAAATAGTCCCGAGAAAAGAAGAAATTATGTTTAGATCCCAAAAAACTTTTTTTTGCTCGATTGACCCGAAAAAACGAAATTACGTTTATATCCCTCCGCGGTTTTTTTCAAACAAATCCCCGTGTTCGCCGGCGGCTCATAGCAGTCCGTGGATTCGACGAAGGAAAAAACAAAATTACGTTTAGATCCTAAAAGATGTTTTTTAGTTTGATTGACCCGAAAAATGAAATTACGTTTATATTCCTCTGCGTTTTTTTTCACAAAAAAACGCGGATTCACCGACGGCTCATACATTTATGTCCTCAACCCATTTTTCCAAAAAATAATCATCGAACCAAATTTCGTGTGTCGCAACGTCGCGCAACTGAAATTCGCACAGCGCAGCGTAGCGCGCGACCTTTTCTAGTGTGTTATAGATGTAGTGAATTTACAACTTTAGCCGGAAGAACATGTAATAATAATGTCTCCTGATTAAGAATGTAAACTTCTATCACCTGTCTAATCAAAATAAGTAGTCCAGCTAGTGTAGCGTGGCATCCGCATTGCAGATTTTTTTTTTCTTGAGGATTCGGTCGATAGATTGACATGTTAAGCACCACCGGTTGCATACTGAATACTGGCTTTATATAGATGTACAGTGGCAGGATGTTCCAGTACTAAAAAAGTGTTGAAATTTCAGAGAAAAAATCGTGCAGTGTTGCTACAATACGTACATTCTCATCAAGAACATGCTTTAAGATGGGTTATCCGGTTACCGTCACTGTACTCTACAATGCGTACATCCTCATCAAGAACATTCTGATGCTAGATGTATCGATGAAATACAATTATATATATTGATTTCTAATGTCAATTCCGATACTATAGTACATTAGTACTCATCCAAAGCTACGGTACATGCATGTATTGTCAACCCAACATCTAGAGTACGCACGTAGTTTTTTTTCTTTAGCAACAAAACGTTTATTCGAAGCTAAGCTCAAATGTACGTATAGTATATACATGCATATCCATACAGCACATGATTATAGATGATCACATAGTTATGCAGACTAAAAAAATATGTGCACAAACCTAACATTTCACGAGTTTTTTTTGCGACCTTTGTTCGTACTAGCCACTAGGTAGCTAGGGACTAATTTGTAAATATTGTTTTCATTGATATTACCCTACTCGATTACGGTTTTCTCTAAGAAGAAAAATAATTCCCGAATAGGATGTCATATGTCATAAAATAGTGTATACCTCGACGGCTAATCTCGTCTTATATGTATTCTGTGGACTTGACTTAAGGGTTGTTTCGATTTTGTTAAAACTGGGTTTTGTTATATTATATTTTTAGAGACTAACAGGTTATATAGATAAAACCAAGATAACAAAACTCGGTTTTTCCTTAAATAATGGTTCTGAAAAAACACAATACCACATATTTTTCACAAAACTAAATAAACGAGGTTGAATAACTGAAAGCTTATTTTAGCCAAACAATTAGATTGATTAATACGAAACCCCATGATTCTTTTGCCCCAGCCAACTATTAGGAATCAGTCATTTTTCTTAAAACTTGGGGTAATTAGACCCTGAGTTTATAAACACTATTCCCTTTGTTCCAAATATAAGTTGCTTTGGGTCTATTAGCTTTTCTCTAAATAAAAGTTATTCTACATTTTCAATGTACATTTATCTTACTTCTTTCTATCATACCTTTATTGAATAAATATTCATATTGTCAACAATAAATGACATCTATCTCACAACCTCTCTCTTTCATAGTCCATCCATTTCTTTTTAAATGACTTTTTTTTATTTTGCACAGTCTTTGAGATGTGATTTTGACCATTACTTTTTTAACTTTTATCTTATTATGTATTAATAAAATTATAATATAATGAAAGTATTTTTAGCAACAAATCTAATGATGTAATTTTCATGTAGCCAACTAGATAGTTTTAAGCATATTATTGGTCAAATTTTCTAATGGCATGGATTATAGGGTGTTAAATAAAAAGGACAGAGGGGGTAACATATTTAAGAAAGTAGGCACTAAAGTGTAGGAATGAATGAAGGGCACCAAAGTAATTTTCTCTCAATCCTTTTTGTGTGCCCAAAATTAAAACAAACGTTGAACACCCTACTATTAGCGTGAATAAAGATGTAATTCACCGATTCTTTCGACTAGTGTGAATAAACATATTAGTGGTTAAACTTTCTAATGGCATGGATTCTAGGGTGTTAAATAGAAAGGACGAGGGGGTAACATATTTAAGAAAGTAGCCATTAATTAAAGCGTAGGAATGATGAAGGGCACCATAGTAATTTTCTCTCACTCCTTAATTTGTGTGCCCAAAATTAAAACACACGTAGAACACCCTACTATTAGAATGAATAAAGATGTAATTCACCCATTCTTTCGACTAGTGTGAATAAACATATTAGTGGTCAAACTTTCTAATGGTATGGATTCTAGGGTGTTAAATAAATAGGGTTAATTGGATATATGCCACTGTAGGAACCGGTTATTCGAGATTTACCATCGTTCCTTTGCTTGTTCGAACGATGCCATTACGAAACCGTGCTTATTCGAAATATGCCACCGCTCGCGACACGTGTCCCGTCCGGGCAAACCGAGCGCAGGACTCAGCCCATTCGGACGATTTTGCCCTCCACTTTGACTGGCTGGGACCAAGAGCCACGCAAGATCAGTGCCCTCCCCCATTCTCTCCCGCGCCACCCAAGAGCCAAGAACCCTAGAACGATTCCCACCCAATGATCGCGACGAGCCCTAGCAATCCAGTAGCCGTCCGCCTTTTTGTGGTCGGAGTAGCTTGCCTCATGGACTTCGCAAGGTCTTGCTCTTCGGGTCGTGACGGGTTGAGAGGTACGTTCCTCAAAATGCAACATTTGACCGCCGCGTTGCAAGATTCGGTGCTTAGGCTAAGGAGCAGGAGTGAAAGAAATCTGGTAGGTACTTCTTGAAGTGCAAGAACAATTGCGGTTAGTCTTCAACTTCATTGTTTTTGGGTTGTTGATTTGATTCCAGTGTTTTGATTGCATTTTGTTGCTATTGAGGATTGCGAGCAATGATGTGTGCAACTTTTTCATGTGGGAGGATGAATCATTGCATGTGGCCATGGAATGAGTACAATGCGAAATCAGGCAGAGCAATGTGGCTCGATTGAAGGTTGTGTGCATTTGAAGCAACTCTGTGTCGATGTCAGTACATTAAAGAAGCAAAGTGAAGAATTGATTGCAGCTGTAAACTGGATGAAGAATGTTGTAGGAATGTGGATTTTTTTTTCTTTTTTTGTAATGTCAATAGTTGTAGCAGTTTCTTTGAAGTAGGCCTAGTTTGTTGCAGCAATGTAAACTTTCAAGTTTGTTGCAGCACTGTAAGCTTCCTGATAAAATGGAAACAAATATAACCAATTGAACAAGGTGATGGAAGGTGATGGAATGGGAAACTCGTGTCTTTTTTCATCACAGAAATCTGGCAACGTGTTAGGATCATATCTCTGTAATGACTGACAACAAGTGCCCTTGTATGAATATGTGACCATAGATTACAAAAGTTGGCACGCATCAGGGAACACATACTACAAAAGTGAGCATGCATCAGGTATACAGGAATTTTTTATCTAGCCATTCTGCCCACTTGTTCTTGATAGGGGTCTTCTTTGATGATGTCTTGCTTTGTGATGTTCTTTTGCTTGGTGTGCTCCTTGCAGCATCTTCAGATGCCCTCTTCCTTGGTGATGCCATTTTTCTTGGTGTGCTGCTTGCTGGCTCCTTTGTTGCTTTCTTCCTTGAAGATGCCTTCTTCTTTGGTGTGTTGCTTGATGCATCCTCTGCTCCCTTAGCCTTCTTAATTGGTGCAGCCTTCTTTTTTGTGGGAGCCCTTTTCCTGCAAAAAACAACCATATGCATGACATGTGTAGACAGTAAAGACATCTGTAATGCACCAAAGGACATGCATAGCATTACCTCTTCATGGAGCTTTCAGGTTGTTCAGAAGTGCCATCATCAAGCGGGCTTCTAATTTGCATTTTTTCCAGTGTCGGTGGCACCACACCTTTGCACCTAACCCTTCTTTTGGTTGGATCCAGAAACTCCTCACCTCTGCTTCCTTGGTGGCGGTCTTTGAAAAATTTTGGACATGTGTCATGAAATCTAGAATCTGTGTAGGACCTAATGCGAGGATATAAGTGATCTGTGTACACCTTGCCATGGAATTTTTCATGAAATTACTATACAAATGTCTCATACACTCTCTGTGCTCAGCATTAGGGAACACATTTTTACTGGTGACTCTAACCCTTTACATGCATCACTAGATATCACTAAACCATCGGGACTTCCTACGACTTTATTCAACTGGTTCATGAACTATGTCCGATTGTCCTCGATTCGAATAAAAACACCATAAGCAACATAAAAAGCCAATTATGACCATCTACGGATGTTCTCGATGCTAGTTGTCCTTTATATGTACCATTTAGGCTAGTGGAATCCACACCAATGTATGGCTGCACCTCTCAAGAATCCATCTATGCAAGGTTTAAATGCTACAAACATTCTGTGGAAACACATCTTATTGCCATACTTCTTCAGTTCTTTTTCTACAATTGATCCTGGACTCCTATGTTCTATCTCAGCCTTCCAGTTGAAAAGCATTTGGAAGCTATCCTCGTATGTACCATGTATTTGTCTAAGTGCTATTTGCATACCTGCCCATGTCTTACCATAGCCCAACTTGATCTTGTATTCATCCTGCAGCTTCATCTGAGCCTCTCTTGCCCCCTTATTTAGGTTCTTTCTCAACCAGTCCCTAATGCATGCCACCCAATCTTGTGTAGCCATCTTCCCCTCCATCATCTTTGTACTAGGGCAAATGTGCTTTGAATTAAGAGTTTTAATCTACAAATACAAGAAACATAGAGTTAGCACATTGCAACACATATAATACAGACACACACACAGGAAGGTGAATTACCATAATGGCACATCCATCCTGCATTTTAGAAGCATGAACTCTCCAAGAACAATCCACATGTTTGCATTCACCAATAAACCTACTTTGGTCAGACTTGATTGTATTTATTTCAAAGTCATTCAGGATTGCATAATGCCTAATAGCCTTTCTGAAAGCAACTATATCAGAGAACATAGCCCTTTTGACAATAGTTGTGTTGCTAAGATCATGTGTAACTGTCAGCTCTTCAGGATCGTCATCTGCCATCTCTGCTTCACCAGGCTCAAAGCTACTAGTTTCACCCATGTAAGAGGGTTCCTCCGCAAAGTTGTCAGTGCCTCTAACATCCCTGTACAAGTCTTCATCATCTACACCAACATACTCCTCTGCATTATCAAATGGATCTGGTCCTCCATCATCAAGAACAAAACATATAAAAGTGATTTCCTTCTCAATGTTGTACATCTCAATCAAGCTCCTCACATCAGTATCCTTAGTGAATTCAGCATCCTCACCGCACTGCCTGTCATAGTAGTACAAATAACACATTTGGTTGGGTCCCCATGTCACATGCATATGCAAACCTTGTTTCAGTGACCGCAAGCTAATATCCTTCTCATCGGTTAACCATGTCAGCTTCCTTGACCTAGTGTACACCTTCCTACCGCTTTCTTCTATTGTGGAGAAGGCCTCCACCTGAATAACTACCCTAAACTTTTCCAGCGAATCATCGCTCCTATAGAAATCCCGAAAGAGTCAAAACTACATCTAATTTACCAAGCTAAATTACTATGCAAACAAACAATCAAAACTACCATGCCAACAATCTCAGCACTTACTTCTCTGAAGCACACGGCGCGGTGGCCATACCAGGTTCGACAGCCGCATCCATTGCCGTCACGTACATCTGATTAGCCGAAGTGGAGTGGGAATGACGCGCCTTTAGGCCACCGCCATGGAAGCAATCGCCGACGGTGCTGGATTGCTAGGGCTCGTCGCGGTTGCTGGGTGGGGAATCGTTCTAGGGTTCTTGGCTCTTGGGTGGCGGGGGAGAGAATGGGGGAGGGCACTGATCTTGCGTGCCTCTTGGTCCCAGCCAGGTCAGGTGCGGAGGGGCAAAATCGTCCGAATGGGCTGAGTCCTGCGCTCGGTTTGACCGGACGGGATACGTGTCGCGAGCGGTGGCATATTTCGAATAAGCACGGTTTCGTAATGGCATCGTTCGAACAAGCAAAGGAATGATGGCAAATCTCGAATAACCGGTTCCTACAGTGGCATATATCCAATTAACCATAAATACCATAAATAAAATGGAAAGGTTAGAAAACGGTATAGTGTGGAAACCATTTGCAACGGAATAGTTCCTCACCGTTCGATCCGTTCTCTCACAGCCACGCCTCGCACGCACGCGATGCAGAGCCAACTCACTTACTCAAACCCAACATGCTAGGTCCCGTTGCTGAGCCACACGCGCACATTGTTCTTGGCCGGGTCCCGGATCTCCGCCGCGAATTTGCCCCAAGGCCGCTGCCTTACCCCCCTGTAATGCTTTCCCCTGGCCACCGCGGCGACGGCCTTCCTCTTGGGCGTGACCGTCGCCTCGAGTCCGGACGCCTCCTCGCTCGGCGTCACCAGCTCCGACTCGAGGAAACCGAAGCAAGAACCATCGTACGAATCCGGGGACGGCAGGGGCTCGGGCTTGACCGTGGCGAAGGAGCCGTCGGGGAGCCAGCAATAGGAGAAGGCGTCGCGTAGCACGTCGTACACGACCATGTTGTCTGAGTCGTCAGGGCGGAGCGGGAGTGAACCGCTCCACTGGTCGGCCACCAGGCCCCCGAAGCTGGTGCTCCGGTAGTACGTCGGCCGCTTCTTCCCCTCGATAGGCGAGGCGGCCACCACCGCCCCGCCACGCGGCTCCTCCAGAAGGTGATGCCGGAAGGTGTCCAGCACCAACGCCTCCAAAACTTGAAGTTCTTTTTTGAAATTGCTATGAAACTTAAAGATTAATTTGAAACTTGTTTGAAACCAACTGAAACTTAATCCAAAATATTGAAATATGAAATCTTCTGGAACTAACTTGAAACTTGAAACCTTTATGCACGGACTTAGTGGCGAGCAACGTCATTCGGCTCCATGGCGGCAACGGTGGTCGAGGCAGGAGCCAGAAAAGAGAGTGCATCAGTAGCGGACGGTATTGGGTGGTCTTCGACGGCATGGTAGGCTGTTATAGCCTGGTGAGCTCATCAGAACTTCTTAAAAAGCTTGTTTGAAATTTATTGAAACTTTTGGTTGAAACTTATGGGTTAAAACTTGGCAAAACTTGAAATATTCTAGAAACATGTAAAACTTACCGAAACATGAAACTTCTCAAATGTTATCTTGAAACTTACTATAACACGCATGGAATTTACTGAAACTCGCCGAAACATGAATGAAACTTGCTGAAACTTATGAAACTTCCGAGTGAAACCTCTCTATGAAATCTATATGTAGGCGAAGTTTAACCAGTGCAGGCTAAGTTTTACCAGTGTAGGCAAAGTTTCACGAAGTTTCAATTACTAGGTTCATAATGTTGCACACTTAGGTTTCATGATTTTTCACAAATTAGTTCCACCAAGTTTCATAGTATTTACATTAAAGTTTCACGACGTTTCACAGACATGTTTCACGTTTCACATGAAACATATCTGTTAAATTATGCTTGACGAAATTGAAACGTTATGAAACTTATAAGTACACTACGAAACCTGGTGAAATTTAACTGTGAAACAACATGAAACCTATCTATGAAACGTTGTGAAACTCTTGAACCAATTCATGGCCTGAAACATGCTCTGAAACCTGTGAAACATGCTCTAAAACTTATTGAAACTCATGGGTTGAAACTTTGTGAAATTTGAAATATTCTAGAAACACGTGAAACTTAGTTTTACACATAAGTTTCATGAGGTTTCATAGTGTTTCATCCAGATATACGAACCCTGTGAAACACTCTTGATTTTTTTAATATTTGACAAATCTCATGAAACTCATATAAAATCGGTTTTCATTTGTTTTTCCAAAGAACTTGTGAAACTTTGAAGTTGGCCTCTTGAAACTCAGTTAAAATTATTTTGAATTTTGTTTAAAATCAAGTTTCAGATTTGAAACTTGACGAAACTTTGTAGTTTCATATTAGAAATTTATTGAGATGTACTGAAATATTTATAAAATCTATTTGAAACTCTTTTGAAACCTAATGAAACATACGAAACCTAATGAAACCTACAAAACTGAAACGTTAAGAAACTTATAGGTATACTATGAAACCTGGTGAAACTTAACTGTGAAACAACATGAAACCTATCTAGACAAAATAACATGAAACCTTGAGGTGAAACTTAGCTGTGAAACATGCTATACCGTTGGAATCAATTCCAACGACATAGTGTTCAGTAGTACCGCTCTAAATAAAAAGGATGGAGGGGGTAACATATTTAAGAAAGTAGCCACTAAAGTGTAGGAATGAATGAATGAAGGGCACCAAAGTAATTTTCTCTCGCTCCTTAAATCGTGTGCCCAAAATTAAAACACATGTAGAACACCCTATAATTAGTGTGAATAAAGACGTAATTCACCGATTCTTTCGACTAGTGTGAATAAACATATTAGTGGTCAAACTTTCTAGTAGCATGTATTCTAGGGTGTTAATAAAAAGGATGGAGGAGGTAACGTATTTAAGAAGGGTGATACTAGTGTCCGGACGTTCGATTACTGTTCATTTCGTCGGACGCTCGGTGCAACATTTTTTTTAATGTTTGCAACATTTGTTTTCAACGTCTGCAACATTTTGCTTTGCACGCGCATTTTTACTATTATCGAAGGAAAATGTTTCACATTTAAGAAAAAAATATTTCACGTGTAGAAAAAAAATGTTACAGGCGTCCGAAAAAATCGGACGTCCGATCACAAATCATCAGGATTTAAGAAAGTAGCCACTAAAGTGTAGGAATGATGAAGGACACCAAAGTAACTCTCTCACTCCTTAATTCGTGTGTCAAAAATTAAAACAAACATAGAACACCCTGCTATTGGCGTGAATAAAGATGCGATTCAACGATTCTTTCGACTAGTGTGAATAAGCATATTAATTGTCAAACTTTTTAATAGCATGGATTCTAGGGTATCAAATAAAAAGGATGGACAGGATAACATATTTAAGGAAGTGGCTGCTAAAGTGTAGGAATGAATGAAGGCTGCCAAAGTGATTTTCTATCGCTCTTTATTTCTTTTTTATTGTCCATAAGCTTTGACATTCACTGTAGAATGAGAGAGCAACCGTTGAGTTATAAACGCGAACGCATATATTCTATACACATACGTACTCACACTCCATGTGAAAGAGCACAACGCCGTGAGCACCCTAGGGAGCAAGGCTTGAACCTGGGTAGCCTGCGTGCCACCACAACGTTCTGGTCACCGAGCTAAAGCTCAGATCTCACCACTCCTTAATTCATGTGCCCAAAATAAATAAATAAAAAAGCTTAGAACACCCTTCTATTAGTGCGAATAAAGTTGTAATTCACCAAACCTCTCAATTTCTTCGAACACGCGTCGTATTAATTGGAGTTGGACCAGCGTGACTCCAATTTCCTACGCCGGTAAGAATCGTTGTCGACAATTGGAGTCTTGGTCAAACAGATAGCGATTGAGCATTCGAGCTCTATATAAAAGTTCTTTCGTCCTGGATTAATTAGTACTACTACATGTACGGAAGATATTTTTGGAATATATAGATAGGAGAATAAAACTCTGTTCTTAATGTACTGCTGTAAAATCAAACCATGACACGAGAAAGTCATTTTTGTTACCTGCAATCAAAATTATAGACTTTATCTATCGATATCTTTTAATATTTAGATTGGATACATGAAAGTGATATGTGTATATTTTATTAGGTTTTATAAATATATTGTAATATAAATGAGTGATCAAAATCAGGGGCAAAGCCAGCCCATGGCCAAACATTAGGGTGGGCCAGCTGTTCCACTAGGCAATGGCCTAAGAACAGGCAACAGCTGGTCCATCGGACCCAGGCCATGACCTTTTGATCTTAGGCCTCAGGCTATGGCCCGAGTGACTCAAGGCTATGGCCCGAGTAAAATCAATATAAGCCATCTATTTATTTGAATCTAATGGTTGAGATCAATTTAGATCTAGTTATACTATCACATGTAGTATTGTTAGTAAAATTGAAAGAGGGGTAAAAGGGTAAAAAATTCCGTCATACTATCTGTCCTCTACGATAAAACATGTTCTGTGATCCTGATGAATGACGGATGAATGGATAAGAAGTCTTTGAAGATCAATAGGTATTTGGTGAATCCAAAACTGTAAACGAATTAAGAAAAATCTAAAATACCCCTGATAAATAGATAGAAAAAGTCTAAAATACCCTTGAAAATAGATGGTTAGATTTGATTCCTACTATCACTACTTACTACCTATGTAATCTACTGTAAAATTTCTCCAAAATTTTATTTTAGAATCGTATCAGTATCCTAAACAACTTTCTTTTATAACCGGAGTGAGTATATTAACATCGTTGTCTACAAATTATGAAAAAGAAAATCTAGCGACGAACTTTAAGGTTTTTCCTCGAAGCAAACACCTACCACAAAACCAGAGAAAGAGACCTCACAGATGCCACGTGCGTAAAAGAACCAGCAGCAAAAGAAAGGTGTACGGTATAAAGGCTAAAGTGCTGTAAAAGTCTCGTACTAGTAGTCTTTTGGTAGCTTTGGTCAGTTCCTGCTCTCTTCTCGTATTCAGATCTAGATGCCCCCTTCATGTAGGAACAAAAAGTATCATCTAAATGAATAGAGTTGAACAATTTCAACCTTTTCTTGCTATATATATATATATATATATATATATATATATATATATATATATATATATATATATATATATATATATATATATATATAAATTTTCTGATTCTTGTTAGTTCTTACGTTCCAAGCCAGCCTTTGGATTGGTTGTATGATATATGATCGTCTTGGGAATTACTTTCGCTGGATTTTTTGTTTTGCTATATTTGGCAAACATACAATAGCAGAAATAAAAGGTCAAAAGTTGGATTTTGGGATCATGTGTAAATTGATATCAAAACATTACTTTTGTTTTGGTGGAGATTGTGTACTCCCTTTAGTCACAAACATATGTTTTGGATATCGACGTAACTTTGACCGCTAATTTATATTGTAATATATTTATAAAATCCAATAAAATTATAATATTATAAAATTAATTTTCGAGAAATATATATATAATTCTCATGTATCAAATCTAAATATTTAAAATAATATCGACAGTCAAGTTTGAAAAGTTTAACTAGAGTGAGTAGGACTTAGTTTGATTGATTGATAGATTAACCAGCTTATTAAAGAAGTAATAGCACGTAACTTAATAGGGAGGGAAGCCTATTCAAGTGTTTGTCACCGGCTGAAAGGACACGTATCGTATGAAAGAGTACAGGAATTAGATAAGTGCGCTGCGTATGAATGGGTCCATTGCTCCATCATGGTCAATGTGAAACCTAACCAAATCTGGTCAAAGCCAACTCTCGAAATCCCTTCTTTTAATTCCATAATATGTTTATGTCGACGATCGGGACCGTCGATCGCAAAGAAAGAGGGGGAAGGATCGTACGGAGGGCAAGGCCCAGAGCTTCGTTCGTCCGGGTGGCATCCTCGGCGGACGCACTAAGCAGGGGAACCTGTGTAACCAAACAGGAGACACAAAGTTTATACTGGTTCGGGCCGAACCCCTACTCCAGTTCGTGTGGTGGTGTTGTATTCCCTTTAGTACAGATGACTGCACCAAGTTTACAAGCGAGAGTGCTAATGGCTTAGCGAGATGGGTTCGATCCCCCTCCTACGGGGGTTCCTGCCTCCTTTTATACGGAAGGAAGGAGCAGGTTACATCGAGAGTTGGGAGAGGACGAGGTGACCTACACTAGGAGCTTCGGTCCTTCGTTCTGTGGCCGATCACCGCCCGTCTTGCCCATCTTTGGTCGATGAGTCTAGTTGGCGAGGCGGTTAGGTATTTCCCGAGAAGCGGCGTACACGCCTCTGCGAACCTTACAGTGTTGGCGTTGGTGCGCATGGCGTGGGTGTTGCCTCGGAGAGGCGTGTCTTCGTCTTGTTATGTGACCGGTGATGGGGTGGGAGCATGACTTGGCGATCATTAAACCATCTTGGGAGATGGCCACTGCTCTCGTATAGTCGCCGATTGACCCCATCCGTGGGGCGCGTGGTGTTGGCGGTGGAGGCTTTGACACTGTGACCCTTGGCGGGGTTGCCTTGGCTTAGTCGGATCGGGGACCCGTCCGCTCTGGTCGGGAGCCGGCTTGGTGGTCGGGGACCCGTCCCGGCTGGAGGTCGGGAGCCCGGCTTGGTCGGTCGGGGACCCGTCCTGCTGGAGGTCGGGAGCCGGCTCGGTCGGGTCGGGGACCTCGTCCGTGCGGAGGGCTCCACCCCGTCTGCTGCGGAGGTCGAGCCCGGCTCGGTCGGTCGGGGACCCGTCCCGCTGCGGAGGTCGGAGCCCGGCTCGGTTGGGTCGGGGACCCGTCCGTGCGGTCGGGAGCCGGCTCGGTCGGGTCGGGGACCCGTCTGGCGGTCGGGAGCCGGCTCGGTCGGGGTCGGGGACCCCGCCCGCTGCGGAGGTTGGGAGCCCGGCCTTGGTCGGGAAGAGCTCGGAGAGGTCCCGGTGGCCTCTTGAGACCTTTGGTCGATCCGTAGTAACGATCGCTCGGCGCCGGGCGGTAGATCGAGAGCGTCTACGCTGAGCTTAGGAGCAGTCCCGAGTGCAGAGGAGCGGACACGTGTCGGGGGCCGCGCCAGGTGTCCGATCCCCGACAACCAGCCCCCGAGGCTCAAGAAGTGGTCTGAGACTCTAGGCGCTCTTGAGTCTGAAGTCTTGTTTGAAGAGGGATTCCCCCATCGAGACACATACTTGGACTTCGCCATTTTGTTTTCCCGGACGGGCCCAGGAAGCCCAGGGGCCTCGCGGATGGGGAAGTTGAAGGAATGGGGTCTGTAGGATGCGTGGAGGGACGCGCCCGTACGGGGGTTTTGAAAGGCCCCCGACGTTTCGGCTTCTGCCCGCTGGCTACGAGCGCGCCTTTTGAGGTGATGGTGATGTCGGTAAATGAGGCGTCTTTTAAAACCAGGGGGTCTCACCCTTTAGGATTTCACTTCCCATTTCTCGTGCTCTTGCCTTCTTCCTCATCATCCCTCTGCGTCAACGCCTTCTAGCCCTTGATTGCGACCCCGCTCTCTCCCCTCCCTCTTGACCTTGATTCTATGGCGAAGTTTGGGAGGAGCACACTCACCACAGAACGGATGAGGGAGATGGAGTCTTTGGGGCTTCTGGACCCGTTCTCCTGGCGGCTTCCTTCCGGGGAGAAAGTGCCGCGACCTCGGGACGATGAGATCGTGAGCACGGAGCAGTACATGCTCTTTGGGCTGCGGACCCCGGAAAGTGACTTCTTGGCTGCGGTCCTTGCGCAGTGCGAGATCGAGCTCGTGAACTTGGTGCCGAACTCCCTCCTTCTCCTTTCTGTTTTCGCACATCTTTGCGAGGGTTCTTGGCAGGCTCCCTACCCCCTCGCTTTTCTTCCGTTTTTACTCCTTGTCCCGCACCGCGAAAGACCCCGTCGTCGGGTGCCTCTATTTCCGGCTGCGGGCAGGACTCCCTTGCACCTTTCTCCAAATCCCGACCCGGGACTCGCTCGGGCCGTGGGCGGAGAAGTGGTTTTATTTAAAGAAGGGCGAGGGAGGCGGGCTTGCTTATAATGGCGTCGCGGTCGAAGGGAAGCGGGAGACCCCTGAGCCTGAGGATTGGTGGGCGACCGAGTGGCGCCTTCATCCACACATGCGCCATGCGGGCTGAAGGCGCGACGGTCGTTCGACTACTGCGAATCGGTGCTCCTCTACGGAGGAGGTTGCACCCTTTCTTTGAAATCACCGGAGGTACAGCGCCACCGGGAAAGTCACGAGGTAAGTGTCGTCCGATCTCGGATCCTTCGGACCTTGGTCGGGGCTCTCTTATCTCTGACGTTTTATCCACGATCTCGCAAAGACCGAGGTCGGCATGGGTCGCCGAGGATGCGGAGATCTTGGGAAGGCCGCCAACTCCTTCGACCTCGGCGGGAGCGTCCCCAAGAACATCTTGGGCGCAGCGTGAGGTAAAGCCTTTCACCTTGGTCCTTACTTTGGGCGCTCGGACTCGGATGCTTATTGTGGCGAGCTCGTGTAGGCAACCAAAGAGCTGCGAAGTGCGGCCAGCGGTTGCTACCGTTTCTGGCACGATCAAAGGCAAGAGGGGGCAAGAAGGCGGCCTTGATGCCCCAAAGCAAATCGTCGAGAAGCCCCCGTCGAGTGGGGCGGCCGTGTCGTGGTGAGTTTAGACCCCCTGAGCTCGGGGGTACCCAGGCTCGAGCTTGATGCCGGGCCATTCTTCTTTCTTTTTCTTCTTGCTAACCCTCGCTTTCGTTCAGCAACAAGAGGCGGCTTCGGCCGCAAGAGCCCCGCACGCGTCGGCGAACAGCGAGTTCGACAACAAGCTCGAGGAAGCCCTCCGCCACGCCGAGGAGGCGGTCACGCCGAGTCGACCTCCGTACATTTTTCGTCATCCACCCCATCGCGGCGTTCGGCGTCAGGGTACCGACCTTTCCTGTGGTCCAGGGCGAGGCCGGGGATGAGGATTATGAGGACGATTACCGCCTCGTGGCGTGACCCAGGACGCGGCAGATGCTGCTTGCCGCGTCCTCCGAGGAGGACGAAGTGGCCGAGGGAGGGTTGGTTGAAAGCGCCACGACCAAGGACGTTGTGATTGGGAGTCTTCTTTGCCGGGACCACCGTGGTGAAGGGCGCGATCGAGGTGGCGTCGTTGTTGCGCCCCTGGTGGGGGCGTCCCCGGGGGTGGAGTCCTCGGGAAAGCGAAGAGCCGAATCGCCCGCGGGGGCGATAAAGAAAGGCGAGGTTACCGCGCGTCCGTTCGGCGCGTAAGTTCCCCGTTTCTTAACCGTGGTGGTGGGGTGGTGAGCATCTTTTGATAATTTCATGCGTGCGGCTCATATCTTGGGGATCGTGGCTCGGTCCATCATCCGACCCGATGCCTCCGACCAAGGCGCTTTGGTTGTTGAGCCCATGATCGGCGGCGTTGTCGCCGTGCCCGGGTGGGGCCGCCCACCTTGGTGAGCCGAGGACCCTTCCCGCAATCGAGGGCGCCGGTCGTCGAGCCACTTGCCGCCCGAAGGTCCGGCCGCCATTGCCGTGGTGAGCGGATCCCCGGTCGCCGAGGTGCGCCGTTGCCATAGCGGCGAGGCCGCCGGACGCGAATGCTGCGAGCGTCTTGCCGAGATTCGATGGTGTCGTCAACTTGTCTTTCTTTGGAAGGCGGCTAGTGGAGGTAAGATCGATCGTGGTGTCGGCTCCTTCTTCCCTCCCTTTTCTTAGTGGTCATGGTGGGTTTTTCTTTGCCTTCGCAGGGTCTGCGGCTGGTTTCCCGGGGGTACAACATTGCGCGCGAACATGTGCTCACCTTTCGGCCCTTATGCGGTGCCCTCGAGGCCAATCAGAGGGACATCGCCGAGCTAAAAGCCGCCGTGTCGCGCGGTCAAGAGGAAATCTCGCTCCTGAAGGAGGCCCGGGCCCTCGAGCTCGCGCGGGCTGTCGAGGCCGAGCGGGAGCGCGTGGCCCAGGAGATATACGCCATAGCGCTCTCCGAAGCCATCAAAGGGGAGCGGAGGAGGGCGGAGGAGACCCTCGCCCGGGTCCGTCGAGAGGCGCAGGACGTCTTTGACGAGGATCGCGCGAGCGCGTCGACGGAGATCCAGCGTCTCAAGCTCGAGATCTCCGGCCTTCGAGGCGTCGTCGCGGCGAGGGGGGCCCTCCTTCGAGCTCGAAGCCAAAGCGGCCGAGCTCGAGAAGACGATCGCGGGGTTGGAGACGAGGGCCACCAGAGCAGAAACCAAGGTGGCCGAGGCCGAGGCCAGGAATGCTAGTCTTGGAGAGAAGCTGGCGCAGGTGGCTCGGGCTGGGAAAGACGCCTTGGCCCAGCTCCAAGGCGACCGCGACCGGATTGACAAGGCTGAATCCGAGGTCCTCGATCTGGGCGGAGGGTTCAGACCTTGAGCGGAAAAACTCGCTCGAGACATGTCTCTGTAAACTTTTAGAGTTAGTAGATGGGTCTAGGGGTGAAAGATTCCCCCTTGTAAAGATAAAACAACTTTATGCTAAGCTTTATAGAGTTGTGTTTTTTTCGGAGAACTTAGCTTATTTGTCGATGCCTCATGCGCCGCTGCGTACTTGTGCGGGCTATTTCTTGGAAGGGTCGAACGAGATGGATACGTGGTGGCGTGGCGAGCACGTTCTGCGGACCTTCGCAACGAGGCCTACCGCCTTTGCCCGAATTACCCAGTTTAGGTCGACAGAGTGGTATCGATGCGACATTGATTCAACCGAGGCCTCGCCCGAAATCACTCGGGCCCGGGCACGACTCGGGTTGACATGTCTCGATAATTTGGCTGCGGGGAATTAGTCGGCTTGTTGCGGCAAAGCGACTTATTGCGACCGAGATCATCCCTGGCGGTAATCTTAGGGGTCGCGGCCTCGGTGCAGGAATATCATCGGACCGGGCACTTCTTGGGGGCGTTCAGCGGTCGGTAACACGGGAATAGCCGCCATCTCGATAAGGATCGTTTTATGCGCCTCGAGCAGGGAATGCATCGGGCTCGGGATCGGCATCCACGAGACGAACCCGAGAACGTGGCCCCACCGAGGCCTCGCTGGCGATACGAGTTTGGGCACAACTCGGATGATCGGCTGGAATAGCTCGGTGGACGGATTTTGACCTAGGGTGCGACTCGCGAGCTCGGGAATGCATCGAGCTCGGCAAGACCCCTCGGAGGCGGTTTAGAGATTCGAACTCGCCACCGCCCCGGGAAAGGTCGGCTTAGAACGACAGAGTCATCCCCGGTGGTGAATCCCAAGCTGCGACCTCGAGCGGGAAAGTCATCGGGCTCGGGCGCCCTCGAACGTTCAATGGTTGGCAAGACGGGGATGGCGGCTTACCCGATAACGATCGCCTTACGCGGCCCCGATCCAGGAATGCCCAGGCCCGGGTTGTTCATTCGAGGCGAACCTAGAGAATGTGACCCCAGGCGCTGCAAGAAAGAACACGCATGGACACCCCGAGGCCGAGCCCGCCGCGTGGCCTTATGGTTGCCCTTATAGCCACGCTTGGCGAAGTCGGGCCCGAGGCGCCCTAAGAAGAATTTACTCTGGTTAAAGGATGGGCGAGGCGCGCAAGCGGGGTCTTTAAGATAAGCGCGACCTTCGACCGAAGGGATCTGCAACTTAGGGTCGTGATGGAACACCAACCCTTCTACAAATCGAAAGAGATTAGCACGGAAATCGAAAGAAAACTTTACTATGGCCACGAACTCGGGCGGACGAGGATGGCAACGAGAGCCTCGGGCATGCCCGGCGCGTAATCAGAATCTGAGAATGAACATAGCAAAAAGAAGGAGGCACCTTAACTTAATGAAGGGTGAAAGAGGAGCGCTAGGCGTAGAACTCCGGGCGGCCTCGTTCCACGAGCTCGCGAGCTCCACGCCATCGGGGACCGCCAGACAGTAAGCCCAGCGGCTTGTTGAGGCGACTCGAAGGGCCCTCCCAGCCGGGACAGCTTGTTGGTGTGGGAGCGATCTTGGATCCGTCGTGGGACCAGTCCCGACGGAAGCCCCAGGTCGGACGGCTTGGGCAGCATGTTAGCGGAGATCTTGCGTGTGGCGCGCCGGCGCAGAAAGCTGTGACACCTCACTTCTTCCGCCAAGGCAAGGTCGAGGGACCGCTCCTGCTCGAGGTCGACATGGTCGACCGAGCTCGTCCTAGTGGAATGGAGCGCGACCTCGGGCGGCAGGACAGCCTCGGCCCCGAAGACGAGCTGGAAAGGGCTTGCCCCCGTTGCCCGGCTGGTCGAGGTGCGGACAGACCAAAGGACTGCGGGGAGCTCATCCACCCATGCCCGGCCGCGGCGACCGAGCTCGTCGAAGACTCGCTTCTTGATCCCTTGGATGAGCTGCCCATTGGCGCGCTCGGCCGCCCCGTTGCTCTGGGGGTGGCTCACCGAGGCATAGCAGACCTTGGTCCCCATATCCGTCTTTGAACTCTTGGGCAGCTCATTGGTGAATTGCGTTCCGTTGTCGGTGATGATCCTGCAAGGGACTCCGTACCTCGTGACCACGAAGGAACGGAAGAACTTTACCGCAGCTTTGGCGGTGATGGCGGAGACTGGTTCTGCTTCGATCCATTTTGAAAAGGTGTCGATCGCCACGAATAGAACTTCTTCCCCGACCGGCCTCGGGAAGGGACCGAGAATGTCGAGGCCCCACGTCGAGAATGGCGGCGAGGGAATGGTCCGCAGGCGAGGCGGTTGCCTCACCTTTCGGGCGTGGCCGCGGGGTGGCAAGAACGAGCGATGCCCAGGCATCTTCGGCGCCGTTGGCGATAAAAACCCATCTGAAGGCCTTCCCACCATAGTCACGAAGAGGAGTGAGCGCCGCACGGTGCCGGAGTGTATGTCGTTGGCGGTATTTACCTTCTTACGGGTGATGCATTTTGACAGAACGCCCAAAGCCCTCGACGGTGGAGCTGCCGCCGATGAGCTGTATGAGCCCGACGTCGCGGAGCTCGCTCCTTTCGGCAGGAGTGGCGGGAGCTCCCTTGGTCAAGGAACTTGATGAATGGATCCATCCCGTCGAAGCGTTTTCGAGGAAGGCCACCGGGTCTTCCTGGTCGGCGACGGACGGTGTGGCCAAGGTTTCAAGGATGACGTCCGGCGGGAGCTTGTCGCCGGATGATCCGAGCCTGGACAGGAGATCGGCGGTGGAATTATCTTTCCTTGGTACGTGCTGGATCCTCAGGTTCCGGAACCATCTCTCCATCTTGCGTACCTCGGCGAGGTATTTGGCCATCAGAGGCTCCGAACACTGGTAGACTTTGTTGTACTGATTGACGACGAGCTGGGAGTCTCCTTTCACGATTAGGCGGCGGATGCCCAGGGACTTGCAGGCTTGGAGGCCGGCCAAGAGGGCCTCGTATTCGGCCGCGTTATTGGTAGCGGGAAAGTCGAAGCGGACCACATATCGTAAGTGGTCACCTTGAGGGGTGATGAGGAGGACGCCAGCCCCTGAGCGCTCAAAGGATCTTGATCCATCGAAGAACATAGTCCATGGGTCCTCGGCTTCGACCTCGGGCTCGGGCGCAGGCTCCGCCGTCCGCTCGGCCACGAAGTCTGCTAGCGCCTGTGATTTGATGGCGGTGCGGGCCGTGAAGTGGAGGTCGAACTCGACCAGCTCCATGGCCCATTTGGCGACGCGACCTTCGCAGGGTTTTTGAGGATTTCCCCGAGCGGGAGGCGCTCGGGACGACCACCGCATGTGCTTGGAAGTAGTGTCAGAGCTTCCGCGAGGCCATGAAGAGTGCGTAGAGGAGTTTCTGGACCTGGGGATAGCGCTCCTTCGGCCCGTGGAGTACTTCGCTAACGTAGTAGATCGGATCTTTGCCGCCCTACCCGTTCGGCTACGGGACCGCTACGACGGCCCGGTCGCGGCCGCGAGTAAAGTAGCGACACCTCTCCTGTTGTGGAGTTGTCGGGGGAGGGCGCGAGAGTACGTCTTGAGCTCGTCGAAAGACCGCTGGGCTTCGGGGTCCACTCGAAACCCTTATGATCGCGCAGATCTTAAAGAAAGGCAGCCCACGCTCGCCGAGTCGGGAAATGAAGCGGCTGAGGGCGATGATGCGACCGGTGAGGCTCTGCACTGGTTTTACTGAGGTCGGAGCGGTCATCTTCTCGATCGCCTCGATCTTCTCTCGGGTTCGAACCTCGCGCCGACCCCCCGATCATGTAGCCGAGTACTTTTCCGAGGCCGTGCCGAAGACGTATTTTTCGGGGTTGAGCTTGATGCCAAACCTGTTCAGGTTGGCGAAGGTCTCGGCCAGGTCGTTGACGTGGTTAGCCTTAGAGGGGCTCTTGATGATGATGTCGTCGACGTACACCTCGAGGTTCCGGCCGATCCGCGGGTCGAAGGCTTTGGCCATTAACCGCTGGAACGTGTCACCCGCATTGCGGAGGCCGAACGACATGGTCGTGTAGCAGAATGTTCCAAACGGCGTGATGAAGGCGGTCTTGTCTTCGTCTTCCGCGGCGAGCTTGATCTGGTGGTACCCGGAGTAAGCGTCGAGAAAACTCAACATCTCGGCGTTGGCGGTGGAGTCCATGTCTGGTCTATGCGGGGGAGCAGGAAGTTATCTTTGGGGCATGCAGCGTTCAAGCCCGTGTGGTCGACACACATTCGCCACTTCCCGCCCTTCTTCTGTACGATCACAGGGTTGGCCAGCCATTCGGAGTAGTTGACCTCGCGAATGAAGCCGGCCTTAAGGAGCTTGTCGAGGTGCTCCCTGATTATCGCCGCCTTCTCAGAAGAGAAGCGCCAGAGCTTCTGGCGCACGGGTCTGCAGCCAGGCTTTGTTTGCAGTTTGTGCTCGATCACCTCCCGTGGGACCGGGCATGTCCGCGGTTCCCATGCGAAAATGGTTTTGTTATCTCGGAGGAAGGTGACGAGCTCGTCTTCCTATTTGGGATCGAGTGGGCGTAAATCTGACACATTTGCCGTGCCCCCTCCTCAAGTGCGGCCTTGGTCGGGCCGTTTGGTCGATAGCCGTCTTCCGAGCGTCGCCCTTCGGTGATCTCGGGGCCGGTGGGGCGATATGCGGCCAGCGTGGCCTTTTCTTCGCAACCGTGTCTTTGCCTTAAGGTCGCGCGGACCGTTATGACGCCGGGCCCAGGAGCTTCATACACCGATGGTCGTAGTGATTCGCACCATGAACTTGACGAGGCGGGGTGCCCGAGGATGGCGTTGTAGGGGAGATCGCCGTCCACGACCTCAAAGGTGATCAGCTCGGTGCGGAAGTTTACGGAGTCGCCGAAGGTGATGGGAGGACCACTTGCCCCAGGGGGGTGGTCGAACTCCCAAAGACGATGCCGAAGAAGGGATCGCTATGTTCTTGATTTTCGACCGGGGTATTTGCATCCGGTCCAAGGCGCTGGCTAGGAGTAAGTTGAGGGAACTGCCCCCGTCGACCATGACCCGGCCAACGACAGCGTTGCTTATGGTCGGGGCGACGACCAGAGCAGTTTTGAAGTCTCGGGACATCCCCGGGGGGGCGTCGTCCCGGGAAAAGGTGATGGGGACAACGCCCCATCTGCAGGGTTGGTCGGCGGGCTTCCCGGTGGTGGCTTGATAGACGGCACGCGCGGCGTCCTTCAGCTCGCGCCGAGATCGGTATGCGGAGGAACCACCGAAGATCATGTCCACACGGCGGTCGCCCTGTTGGAATTCCAGGTCAGGGCCCGCTTGGGCCTGGCCAGCGTCGATTCCTCCTGGCCGTTCATCGCCTTTTTGTAGCGCGGGCATTTCCCCAGTCCCCTTATAAAAGGCGTCCAGCTTGAACAGCCATGTCCTGCAGCCCCGCAGGTCATGGCCGTGGATCTTGTGGAACGGGCAAAACTTGTTGGCGTCGAAGCCGGGTTGTTCCTCGTTGCCCCAAGCTCGGATGTTCGCGTGGAGGGGGTCCCCCCGACCTTGCCCGGTTAGGGCGCGCGGCGCTACCGCCGCGTCGTGGATGGTTCTGCGAGGCCGGGGCGGCGGTCGGTGGCGCGTCCTCGCCTTCATGTTTGTCGTCGACCGCGGCGACTAGGCGGAGCTGGCCGCCCTCGACGCCGCGGTCTTTTCCCCGCCTTTTGTCACTTGGGCCCGGGTCTCCTTCCTTAGCGTCGGATGGCCTTGTTTTGCCGAAGGCGAGGCCGAGCTTGCCCCGATCATAGTCATGCTTCCAGCGGACAGCATCGTCCGCGTCCGCGTACCGCTCAGTCATGCGGAATAATTTGTTGACGGTGAGTCTTGTGGCAATCTCGAGATCCTCCGTAAGGCGTCTGTCTCAGACGCCAAACTTGAAGGCCTTGATGACGGTTTCGTCAGAAATATTGGGGATCGAGTTTCGCGCGCGGGTGAACCGGCGCACGAAGTCCCGCAGATGTTCCCCCTTTCCCTGGATAACACGGTCCAGGTCCCTCTCCCGCCCAGGCCGTTCGTAGCAACTCTGGAAGTTGGAGTGGAGAGCGCTCCTCAGCTGGCGCCACGACCGGAAGGTGCCGGACGCCTGGTTGAAGAGCCAGGTGCGGGCGGCACCGTCCAGAATGGTGGGGAGGTAGTTGGCCATTACGGCCTCGTCCCCTCCGGCCGCCAGGATGGCGGTGGAGTAGATGGAGAAGAATTCCGCGGGATTCTTGGTCCCGTCGAACCGCTCAATTATCGCCCGGCCTAAGCCGGCCGGCCAACAGACCGACGGAGATCGCACGAGTACGCCGGCGGCCGTGGGCGAATGTCACTGCGCGCTGCTAAGCGTCGGAGTCGTCACCACCGGCGGGAGAACTCGAGCCGGCGGCGCTCCCGCGTCGGCCGTGATGGTCGACGGAGCGCCGTTAATGGTGGCGTCGCAAGCGATTCTGGATCTTTGTTGCGAGTTGGACGCCCGAGAGGGACTTCTGGAAGTACCGCTGTCCGGGCGAGCATCGTTATTACGCCGCTGGCGACGGGCGAGCCCACGCGCCGCCCCTTCCTGTCGGGGAGGCGGTGAAGATGGCGTTGGAGTGCGAGCCCGAGGGCGGGGATCCTGCCGGTGAAGCGGCCGGTGATCATGTGACAGGGCGGCGCCGCCACGGGCGAGACTTCGGCCCGAGAGCTTGCTTGCCACCGGGGTGTGACGCCGTCGGTCGCCTTGTTGAGCTCTTCGGCCAGGGACCATCGGAAGAGGGCTGAGCCGGCCCGAGCGGGTCACCATGACCGGCGATGGTTCGCAGCGCTCTTAGGCAGGTTCGTGCGAGACGGGAGGGCCGAACCGGCCGGGCCGAGGCGGTCATACCACGCCTCTCGCCGAATGACGGTGATGGCTTGGTCGATGGCGACACTGGCGAGCCGATCGCCCCGAGGGTTTCCGAGCCACCGTCGTCGCCCGTGGGTTGCCTCACGTCCGTCGGCCGCGAAGGCACGGCGTTCGCGGGCGGCAAGGATGGCGAGCATGGATGTGGAGCCTTGACACTCGGGGACAGCGTCCAGAGCCCAAGCTCGCCGTTCGTGACATCTTGGTAGTGGAGCCGAGGTGTTGAGTGGCCAAGATGACGAACTTTGGACGAAAGAAACTTGGGCCCCACGGTGGCGCCACCGCCGACGATCGGGACCGTCGACCGCAAAGAAAGAGGGGAAGGATCGCACGGAGGCAAGGCCCGAGCCGTTCGTTCGAGTGGCACCCTCGGCGGCGCACTAAGCGAGGAACACTGTAACCAAACAGGGACACAAGGTTTATCTTGGTTCGCGCAGAACCCCTACTCGATTCGTGTGGTGGTGTTGTATTCCCTTTAATACAGATGATCGCACCAAGTTTACAAGCGAGAGTGCTAATGGCTTAGCGAGATGGGTTCGATCCTCCTACGGGGTTCTGCCTTCTTTTATCTGAAGGAAGGCGGGTTACATCGAGAGTTGAGAGAGGACGAGGTGACCTACACTAGGAGCTTCGGTCCTTCGCTCACTGACCGATCACCGCCCGTCTTGCCCATCTTTGGTCGATAGTCTAGTTGGCGAGGCGGTTAGGTATTTCCCCGGGAAACGGCGTACCTGCCCTCTACGAACCTTACGAGTGTTGACGTTGCTGCGCATGACGTGGGTGTTGCCTCGGGAGAGGGCGTGTCTTCGTACTGTTATGTGACCGGCTGATGGGACTGGGAGCATGACTTCGGCAGTCATTAAACCATCTTGGGAGATGGCCACCTGCTCTCGTATAGTCACTTCGATTGACCCCATCCGTGGGGCACGTGGCTGTTGGCAGGTGGAGGCTTTGACACGCGGCCCTTGGCGGGGGTTGCCTTGGCTTGGTCGGAGTCGGGGGACCCCGTCCCGCTACGGAGGTCGGGAGCCCGGCTTGGTCGGGGTCGGGGGACCCCGTCCCGCTGCGGAGGTTGAGAGCCCAGCTTGGTCGGGGTCGGGGGACCCCGTCCCGCCGCGGAGGTCGGAGCTCGGGGGTCGGGGACCCGTCGGGTCGGGGACCGGCCGGTCGGTCGGGGACCCGTCCCCTGCGAAGGTCGGGAGGTCTCGGTCGGGGACCCCCGGCTCGGTCGGGAGCGGCTCGGTCGGGTCGGGGACCCGTCCCTGCGGAGGTCGGGAGCACGAGACCTTTGGTCGGATCGGTGGTAACGATCTGCTCGGCGCCGGGCGGTAGATCGGAGACGTCTGCACAGGCTTAGGGCGATCCCGGTGCAGAGGGGAACGGACACGTGTCAGGGGGACGCGCGCCAGGCTGTCCGATCCCCGACAGTTTACTACTAGTAGTTTCTTAGGAACCGAAAAAGAAATTAAGTTGGCCGAAGCACCTCCTTAAACCCAGGCATTAATCGGTTAAAATTCGTTTGTATATGCAAAACCCAAAGCATGGAAGCAAACTGAAGGACCGGAAATGACGATCAGAGAGAAGTTGAGTAATCACAAATCAAATTTTACCCCTAAGAACCAAACCAAAACCTCACTAAGTCAAATATGTGCGCAAGAACAAATTTTAGAAAAATCAGCTATGGGACGGCACTACCGCCCTTATATGGCCGGTAGTACCGGGATAAACAGTAAACCCGGTACTACCGGGTTACTGTAGCGTCATTGCTAGATGAACAGTGCAATCAGGGGCGGAGCCAGGCCTCGGGCCACTCGGGCTTGGGCTCGAGGCCTGGTAAGAAAACCTTATGTAAATTCGTTTAGAAATTTATGAAAAATTACAGCTCAGCCCAATAACCTGTGAGCCAGTCCGAGACTTGGGCCTGGGCTAGTTCTGCCCTTGGAAACAATAGAGCGATGAACAGTAGTTTCATCATGAGTTCAAATCCAAAAATGATGTAATTTTTTATTATATGATCTAAAACTCGTGAAACTTTGTATACACATTTCTAAGGATGTCAGGAACCTATTCCAACCTTCAATCGCAAAGTTCTGACCTTTTTCAAAAATACCGAAGGTTGCACCAAAACCGGATCAAAACTCAAAACTTCACCCTGAGCTTGCTCGTGGGTATTTTAATGATAAAGATAATCATAAATGACCTACTACATGTCCCAATAAGCAAGAACTCTAAAGAGATTTTTTTCAAAATGGGCAAGATCAAGATCTACCTCAAATCATTCCTTCTCAATCCAAAACCCGGTTTCTTGAGAAATCTCTCGATGATCATGAGAGAGCTTGCCTAGATGATTGGGTGATGATTTCCATAGAATAAATCTATCAATCACTCATCCTTGGCAACATAAGATCAAAAGAAGCCAACAAAAAAGATCAAGAATCAAGGAGTAAGATAAAGAACAAAAGCCAAATCTTGTGCATAAAATTGATCTTTATTTCAGAGCATAAGGATGGATTACAAAGCCTTTCACCTGAGGGCAAAGCTCCCAAAGGGCGCACATACACCACACAAGAACACAAAATCTTGTGGAAACCCTAAACCTCATAATGTCTTAGTCTAAAGCTTCAAGTATCTCCTCCCACTACACCTCCTTATATAGTGGAGCCAACCTTAACCCCAAACCTGGACTCTACAGTGGATACCATCCACTTCTTATATGGGCTAACCCGAAACCCAACACTCTTAATAGGTTTTCCACTCACATAAGCACATTTCTCAAAGTGGCCATTACATTGACACCAAATCCGCTCCGCAAGCCTGAATTTGCGTTCAACACCACTTCGATGTGACCTAAACCACCTAGGCCACAGCCACGGTTTTCCAAACCACCTCGATCGCCGTTATTGGACAAATTACCAATTTACCCCAATGATCGATCCTTCTTCTCCTCAAAGCGTCGCCATGCTTCGCGCTTTCCACGTGGCCCCAATGACTTGCCACCAATCCTCTCATGTGTCCGGACTCCCCCGAACAGTCCTCGCTTGCAAGCGGACCCAAGTCACTTGATGCGCCACATGTCCTTGACCGCTTCACCATGACGGTACCGGTGAAAGTATCTAGGCCCCCAATTCATTTTGGTTTTGGTAATTAATGACAACCGTGATTAAAGGATTAATATTTTCTTTGAGCATATTGAAAATAGGTTGGTCTAGTCATGGCACGCGATAAAGCATGAAAATGGAGCAAAAGAAGTTAAATCCATCAAGCTAAAGGGCCAAGGTATAAAATTAAGGACCTTTTCGTAGCTTTACCGATCTCGGTGTTTTGAAGAAAGATCGGTTTGCTAGACTAGGTGCCGTACTATTAAGAGGGACTATTGGCTAGTAGCTTGAAGTTTTTAGTGATAAATGGCTCAATTCGATGCTCATACACAAGATTATTTGCATTTAAAGTCTTTTGAGAAATCAACTTTCCCCCATGCATTATCGGCACTACCGCCATATGGGTGCGGTACTGCCGCAGGACGGCAGTATCGGCCCATACAACTGGTAGTTATATTCCAGTAGGGGTGTTTTTGGGTGGTGCCCGGCCGGCACTGCCGCCCCATGGGGGCGGTACTACCGCTTGGCCGGCACTACCGGCCCCACATGGGTGGTATTGCCAGTCTATTATAGCAACGGCTAGTCTGCCAGCGCATTAAATGCTACAGTCGACCGTTAGACCTAAGGGCGATACTACCAGCCCTACATGGGCGGTAGTGCTGGCCCTCTTGAATTTTTAGGATTTGGTAGCAATTGCTAGAATTCTTGGTAAGGGCTATAAATACACCTCCACCTGCAGCATAAAGGCACTCTTGGACACTTATTGCACATTCTTGAGCTCTTGCTTGCTTCTCTACTACTCTAGAGAATTCAATTCTTATTTTGTGAGTAGTTGAGAGAGAAATCAAGTGTGAGCATTAAATTGAACCATTTAAACACTTGACAAACCTCAAGCGATCGTCAGAGTTTATTACTCCGGAGGTTGCCGCCTCCTAGATGGTTTAGAGGCGTTCGTGTGTGTTAAGCTTCTCGATGGAGTTTGTGAGAAGCCCAAGCAAGCGTGTGAAGGCCGGAGTTCGCCTACCCGGAGCGGGGAAGAACTAAAAAGTAATCGAGGGAGGTTTGTGTGATTGGAGCCAGCTTGAAGTTGATCAAGCTTCTTCAACGTAGATTAGAGGAGACTGGCAAGTTTCCGAAACCACGGGATAAATTCTTGTGTCATTCTCCTTCGTGGTTTGATTTCTGTTTCTTGTATGCAATTTACATTCCTAGCAATTTTAGTATAGTGATCTTGTGACTAGGATTGTATTCTTGCCTAGTATAGGTTGTCAGTGCATTTAGTAAAACCTAGCAAATTTAGGCTTTAATTGTTAAAATTATAATTTTTTATTAGATTTCTATTATTGCAATTAGAGCCGAAAATTTTTTAAAATCTTCTATTCACCCTCTCTAGTCGATTATCCTTGATTCTACAAGTGGTATCAGAGCTTGGACTCTCTTTTAGGGTTTTACCACCTAGAGAGTAAAGGATGGCTAACGATGAGGTGTCCATAGGTAAAGCACCATTTTTCGATAGTACAAATTTTGCGTATTAAAAAATAGGCATGACCGTTTATCTCAAGGCCATGAGTCTGAGCATATGGAGGATTGTAGATGAGGGTTTCGATACCAGATTAAACCCCACACTCACGATTGATCAAGAAGAGTGAAATTCTCATCTCAATGCTCAAGCAATGAATGCTCTATTTGGAGCCTTGAACGCGGATGAGTTCAATCGAGTGAGCAACCTTCACACCGCTCATGAGATTTGGACTACCCTCTCAAAAATTAATGAGGGAACATCCTCGGTTAAGGAGGCCAAATTGCATATGCTTAGGATCAAATATGAGAGCTTCATTATGTTACCTCATGAGAACATCAATGAGATGTACTCAAGGCTAAATAATATAGTGAATGAGCTCAAAGGCCTTGGGGCATTACTAACCGATCTTGATGTTGTTCGTAAGACGCTTAGGACTCTTTCGGACAAGTATGAGACTTTGGTGACGTTGTTTCTCAACTCACCAGAGTTGCCAAGGATGACGCCAACTGAACTTTTTGAAAACCTCATCACTAATGAGCTTTACAAGAAGGACAAGGAAGAGCTCTTGGAGCAAAGCTCTTCGAAGAATAAGAACATCGCCTTCAAGGCGAAGGTGGAGTCAAGCGATGAGCCACTTGAAGATTCTGATTGTGTTGACACTGAGGAGAGGATGGTTCTCCTCGTAAGAAGAATGAGAAGGTTTATGAAGAGACGTTCAAGCTCAAATACTCCTCATAAATTCAAGAAGGGACAACACTCTAGCACCAACCGATATGCAAATATCCGATGCTATGAGTGTGATGAGAAGGGGCACATCGACTCTCATTGTCCCAAAAAGAAGGACAACAAGAATAAATCGCTTAAAAAGAAGAAAGCCTTTCAAGGGAAGAAGAAGCTTTTCAAAAAGCTTCACAAGGACAGCAAAGGCGAGGCCCACATTGGAGAGTGGGATTTTGAAGAAGAGTATTTGGACTCCGAATCCTCCGAAGATGATACACCCTCAAAGAAGAAAGGTCTTGTCGGCGTCGCTATCAAAGAGGCCTCTTCGGTATTCGTCACTCCTTTTTGTCTCATGGCAAAAGCAGAGCATAAGGTAAAATCCAATGACGATGACGAACCAACATATGATGAGCTCATGGATATGCTTGAGGAATTGAATGAATACCTCCACAAGTAGAAGTCTAAACATAAAGCTTTGAGAAAAGAATATCTTTCTCTCAAAGATTCTTATGAGGAACTAAAGGAAGCACATGAGACTCTCCTTGTTAAGGAGCATTCAAAGTCTCAAAATGATGTAGACATTAGTTGCTATATTATCGATGATATGCTTAGTCTAGAAATTGATTCTTATTGTATATCAAAAACTAGCAATTCTACATCATGTGATGATCTCATTGACATGCCTTCTAGTTCATACTCTAGCTCTATTTCTATTCATAAAAATTTAATTGTTGAAAATAATGAGCTTAAAGAGCAAGTGAGCAAGCTAAGTAAGAGCTTGGATCGGTGTTTCAAGGGTAAAGAGACCCTTCATAAAATCTTTAACAACCAACGATGCTCCTACAACAAAGAAGGCCTTGGGTTTGTGCCCAAGAAGGGTAAGAAAGTGAGCAACAAAGCTCCTAAATTTGTTAAATCTAATGGGAAGCTTTATTATAAATGCCATGATGTAGGATACATAGCAAGTGATTGTCCATTAGGTAAATCTACCAAAAATAATATTTATAATTCTTGCTATGTGCTTAGGAAAAATAGCAATGGTAAGATTATTGCTAAATTTATTGTCACTCCTATACTCGGTCGTAGAAAGAATGCCATTTGGGTGCTCAAAGCCTTGGTTACTAACCTCCAAGGACCTAAACAAATTTGGGTACCTAAAAAAGTTTGATTTTCTTTTGTAGGTGAACTACAAAACCGGTGGACGACATTGGGTGTTTGATAGTGGATGCACTCAACATATGATTGGTGACTGGAAAACGTTCACCACATTTGAAGTGGGGAGTGGCCAACACGACAAGATCACCTTTGGCGACAATAGCAAGGAAAAGGTATTGGGATTGAGTAAAATCGCTATATCAAATGACCTTTCTATTTCAAATGTCTGTTTAGTAGAAACATTAAACTTTAACTTGCTATTTGTTGCTCAAATTTGTGATCTTGGCCTTAATTGTACTTTTTCTAGAAATGGTGTTGTTATTTCTAAAGAGAATGGTAATTCTTTGGTATTTAAAGGTTTTAGATTTGAAAATTTATATTTAGTTGACTTCACATTAAATGAGTCATGTCTTCAAACTTGTTTAATTGCAAAAACCTCCTTGTGTTGGTTATGTCATAGAAGACTAACACATGTAGGGATGATTCAACTTAAAAAACTATTCCAAAATGATCTAGTTGTGGGCTTGAAAGATGTGAATTTGAAAAAAATAAACTTTGTAGAGCTTGCCAAGCCGGTAAGCAAGTGGCTAGTTCTCATCCTTCAAAGAGTATCTGTCCACATCTCGACCATTAAAGCTCTTACATATGGATTTGTTTGGCCCAACAACCTATAAGAGCATCGAGGGCAATTCTTATTGTTTAGTCATTATAGATGATTACTCAATATTTACTTGGGTCTTTTTCTTAGATGACAAATCCGAAGCCTCTAGTATTTTCAAAAGTTTTACAAAAAAGGTTCAAAATGAATTTGATTTTAAAATAAAAAAATCGTAATGATAATGGTTCCGAGTTCAAGAACACAAGAATCGAAGATTATTGTGATGAACTTAGAATAAATCACGAGCTTTCCGCTACCTACACTATGGAACAAAATGGAGTTGTAGAACGAAAAAATCGAACATTAATTGAAATGGCAAGAACTATGCTTGATGAATATGGTACTCCCGATAGTTTTTGGGCGAAAGCTATAAATACTGCTTGCCATGCTACAAATCGTCTTTACTTGCATCGTCATTTGAAAAATACTTCCTATGAGCTTTTCATTGGAAGAAGACCGAACATCTCTTATATTCGAGTTTTTGCTTGCAAGTGTTATATTTTGAAAAAAAGTGTTCGGCTTTCAAAATTTTAAAGTCGTTGTGATGTCGGTTTCTTGCTTGGTTATTCTTCAAATAGTAAAGCTTACCGTGTTTTCAATCAAACCAAAGGTTTTGTTGAAGAGACATGTCATATTGAGTTTGATGAGACTAACGGCTCTTAAGAAGAGCAAGATAATTTGGATGATGTAAGTGTTGAAGGCTTGAGACAAGCAATGAAGAACATGACGCTTGGAGACATCAAACCAAATGAGGATAAATAAGATCAACCTTTATCCACTCGAGTTGAACCGTCTACTTCCGCAACGCCAAACCAAGTTCAACCCATTGATGTGGATGAAAAGGAAGATGATCAACAACTTCAACCTCTACCTCAAAGAATTCATCATGCGATCTCAAAGGATCATCCAATAGATCAAATATTGGGTGGGTGATGTTAATAAGGGCGTTCAAACTCGATCTTATGTCGCTTCTTTTTGTGAACATTACTCTTTTGTTTTTTTAACCCTCTCATGTAGATGAGGCATTAGATGATCCGGATTGCGAAAATTCAATACATGAAGAGCTAAACAATTTCGTCTAGAATGATGTATGGACGCTAGTGGAAAGACCCAATGATCACTATGTCATTGGCACAAAATGGGTATTTCGAAATAAGCAAGATGAGAATGGTATTGTGGTAAGAAATAAGGCAAGATTAGTAGCACAAGGTTTCACACAAATCGAATGACTAGATTTTGGTGAAACCTTTGCCCCTGATTAGAAGCCATTCGGATCTTGCTTGCATTTGCATCTTACTTTGACATTAAATTATTTCAAATGGAGATAAAGAGTGCATTTTTAAATGGACAAATATTCGAAATGGTATTTGTTGAACAATCTCTCGGTTTTGAAAATCCGAAACACCCTAATCATGTATACAAACTCTCTAAGGTGCTATATGGACTCAAACAAGCTCCTAGAGCATGGTATGAGCGACTTAGAGATTTTCTACTTTCAAAAATAATTCAAAATTGGGAAGTTTGATACAACACTCTTCACTAAAGTAATAGATAGAGAATTCTTTGTTTGCTAAATTTATGTTGATGATATTATATTTGGCTCTACTAATGAAGATTTTTTGCAAAGAATTTGGTGATATAATGTCTAGGGAGTTTGAGATGTCCATGATGAGGGAGTTGAGCTTCTTCCTTGGACTTCAAATCAAATAACTCAAGAATGAGACGTTCGTAAGCCAAACCAAGTACGTAAAGGATCTACTCGAGAGATTTAGCATGGAGGACGCAAAGCCCATTAAGACTCCCATGGCATCCAACGGGCATCTCGACCTCAACGAGAGAGGTAAACTGATAGATTTAAAGCTTTATCATTCTATGATTGGTAGTTTGCTTTATCTTACCGCATCTAGACCCGATATCATATTTAATGTTTGCATGTGTGCACGTTTTCAAGCTTCACCTAAAGAGTGCCATTTAGTGGCCGTCAAAAGAATTCTAAGATATTTAAAGCATTCCTCAAATATAGGCTTATGATATCTTAAAGATGCTAAATTTGATTTAGTTGGATATTCGGATTCGGATTATGCGGGTTGCAAAGTGGATAGAAAGAGCACTTCGAGAAGTTTCCAATTTTTAGGTAGATCCCTTATTTCATGGTTTTCTAAGAAACAAAATTTCGTAGCCCTATCCACTGCCGAAGCCGAATATATATCCACCGGTAGTTGTTGCGCTCAATTGTTGTGGATGAGGCAAACTCTAACGGATTATGGAATAAATTTTAAAAGTGTGCCTCTTTTATGTGATAATGAAAACACGGTTAAGATAGCCAACAAGCAGGTCCAACATTCAAGAACCAAATATATAGATATCCGCCATCATTTTTAAGAGATCATGTGAGTAAAGGTGATATTGTGATTAGTCACATTAAAACCGAAGACCAATTAGCAGATATCCTCACCAAGTCCTTAGATGAAACCCGCTTTTGCAAATTGAGGAATGAGTTTATAAGGCATATTTCTTCTTGTCATATAGATCAAAGAGATATTAAAAACGACTAGATAACCCCTAATTATTATCACTAAGCACTATATTCTATACATGTATGTACAGAATATAAAGTAAATGTGGATATTTCTTAAGGATATAAAGAGAACATTACACTAATTTTGTATTAAAATATAAAATACATCTTATATTTACGGACAAGACAATTAAAAAGATACATCTTATAAACTTGAAGAGTAAATTGGAAGAGAGGGAGTAAATAACAAGGAATCCTAGTTTAGTACAGTTAAAGAGACAAAAAGAACGGCACAGGTAGGAACAGAATTTACAAAGACACAATACATGCCTGTATCATGGAGCAACTGTGCCAATTGCTGCACAACTGATCGGTCGGGTCGATACTAATTTAGTAATTACTAGTATATATTTATACTGCTTAACGATCAATTTATCTCGTGAAAACCACTGTTAATTAGTAATTATCTCTTACAGGCTAAGTTAATTAGCTAGCAATCCTGCCGCTTTTAGTATAGTTTTATATCATAATATATTAGTAATAATAATAAAAATTATATATTATTATAATCCTCTGGCCACAAATAGTTGTCAAGTGTACTCAAACTTTTAAAACTTTGCTGTCAATATCTTTTTAAATATTTAAATTGGATACATGAAAAATTATATGTGTAGATTTGTCTCAAAAAGTATTTTCATAATATTATAATTTTATTAGATTTTATAAATATATTATAATATAAATTAGTTGTCAAAGTTGTGTTTTGAAGATCGTGTCAATATCCAAAACAACCACTATTTGTGACCGAAGAGAGTAGTATTTTGCAAAACAAGTCTAATAATGCTATTTTCATATAACAAATGTATGTGCTTTAATATATACTATATAATCATACGCGGCGTGCCACGCCGCGGGTGCCGCTCCTCACGCGAACAAATCGAGAAAACGTGCGACTGCCGCTCCTTACGCGAGCAAATCGAGGAAACACGTGAAACGGTTGAAATGATACAATCCACGATTTCGCTGGAACGGAAGGTCCGCCTCGAGAAAAACGGAAAAAAGGATATAAACTTTTTTTCCCTGGAAAAGGACTTAAAAATAATTTTGTGTTTTCCGAAAAAGGGCTTAAATGTAATGCTAGAAAAATACAAAAAGGAACTAAATGCAATGTATAGTTTTTTTTTTCTAAAAAAAGGACCTAAATGTAATTTTGATTTTCCATAAAAGGACCCGAGCGCAATGTCTAAAAACGCATAAAGGACCTAAACGTAATATATATTCTTTTTCCAAAAAAGAACCTAATCGTATTTTTTTTCCGAAAAAGGACCTAACCGTATTTTTTTCGAGAAATGACCCAAACATATTTTTTTTTCGCGGCTCGGCTCGAGCCGCCGCCGAGCCGGCTCAAATGCACCATAGTCCGGCAAATCTTTCATCTTTAATGGATGGATGATTAATAGTCAAAGTTTTAAAGTTTAACACAACTAATATTTGTGGTTAGAGGGAGTAATTGTATGCCTATTGTTAAGGAACCTCGCTATCGAATAGTCCGGGGTTCCCGAACAGATCTGAATTGGAGAACAGAAAGAGAGAGAGACACGTATTTAGGGAGAGCAACAGCGGGAATTCTTTATTGCTAATCAATTCTGTACATAGGGGGGACCCCTTTCCTCCTTTTATAGCGCTCCTCTAGGGTTTTGGCTAAGGGACCACATGGGCCTTCCAATGGGCTATTAGGGTTTCTTAACACTCCCCCTTGGGCCCTTTGCCGCGAGATGCATATGCCTCAAAAACTCCAGAAAAACCCAGTGGGAAAAATACTTGGAGAAAGAGTACATAGCATACGCTTACTATGTTGCACGAATTGCCTCGTTAAAACCTTACGCAAGAAAACTTCATGAAAAACTTGCTAAGGAAAAAGAGTACAATTCTCCCAACTTCAATTGCTAATCTTCGAGATTCATGTTGGGTATTCATAATTCATCTTGAGATTCATGTGGGAGTATGTGAAATATCTCCCCGAAATCTACACTTCTCTAAGTCTCATCATCCCAATTCCTTTCACGCACCTTTCAAAGGTAGATCTTTGGGAGTGATTTAGTGAACAAATCGACAAGATTTTCACATGACTTAGTATGAAATATCTTGATCTCGTTCATCTTATGCAATTCGTGAGCATAGAAGAACTTGGGGTTGATATGCTTCGTGAGATTGCTCTTCACATAACCCATACGTGCTTGGGCAACACAAGCTGCATTATCTTCATAAATAATTGTGGAGTTTGCTCAATGTTCAAACCACATGACTTACGGATGTGGTGAACCATTCTTCCGAGCCATGCACATTCACGAGATGCTTCATACAAAGCGATGATTTCCGAGTGGTTTGTCGGCGTCGAGACAAGAGTGCGCTTAGACGACTTCCAAGAAATTGCTGTTCCTCCACATAGGAAAACATAGCGGTTTGGGACTTGCCGATGCGGGTCCGATAAATACCCAAACATCGGCATAGCCAACCAAATTCAATTCATTGTTTCTTCGAAAAAGCAGACCGAGGTCTTTGCTTCCTTGGAGGTAACGGAAGATGTCCTTGATCCCTTTCCAATGCCTTTTGGTGGGTTACGCCAGATGTCGAGCTAGCAAATTCACAAATAACGCAATGTCCGGTCTAGTGCTATTCGCAAGGTACATGAGCGCTCCAATTGAACTCGATATGGGAATTCTGCTCCCGGGACTTCCTCCCCTCTTCTCTAGGTGCAGTATGGGTCTAGGTCGCTTGGAGTGACCTTGAGACCATTGGAGTCTTTGCAGGATATGCTTTTTCAAAACCAAACCTTTCCAACACTTTACGTGTGTAGGTTGATTGATGTACCAAGATTCCTCCTTGGACATGTTCAAGCCGCAAGCCTAAACAAAACTTGGTTTTACCCAAATCTTTCATTTCAAACTCGGACTTCAAGTATGAGCATGCCTCTTCAATTTCTTCATCCGTCCCAATGATGTTCAAGTCATCTACATAAACGGAGATTATCTGAGAATCCATTCGGGATCATTGTATAAACACACATGGACAATCTTCATTTGTTTGTGTAGCCTTTCTTGTAGAAAAAGTCACTCAAGCGATTGTACCACATTCTTCCGATTGCTTGATCCATACAAGTGATTTCTCCAATTTCACCTTTGCATGTGTTTCTATTTGCTCCATCTTGGTTGGGATAGGAATTCCTTAGGTACTTTCATGTATATCTCCGAATCCAAGTTTCCATCTGGTATCTTTGTGACAACATCCATTAGCTTCATTCTCAACTTCAAGTTGATCGCCATTGAGATCAAATATCTAAAGGTAATTCCTCCCATGACCGGAGAATAGGTTTCTTCATAATCAACTCCGGGCGTTGAGTGAAACCTTGAGCTACAAGCCTTGCTTTGTACCTTACCACTTCGTTGTTTTCATTCCTCTTCCGAACAAAGACCCATTTGTGACCTCACGGGGTTTATATGGGGAGGTGTGCGGCATACGGCTCAAACACCTCTCTCTTGTTGGAGAGACTAACTCTGCAGATGATTGCCTTTTCCATTCTTCCCAATCTAGCCTTTTCTTGCACTCTGCGAGATGCGTGCTCGGGATCATGATCAATGATCGAGGCAATCTTCTTTGCGAAGTATGCATCAACGTTGGTCGTTGCTCTATTCGAGGATTCTCCTGTTATTACAAAGTTTATGGCCATTTCTTCATGGGGTGCTTCATGCACTTCTACTTGCTCTTATTTGCTTTTCCCTATCGCAGAGCAAGTTCCTTTAGCTTTCATCGCCTATGTGTGCGCACACATTATTTCCTGGCTTCTGCGATGGAAGATTCAAGTCTGGAATTGCCTTTTCCATTGGCTTCTTTCGATGCTAGGTCTCAACTGCCCCTTCTTTCCTTGGGGCATTTTCGTGATTGGTTGTGGTAAGTCCTCTCGCTTGATTTTCTCAGGACATCTCCGGGTACTTTGGGTTTGAGGAGCAGTTACTGCTCTCTTTCTTTGAGGCCTCTGAACAGGTTGAGGATACCTTCTATTTTCTTTGGTATTTCCACCCTCTCGGTGCATTCCTTGCGGGTACATGCGACTTAACCACGCCCTTGAGATCACAAAATGATCAGAGCGGTTCATTCGCTAAATTTCGCAAATCAATTATCTTCGGACTTCTTGATTTGCTTCATTAGTCTGGGGTCATGTGCGGGATCGGTGGAATGCCATATGATTTCCGGCATTTTTCATCCAAAGGTTGATTTCCTCCCCTAATGACGGAAACGATCCTCGTCAAAGATGCAATCAATGAATCGGATTTGTATGCAAGTCTCCAGTCATGGGTTCCAAATACCTGATTATGGATGCACTCTCATAACCAACGTATATCCCAGATTTGCGGAGAGGGCCCATTGCAGTCCGCTGAGGGGATGGTATAGGTACATATACCATACACCCAAATTTTCTAAGATGGGAGATCTTCGGGATGATCCCGTGCACAAGCTGTATAGGAGAATGGATGTTGTAGGCCAACGGTCTGAAATTGATAAGAGCTGCTGCGTGCAGGACTGCGTGTCCCCAACAAGTGTTGGGCAAGTTACAACTCTGCAAAAGCGGTCTGGCAATAAACTTAATCCTCTTTATTAGTGCTACGCTAGTCCATTCTGCGTATGGACGTGCGATGCAGTGCTCAATCTGCTATCCTGTTCTTTGTGCAATAATCATCAAATGCCTTTGAAGTAAATTCTCGGCATTGTCCATTCTAATGGACTTCACGCGATGATCGGGAAAGCATTCTTAATTCTTATGATCTGCGAGATCGACTTTGCAAAAGCATGGTTTCTTGTTGACAACAAGCATACATGCGACCATTTCGAGGAAGCATCGATGAGCACCATAAAGTATCGAAACGTACGACAGGGCTGAATCGGACCGCAAATATCCCCGGATGCGTTCGGGAATGCAGGATTTCACTTTGCACTTTCATGACAGAGGGTCTAGTTATTAATTTCCGTGGCACATGCAGGCACACAAAATCTTCATGATTTGGGAAATTTTTAACGTTAATGCCATGACCTTGTGAGTTGTTCACTATATTTCTCATCATTCTAAGACCGGGATGACCTAATCTACCATGCCATAAAGAAAATAACTCGAGCTTCTAAAAGCAGTCTTCAAGGAAGTATACACTTGGTGCATGAATATTCGTGTAGTACAACCCGATTCATATGAGGACATTTTCTAATACCATTTTTCCACATACCGCGTGCTTCACAATGCACAAGTATTCTTTGCCATTTTCTTCATTGGTTTCTACGTGAAAACCATTGGCGCGGATGTCTTTAAAGCTTAAGAGAGTGCGCGTTGATTCAGGTACAAAGGGCTTCTTCAATTACCAAAGTTGTACCCATAGGCAATATAATAGTGGCTCTTCCGAGCCGATTACATATGAGTCGCTTCTGCGATCGTAGTAATCTTTCAGCGTTCTTCATGATCGATTGGAAATACTTAGACTCTCTTAAGATGGTATTTGTTGTGCCACTTGTCAACAATGCATATCTCTTCCATTTGGGCGCTACGATTTCTAGATAAAAGAAATATAATTCTAATCAGATAGAGGCAAAACAATCCAAATATTACTTGCAAAATTGAAGAATACTGGAATAAAGAATAAATTGCGTATTTATTCATGAAAGAAGTATGCTCTTCTAGAGCTTACAATCCTTTATTCAAAGAAAAAATGCTAACAACCATAATCTAAAAGAAATGCATTAAACAGAATCTGTAAAATATGCATTAATTTCTGCTTCTATATCATCTGCAGAAGTTTTCTCTTCATTTGCCATAATAATGGCTGCAGCATCGATGTCCAGGCTATTCTGTGAGGATGAGGCAAGTGGGGTGTCTACATCCATGACATCATCTTCACCGATGTTGGCGAAGTGCGCCTCTGCGGGAGCGTTTTCCTTTGCCTTCTTCTTAGCCTGATATGCGTTGATCGCTTCTTTGGATTCTCGACATATCTTCGACCAATGTCCCCAAGTGCCACACTTGAAGCACGTCTGGTTCTGCTGTCCATACGGCTTGGCGTGCGTCTTTTCTTTGTCATCCCTCTTCACAGGGGCTTTGGACTTTCCTTTGGCCTGGGTCTCTCTTTTCCACCCTGCTTGCCCTTCTTTCTATGATGGGCTTTCTCACCTTGTAGCTGTTGGCATTGACTTGATGCGGTGCCTCGTCCGGTGGCTGCGAGACATAGTTCTTGCGTAGAACATCGTCTTGCGATTCCGCAACTTGCATTACATCAATCAGTTCGCTATACTCCTTGTATGCGTCCTGACGATAGCTGCGTGCACTCTGGATAGCATTAGGGTGGAAGGTAGAGAGAGTTTTCTCAATCTTCTCTTCATCAGTGATCTTCTTGCCATATAGAGAGATTGGTACAAATTACGTGCAAGGCGTAATTGTACTCGCCACTGCTCAAGTCTCGCAAACCTCAGCGTACCCAATCTTGCGTGCTTGAGGCAAGATGGTGTACTTGAGCTTTTCGAACCGCTCAAGTGCAGTCCAAAGCTCAAGTGCACTCTCCTCAGCCATATATTCATTCTTTAGAGTGGCCGAGAGGTGGTGCCTGAGAAAATGTAGAGCTTGATCGTTCTGCTCAGCGGTAGGTTTTGCGTCCTGCGAGGACCCTAGACCAATCGCTGAACGGAACTTCTTGCCCCCAAGAACAATCTTTACGTCCGATGCCCAAGTGAGGTAGTTCTGACCGTGCGGGGCCAGTTCTTCAAACTCACGATTCACAATGCCAGACATCTGCATGATTTTAAAATTCTAGTTTAGATTACTGCGTGTAATCTGATAGAAAATGGTTGCAAAAGGCATAAAGTGCAGAAAAATAAATTCATATGCATTGCATTATATAAAATAAAGCAAAGGATTCAAAATTTCATAAAGAATATTCATAAATGCAGAGAATAAAGCTAGAAAAATTAAAAACAGAGCCAAATAAATCTTCTTGATTTTCTGGCAATTTTTCAAAATTTTCTGCAATTTTTCTCCTTTTTTTTCTCTTTCTTTTTCTTTCCCTTTTCTTTTCTTTTCTTTTCTTTTTTTCTCTTTCTTTTCCGGCCGACGGCCAACTGGGCCTTGCCCGTTCCTTTCGGCCCAAACGCACGCACGCACGCGGCTAGGGTTTCCCCTAGCCGCCGCCACCCTTTTTTTTCTTGCGCCCATTTCTTCCCGTGGGTTTGCTTCTTTCTTTTGCGCACAGAGGCCATCGCCTTTTCCTTCCACGCGTGCGACGCGGCGGCGCGGAGCGAGCTCGACCGGGCGGCGGCGGCGGCGGAGGGGCTTTGGGGTCGGGCGCAGAGGCGCCTTGGCCGAGGTTCCCAGCGGCGCGGGTCGGGGTGCCGAGGCGAGGCGATCGCGAGCCGTGGAGGCGGGCGGCGGCGCGCCGGCGGCGGCGAGCTCGGCCGGGCCGACAGGCGGCGGCGGGCGGCGGTGGCGGTCGGCGCCGGAGAGCCACGGCCGTGGCGGGGCGAGGTCTTCGCAGACGGGCTAAGTCGACGGCGACGACGCGGATCGAGGAGACGGCAGCGACGCCGAGGCCGCCGGGCCGAGCGAGCGGGCCGAGGTGGCGGCGGCCGGTCGGCGCTGGCCTGCAGCGCAAGCGGCGCCGACCGGTGGTTGCCGAGCAAGGGGCGTCGGCGGACTTCGAGCCGGCGGAGCGCGGCAGGCGGAGGTGGCGGCGCGACCGGCAAGACTTCGTCGCGATGCGCGTGGTGGCATCTTCATCGCGGCGTCGCGTGGTGGCGGCTTCGCGCGGCGCGTCTGGTGCGCTTCTTGCGCGCGCGCCATGGAGTCGGGCGGCGGCCGAAAGGCGGCGGCGTGCGCGGCCGGCGCCATCGGCGCGGGCGGCTTGAGCCGGGCCGTCTGGGCGCAGCGGCCGGGCCGACGGCGGCAGCGCGGAGGTCGAAGTCGGCGGCTCGCCGACTTGGCCGAGGCGGGCACGCCAACCGCGAGCGACGGACCGAGGGCGCGACGGGCGCGAGCGGCGGGGCGCCGAGCCGAGCCTTGCGGCGGCGCAGCGGGGCGGGCCGACGGCGGCGGCGCCGGCCTGCGAGCGAACGCCGAGGCGGCCGTGCGCTGCGCTGCGAGGCGGCGGCGGCGGCCGTGCGCCATCTTGTTTTTTTTTCTCTGTGATGAGCGGTAAAAAACATGTCTCGTAACCGTGCTAGTAGTTTTGAGCGATCGCTGTGTAACCGTGCCACGTGACGAAAGCGGTACAAAATTCGTAGGATAGATACATGTGAAGAAAACGACAAGCGTTTAGATTCAATCTCCAAATCCTACCTCTTCTCACATTTTCAATTCTGATCTCCGTAGAGCTTCGTGCTGATAACGTGTTAAGGAACCTCGCTATCGAATAGTCCGGGGTTCCCGAACAGATCTGAATTGGAGAACAGAAAGAGAGAGAGACACGTGTTTAGGGAGAGCAACAGCGGGAATTCTTTATTGCTAATCAATTCTGTACATAGGGGGGACCCCTTTCCTCCTTTTATAGCGCTCTTCTAGGGTTTTGGCTAAGGAACCACATGGACCTTCCAATGGACTATTAGGGTTTCTTGACACCTATATCTATATATACACGTTGCTCAGCAAGGAGCGGAAACGTTTATGAAAAGGCTGCGCCGCGTCGTCACATACGTGGCTAGGTTTCCTGCGCAGAGACGCGTTTGAAAGTGTCGATGTGCTACGGCCCCGAGGTGGCGGACCCGGGACAGCACCGGCGGCGCCAGCTCGCCGCAGATGATCACGCCAGCGGTGGGGGTGGTGACCTGGAGGCCGAGGTGACGACGACTTCGACGACGATGCTGTTGCCCCACAGACAGGCGCAGGAGATGTCGGCGATGGTGTCGGTGCTGGCGAGGGTCGTGGCCGGCAGCGCCGCGGCGACAACGGCGTCGTCTCTGAAGAGGCCCGCCGAGGGGGAGGCCTCCATGGAGAAGGCGTGGAGGCCGTTCAGAGAGCTCGCAGGCGCTGCCGTGCCGTCGCCGTCGACGACCTCTCCTTTTCTAGCCGGTACTAACACAACATCATTACATGACATGCATCTCCATATCTCCGCGTGGATCCACGCATCAAAGCAGAACGTGCCTTCTCAAGGTCTCTAACTGTGTTAGTAGCTGAGCTACCAACTGTGATCCAGTATAGATTTTAGGCGGCTTATAGCATAGGTTAGATATCATATATGATTAGTAAAAGCTAAAAAGCTAAAAGATGAGGTAGATCTGTTTTTGCAGTCTATTATTAAGGAAAATTACCTAGTATTTATCAAACAATCTCTTTTAAAAAGTTGCGATCACTTTTCAGTCCAAAAGCTAAAAGAATCTTTTTCAGAAAAGTTATAGATTCTCGAATACCATGCATGCATGTTCGAGAGAGGCCAAAAGAAAAACTAATACAGGTGTTAAACAAAGGACCATGCCAACGACTCAGCACATTTCTTTTCTTCTTCTTCTTCTTTAAGTGGCGAGCATGTTTCATCCTTGCAAGCTCAGTTCAAGCGCAAAAAATGAACTCAGCAACTCCATCTGAGCAACAAGAACTAGAGAAAGTCATTACTGATTTGCAGTGTTTGCTCGTAGGATAGGTAGAATTTCGTATGTTCTTTGCATGGATAATTCAAGCAGCTTAGTAGTATCTTCTGTTCTTTTTTTTTCTTGTTGTTTCGAACATCGATATAGTCTACAGTACATGCATTTGACCGCTGCCTTTTCTTCTTATATGCTAGTAAAAGTTAATAAAAGCGTAATGATACGAAAGAACTTTTGATGATAAATATACCAATACTATTTGTATGTGACAAGTCTAGGTAGTTTTGTCTACATCAGTGATCAAAGTTTTCAAAGGTTGATTGCAGGTATTGTGAGGCAACAACTATCTGAGAAAAATTAGATGCTCAAACTTGAGCCTCCCATATGCATGCGTCAAACATGTGTTTCTCACCACCTACGAGACAAAAACAGAGGAGCACGGTGTCCAAATTAGAAAGTTTGGATCTTAGGACCTGCCAAAAGCATCAACTCTACATTTTCCACTGTTTCATTAGTATAGTTTCTTGTCTTTCGGTTTCCTTTTTCCAGCACGTAATATATGATCTTTTCCTTTTCTAGAACGTTTGTTTCCTTTTCCTTAATTCCAGGATATTTGTTTCCTTTTTTTTGAGATGATGCTGGAGGTGGGGGAGATCTGTTGTGGGCCATAGGGATGAGTTAGACATATTAAACAATGGCCATCGGATGTGGGTGAGTAAAGCTGAGGAAAGATCTGAGAGGTTAATTTTGATGGAGGCAAGTTTTTGGGGACGTTTCGCTGGGTGCATGAAGGTTAGGCCATCTCTAATGGGGTGTATTATTTGGGGTGGACGTAGAAAAGAATGCTTAGGTGCATTATAAAGGAGTATAGATTCTTTCACATCATCACACTAAGCTAGATGGTGAAAAGTCACTGGTTAGAGATCGGGAAGAATCTGTGACTTGTTAAACACTTGATAGTAATCATCTAACATTCTTCTCCTAATCGATCTCCTCTGTTTCTGTGACGTGTGCGCAGACTACAGAGCAACGCCTGGGCTGTACTCGCCTGCGTCTGCGGCGGCGTCCTCATCGCAGCACCGGGCCGCAGCCGCCGACGAGGAGCTTCCCTTGCCGTCTTGTGCTGACCCCCGAGTCGGCGAGAGCACGCCGAGGAAGCGGTACAGGGGTGTGCGGCAGCGGCCGTGGGGGAAGTGGGCGGCGGAGATCCGGGACCCGCACAAGGCAGCGCGCGTGTGGCTTGGCACCTTCGACACCGCCGAGGCCGCCGCGCGGGCCTACGACGACGCCGCGCTCCGGTTTCGCGGCAGCCGCGCCAAGCTTAACTTCCCCGAGTCCGCCACCCTCCCGCCGCCACCGCCCCAACAGCCTCCAGCGCCAACAATGCCGCCGCCAGCGCCGCGGCCGGAGGAGCTGCTGGAGTCGCAGGCTCTCTCCGGTGGGGACTCCTACTCCCGGTACGCCAGGTTCTTGCAGGGCGCCGGCGAGCCGGCCCTGCCCGGTGGCTCGTCGGGGACGCCAAGAACGCTAGCGTCCCCGGTGCTCTACAACTTCGGAGGCGAGGGCGAGGCCGCGAGCTACCTCTGGCAGCCGGAGAGCGGCGGCGGGAAAGGATAACCTCCGGTGACTTCGCCAGCGGCGTGGGCGAGCTACGGCTTGTATCCTCCGCAGGAGCGGCGGGATCCGTCGGGTTGATCTGATCGGTGTCCGACTGTGAACGAACCGCCGCCGTCGCTAACAGGTGGGGCCACCTTTCTCAGGCCGGCACGTCACTAAACCTGACAGATACTGACGAGGAAAAGAAAATTCAGTCAACCGAAGTCAACATCGCATGCCAAGTCGGCGGTCAACACGTTCAAACGGCACGGGGTCACGGACGGCACAAAACGGCAATGGATTGGAAATCCCAACTCGAGAAATTCTCGTACGTATTGAATGTGAGGTGGCATTATAAAGAGAGGATGTGCTTCTATTCATTTTTATTTAAAAAAATAGATGAATATTAAAATATAAATAAAAGTTAGATAGTTATTATTATTCTTTTCGTTTGTTTCGAGATTTGTGCAACTTGTCACTACTCGGTGAGTGAATAAACCTAAAGCTCTTCTACGATACACTTTCAATATCGACAATTCATTCCTTTCAATCCAATGGAAGAGATTAGTCGGTATTTATTTATATTCTCTTTGGTAGTAGAGAATACACTGAACAAATCAATAAATATATCTGCTTTCTACTCTTCAGCTTATACTATTTGTATAACACACTGTAAAAATTTTCTAACCTACTTAGATGGCGTTGCTTGGAGTTCAATATCACTGCCAATCGAAATGATGAGTCTGATTCCATCTATCCAAACAAGCCTTGTAAGGTTAAAGGCTTGTAACCCGTGCTATCTTCCAATATCGAACCATTGATTCTTTTAGACAGATTGTCTTGTTTACATGTACCGTTCGTGAACTTTGGGTGGAGAAGGGTTAGAAATAAATTAAAAGCGATTTGTAGATTTTTATGTTCTATTTGGAACGGCTTTAACTTTAACTTCTCTCATCTGAAAGCTGAAAGTTGTTTCAAATGGCTAGCTTCTCTGTAGCCATAAGCCAAAAATCAACAGGCCGTTTGTACTAGATGAAGCTGAAAACCGAAAGCTAAACTGGGGTAGCTTCTCACGATTTCAGCGGGTTAGGGTTCTAACTTTAGTACTAAAGTTCAAGAAAATTACCCCTCTACCAAGTATAAAATTCCAAACCCCACACCTCTCACTCCCATTTCTGACCTACACCCCTCACACATATAAAAACTGAACTAAAAGTTAGACTACCGAACACCAAATTTCTTCAACCCAACCATTCAGTCGTGCAGCCCTTCAATCGAAAGTTGCTTTTAGAAAAGCTACGAACATGCCAAATTGAACCATAGCATTACCAAATCGTGGTTCAAGGCATGGCCACACTCCCTTGTTGCTGGCTGTATAGATTTGTGGCTCGAATCTAAAGCCTAAATTCGGCGTAATTGGTACCATCTTCTTTTTATGCTAAGTTCCCGTTTAAAACTTGGGATTATTCATGGCACAAGAGGACAAAGGGGTGTGGAACAGTTAGGGGGTGAAAACGGGACGGATAGTTCCCGTCCGATCCGGAGCCTGATCCGGGAAGAAATTCAGATATCGGGTCGAATTCGGATCCGGATAGTTGAAAACGGATATCAGATCGGATTCGAAGCGTACAATATACGAAAAATGTGTGTCGAGAACCGGATATCGGATATTTGCTAATTTGGCTATCTGGATTTCATACAGTCATTCGGTCCCTATTCCCCAAGCTTATCGCCTTTTGGTCTCCCATTTGCCATTCGGTCCCAAGGCGCAAGCCGCCCCATTTGCCATTCACTCAGATTTGAAATTCCCCTCTCCGGCAGGCGCTCCAACTCCCTCCGGCGTCGTCTCCCCTCCCAACCCGCGCTCCGATTCCCCCGGCGGTGTCTCCCCCGACCCGCGCTCCGACTCCCCCCAACGGCGTCTCCCCCCGGCTTGCGCTCCGTCTCCCCTAGGCGGCGTCACCCCTCGGCCCACGTTCCAACTCTCCTCGGCGGCGTCTCCCCCGGGCCAGCGCTCTGACTCCCCGCCGCTCGCCTTCACCAGATCGCATTCCAGCTGCGGCACTTGCAGATCCTTTGGCAAGATTGTTGGAAGAAAGGTATCCTTTGGGCAAGCATATCCTCTTATACATTTGTTTGTAGCAAGAATTTTTTCCTCTGGTGTGTAACGGTGATACTTTGGAGTCTCGTCACATGATGCACATGGCCACCAAAAAAAACTGTTCCTAAAAACTTGCTGTGGAAGATTCATCATATTTCTGTATTAAGGGACATGAAAATGATACATTTTAGGACATTCATCACATTTCTGTGTTGAAGGGGACAAAAATGTGATAATATCCTTTACTTGCATCATGTATTATCTTATCTGTGGGACAATTTCGTTTCACATGATATGAAACAAAATAAAGAACCGCCTTCATTTTTCCTAATTAAAAGTTCTGAATTTAGACAAAGGATTTTTTTGAATCTGGTTGATGCAATGTTGTATTTTAGAACCCTAGCTCAAAGGTTTGGTCTATGTGGAAGATATGCTTTTGCTAACTGTTCGTTATGTGTTCACCTGCAATCCTACATTAGTTACAAGAGCTTGGTTGATGGTTAAATTTCTTTGTGTTATAAGATGATTAATGGTTAAATTTTGAGCTGTTTTCACAACAACATTCCTCTCACCAGATCCAACTTATTTTTGGTTGCTTATTAGTGCGTTGATTCATACTTTTTTGGTGGGTTTACATCAATAATGCTCTGTGATCAGGTACCATATGAGAGTAAAAGCTGCTTAGCTCTATTATCGCACACCTTCTGGTCGCAACTCATAGCTTGCAAGCTCACATAAATTCCTGGCCATAAGAGTTTGGGCCTGGAGAAGTGGAAGCATAAGTTGAGAACCTTCTGATTATTTTTTTGGTTATGAATGACAGGTGATGGCCTCCTGGAGAAACAGATGACCTCCTGGAGATCTTTTTGTTTGCGTTGATATAGAGGAGCCAGCAGATATGAAAAGGGATGGCATCAACTTGTATTCAGCTATGTCAATTAGCTACATTGAGGCTATTTTGAGTACCGTTAAAAAGGTAAATTCGTTCTCATTATGGTCATCAAGTGTAATCTTTATTTTCAGTTATAGTTCATTGCCTTTCTTCAATAATCAACTATTTGGTTAAATATCTGAAGCTTCGCGCTTCACTCAATAACTGGAGAATGGAAACAAGTAAAAATTGAGCCTTCAAGTATTTTGTTATCATAAATTGGACTGTCAACTATATTGTTATCTTTGGTTCGCGATTAAAGCATCATCCATTGATAAGATACAAGAACATTAAATAAAACATAGCATATTTACTTATTTAGGTTGACAATTATTTTCTCCGAGATGCCATATAATTTTGAATGTCCAGAACTTTTGTATACCTTCATGTTCTACAGCTAGTTAATCGTATTTCTGGACACTATTTCATGACTAGTGATCTATTCCTGAAACCTCTGTTTTTTTTTCTTTATACTGGCTCACTAGTCCTTTTACTGCCTCTAATTGGCTCATCAAGTCTCATGTATCATCTATCTAGCTTTTGCGTTTTATTTGCTACTGCTTATAGACCGGGCAATAAGGACTAGATTTTATTTTCAAAAATTTTATCCACTGGTAGCACTGCCTTTTCCATGTATACATTATCCGTATATCTTTATCCGTTTCTGACCCGAATCCGTCACGTACCCGTCCCGTGTCCGTATCCCGAATAACCCGGATTCGTATCTGTGTCCGACTAGCCCGTATCCGGTTCCGAATATAAGGAAAAAATAGGTTAAGATACGAAAAGAGCGATATCTGCTCGTATCCGACCCGTTTTCACCCCTAGAAGCAGTGGAGCCACGACCTGACAAAAGGCGATCGATACATCAAACTGTTCCAGCCAGATTGTTTCATAGTTGAAACCGCCCATTAGTCTTAAACCTGACAGCAGGAGTGACAGTCTGTGTGGCATATTCATTGAGCTGGCTCACCGTACACATCGGGAACAAACTGGGAAGCTTTCGCTTTTTTTCCGCTGGCCCAAAATATTTTTGCAAATTTAGCATTCGCTTAAACAAAAATTGTATATCTATTCTTTTCCCAGCGGCGGTACCAACGGCATTCACCTACCGCACTCTTCTACCGTAGCATGTGCCACGTGTCGCATCTCCCTCCTTCTACGATTAAGAAGAGGCTAAATTTGAAACTTTGTTCGGACAGAGAATTCGATTAAATATGAAAAAAAATGCAAAGTGACCGATTTGGCCTAACCTTCCAAACTGGGTTGCTCAAGTATGCAACCCAGTAATTGTGTTTTCATTAGTGTTACCGGACTCACGAGTCTGAAATAATTTTGCCTCATTGACACGTGTTGCAGTGTCGATGCGTGTCTTAGTCGGTTTGACACGCATCTGACACTTCCGGCCAATGCTTGCTGGCTGTCACAGAAGAAACATGTTTCCTTGGTGAGGAGTGTCGGGGAGCTGAGAAGGATGATTTTTTTTTGATAATAGAGTGAGAGGAATCTTTTCTGGCATCATCTATACTCAATTATAATGCACCTAAACATTCTTTTCTACGTTCACCCTAAATAATGCACCTCACTAGAGATTATCCAACCTTTATGCACCCAGCGAAACGTCCCCAGAAACTTGCCTCCATCAAAATTAACCTCTCAGATCTTTCCTCAGCTTTACTCACCCACATTCGATGGCCATTGTTTAATGTGTCTAACTCATCCCTGTGGCCCACAACAGATCTCCCCCCACCTCCAGCATCATCTCAAGGAAAAGGAAACAAATATCCTGGAATTAAGGAAAAAGAAACAAACGTTCTAGAAAAGGAAAAGACCATATATTACGTGCTGGGAAAAGGAAACCGGAAGACAGGGCATTATACTAGTTTTGTAGCAGAAGCATTAGCTTTTGTATTTGCAGCCAACTTTCCCTCCTCTAGAGGGACACGAGGGTTCTAATGGGCCAAAGCCCAGCAAAAGTCTGGTCCAAACTCAAAATTTTATTTCTTTGATCTAATCCAATCCAAACCCAAAACTAAAAAGCCTATATCCAATCCCCAAATAAAGGCTTGGACTTTGATCCAAGCCATTTACATGCACAACTAACATCACTTAAATACTAATTCTACATCAATTCAGTATGGCCTGGTGATATCAATTTAGTAAAAAAAACATAGGTTTGTGCCTAGCCCAATCTTGCCTAGATCTAATCCAAATATCTATGAATCTAAAATGAGTTCAATTCATTTGTAGTTTTAGTCCGGCTTAGTCCAAAAGTTTGGACCGATCCAAGCCCATTAGCACCCAAGAGGGATAGTGGGATCTTCATGGACAAGAAGTGGACAAGGGGATGATGCAACACTTTATATCTGCTTATATGGATAAATTGATAAGAGAGATCTTGTGTGGCTAAAATGATGTAAAACATATGTTGCATACTCATAATAGTAGTAAGTACTTAATTTTTATAATAAAACTAATTATATTATATGAATCCTCAAATCCTATTTTTTTAGAACTTGCCCAATGGGACACCTTGTGTCAGTGTCGAACTAACACTGGTTTTCATACCCTGGTCATAGCTAGTAGGTGCACTTTTTCATTCTAGGGGTTGCTGACTCAATAACCTTAGTGTCAGGACCCGAATCCACCGATTTGAACCCACTGTGTTTAGCGCACTAGTCCCAGGATCAGCGCTAGTGCACACAGCTTAACATTGGTAATATCACATCATACACAACGATAATTAATAATAAGACTCCATTTATTGATATAACTAAGTGTATGATCTTATGACCAACTTACATTATTAAGCCACACAGGACTAGACTTGAAATATAAACTAAGAAATATACAGCGAAAAATAGAAGACGTAGATGACTCATCAGTTCACCACAGGCAACTGACAAGGCTCAGACCCTAACGACTCGTGTCCTCCTGGAACTCCTCCAATAAAGGTGTAGACTCCTCAACTGTTGATTATGGGTGTTGGCAAGGGTGAGTACATAAAGCACTGAATAAGTTGTGTACAAAATGCAATTCTAGGTAATTATATGCAAGGCTTATTCCAAAGGAAAAGCTATTATGGCTATTTTGCAATAAGCATCATTTATGAATGAATACAATTAATAGATTGTAAAGATAGTAAAATAAATAACAATAAATAATAATTTTAGCATTTATCAAGTGAACCAAGTTTCCAATCCTAAGTCAAGTTTCATCCTTCCACATGGCCACCTGCCATCCCATCCAGTTTCCATTTAATTAAAATAACCCTTGACTGTAATTCCCGAGCTATGCTCAATAGCACGAGCACGGCTATCCGAATAGATTTACACTCTACAGAGGTTATGCACTTTATCCACATGATACAATCATACACCACAGAGGCGAGTGATTATAACAAAGCCTTTACAATGTCATGTCTTAACCCAGTACTATCAGCTGAGGTTTCAACACTGAAGGGCTAAACCACCACAACAGGGCCCCTCTCTTGCACCATGTGAGTATCCTCCGTAAACCCGGACCCACACCACCACAAGCAGTACTAACGCTAAGACATTGTAAATTAATCAGCTAGGCTATCATATACCAGACATGTGGTTGCATAATTGACTCAGGTCAAAGGCTTGCAAAGTTAAGTCCTTAGGGTGATCGAAGCAAGACTTCCACATACCCTCTGCCCATCGGGCCCACCTTGGCACACTTGCCCCTTGCCACTTGCCCCGATCTAAGTGATTATCACCCCAGTTGATTACCAAGCACCACGTGCCATCAACAATTCAACATTATTGTGTGACCTCCTCGCCACTACAACTCAATCTCATTGTGTGACCACATATGACACACAAGTTCATAACATTATTCTATATTCCATTAGTCAAGATTAAACATTAATGATTAATGTACATGTGATGACGTGGCATGGCTAAGCAACTAACACGATCTAACCTTCCATGTTGATTTTAGTATTAACCAACTATAGTGATCCAATCTAGGGTGACAATAGATCATGGCATACAAATGACTAGGTAGGGTATAAATCAAATTGGTAGATTAACTAGATCCCAATTTAATTTGAAATAATTGTATAAGTGAAATAGTATGCAATAAAGTAAAACAATATAGCGATTTTATAAATATGGGTTCAATATGATCAAAGCACAACTTTCCTTGGCAAAGGTCATGTTCTTGCTCTGGAACTTGATTTTGGGTCAATGGATCCTCCTCTGAAGCGTTGCACAATTCAATGTCTCCGCAAACCGGAAGAGAAAAGAAAATAAATACCAAAATAGAGAGAAAATGAACTCCAAAAACAAATAAAATTCACCTTTAAATAGATCTCATTTTTACAATTTTTTAGAAATTTGAATCACCTCAATCGGAGCTCGTATGAGGGAGAACGGGCTCTCCGAAGATTCAAAAATCTAAAAATCAGAAAATTGAAAATCAAATAATACTCCGAATTATTTTTAAAATGAAAAAACGTTTTATTGCGTCATACTGACGTCTTGCCGATGTCAGCTCTGCCCAAACCAATTGCGTTGCGCCACGTCACCATGGTCCATGGACTTGGTCCACGGTTTAGATCTGGTCCACCGTGGACCCGGTCCATGACTCCTCGGTGCTTGATGAGGACATCAACCCGAAGGATACGACCGCTGCCACTATTTCCCCTCCGGCTGCGACATCTTCATCGCAAAAAGGCCTTAATCCGGAAGCTCAGCCTTTCAAGGCCAAGACAAAGAACCAGCACCTCAAGCACACACGTCAAGGACAGCCCACACGCCAAGGAAGACTCGTTTGGAAACCCAAGATGCCAAAAAAACCGGTTCGGCCATCCAGCAGCACGCCAACTTCAAATGGGTGTAACTCGGGCTCCCGGACTCCGTTTTTGGCATGTGACCAACCGTTTGAAAGCTTAGGTGATAAGCTTTCCAATAGATCTAGCCTCACCTTCCAATTCGCTCCAGATAGACAAGGACATGCAGAACAATATCATGGGCCAAATCTGTCAGGTGCTGCGTCACCGTATTTTTGGGCCCATGGCCTATGCGTAAGGGTTGCGTGGTGGCCGACCCTATTTTGGGCACCCCAAGTCTGGTCTCTACCCTATATAATGCCCCTGCCGTCATACTTTGGGGTTGAGGTTTTGTTGTGTTTAGGTAGACCCCATGTGCGTCCCTCCGTCTTGCGTGTGTCGACTAGACCACCCGAGTTGAGAAACATAACCTCACTCTTGTTTCCTTGAGATTATTGGATTGAAATTGCTATCACCTTGTTCTTGCATGTTCTTGGTTGCAGCAGGTACAAGGATCGATCGGATCTTTGATTCGGTTGATCGCCTCGTGTGGTGACGTTGCGATTGTTGGGTTGCTGATCTTGTGGTTCATCGTATCGTTCTCATCAGAAGATCGGGACAACCCTAGTGCACATCAGGTGGTATCAGAGCAATGGTTGCCTGGTAAGAACACCCTTATCCTTGTTTAGTTCATCTTGTTCGTCCTAGAGTCCAGAAAAATAGCCCAAAAAATATATATGTTCATCGTGTATTCGATCTAATCCGAGCCCCCTTTTAGCCTTTACTATTACTACCTAGTTTATTTCTTGTTGAATTTGCGTTGCATCGTTGTGTCGTTGCTGGTCTTAGAGTTTGATCTTTAGAGTTTCGAGTTCTATTCACGTTTTTGTCACAGCATCGTGTTGTTCGTGCGGCTATTTGTGCTACCATCTTCATTCCGCAAAACCAAGAGCCTTCCACCAGAATGCTCCAAATTCCATCACGCAAGATCAAACCGAGAGCCTTCCACCAGAACGCCCCAAATTCCATCACGCAAGATCAAACTGAGAGTCTTCCACCAGAACGCCCCAAATTCCATCACGCAAGATTGAACCGAGTAGCCCACGTCATCCCCAATCAACTCGGTTCTTTCCTTCCAATCCGTGTTCCACCAAAACTCACCGAGGTTTTCCATATATAGCCAAACGCATCCACCTTTTCCCTCCAAATATAGCGCGCATCCAGTGGTATCCAAACAGAGAAGGAATTGAGATCCTCCTCCTTGCCATATCTACCTTTTCCCTCCAAATATAGCGCGCATCCAGTGGTCATTGCCATATCCATATCAAACCGTGCAAGCCTTTCCTTCCATAAAAAAAACAAAAGAAAAAAAAGGAATCTGAGCCAAACCATCTCTCTGCTCTCTCTCCACGCCATCTTGCTGCACTTGACAATCCATCAAATTTTGGTGCACAGATCAAATTTTAGTCATCAGAAGATCAGGACAACCCTAGTGCACATCAGTGCTCGTGCCCGCTACACGGCGAGGCGCGATTGGCTACAACGAGCGGCTCGATCCAATCCGCAAAAGACAAATCGGATGGCCCCAGATCACGCGCAACTTGGCGACATCTCGGCTGATCGATCTAATCCAACGGTTCACCTTAACGGTTTGGTTCACTGTTGACGCGGCGACGTGGCTCGATCCCAGACGTTCGCTCCTGATCTGATGGTCAGCAAAGCTTCAATCGGCGATGGCGGCACGACGACGATGTCTTCACCGGGCCTAGGGACAACAACCTTGGCGATGGCGACACGACGGCAAAACAACGATGTAAACCCATAGATCCGACGTGTCTTGAAGCGGGGTCCTCAGATCTGTCCTCAAAACTAACGAACGATCACCGAACGGCGACGAAACGCGGCTAAACCTACGGTGGCACGGCGGAAAACAACGATGAGCCCTCCTGTGCTAACCACGTCGATTTTTGCAAAAGCGCTCCGACGAAACGATGCGGCGGCTAATGGCGAATCTTGGGTGACCCTCCATAGCTTTTATAGGGGTATAGGGAGGCGTGCAAACGACGAACACGGACTTCGAGTCCGACGGCGACACAGTGGCGTGATTCCGAGTTCTCCGCGAGCACGACAATCCACAGCCGTCCGATGGCGATCCAACAGTCACGAAGACTGCTGACGCGACATGATCAGATCCGCTCCTTCCAAAACCAATGGCACGATCAAATCTTTCCTAATCCAATACAACGCAAACTCCACCGCTTGATCTTGCTCCGACGATTCGTAGGTGCTAGGGTTTCCAATCCAATCTGCATCGTTCGATCGCGATCTGATGAGCGACGACTAACCTTCTAGAAGACGGGCCGTCGGGATAGGCCCCGCGCACGCACAGTACTTGGGCTCGGCCCAGTACTGTTTATACGAGATTTTTGCTGATTTTTCAATTAAAATAATTACAAAAATTACTTTAGTTAGTTTTAAGCAACAAAAACACTAGGAAAAATCCAAGAAAATTCTCAAAAATACTTCGAGACATTTTGAACTCAAATAAAATATTTTTAGCAAAACTTTAAATTAATTATATATATATATATAATTATTTTTCTCCAAAAGGCCAATATACTTAATTTGAAACAATTCCAAATAAAATCCAGAAAAATCCAACAAATCCAGAAAATTCACAAAATGCACAAATAACACTAAACAATAATAAGGCAAATTTGTGGGATGTTACACTTAGGTTAATGTCTCTAAAAGGAGATTATTTATCCAAAAAAGGTTATAATTGGACAAGTTCCAACTTTCTTAACCCAAGGTAATAACTCAGATTATGATCATTGTTATCACGGCGTCACCTAGGCACTGCCTAGGCGTCCCAACGGCCGAAGGGGAGCATCATGGCCGCCTGGAGACCGCCAGGCGACCACCTGGAAGTCGAGGCGTCACGGCGGCTTGCCTAGGTGTCTGAGACAGGCGTTGCGGTGGCCGATTGGACTGCAGGCAGGGTGATAAGAGGACGTGAGTCACGGGCCAAATTGCGTGGAGAGGATGGGAGGCCGGGTAACCTAGAGCACCACCGCCAGGCTCGCCAACTTCATCGCGCCGATAATCCCCCTTCGCCTCCCACTCCCCCTCCACCTCTGCTGTCGTCCCTGAAAGTTCAAGCTCCATTAAGTTGGTTTTGGTGTTAATGGCAAATCTAATATTGAGATTAACTCTTTTGATAATCATAATATTGATTAGTCTCAATTGTTAAGTAATGACAAATCTTTTATAAGACTAACTCTTTTGTTGAGCTTAACTCTCATTAGCCTCTTTTGGATGAAAAGATGGAAATATGAAAGGTATGCATTCGAGTTCATATTATCATATTTTGTTGCATTCTTTGATGTCAAATATGTTATGATTTTATTGATAAATCTAAATGTGAGACTAACGTGTTTATTGAGTATATTTTTGAATAGTCTCATGAAAAAGAAAAATGGAAATCCAAAAGGGATGTATCAAATGCAACTTTATTATTTCTAGATACATTCCTTGGATTCAAGACAAATGGTGAACTCCACTATAGTTTTAACCTTAATATGTGTATTTTGTTTCCAACTCCACATATACATGAATGCACACATTTAGGGGGAGTTCATGCTTAATCTTGAAATTTCAATAGTATTGATCTAATCCATCTTTCTATATTAAGGATCATTACTTTGAAACAACCATTTGAGTATATTTAACTTGTGTAGTTGTAGTATACTCATGGCAATATAGGATAAACTCCAAAGCAATCAAAAATTGAATATGTGCATATTGATTTAAGTTCAATTATTTTCATGCACACATCTAACGGAGTTTAGTCTATAATTAATGGTCTTAAGAGTATTGATCCCTTTCCACCACTCCATATAAATTGGATCATTACTTTTAGATTCCATCGAATTGAGTATATGAAACTTGTGTAGTTAATATATACTCATGACAATTTAAATACAATTTAAATTATGTTCGGTTGCCATTCAATCAATAAAGAACTAGTCATGTGTTGATGGTTCACTTTGTTGATCCTAGCGCAATCGAAAGTTCTTGTGTATATGAAGCATTAGTTGCATTAGAATACTCAAGACATAATTAATCTTTCAATCATTTGTCTTTGAGTTGTGGTCAATCATCAAAAGAAAAGATCAAAGGATCTTGGGAGCATCCATTATGTGTTAATGGAGTGCAATGATGATTGAGAAAATCATGTGTTTTGGACTAACACTTTCAATAAGTTTGAAATAGGTTAAGTGCAAGGTTGAGATGGATGAATGGGACAAGGACGTTATCATGTGTTGATGAGCATCAAGAGAGGATCCCGAAGCTAAGACAAGGGGAGTTCATCATGTGTTGATGAACAAGACGAAGATCCTGACTTGGTCTAAATATCTATGGTTGATTAAATCTTTAAAATGGGTGGATATTGTAACCCTCGTGATAAGCTTCGCATAGAATCAAAAATCACTTAAATCGGAGTTCGAGTAAAAAATTATGAGTGTTTTAGTGCTTGGACCAGTGGTAGCACCACCCCTAGTAGGGCAGATGGGCGGTAGCACCGGCCCGAGTGGTGCTACCGGCCGAAAGGGTGGTGTAAAAAGTCCAGAATGCATGTTTTTAGCCCGAGAAAAAGAAAAAAGGCCCGGTGACACCGCTCGAAGCCCGGTAGCACTGGATTTTCTGAGTAACAGCTAGTTTTTCTAGCCGTTGGCCTAGAGGCTGGTGCTACCGGCCCTAGTAGGCGGTAGCACCGGGTTTACTGCACTTTTTGCCCATTTTGCCACCCAACGGCTAGTTTTCTTTGGGGAGGCTATAAAAGGAGCCTTGGGGCTAGCATTTGGGTATTGCTGACCTTGGGGAAGGTTTGTGGGAGTTGTGTGCATGTGTTGCTCTCTTCCATTTGGTTTTTGAGCTAAGAGTGAGCCCTATTTGCATGTGTTGCATTTAGGAGAGGATTGAGAGCCTCTTGTCAATGTGTTGCACTTGAGGAGAGCCTTGTGCATGTGTTGCACTCGGTGATCACCATTGTACATGTGTTGTACTTGGTAGAGCTCAAGTTAGAGGGCTTGGCTTGTTACTCTTGGTGTTTGCCGACACCTAGACGATGTGTGGAGGCGTCATGCACGGTGACCTTCTTAAGGAGATTGTGAGAAGGCCTGGCAAAGTTGTGAAGGTCGGAGCTCACCTACCCGGAGCGGGAAAGAGCTACCACTAGTGCAATCGAAGCGAGTGCTCAATTCATAGAACCGGTCCAAAGATGTTTGGGCTAGCCTCAACGTGGATTAGGGGAGACCGTCAAGTCTCCGAACACCACGGTAAAACATCGGTGTATCTCTTTGTGTTTTCTTTCAATTCTCTATTTACATTGTTACAATTTACATTCCTACAATTAAATTGCTTGATTATCTTTAGAATTATATATTCTTGAGTAGAGACATAAATAGCTAGTGCACTTAATGAGCTTAGTTGATTTAGGCTTTAAATTGTCAAAATCTTAGTTTATCGTTTCTGCATCTATTATCATTTAGATTTTGACATAAGGGTACTTAGGCGAGACTTTAATCATAGAAGAAATTTTTATAGCCGCCTATTCACCTCGCTCTAGTCGCCATCCTCGATCTTACAACCACATGCAAGATTGCAAATGAGCGATTATCACTGCACGCTGCATCGCGCCACCACCGCCTCCCCCTCCTGAAAGTTAAAGCTCCATTAATTTGATTTTGTTGTTAATGACAAATATAATATTGAGACTAACACTTTTGATAATCATAATATTGATTAGTCTCAATTGTTAAGTAATGATGAATATTATAAGACTAACTTTTTTGTTGAGCTTAACTCTTATTAATCTCTTTTGGATGAAAAAGATGAAAATATCAAAGGTATGCACTCAAGTTCATATTATCATATATTGTTGCATTCCTTGGATATAATATTCATTATCATATCGATAAATCCAAATATGAGACAAACTCTTTTATTAAGTATATATTTGATTAGTATCATCTCATTGAAAATAATGAAAATCCCAAAGGTATCCATCAAATACCACTGTATTATTTCTAGATGCATTTCTTAGATTCAAGATAAAGGATGAACTTCACTGTAGTCTCAATCTTAAGATGTGCAAATGTTTTCAATTTCATATATACATAAATGCACACATTTAGGGAGAGTTCATGCTTTATCTTGAAGTTTCAATAATATTGATTCCTTTCATCCTTGCCACACATTTTAAGGATCTTTACTTTGAAACATATCATTGAGTATATAAAACTTATGTAGTTATAGTATACTCACGTCAATATAGGATAAACTCCACAGAAATCTCAAATTTAATTTGTGCATATGGGTTCAAGTTCAATTATATATGCACACATTTAAAAAAGTTTATTCTATATTTGATGGTCTCAATAGTATTGATCCCTTTCCACCATTCCATATCAATTGGATTATTACTTTGAAACTCATCAAATTGAGTATACGAAGCTTGCGTAGTTGAAATATACTAATAACAATTTAAAATTAATTTAAATTGTGTTCGATTGTAGTTCAATCATCAAAGAACTAGATCAACGGATCTAGACTATTCATCATGTGTTGATGGTGTGCCTTATTGATTAAGGACAATCGAAAATGCTTGAGTATATGAAGCTTTAGTAACACTAATATACTCAAGACAAATATAAAATTTCATTCAATTGATTTCGGTTGTGGTCAATCATCGAAGGAGTAGATCAAGGGATCTTGGGACATCAATTATGTGTTAATAGAGTGCATTGATGATTGGAACAACCATGTTTGTCGGGCTAACTTTTTCCTTGAGGTTGTGGATATGGGTTAAGTCCAACGAGATGAAGACTTTGGATGACAACATGTGTTGATGGCCATCAAGTCAAGTTTGGGACAAAGAATGTCCTCATGTGTTGATGAGCATCAAGAATAGATCTTGACGAGAAGGGAATTTCATCATGTGTTGATGAATAAGACATGGACTCGCACTTGGAGAGAGGTTGATCGTTATCAATAAAAAGCTCCAAGTGGATGTGCACAAGGCAAAGGTATAACTAGCATAGGACTAAGGATGTGTTCCTAGTATTTTACCGATCTCGGTATTTGGTTGGGAGATCGGGTTGCTAGTATAGGTTGCCGTACTATTAAGAGGGGTCAAGTCTTATAGCTTGAGTCAGATCATGTGTTGATGGCTCAATCCCGTGTGCACTAGCTCACCTCTTGATTTGTTTTTTGCATGGTGCAATTATTTGCGCATGTGTTCTCCAAATAATAGTAGCTCATGCTTGCTATCTTATTAACTTGATTCTTTGCATGGAGCTAAATATTTACGAATATGTTTTGCAAATAGTTGTAGCTCATTCTTGATGTTGATTTGCAAATGTGTTTTGCAATTTAAGCTCAAGATTATTTATCTTTGGAGCATGTGAATAGAGTTTCCAGATGTGTTTTGCAAATGGCTAAAGATCATGTGTTGATGATCACATGGCTCAAAGATGTTATCTTGATTGTTCTTTATTGCATAATGGTATTTGCGAAATGTGTTTTGCAAAATATGTTGAAGTTCATGCAAGAATCCGTCTTAGCATGTGACTAGAGTTTGCAAATTGCTAGAGATCATATGTTGATCATCACATGGCTATGTTTGAGTTCATAAGTGTTCTTTGTGCTTTTGTTTGCATGGATTTGTTATTTGCAAATGTGTTTTGCAAATAAGCTGATATTTATGAATTTGGTCTCCGAGCATGTGACTAAAATTTGCAAATGTGTTTTGCAAATTATTTTGATCATGATTTGATCATTACATAGCTCAAGATTTAATCTTGTTAACTCTTGCTAGCTTGTAGTCACGGTATTGATCAATTCTATGTGAGGAATTTCGAGAAAATAAGATTTTAGGCTTGAGTGGTTACATTGGAGTTTTTATGATATTTGAAAATATATAGGTTGCATATATCTTAAAAAGGGTAAAATTGTAGCCCTCTTGATAAGCTTTCCATAGAGTCCAAGATCACCTAAATCGGACTTCGAAATAAAAGTTATAATCTTTTTAGTTACTAAAACAGTGGTTCTACCGATTTTAGACAGTGGTAGTACTGCCTAAGCGGTATTACCAATTCTACCTGGGCGGTAGTACGGCCCCAACGGTAGTACCACTCAAGAAGGTTGGTAGTTATTTTCTAAAAAAGTGCTTTTGAGTTGTTTTAGGGTTTAAAGAATAGTACTATCGATCCTATATAGATGATAGTATCAGGGTACTATAGCAACAACTAGTTTCAATACATTTAATGTTCAGAACTGGAGCTGTATAGATTTGTGGCTCGAATCTAAAGCCTAAATTCGGCGTACTTGGTACCATATTCTTTTTATTCAAAGTTTCCGTTTGAAACTTGGGATTATCCATGGCACAAGAGGACAAAGGGGTGTGGAGCTGGAGCCACGACCTGACAAAAGGTATTTGCTTTGCTTTCCTTCGATCAATACATCAAACGCCCATTAGTCTTAAGCCTGGCAGCACGAGTGGCAGGCAGTGTGGCATATTCATTGAGCTGGCTCACTGTACACGTCGAGAACAAACTGGGAAGCTTTCGCCTTTTTTTTCGGCTGGCCTAAAATGTTTTTACAAATCCAGCTTTCGTCTAAACGTAATTGTATATCTAGTCCTTTCCCAATAACAGTACCGACGGCAGTCACCTATCATAGCATATGACACGTGTCACATCTCGCTCCTTTGCAGTTAAGAAGAGGCTAAATTTATAACTTCGTTCAGATAGAGACTTCGACTAAATATGAAGAAAAAAATTTGCAAAGAAACCAATTTGACCGAACCTTCCAAACTGGGTTGCTCAAGTATGCAACCCAGTAATTGTGTTTTCATCAGTGTTACTGGACTCACGAGTCTGAAATAATTTTGCCTCGTTGACACGTGTTGCAGTGTCGATGCGTGTCTTAGTCGGTTTGACACGCATCTGACACTTCCGGCCAATCCTCGCTGGCTGTCACAGAAGAACATGTTTCCTTGGTGAGGAGTGTCGGGGTAGGGTTAACAAAATTGTTTTGCCATGAGAAATTGAGACCCTGTCTGTACCGATTTATTACAAAAATCGAACGAAAATCGCCAAAAACTGAAGGGTTTCGAAATCAAGCGGTTTGAGGAAAAAATAAAAAAACCAAAACTCAATTGGTTTTCTCGAAAAATTGACCTGCGAATTGAACTTTTTTTGCGGTCGATTTTTTGAGCGATTTTCATCAATTTTCAATCGGTTTACATAACATAATTTTTTTTGAAATTTTTTAATTTTTGTTTTAATTTAACCGGTTTACCGATCGGTTTAGGATTTCGAAGTGGCTCAATACGGTCGGCTTTGTAAACCCTAGTAGGGGGAGCGGAGAGAAGGATGATTTTTTTTGGGATAAAAGAGTGAGAAGAAGTCTTTTCTGGCACCATTTTTCAGCAGAAGCATTAGCTTTTGTATCTGCAGCCAACTTTCCCTCCTCTAGAGGGACACAAGGGTGCTAATGGGTCCAAGCCTAGCACAAGTCTGGTCCAAGCTCAAAATTTTGTTTCTTTGATCTAATCCAATCCAAGCCCAAAACTAAAAAGCCTTATATCTAATCCAATCCTAAATAAAGGCTTGGACCTTGATTCAAGCCATTTATATGCACAATTGACATCACTATAACACCAACTCTACATCAATTCAGCATGACCCGACATCAATTTAGTACAAAAAAACATAGGTTTGGGCCTGGCCCAATCTTGCTTAAATCTAATCCAAATATATATGAATCTAAAATGAGTCCAATTCATTCGTAGTTTTGGACCAACCTAGTCCAAAAGTTTAGACCGGTCCAAGCCCATTATCACCCAAGAGGGACAGTGGGACTTTCATGGACAAGGGGACGAGGCAACACTTTATATCTGCTGATATGGATAAACTGATAAGAGGGATCTTCTGTGGCTAAAATGATGTAAAACATATGTTGCGTACTCATAATAGTATTAAGTACTTAATTTTTATAATAAAACTAATTATATTATCCTCAAATCCTATTTTTTTAGAACTTGCCCATGGGACACCCGAATCCTGTGTCAGTGTCGGACTAACACTGGTTTTCATACCCTGGTCATAGCTAGTAGGTGCACTTTTGCATTCTAGGGGGTTGCTGACTCAATAACCTTAGGTTAATGTCTCTACAAGGAGTTTCTTTTCAAAAAAAGATTATAATTGGACAAGTTCCAACTTTCTTAACCCAAGGTAATAACTCAGATTATGATCATTGTTATCATGGCGCCGCCTAGACGTCCCGGCGATCGGAGGGGCGCGTCATGGCTCAGCGCCTCGCCTGGAGAACGCCAGACGGCCGCCTGGACATCGAGGCATCACGGCGGCGCGCCTAGGTGTCTGGGACAGGCGTTGCAGCGGACGACTGGACTGGAGGCAGGGGGATAAGAGGACGGGAGTCACGAGATAGTTGGTCACGGGCCAAATCGCGTGGAGAGGACGGGAGGCCGGGTAACCTAGAGCACCGCTGCCAGGCTCGCCACCTCCATCGCGCCAGTAACCCTCCTCCCCCTCCGTCTCCGTCTCTGTTGTTGCCTCGTCGCCAGCAGCTGTAGCCGAGCAGCTGCCACCCCTACCAGGTACTACGCTGCCGCCGCCTCCCCCTCCCCCTCTGCCTCCACCCTTGCTGCCGGGACCACCAGGTAACCCTAGAGCTCTGCCCATCTGCTGCCAGGCCCGCCAGAGCGGAGACAGGGAGCATGAGGTGGAGGTGGAGGTGGAGATGAAGAGAAGGCGCAGGTGCGATGCAGGAGGCCTAGGGTTGAGGGGTTTTAGGCAGGAGAGTAGGGAGAGAGACGAGGTGTAGAGGAGGGAGGAAGCCATTGGGGACAACGAGAAGAAAGCAGAGGAAGAGGAAGGGTTCAGAATTGGTGGAAGAGATGGGTCATGAGAGGGAGGGATAGGCTTCTGATGGCCTTATCCTCTAGTGCCAATCTTGCAGCACAAGTTTACGCCTTCAAAACTGATGCAGCAACTTGTTTATTTGGTCACCTAGGCGGGCTCCTAGGCGTCTAGTCGTCCAGTCGCCCCGGAGGCTGTTAGAATTAATCTTGATGTTGCTAGCATGGAATCAGTGATTGTTAGTAGTGTAGTTAGTAGTACCGAGCATGTAGGGTCATCCCTGTTTTCTAGGATCTGAGATCCACATTCTTCTCCATGTAGCATTTGTAACGTGAGTAGTATATATAAAGCAACTGATGCCCTAAGGATCAGTATGTTAGGCAAGTAGTAATCTCCACAAAATCTTTTATGGTATCAGAGCCTCTTCGATCCAATCCACTCTGATTATCAACCATGTCTACTAGTTCTAGTGCCACATCCACCTAGCCAACTCCATTGGCGCAACCTCTCAAGCTGGACTCCTTCCTACACGAGCTTTCAATCACATGATCAATGTGAAGCTCTCTCGTGAGAACCATCTGCTATAGAAGGCTCAACTTCTGCCAAACTTTAGGAGCCAACATCTGCTCGGGTACATCGATGGCAGCACAAAGTGCCCTCCATCGATGGTCAGCAAGATGACTGAAGGAGGAACTGAGGTGGTGTCAAATCTGGACTACAATGTCTGGTTCCAACAAGGCCAGCTCGTGTTGAGCGCACTCCTGTCCTCTCTAACAGAAGAAGTGCTCTCGCACGTCATCTTCCTGCCCACTGCTCGGGAGGTTTGGCTGGCATTGGAGAAGATGTTCTCCTCAAGCTCGAGGGCTCAAACCATGCAGATCCGCATGCGGCTATGTAACATTCCAAAAATTGAGTTTTGGCATGTTTAAAATTTAAAATGAATCATTTGCATTTCCCCAAATTAAATAAAGTTTAATTTGAATTTTTCTGTATGCAAAAGATTTAATTTGATTAAACTATACATTAAACAAAAGATTTCTAGTCATAGTTGGGTTCTTTATGCTCCAAAGAATTTTTCTGTAATTTTTTAGATTTTTCTAAATTTATTTGCTATATATTGGAATTTTTTGTGAATTATTAATTTAAAAAACTATTTTTAAAAAAAAAATCAACCTCGGGCCGAATCTTCCCTTCAACCCGTTCCTATTCATGCTACCCCGGACCATTCCTATTCCTCGGCCGCCTGTGTCACCAAATTTACCACACCGCTCCCCAAAGGCTTAGCTCAGCCTCCTCGCGCGCTGCTGCGCCACACGAACCCTAACCCTAGCCGTCGTCTGAGTCCGTGTGTCGCACGCCGTCGCACTCAGTTTTTTGGTGTTGCATGCCTTCCTAGGCTATTTAAGGCCCCGAGGTGCTCCGACCGAGGTTCCCCTTGTCGCGCCGCACCCGTAGCTACCCTCAACGCCGCCCGAGCTACTGCCATCGTCGAGATCAAGCTCGCTGTAGTAGCTCCGCCGCCGAAGCCACCTTCTTCCACGCCGATCTCTTCCTCCGGTGCGTCTCCACCGACGTCGTTTGCTTCTTCGAGTTCACCGCATCGCCTTCCTCCAAATCCGCAGGGTTTTGCGCTCAATCTGATTGAATTTCGCCGAAGCCTGTGTCTTCTTCCACGCGTTCGGTGGGTTCACGCCACCGTCTCCTCACCAGAAACCCCAGCTGAGCCCGTGTCATCCGCGTCATCACCTCGTGTGCCGCCACGTCAGCCAATCACTCACGTGTCCGTCCACGTCAACGCTTGCTTGTCGCCCTGGTCACCGCAGCCACGTCATCTGTGTACCGAGTGCATCGTGAGCCATGCGCAGTGCCGTAGACCCAGTCCACCAAATTTCGGCTAACGTTAGCATGACGCAATAAAAGGATTTTTCTTTAGAAAAACAATTCTGGAAAATTTTTCTATTTTCTCTAAATTCAATCTTTCGAATGCCCGTTCTCTTTCATACGAACTCCGATTGAGGAGATTCAAATTTCTAAATTTTTCTAAAATCAAGCTCTACATTCTAGTCTTTATTTATTTTCAATTTTGAGTTTGTTTGAGTCTTTATTTATTATTTATTTGTATTCGTTGCTTTCTTTTCTGGTAGACGCTAATCCCGAGGGAGCAAACGAGGAATTTGAAGATCAAAACTCATCAGTAGATCAGCAAGACATGTCATAACCTTTGATCATATTGAACCTATATTTGCAAAAGTAATTTGTTTTATACGATTGCATGCTATTTGTGTATCGATGATCAATTGTTGGGAATAGCTATATACCTAATTGACATTATGCCACCTTGATTATTGAAATGTCATGTATCCATTGTTAACACTAGGTTGGGACATTATTAGTTGGACATGATCATATTACCAACATTGGGTTATTATAGCTATGCTTAGACATGATTAGTTGTAAGATGGGATTTATGTCACATGTTGAATAATGTTAATATTAATTTAATGAAATATTAAATTGTGGTTGGTAGTCACTGTTGTAAAATTTGTTGTACCATGACAGGGTATGCCATTGGTCTTGGTTGAATAAAATTGTTTTCTCTCGGGCAAGTGATCGTGCAGTAAAAGGAATTAATTGATAAAATGCCCTCACTTACATGTGCCATCCACATGTCAGTGAGACAAACGGGGCATTTTATCAATTGCACCAAGTAAAATGGGGCATATGATCAATTCCCCCACAAAAAAAGTGGTGTCGTTAGCACATTTGAGATGTGGATGTCTTGCCTGAGATAACTTAAGAACTTAATCTTGTATGCCATTGAACTGGGCCTAACTGTACAACCATATGTTTGGTATGGGATAGACCTAACTTGTTAATTTGCAATGTCTAAATTTGAATATTGCCAATTGGTGGTGTGGGTTCCGGGATAGACGGATAGATTCACATGGTTCAAAAGGGGGCCTAGGGGGTGAAACTTTAGTGGACAGTACCAAGTTTAGATAGAGCATTGTAAAGGCTTTGTTGTGATCTCTCTGTCATTTGAAGCCATATTTATGCTACAAGGTCTTTGCAACTTCATATTTATGTGTATATGGTGTAGCTTATGTCATGACTATTTAATTGGAATGACAACTTGAATTAAATCTTGTCATAGTTAAACTTTCTTGGCTATCTTGTTCCTGCTCAAAAAGTGCTAAATATGAAATTTATCAAAGTTAAGTGCTAAAGCTCAAGGAGTGATTGTTGATAAATGCAAGATCAAGGTTATGTACTATCGCACTTCTTCTTTACGAGACTGCTTATCATTGCACTTTGATATGAACTTGGAAGAGGTTGTGTATGACCGAAACCATGAAACCTTAAGCTTGTGATTGCTTGGCATGGTTGAAAAGTAAGGCTGATGGTGCATATAATTCCTTGCAATTGTTATTATTGCAATCAATCAATAAGTCAGTTTTTCTTTACAAAAAGGCATCAATGATTTGCAAAAAAAATTCAGGTTTTGAGGTAGTTGAGTAAGGGAGATCATGCCATACAATAAATTATTAATAGTACTTAATTTCTAGTTATGCTTACTCTACATTGTTTATGTGTAAATTTGAGGGTGCAAGTATTTTTGATAGCATGGCTTGGTGATGAATTTGCAACATTTGTGGATGACATAGAGTGCTCATTACATAAAAAAATTGTCAAACTTAAAAAAAACAAAAAGATTTTGTTTTCTTTTTTTTGTATTCTTGATGAATCCATTGTCAAAGGGGGAGAATTTTGCCACTTAAGAGAATTTTGGAGGAGAATCTTGAAAAACTTTATACATGCTTTACACATGCACATGTTCTGTACAAGTGGTATTCAATCATTCACTTATATTTTTCTTCTTAGGGAAAGATTTTTCTTATTTTCACCTAGGGGGAGTTTTTCACTTTGCATATTTGTCAAAGGGGGAGGTTTTGTGTTTTTTACTTTGGCTTTTGATTTTAAAACTTTTTGATTTCAAAAACTTTTCTTGTGAGGTGAACGCCAATGTTCAGTTCTAAGTGGTGTTGCCAATGTTTTCATCAAGGGGAAGATTGTGAAATCATGTGCTGAAAAATTGGCTTAGTGGTAAAATTGGCATTGCAAAGTGGTTGTGTTCATAGCATGTGCTGTGCTTTTGCATTTGCTGTTTTATATGATTACTTGATATGCTTGTGGTAGCATGGTAATTATTTTGTTTGATGCAATGCGCTCGTGTGAGTGGTTGCATGGACTGATCTTGAGTCAAGTCGTGGACTTGTGCTCGTACATGTTTTCGTGTTTGTTCATGTGCAGGTGTTGCTTGAGGGCGAACGTGGTCGATGACAGGACCAGAACTAGGTTCATGGAGGAACTAAGGTTCGGGACTAGGTTCAGGGAGGAACTGAGATCCTAGTGGTCAAGAATGTCATGCGGGACGTTCGGGCTAGAGAACGGTGCACATGAAGGCTGGTTAGTCACGTGAGTGCGGCAGGTGGGTCGTACGCGTGCGTTGTAATCGTTTGGGGGCAGTTTGCATGTATTGGGCTAGGTAAACATGCATGCGAACCGTTGCTCATTATAAATAAGAGAGGGATGTCTCCTGTTTAGGTGAGAGAGCTAGATATTAGGGTTTGTACTCTTTTGTTTGGAGTACTGTAATGAGACTAGATAAAAGGAAATAAAAATCAATTTCTACGGCAGAGAGTTTTTTCCTTCCGCCTGTGGTGGCTTGCGGCAAGCTTCTGGCAGCACAGTGTTTCGCGTTGCTACAGTGCTTTTGCTACAGTTCATCCCGTTTTTGTTAGTGCGGTCTGTTCTGTTTTCTTTGCGTTCTCGCCCTATTTTGGCTTTTATAGATTGATTCATTGTCTCTCTTGATTCAACGAGTTTAATTTTGATTTGATCCATTCAAAACCTTCCTAGGGCATCAAATTAGCGTCTCTCAAAGTTTCGTTGGTTATTCTTTTGTAGACTGTGATTAATCACGGAATTAGGGTTAGGTCAGTTCTCGTCATAATCTGTCACAGCAAGCTTGTGAGGTTAATAACTTTTGATCTGTAGGTCTGATCGAGCTGATTCTTTTTTTATTAGATTCGTATTGGAATTTAGTTTCTACAGTTAAAATTTCAGGTCAATCCGACGGTTGGGTCTCCGGGAAATTGCAATTTACAGAATGCATCTACTCTGTTTTGTTGAATACGAATGCAATTATTTGAGTCCGAATTGGGGTGAATTTTTAGTAGATCAAAAATTTGATTTTAGCTTCCGCGCAATCATTCACCCCCCTCTGATTGCTAGTTCAGTGTATATCGATCCTACAGCATCTGATAACACGCAAGCGCTACATTGGTGAAGATCAAGTCCAAGTGGCCAATGGGACAGGTTTGACTATTGCTAATTTTGGAAACTCATGTATTACTGCAAATTCTCATTCTTTGTCTCTTAACAACATTCTACATGTCCCTAAGATCAACAGACATCTTCTCTCTGTTCACAAGCTTGTATCCGAAAACAATGTTTTTGTCGAGTTCCATCCGAGTTGTTTCCTTGTCAAGGATGAGGACACGAAGACCATTCTTCTTAGAGGCAAGTATGAGAATGGCCTCTACTCCCTTGCAATTTGCAGGCCCAGTCAGGCGTTGCTGTCAACCAAGATCACTCGGGAGCAATGGCACCAGAAGCTGGGTCATCCTTCCATTCCAATTGTTCATCAGATTCTACAATCAAATAACATTGCTGTAGCCTCAAATAATTCCAGCTTAGTTTGTGATGCATGTCAACAAGCTAAAGCCCATCAGCTTCCTTTTATTTCTTCCTTGCATGTATCTTCAGCCCCTTTAGAGTTGGTGTTTACTGATGTATGGGGATCAGCTGGCAAATCTGTTGGGGGCTTTAGATATTATGTTAGTTTCATTGACGACTACAGCAAATTCATTTGGATCTATTTCTTGAAATACAAATCCGATGTTGAACAGATTTTCTTTCAATTCCAATCTCATGTTGAGCGCTTGCTTGGGTCCAAAATCTGTGCCATACAATCTGACTGGGGTGGTGAGTATCATAGACTCAACCAACACTTCAAACATGTAGGAATAAGTCACTTTGTCTCCTGTCCACACACCCATCAACAAAACGATTCAGGAGAGCGCAAACATCGTCACATAGTTGAGACCGGTTTAGCTCTTCTTGCCCAAGCTCAAATGCCAATTCGGTTCTGTGATGAAGCCTTTCATACTGCCTATTACTTGATTAATAGATGCCTAGTCGTGTCATTGCTCATGATACTCCTATTCATCGTCTTCTTGGCATTGATCCTAACTACTTTATGCTTCGGGTGATTGGATGTGCCTGCTAGCCAAATCTCCGACCTTACAACTCAAGAAAACTTGAGTTCAGAACTAAACAGTGCACTTTCATAGGTATAGTGCAATCCACAAGGGTTATAATTGTCTCGATAGATCCACTGGGTGTGTTTATATTTCACGTGATGTTGTTTTTGACGAGTATGTTTTTCATTTTGCATACTCTCCAGAAAATACTTTCTCTAGTTCTCAGATACAATCTCAATCTTTCATCCTTCCATCCGTGGCCTTACCTGTTCAGTACACCGAACAACATCTCATTGGTACAAATCTGACAGCATCTTCTTCTATTCCTAATGCAGTAATAGGTGATTATCCTGTGAGTGATGGACATCCTAACCCTACTAATGATTTTCCTAGTGATATTGTCATTGCTCCTACAGAATTACACTGAACAGGTGCTCAAGATAGAGTTAACTCTGAAGGTGATGTTGATCCTAGTGATGGTGTTAGTTCTGGTTCAGCATCTATGCAACACCCAATGCAGACCAGATTAAAGAACAATATTCGACAGCCACGTCAGTACAATGATGGAACAATCAGATATTCTGAGAAGAGGAGAAAGTTCACTGGAAGTGCCACTGTGTCAACAAATGTATCTACTGTGGTTGAACCGACAACATATACTGAAGCCATGCAGAGCACTGAATGGAAACAAGCAATGGATGCAGAGCATGCTGCTCTACTCAAGAACAAAACCTGGAGTTTAGTTCCACCCAAGAAAGGCATGAACATCATAGATAGTAAATGGGTGTTCAAAGTGATACTTCATTGTTCCTATTCAGCCAAGGTGGCGTTACAATGTATATGCTCATCTATGTAGATGACATAAAAATTGTGAGCTCACCTTCCAGTGCTTCAGATAAATTGATTTAGGAGCTGACTGATGAATTTGCAGTCAAGGACGTAGGACCATTGGTGTTCTTTCTCGGTGTTGAAGTAAAGTTTGAAAAAGATGGAATTTTGCTGAATCAAAACAGATATGTCAATGACATTCTCAAGAGGGCAAACATGGAGAAGTGCAAAGCAATATCAACGCCAATGGCAACTGGAGAAACGCTATCCAAGACTCAAGGTATTGCCTTAACAGAAAATGAGATGTTTCGCTACAGGAGCATAGTAGGTGCTTTACAGTACTTAACTATTACTCGACCAGACATTTCATTCGTAGTCAATAAAGTGAGTCAATTTCTACAAGCACCTACTGATCATCATTTGGCAGCAGTTAAGCGTATTATGCGCTATATCAAAAGTACTTCCAGCCAAGGACTAAAAATTCAGAGATAACTGTCCACAACACTCAGTGCGTTCAGTGACGCAGATTGGGCCGGTTGTCTAGACGATTGACGGTCAACCAGTGGGTTTGCAGTCTTTCTAGGCTCAAATCTTGTGTCATGGAGTTCACGGAAGCAACCTATAGTGTCGAGATCAAGCACAGAGGCAAAATACAAAGCAGTTGCCAATGTTACAGCAGAGTTGCTCTGGATTCAGTCATTGCTCAAGGAACTCAGAGTTTTTCAGAGCAAGGCATCTTGGCGCAACGTACCTTACTGTAAATCCAATGTTTCATGCTGGCACGAAGCACATTGAAGTTGATTTCTGTAACATTCCAAAATTAGAGTTTTAGAATGTTTAAATTTGAAAATGAACCATTTGCATTTTTCTTGAATTAATTTCAGCTTAAATTGAATTTTATATTTATAAAAGGATTTAATTTGGCTAGTCTATTCATCAAACAAAAGATTTTCAGTTTTAGTTGGGTTCATTATGCCTCAAGGAATTTTTCTGTATTTTTGGAGATTTTTCTGAATTTATTTGATATTTATTCGAATTTATTTGCTTTTAATTGGATTTCTAGAAAATTATTAAATCGAAAAATATTTTAATTTACAAAACCCCGTGCGGGCCGTTTCCTTCGCGCCGGCCCGGTTCCATCTCTCCAGCTCGGCCTTTTCTTCTCCCATGACGCCTGCTTTCTACCGCATCTCTCTCTAGTGGAGATGCAAAATTCGACCAATCACGTGTTGCCACGTGTCCAAAAATCCAAAAATTCGAATAAAAAGGATTTTCTTTTTATTATTTTTTGGAAAATCCAAAAATTCCAGCCAATCACGTGTTGCCACGTGTCAACCTCTCTGATTTTTCAGAATTTCTGATCTGGGAATCTTCTAGGAGCCTGTTCTCCTCCGTTCGAGCTCCGATTCCAGTGATTCAAATTTCTAAATTCATCTAAATTCAAGATCTATCGTCCAGTACCATTCTTTTCAATTTTTTTGAATTTGTTTTATTTATTTGCCTCGTTTCGCGTGTAAACGACGCAGCCGAAGTTCAAGCGAATCAACAATCAGAGGTAGAACCAGCAAGAGGCAGTGAAGGCAAGTCTTCCTTGAACATATTGATCCCAAATTTTACAAAATGCCTATATTGTTTTAAATTATGCATGCTTACTTTTATGCAATGTACTTTAAATATAGTTTTAGAATATAGTTAAATACCAGAATTTGTTATACCCTCATTGGTATTGATCATGTCAAACCTTTGTCACCCTAGTTAATATTAGCTATTTTATTTGGTGATAACCAGTAGGTTAGCATGGGACGGTAGAATTGCTTAGTCCAGCTTAAACGTTTCGGTATTATGCCATGATGGGAATCATTTCAAACATTGTTGAATCTTATTTGTGAAATCGCGGCAATTGGTGTTGCTGCTGTGATGTAAGTAAAATAAAGTGGAAATGGTTTAGACCGGGGCGGATGGATGTTTGGCAGGTGCAGAAAGCACGAGACATTGGTATGTGAATGTTCCGCCCTAGTCAATTAAGGACCGAAGCGTGTGTTACCATGGACCGAGCACTACCGTACAACCACAAGTCTATAAGGGTACGACCTGGCTAAATAATTTGTGCGTCCCATTATTAGCTTCGCCAGTTGGTGAGTGCCAGATGTTGGCATGCGCAAGAGGGACTTCTGTACTGGGCAGCTAGAACCCTAACAGCGGTGAAACCTTAGCGGGCGATGTTAATAGTGGGGTTATACATTGTAAAGGCCTTGTCATGATCTCTCTGCCGACACACCAAAGGAAGTGTGTTAATTGCATGGCAACAAGAGTCGATCATGTCTTGTGGGTAAAGTGTACACACTCTGCAGAGTTAAAACTACTTAAGTAGCCGTGCCCACGGTCAAGGGCAGGCGAGGTACGCTTGCACATTGTAGATTTCATGGTTTTGTTTTAAATAAAAATGTGGTTTGGGAATCCGTGAGCAAATGGAACTCTCGGGTTATGGTTTGGCAGATGGAGCCAGTCAGGTAGATGGAACCTGCTTTATTTGTCATGTCAAATTCAATTACTATGCTATTACCTTTTGATCAAATGATGCTTTATGAAATTACTATTGGTATTTACAGTTAAACTTTGCTTTATGCTAAAAGTGCCATATTATGCCTTCAATTGTTTAGCCTTGCATATAGTTATCATGCATTATGTTTCCAAGACTTACGGAGTACATTTTTTGCTCACCCTTGCAACATCCCCAACCTCTCCACAGAAGAGTTCGCAGAAGCTGAAGGTGACTACGATTTCTACGCTTGTGGTTACGACGAAGGCGATCCGGAATGCTAGGACGCGAACACCAGTCGATTGCCTGTTGGGCAAATGGATGGGCTTACTTTGCTTTTGTTATTTCGTTTCCGCTGTTTCTTATTGAACTCAAGCTATGATGCTACTTATTTGTAATAATTGGTCATAAGGCTAATACTCTTTTGCTTAATTAATATTATGTGCTCCGTGATATGGATGTATTGTCGTCACTGTTTACACTGTGTGTGCTAGCTTTTTCTGGACTAACACGGGTTATACACAAAGGGTTCGGATTGGGAAATCCGGTCCTGAAAGTTGCACGCAAGGCAATGGATGTTCAGTTCATTTCATCGAAGGACCAATTTGTTGACATCTTCACCGAGGCATTGTCAAGAGCTCCATTCAGTTTAATCTGTCACGATCTCAATCTGAAGAATCCGAGTTGTGATTGAGGGTGAGTGTTAGAATTAGTCCTGGTGTTGTTAGCGTGGAATCAGTGATTGTTAGTAGTGCTGTTAGTAGTACCGAGCATGTAGGCTTATCCCTGTTTCCTAGGATCTGAGATCCACATTCTTCTCCATGTAGCGTTTGTAACGTGAGTAGTTTATATAAAGCAACTGATGCCCTGAGGATCAGTATGTTAGGCAAGTACTACAGTTATATGACCCATTCAAGAATTTCTTTGTTTTGGAATGCTAGTATTATATAGAGAAACTTAGAAATGTCTTAACCATTAGACAGAGAATAGGTTTGCCTTTTTGTTAATCCTTGTAGCACCTCAAGTTTTTTTCACTAACAAGGTAAACTTCTAATTCTGCACTCTATAGAACATACGACATGTTTTGTGGTACTAATGGGGGTGCAAAGAGCCACAAGAGTCTGTATCGTTGTTGTCTCGTCAGTGTAAAAGCTGAAACAGATTTGACATATGGATGATATCAACATGTTCTTATAGACCCGATAGTTGAACCACGCAAAAGTAGCATGTCTCAATTTGCCCAAAAAAAGGTATGCATAACTTGTATTCCACAAAATAAGTTAAAGTGCACATAATTACTGCCTTCCTCTTCGCTGAGCTGTCGGTGGTAGCTTCTCAGAAGGCCCACAAGGAAATGTTGCTCCCGTCTCTTGCTCTATACGTCTCTTCAGCTCTCTCAGAATTCGGATTTGGCCCAATTTTTCTGGAGATAATTTTTCCCAGTATATCCCTGCATGCAGAAGTTCCTCAAAATCTGGTCACAGAACACTCATTTGCAGGTTTGCAAAGTGATACAAATCAGTCAAACCTTGTGGCTTTGGGATTGTGGTATTCGTGAAGATGACCTGAGTTGGAGTGCAGATAATATCAACTGGTACATCATGAACTAGCAGCTTCTCAACTGGAATGTCATCCACTAATTGCTTGTCATGCACTGTAGTCATAGACACGGTTGGCAGTTCATATTAGTGATCAGTCAAGGATTACATGAGGAAAAAAGCAATCAAATTTGAATCCAATCAAAACAACAACAATAAGGCATCCGCCAATGGTTTTCTGCTTCAGAAAAGAGGAGATAAAGCATGCATGCATAGATGAAATTCGCTCATTGATTGACGAGTCATGGGAGAAATATTTGAGTTATACTGGGAAAAAAAACATCCATCAATAATCATCTGTATAAGAGCACATTATATTTCAACCGGTGTTGAATTCAGAACTGTAAAGTCCAGTTAGTCACAACCTAACGCATCAGAAAGACAGATCGGTGAACTATGTATGTTGAAAACCCCATAAATGGAATAGTTGTTACTCATGCACAAGAATGGTAAGATGGGCTCATATATCAATCATCCTAGTTCCTACCAAACCAATTAGAGCCATGTAAAAAATGAGTCACCAGCTAAATCATTAAAAAAACTCACCAGTTGTTACTATCATGGTTGAATCATCTATAGCACCCATATAACGAAGCATCCCATATTCCAGCTCTGCAAATCCCTATAATTGATGTTCATAGATAAAATTATGGATGAGGAGCAGGACGAATTTACTTTGGTACACAAAGTATAGTTCGTTTTTTAAGGCAGTGTTACATTGGACATAGTCCATCAGGTGATCTAGTTTATTTTCTGTTGAAGGTGCCCGCGGGGCGGCGGGCGGGGGGAGGGGGGTGGCGTTGTGTTTCTTTTGAAAAAGAAAGCTTGTTACACTCTGCTAACTATTACCATAGAAATGTAGAAATGAACAATAAAATCAACTATACTTCAAGTGCTCAACTGCATATAGAACAAGAAAATAGTTACCTCACCCTTCCCCAGTCGTGCTCCTGTACTTGGATCAACTGCAACCGACCCAATCACAACCAAATCCACCTTAATCCTTTCATCTAGACCAATTGGTCTCCCATATTTGGCTGCGCCAACAGAAGTGCATGCTTCAGGAATGCATCCAATTGGTATCATTTGAGATTCCAAAACTGAGAAAAATCCAGTCCTTAGCCGAGGTTGTGGAGTCAACAGCTTTTTATCACCTGGATGATCCAAGTAGCACCATTTGCAAAAACAATAGAAAAAAGTTTAACCCGATTGAGTGTATATGTAAAACTTAAACGGTTAAACTTGTACTAAGTAGTGGGCTAAAATAAGCATCAGATTCAAAAGCCGCAAATGGTATGGAAAGCTTGGAGCCCTAACTGCAACAGTATAGTTTATCTTGCAGGATACAAGAAGTCAACAAGAGATCAACAGCCAGTAAATTACAAAATTTAAGATGGATATAGAATGATATGTTGACACATGCACCCTATGTGGCAGTGAACAAGAATCAGCCTTACAAATCATGCTCCATTGGATATAAATCCAGAACTTACTCTTGGAATCTCAGAGGGTATCTTCCACCAAATGAGCAATGGCTAGCTGCTGGAAAGGTCGATAGCATATTGGCAGGTATTTGTTTAAGAGAAACAAGGATAAACCGAAATCCAATCAAAGAGCCAATCACATAACATTTCATATGTATCTTCAAAGAAGCTTATGCACATGCTTTTACTAGAAAGCAAATTTAGAAACATTTAGACAATCCAGCAGGGTATTAGAATACAAGTGTCAAGGTAAGTAAATGTAGCAGCCGACTGACCTGACAGTGTTAAGAACCGAACTTGCTTCTGAGGCGAGTCAGGATTGACCTTCACACATTGTGCATTCTGAAACACTTCCAGACTCCCCAACTGATCAAAGTTCGAAACATTTCCATATCATTATAGAAACATAAGCACGTGCTAAATGACTAAACAGGATCAAGGAAAGGAATGCACATAGAACCGCTTGAAGATCAACTTAAACAAAAAGTAGATCAAAACAAACGATCAACAACAAATTTTTGTGCCAGAGCTCATAAAACTATCCATGCCGAAACATAAATTGTAAACAACAGACTGCATTCGCTACAATGAATAACTATGGCTTTACAAAACATAAAAAAAAACAAATTTACAAAATGAGCACAATCCTGGTGGCATGGAGGTTACTTCCACTGTTCCACACTACCACACCAGTCCTGCAACCACACAATAGCTTGGTGAAACATGCTTCCTCCTCCATCTCAAAACCTCTCTCTTTTGGCCTTGACGTTGCAGGAACACAAGCCAATTGTATCGACGATTCCACACCACATGACTACGAGTAAAACGAAGATTACAAGCGAGCTCACCAATTTTGCAATGTGGCATACTTTTGCGCAGGTGGTATGAGCAATCAAAGGTTAAGATGAGAATAAAAAAAACTGTGCTGGGTTTTGCAGGGGTGCATGGGAGAGAAGCTAGAGGGAGAGAGATCGAACAGAGTCGGCCGCGGCGGCAGCGCCGTCGAAGTTGGGGATGCGGTGGTGGACGGGGCGTGGGTTACGCGCGACGCCCTCGGCCTCCAGCGCGTCCCACACCCGCTGCCGTATCCTCCACTTCCACTTCTTGGGGTCCGCCTCGGCCTCTGCGGCGGTGGACGCCATCCCGGCCCGCGCCGCGGCGTCCAGGCGGAGGCGCTCGGCCTCGAAGGCGGCCGCGTCGAACGAGGACGAGGAGCCCTTGGCAGCCGCCGATGCTACGGCAACCGTGGCGCGGCGGGAGGCGGCGGCGAAGGATAGCGATAGCGGCGGCGAGGTCGGGAGGAGGAGAGGCATGGCTTGTGCTCTCGCCGCTCGTGCGTGCGCGTGGAGGTGAGCACGTGTGCGAAACGCAAGGAGTACTTAGCTCAGCTCCCTTCTTGTGCTTCTGACACGTGGGCCCGTTCGTGCAGCGAGGGAAGGGAGCCACAGCAGCAGACGCACGACCGTGCACCGCATCGAGAACAACGCGACGGAGATCTCATCAATCGCATACAACCAAAACAGTTGCTCAAGCAAACTCGAGCGAACGATGATTCAGAGACAACAACTGAACTGACACCAATGCATGCGAAAAACATACAATCAAGTTCAAAATTCATAAACCTCAAAACAGTTTAACCGTCCGCAGCAGCAGCTCAAGGTTGCAATTGCAATTCATAAACCGGTCCTTCAACATCCGCCACAAAACTTAGGACAAGAAGAAGAAGAAGAAGAAGAAAATGGGAACACTATCAGGAGGGATTCGCCGCGGCTCGGATGACCTAGGCCTTGAGCTTGCCGAAGAACCTCTGCTTCTCCTCGGTGGTCTGGAAGCGGCCGTGCCCAAACTTGGACGATGTGTCGATGAACTTGAGCTTGATCTCCTCGAGGGCCAAACGCGAGGTCTGCTTCAGCAGGGACTGGCGGAGGGTCACCACCCTCTTCTTGGGGCCGACGCAGCAGCCCTTGATCATGATGTAGTCGCCCTTCACCACACCGTAGTGGGGGAAGCCGCCCATCGGGGTGACGTCCTTCTCGGTCCTGCAAGTGCAGTAGCATCAGATACAACACGATCACAGGAACAAGATGTGCAGCATGACTTAATCGGTTGGTCATGTTGACTGTTGGGTCCTAATTTACAACAGCTTTCAAAGATTTGTTCCGAAAAGCACCTGTCGAACTCAGTGCAGGCAGCATGTGACTCCTGTCCAGACTTGCCGATCTTGTAAACCTTCTTGTTCATCTCGGTGCGGTGGTGATATCCGTTCTGACCAGCACGAGCGACGGTGTAGGACACCCTAGCAGGATGCCAGGCACCAATACAGGCAACCTTGCGGAGACCCCTGTGGGTCTTGCGGGGAAGGCGGGTGACACCCCAACGGGTGACAACACCTTCGTACCCCTTACCCTTGGTGACACCAATGATGTCAATCATCTCATCCTTCTGGAAGACGGCTTCAACCGGAACTTCCTTCTCAAAGAACTTGTAGCCATAGTCCACCTTATCTGCGATAGTGCCACCATTAATCTGGATCTCCATGAGGTGAGCCTTCTTCTGCTTCAAGCCCTTCATCTTTCTAATCTGAAATTGAGAAATAGCGCACAAGGGTGAGCAAAACCTCTAATCTTGAGAATATTGTGCTAAGAAGGCAGGGCAAGGCAATCTCACCTGAGTGTGTGCAATAACACGAACAACAGACGCGTACTTCTTCATCTTCTCAAGTTGCAACTGGATTTCTTTCTTGCCTGCATCGCTGTCATACTTGAGGGCATACTTTGTGAAAGCCTTCTTCTTGCTCTTGCACCAATTTTTGTAGAACCTTCTCCTCACTTCTTCGCTAAGGTGCTGAGCCCAGACGGAGTTGAGGGTGCGTAGGCCACGAGGGGTCTTCACATATGCCACAAGTCCAACGATCACAAGAGGAGGGGTCTCGATGATGGTAACAGCCTCACAGGTTTCCTTCTTGTGAAGCTCTGCACAATGGCAAATGCATGATGCTATTAGTAAATCTCAAGGCTTCCATGAACTTAAAGGTGCTATAATGTCTTGCTAAATAGCTGCGTATGTTTTTACTTCATAAAGAATAATCCAGCTAAGAAATAAAACCATGTATTAAAGACCATTATTTGCAAAACAATATGACCCCATATGACACAATTGTGAAATGCTTATTATATCACTGACAAATACAGCAGTAGCAATTGCTTACTCAAGATACACAAAACATATCCTAGTAATACAAAAACTATGACTGGTGCAATGGAAAGGGTTGACATACTGGAGCCAGGCTTCTCAACCTCACGCACGATGTGCGTCATTCCAGCCTTGTAGCCAAGGAAGGCAGTCAGGTGGCAGGCCTTCTTTGGGTCATCCTTTGGGAAGGACTTCACTGCAAACAGAGAGAATAAGCAGTGTCAGGCTACATATAACCCTGAATCAGCATGTCTTATCATTGAGTTTCACAAAACCAACCAAACAGACAAATACACTGTTAAACAACAATAAATTTCCATTGGAATTACCTAGGTCCTAGAACAAATGCATTCTTCGCATCTTTTATAATACATAAAAAATATAAAAGATTGACCACACCTAGGCAACAATACCATATCACTAGATGAACTCTAAAACCAAACTAACAGACAACAGCCGAATCACATTATCTTATATAATCAGAGCATGGGAACACATAACTGATATATAAACAAAAGATTGATTGCTGTATGATTAATTTAAGAATCCACAAACCACACTCGTCAGATCAACACGAATAGGCAGCGAGGAACCATAGCATCAGTGGTAGAAAACATAGGTGTTACGCACTAACCCTTTCCGCGGTGGCGCGAGGAGCGCTTCCTCGGGAGGAAGCCGAGGGAGCCGTGCCTCGGGTGCTCGAACTTGCGGTGCGACATCTCCTCCCCTGCCTCCTCCTTCCTTTCCTGCAGACACCACCAAAACAGACAAAACCATTAGATCTGCAACCAAAACAGCGCCCGCAAGATTGAAAACGAAGACTACAAAGATCAAGATCGCCGGGATCCTAAGCCGCTCACGCTAAACGCTAGAATCGGGTGGTTAGCTCGGAGAATTCGAGCTCGCGGCGAGCTAGATAAGAATTTCGCGAAGAACTATACGAGCAGTAATGGGTTCAGGCGATGAGATGGCTGCGAACAAGGGCAGAAGTCTAAACCTGAACGAGCAATCGAGTGGGAAGGGTGGCACTTGGTTACCTGAGGGGAATGCGGGCGGCGGCGGCGCGAGCTGGGTGCGGAGGCGAAGCACGTAAACCCTAAGGCCGGCATTTATAGGCGGATATGGAATGGGAGGGTTTGTTCGGGTCGGACGGGAATGCCCCTGGCCTTGAGGGCTAGGGCTTGCTGGGCTGGGCGCGTGCAACGTGGATTGGCTGACTGATCCGGCCATCGGGATCATACATTGAGTTGCGAATTTTTTTTTCTTCAACATTTTTTTTCAAAACTAGGCGTCCGGACACGAAAATTACAAATTTGGGCTCCCGTCGCCCGTACATGGGGCGATCGCCCAATATCTGAGCGTCGATCGCACACTCTAACGCCACCAACGGCCAAAATAACGCCAAGAAGTGCGACCACCTATCACCACATGCATGGGCGATCGCCCGGTGCACGGGTGACGGCGGGGTAACAACCAAATTTTTTTTATTTAGTATTTTTGTAATTATTTTATGCTTTTTTAATATGAACCACATAATTTTTGCTAGGGGTGTCCAAATGAAATGAAACTTGTTTCTAAATTTAAGTTTTGGAATGAGGAATTAGATTCTAAAATAAAAATATATGTGTAGTTTGCAGAAAAATAATTTTATTTCAGTTCGAATGCTAGGCTCTAATTATGGATTGTGAAGGAATTACATTGTGTATTGATCCGTAAATCATGAAATAAATAGAATAAGTTACTACAACCTTATGCACTTTATTTCTGCAAAAATATCTAAATATGATTGCATTTTGAATCAAAGATGGCTAGTTTAAACCCTTTATAGCATTCATGTTTCAAGTAGTTAGAATAATGTCTAAAGGACCTCAAAATTTGACAGAACCAGTTTTGTTTCATTCTTGGGCTTGCATAGGTTACAATTATGTAAAAATATTTAGGTGTCACTTTAGGCTGCACCATTTTATTGTTGTCCGAACATGCAATCGGGTAAACATCAAAATGGTTGTATCTTTCGCAAACGAGGGTCAAACTCGATGAAACCAAATGTGATGAACTCAAAATGCTATAATCTATCTTGATGGACAAAAATAACATCATTTGGGATAACTGGAGCAGTAGAACATATCCGAGCCCTCCGGAAATGGAATCGGTTCCCTCTCTAAGGCTAGTTGAGGACAGTGAGCATACACTTGAAGGGTAGGCCGCACTCTTTATTACGGCTTAAAACTGAAAGGAGTACCACGAACAAGGAAAACCAAAGTTAACACCAGACGCTCATCGAGTGCTTGAGGCCACTTCCCATTCGCCCATGCCTCCGTGGGCCTCGCACGCCGCGCCTCTCTCGTTTCCTCTCTCTCGGCCTCCTTCTCCTCCGCTTCCTTCCTACATGCCTCCTCGCGTGCAACATCGCGTTGTTCTTGAAGCCGCCGCGTGAACTCGTCCTGCCGGTTGGCTTGGTCAAGAATCCGTTGGTCGTCGGGGTTGATCTCCGTATCATACCACTGCTCAAATTCACATAGTGGCGGAGGTGACTGCATGAAACATAAATTAGCAAAGTTTCATTCACAAATATTACGTAAGCCGTACGATTGTTACCATGCGGCGATCCTTCAGGCTCTTCTCCGGCGGATCGAAGGCGTAGTTGCGGCACTTCCAATACCTCCTCTTCCAAGTTGGAATTTCCTAAGAGCGGACAAGCCTGCAAGGATCTCCGCACATACACATGGGTGCTACAGCTCCACGAGGTAGGAAGAGATCTTGGTACGCTAAATTGCGCGAGACGACGAGGGAGCCTCCGCAGCCCACTGTCCCCACTGCTGCTGCGTGGGAGCGTAATGAGGAACCGGCGGGGTAGGGCGAGACGAGGAAGGAGCCTCCCTAGCCCACTGTCCCCACTGCAGCTGCGTGGGAGGTGCACGAGGCATCGGCGGGTAGGGCGAGGTGCTTGGTCGCGGGGACGTGGTGTGCTGCGTCTGCCGACGTCTCCGCGCCCCCGGCAGGTGGCCAAGCGACCCAACCGCCTCATCCTATCGAGGACCCGATCCCAAGTTGCCTCGGCCTCGGCGGTGGTCACCTGTATGCCCACCCGAAGGCGCGCCAACATGGAGATAGCCTCCACCTCAACCTCCCTGACGAGATGTGCCTGCATGTAACGTCAGATTGTTATTACGTAATTTATATGAAAAAGACGTGCCCATGTAGCTTCGATTGCGAAACTTACCGAGGAGTTGTCCCTCTGGGACATCTGTGAAGGGTACGTGTCCGTCACCGATGCCTGCCGTACGACATACGGTGCTGGTGTGTACCCCACCCTGAGGCGAGTGCGCGGAGCGAACACTCCATGTACTCATCGCACATGTCGTGGTCGATGCGGCGGGTCTCGGTGACCTCTCGTCGATCTGGCGCCCCACTACATTGCCCATGGCTGCATACGGTGCGCGAACTGAGTGCCCACTGCAGCACCCATCCGGGTCATCCTACAATGCAAAAATATGAAGTACACACCACATTCATTTTGCAAAGATACGGAGTAGTAGGAACAGGGCAAGTACCTGTGAGCGCCACGTGCGACAACATGACGAGGGGGCAAGGTAAAGGATCGAACAGCCAAGCGCGCAAAGACTTTCGGTGCGGGAGTACTCCTCGACACACAGGTCAAAGACGAGGACCTTACGGGTGAGCCAGAAGGCCTCATCTCGCGTGCAAAGCACGGAGACCACGTAAGGTGCTCGGGTGTAGACGTCGTACGCGGTGTATGGCGTCCACCGCACGTCCTCGTCGTGGAGGCGGTCGAACTCCCGAACGAACTCGAGGTAGGACCTCCTCACCTGTCGGTGCGCGTAGCTCCGCTGCAAGGAAATAAGAAATGGCAGAGGTTATTCAAGTACGTTAGTGGGGAAAAAGATACGAGGGAGCATACCTGTCGTCGGACCCAGTAGTGGCCCATGGTGGGCCAGTCCACCGGGTCGTGTCCGTAAAGGTCCTGGGGGTACGGTACGGTGTCAACAACAGGCCTGCCGACGGAGAAGCGCTCCCAGGACCACAACTGAAAGAGTAGGACGCAACCCGACATCGTCGCGTCCTGCTCCGCCCGAGAGACAGCGTCGCATAGACCTCTGTACGTCACCGCAAGCACAGCTGAGGCCCACGACCACTGCATCATCTGTTTACAATGGGGAAGTTAGATGTGCTCTGCTGAGATGAGATTTGAACTGAGTGTGTTACCTCATCCTCCAGGGTGTCGGCGATGTGCTGGGCGTACTCAATCAGGTGTCGGTCCACCGTGTTCCCGTGGGAGGACGGGAACATCACCCAACCGAACAACAACAGGAGGTATGCCTCCAGATGGCGGGCCACGTCCTCCTCCTCTGCGTGCGGGTGGAGAAGCCGAGCTGCAGCTGTCGCAACAAACATTATCAAGAACTTAGCGCTCGTTAATCCGCAAAGAAAGAGGTACTCACCGTGAATCGGCGACCACGCCTTCGTCGGTCCGTGCGCGCCACCCACTGAGGAGGGCGGTAGGGGTCGCCTGGGTGCTGCCGCATCGCGGCGAACAGCGGACAACTCGCGCGTTGCTGCAGAACGGAGGCGTCATGCGACACGATCGCCGGACCCGCACAGGGAGGCCTAGGAGGTACGACACGTCTGCAGCTGTCGGAGACATCTCGCCGCACGGAAGGTGGAACGTGTGCGTCTTGGTCTCCACCGGCCCACGAGTGCGGCCAGCGAGGACCGGTCGTGCACCAACGCGCGGACCTCCTCCTGCTACGACGGGCGATCCACCGCCCACCATCCTGAGAGATAAAGTAAGCCAGCCGCTCGCAACCTGCATGTAGTGCATTGCATCGTTAGAATTGCATTCACAGGTAAGTACATGTACGTAAAAGAGTGCAAGCGTTGGCAGCTTACCGTGGAACCCAGCGTGGGTCAATGAGAAGCAGCTCGTTGGGCACCCGAGGTCGGAGTGTCCCTAGCTCTCGGTTCTCCTCTGCAGAGTACCTAGACCGGTGGGTGGCATCGACGGTCGCGTCGAACAGCTCAGGAAGGTCGCGCCATCGTCGCCTCCTACAAAGCAAATACAACAAATTTGTCAGTAATTAAATGTGCACACAAAATGAAATGCGAAATAACGAATTCTACCGTACTCAACAAACAATACAACCGAAGTCCGGAGAGCTAACAAAAATCTCATGTTACAAACATACTAAAGACAAAGACATGTTCGACGAGACACACAACGCCGAAAATTACATTATCCTCATAGCTATTAACTGGTACATCGGAAAATTACATGATGCGAACAACAACTTACTGGTACATTGAAAATTACATGATTGGAACAACATCGAAAATTACATCGAACATTACTACTTACCGGTCCATTGAAAAATACAAGATGGAAACAACATGGAAAATTACATTATCCGCGGTTGCGACGCGCCTCGGACTCGTCCATATCGTTCCGAATGCGTCGTGTCCTTCGACGTCCGACCTTCAGCTTCAATATTCGGATGTCCGGTACCCATCGATAGTCTGAAGGGGGGCTGTTGTGAACGATCCATCCATTCGGTATCCGCACATCTCGTGATGCCACGTGTTGAGAACACTCTGCTTGTAGTAGTACGGGGAGATGAACGGACGACAGGATTGATGCGTCTCGACGGCTGCGGCAATGATGTGCGAGCACGGCAAGTGCAGCAGGCGTGGTTGGCAGGAGCACTCGCACTCAGCTGCTCGGAGTATGCACACATGGGAAGTCCTCTCCCGGTGGGCACCCCTGCGACCTCGGTCACCGCAGTGCACGTGGTATCTCCGTTCCACGCCACTCTCCGGTGTCACCCGATGTGTCTGTGCCTTTCTTGTTTTTTTGGACATGTAAGTAGACACAACAGTTGAGTACGACAGTCGATTGTCCGACATACATGCTGCGGAGGTCTTGTATCGCTCAATGAAATATCTCTGTGTCCCTAGTAAGACACCTTCAACTATACCCACCAGTGGAAGGCATCTGGTGCCTTTCATTACCCAGTTGTAAATCTCCGCCAGGTTCATTGTCATGATTCCATAACGCGAGCCGCCCTCGTCATGCAGAAGGGACCATTTCTCCAAAGGCTCATGTCGTATCCAGTCGGTGAAACTCTTTATGCTGGTCCCAAGCCTACGCCGGATGTTTGGGGAGTCTGTCGGAAGCGCACACAAGGCTGTGGGGTCCTCTCCTTGCTCATGGTACACCATCGGGTTCCTTGATGAACTAGCGGTACCTCTGGGATTCATTGATTGATTCTTCGTTAGTTCATCCAACGTCCTCCAAAGCGCGTCGAACTTCCTCCGTTGGTTCTGTTTGCACAGCCGCTTGAACATGTTCATAAGCTCCTTGTTCCTGAACTGACGAAAAAAATTGGCACCCATGTACCTCATGCACCACGCTCCTCGTGTCCGCCACCTTCTTCGCTCACGATGGCGGACCCTTGTTGCATATCCACGATCACCCTTAGCAGCCCTGTATGTCGGTCATGGATGACACAAACATCGAGCCCATCAATAACAGCTGCGCGACTTCACTCTTTCAAGGAACCGATCACTCTCCGTGTTTTCCCCTCCACGAATGCCAATGCAACCGTAGAACACGGTTGTTGGCATCCACCGCGATCGCAGTTAGAATCTGGCCCTTGTACTTCCCCGTGAGGAATGTGCCGTCCATGCAAAGGACCGGACGACAGTGCCGGAACGCATTTATGCATGCGCCCAGGGCGAAGAATGCACGTTGCAATACCCATTTACCCGCATACGCACCACTCGCAGGGAACTCCGCAAGGTCGACGGATGTACCGGGGTTCCTACGTGCGATTGCCCTGAGCAAGTGGGGAATATTCTCGTAGGAAGCCTCGTACGTCCCGAACCGTATTTCCAGAGCTGTCCTTTTCGCTCTCCATGCCTTTCCGTAGCTAATCTTGTACTGAAACCTCTCCTGCACGGCTGTGATAATAGATCGAGGCTGCAGGTGGGGATTGTCCACGATCTGACCATAAAACACATTTGCCACCCAAGTGGACGACAGATTGCGGTGTCCCTGCTCCGCTTCTTCCAGCTCACAGTTATGTTCAATCACTATGGAGCATTTCCAGTAGTCCTTCCACTTCCCTGGTATGCATGCACCCGCCATGGGCACGAATCAACTACGCACTTCACGTCGTACTCCTTCTTGCTGGACTTCACTACCCTGAATTGCCGCCGTAGAGACATTGCCCAGTACTTCACCGCATCCATCACAGCCTCCTTGTCTTTATATATGGCCCCCTCTGTCACCTCGTTCTCACGATACTCCCATACATCAACGTTACCTTCATTCATTGTTAGGTCTTCGAAACTGTAATTGCTCCACGCACCAGGGATAGGCACCTCAGGAGCATTGCCCTCCTCGTCGAAGTGCTCACCATTGGAGACTTCCTCATCCGCACGGTCCTCCTCTTCCATCAGGTGAACTATGAACCCCACCTCCTCCCCATCATCGGCCACCCCTCGCGCCTCCACCACTGTCTCCTTTGCCCCCCCAATCCCTTCGCCACCGCAGTCTCGTGCTCCTAGTCTCCGGCCTCCTCGCCACCTTTCTCTTCGCGTCCTTCCACATTTGACGTCCCCTCGCCCGTAATGTCCGCCCCGACATCACGAACTTGCGAGCTACCGGGTAGCACTGTACCAACAACATGAGCGGCCAACCCCGCTCTACGGCAAAACCAACATAACTCCTTCATGTTGATGTCGAGTTAATAGGAATCAACTCTCCGTAAAAACAGTCTTGCGCACGTCTCACTCTTGCTCTCGAAGGCCGAACCATCTGGGCATCCAAATGAACATCCGAGACATCCACTCCAACAAACCCCTGTATGTCCTATCGCTTGGTCTGCATATGCCCCGTACGACTCTTGAAAATGATGATAAATCCACCCCATCCGCCCCCTATGCTATCTCCCCATCTCCATAAAATATTTGGAAATACAATTTCTCCGACATGTTGCAACGTCCGACGAAAAAATATTACTCTAAAATACAATCTACAAAACGTACATTAATCGTACTACAAAATTATTTACATTGCCTAATACATTATTTACATAATAAAATTAGTAATACACAACCCTAATAAATTAAATTTCTAAATATTGCCTATAGTTTCTACTGAACTAAATTTCTACATACAAAATACTACATTACATTTGCATATACTGAAAGACTACATTAAGTTTCTAAATACTAGATACTACATACTATATTAAATTTCTGAATATTAACTGCTACATTAAATTTCACGAGAACTATACAATTCTAAAATTTCTAAACACTACACAATCCTAAAATTTCTAAATACTACAACAAATTCCTAAATATTAAATGATACTTTAACTATGCAACCTATAAAAAATTCCTACAATTATCTCTAAAAAAATTCCTAAAGATAACTCCACAAAAAAAATCAGAAATTTACCTTTTTTTCTTCTTTTTTCTCTTCTCCCTTTCTTTCTTTCTTCCTTTCTTCTCTTCTTTCTTCTTTCTCTGCCTGTGCTCGGCCGAATGGAGGAGCTGGCTTTAAAGGCCCTGGTCGCCCCTACATGGGGCGATCGCCCATGTAGGGGGCGATAGCTGCTAAATTCCGATTTTGCCCCCATGTGGCCGTTAGTTCGCCGTGAGGAAGGGCACCAATTGCCTGTGTATGGGGCGATCGCCCCATACACGGGCGACGGGCACCTACTTTTGCAATATTTTCACTCCGGCGCTTAGTTTTGAAAAAAACATTAAAAATAAATATTAAATAAAAAAAATTCTTGAGTTGCACCACCTTGGGTTGGGCTCAAGCCCAAAGGGTATATATTTGGTTTGATGATAAATTTGTTTTACTAAGGCTTTATTTAGAACCGTTTATATATAGCTTTTGCTTAAAAAAAAAGTGGATTATTTATCGAACGGGAGGATTCTGGACAGCTTCTCCCACAATCAGAAGCAGCCCTCTACAAAAAATTAAAAGTCGGGTGTCAGGTAATTCTCGCTGATTCTCGCCACGTGTAGAGTTCAGCCCGAAGCTGTCCGCCACGCCCCTTCACCGCTAGCCTGGTCCTCCGTCCGTCGCACCCCTCCGTCGCCCTCCTGCGCCGCCGGGCCAAGGTCGTCTACCGCCTAAGCCCCTCCACCTGAAGTCGTCTGCCGCCCAATCCCCTCCGCCCGAGACCGTCCACAGCCTCGACAATCTGAATTGCCGAACAATCAGATTCTTCAAGCAATTGCTTCTTCAGACAAAAGGGACTGACAAGGCGGCAACCCATTGTCCTCATTTCCTCCCCTAATCCAACATCTTGCCATCCAAATTTAGTGGCTTTAACGTCAATGCTCATGGCTGGTGCCATTGGGTACCTTTTCGTCGTGCACTACAATATACCCTACCTTGATTGCAATTTTCAAGTCACCGTGCCCTTCCCACCCTTCCCCTACTCTAGCAACAAGGGGAGCAACTGTCATAGCAGGATATGCTATGGTGTAAACTTGTACTTAAAAATAAAAATTTAAAAATCTATACTGCTATACATTATTTTAATGACAACTGTACATGCATAGGAATTAAGGGGAAGCGTATAATGGCATTTGTATCTTTTGTTTATTCTCACGTTTTACTTTGGCTCTTTTCTTATGTTAGTGTGTTGAGAATGAGTCGTGAAGAGGACTTACTAAAGGTCAGCTGGCTAGGTGGGCTGGTTGTGCTCCCGTCCACCAGGGTTTAAATCTCAGCTTGACACTGGTGCAGTTGTGCTGACCTTTTTCTAATAATAAATGCAAGAGCTCCTAGACTAATTTCAAAAGAAGAAGAAGAAAGAATGAGTCGTGAAGAGAGTTCAGAAGAGAGATGTTATTTCTTGTCAGGAATCTAACATTCATCTTTAAGGATCTGTTTGGAATGCAATAATTTCTAGGGGTGGGCATTATTTAATCGAAACCAAAAAACCGAACCGAACCGAACAGAATTAACCAAAAAAATTAGTTTTTCCAATTTTCAGTTCGGCTTTTATTTTGACACTATTCGGTTAACGGTTTTCGGTTTTGGAAACCGAACAAATCGAAAACCGAATAGCGAGTCACTCACACAAAATTCCCCAGCCCTAACCAATCGCCCCAATCCCCATTCCCCTTCCTCCCAACGCAGCCTCCTCCCCGACTCCTCCTTGGCGCCTCCCATAAGGCCATTCAGTCATTCATGATTTCCCCCTCCGCGGCTCTGCCCCTCGAGTTCTCGACTCTCGGCGCCAGCGGCGAGCCCTCGACGTGCCCTGGCTCCTCCCTCTACGCTGAGCCACCGACGCCTCCTCCATCGGGCCTCGACCCCGCCTAGAGCCAGCGAGCCCTCAGCGACTCCTCCTCCCTCGAGCCGGTGAGCCCTCAATGCCTCCTCCCTTGATCCTTGGCGCCGACGTTCCTCCCTCGGTGCCGCCTCCTCAGCTCGTCCCTCGGTCTGCGTCTCCTCCCACGGTGCAGTGGTGCCACCTCAAGCTGACATCAGATCTGCTCCCCAGTCCCTTGTCAGTTGTCGTCCTTCCCCAAATAGGCTCCAGGCTCCGGCTGCTCTAGCGCCTCTGAGCTTCCTTGGTTCCTCCAATCCTTCGACTGGTGAGTGGTTGAAAGCATCTAGTCCTCCATGTTGGTTTGGTTTTGATAATTAATGACAACTTTGGCTAAAGGACTAATATTTTCCTTGAGAATATTGAAAATAGGTTAGTTCTAGGCTTGGTGATCATGGAAGTATAAAAAAATGGCGCAAAGAGAAGATCAATACGTCAAGAAAGTGAAAATGTATAAATATAAGGACCTTTCTCAAGCTTTTTGCAAATATCGGAGTCTGGAGAAAAGATCAGGTTGCTAGAATTAGGGCCGTACTATAAAGAGGGATCTTGACGATTGTAACTCCAGGACTGGTGCCTCCTGCTCTGGCTCCTCCGGATCTGGATCGTGTAACTCCAGGACTGGCTCAGGCTCGGGTCCGTACAAAGCCATCTCCAACTCATGGATCTTCTGCATGGAGTGGGCTAAGCCCTCCGCGGTGGATCCTCGCCTCCGTGACCTCGTCGCGGGTCCTCTGCAGACTCGGGTGTCTCGCCCAAAGCGCGTCCTCTGGCGATGACATACCTCGCCAGTGGGTGATCGTGGCGCCCACCTCCACGAGCTCCATCCTGTCAAACGATTGTCTCGACGCGGATGGTGACGAAAGACGGTGCCCTCCAACTCTGCGGAGTAAGTGCGGGCAACCGCCGACGCTCGACGCCGACTCCCGGATTCGGCCTCAAAAGAAGACCTCTCGACCGTGATGTAGATAGGACGGCTCGCCCTCGTCCTCTCCCGAGCATACATCGTGATCTTGACATCCCAAAGCGACGCCAAGTCCCGCCTGCACCACCAAGTCCTCGTCATGCTGGTCTGTCAAAACCTCCGAGCAATCGCATCATACGCCATAACTCCGAGGCGTATCCTCGGTGCGCTCTCCATAGGTATGGATCATCCTCATCCGCCAAAACAAACCTTGTTTAAATTAAACAGAGAATAATAAAAATTCAAAGATAGGTATGAAACAAGAGAGAAGAGATAAGTCAAGATTTCATTGATATTCTTGCTCAAGTTGATTAGGTCTTTAGAAAATAGTTTTACCCTCCTAGGCACAACCAAACTAGGGTCAAGTCCACAATCGATCGCTCGATACCACCTCTGCATCGGGACCGAACTCGCAGATCAGGACCCTCTGTGTATTCATGCGCCCAGATCACGCTTAGCACACACAATCATACAGGTTGCACATCACGGACATTCACGAAGATATAAGAATAATTAGTGCAAACATGTATATAAACTGAGTTGTGCGACCTTATGGTCTCCTTACAGATAAGACTGACACACAGGGCTTACATTATTCAGAGAAAAGAAATAGCAATGAACATAAACAAATGTCGTGGAAGCCTTCATCTTGCCACAGCAACCGATCGGGCTTGCCCCTAGTTGCTCGGGTCCTCAATGTACTCCTCCTCCTAAACCGGTGTAGTCTCCTCCACCGATGTTGGGGTTGATAAGCAAGGTGGGATGAGTACACAAGGCACTCAACAAGTAATGCACAGGATGCAACGCTATTACTATATGCAAAGCTTATTCCAAAGGTTGGGCTTAAATGGTTCTTTTGCATCAACAAGATTTTTAAACCAAGATCTTATTTAAATTAAAGCAATGGAACAGTTATAAGTAATACTAATTTCTTCAAATGGTTTTCATCAAGATTCTCGCACTACAATTTTTAATAGTTCATTTTAAACACTTGGCACACACCACCCTTCCATGTTTTGTTTATGAAAATCTACCCTTGATCTGTAATCCCGAGCAATGCTCAATACATGAGCGCGGCTATTCGAATAGTTTTGACACTGCAGAGGTTGTACACTTTACCCACAAGATACACCGCTCACCACACGGTGATTGTCCGCAACAAAGCTTTTCAGAACCTCTACCTTAACCAAAGAACCTCTCCAGATTGCCTTCACTATCACTTCCTCACACAGAGCCAAGTATAGGACCGGCCAATCACCGTTGGATGGGCACCAAGCCGTAGCACGTACGCTCCCCATACAGATACACCCGTGTCTCGTCACCCCGAGGTATCGAGGAAAGATATCGTAACCCTAATCAACTAGGTCATCCCATATCGGACATGTGGTTGTACGGTGACTCGGATCAAAGGCTTGCAAGGTGAAGTCCTTAATCGACCAAGGCAAGACTTCCAACACTCAACAATGGCACATGACCCATTGTGGCACACAGACTCACAACACTCATCAACCCATCGCCACACAGCCCACTGTGCACATGACCTCTTGCCACTTACCCCAGCCTAAATCATTTCCCACCGTTGATTATTGTGCAACACATGCCAAGCAATAACTCAACATCGATCTGGAACCACACAGTCATCAGACCTCAATCTCATCATGTGGCATCATCACACCACTTTTCAAAATACATTCAATATGTCTTTAATCAAGATTGTAGCATTTTTCCAAAGATCATTCATGATTCGTTGCAAGGCTAAGCATCTACTCACGGCCTAGCCTCCCGTGTTGGCACAATATTAGCATCCAACTAATATAATCAAACTTAGGGTGACAATGATTTAGGCATACAATTAATAATTCAAGGTGGCATAACAAAATGGGTTGATTAACTACATTATCCCAAATCAATTTAAATTCATTTTAAATAAATAAGCATGCATAGTTTCAAAGCATAAACTACATTTTAAAAACCTGGGATCAAAATGATAAAAGCATCACTTGCCTTCAAAGAGTTGCTGGTCGTGTTCAAGCTTGGTCTTGAGCGACTAATTCTTCTTCTGAAACTTTCCAAGCAAATTTGCGTCTCTACGCGAACAAACAAAATATACAATAAAAATCTAATACAGAGGACTAAATGGCCTCAAAAATTCAAATAAAATTCATCATTAAATAGATCATAATTTTATGAATTTTTAGAAATTTGATTCACCCAAATCCGAGTTAAAATGCAAAAGTTATAGTCATTTGAAGTTTGAATAAAATCTGAAAATACAGAAATTAAGAAATCCGATTTTTCCCAATTATTTTTATACTGAAAATTCGCATATATGACGTCAGCATTGCATCATGATGACGTCAGCACATAAAAGAATTTCGGCCAAAATATTTTTATATATAACATATTTATGACGTCAGCGATGACGTCATCACGACACGTGGCAGCCTCTAGTGCCGCCACGTTGCTTCGGTTCATGGGCTGGGTCCACGGTTCGGCTCTGGTCCACCGTGGATCGGCAAAGATCGTGCTCATGCACCGGTGACGCAGCCGTGGCGCGCCGACGATGCGCAGCCAATCCCGGCGCGACACGCGGCAAGATCCAGACCGCTCGCTCATCCAACGGTCGGATCTCACCCCCGCGCGGTTCGGCGACGCTTCGCACTCCACGCCCCCACGCGTCACGCATCCAACGGTGCGCGGCGAACTCAACGGCCGGATCTGGTCTCACCTCGATCGCCCAACGCCGCAGCGTCCGCACGTGATTCGATGGGGTGCGGCGTCATCTCCGCCAAGACGTTCAAATCTGAACAGCGCGGATCCTTAGGGCAAAACCGATCCAATCTCTACCGCTTAGATCTAATCTAACGACCCACGGCACCGAGCGGTTTCATCGTTCAAGGCGCGACGTGGCTCAATCCTATCGCGCCCAAAAAGATCCAAGGGTTCGCATTAAATCTAGCGCAGAATCTAGATCTAATCCCTACCGTACACATCAAGATCTAACGGTCACGATTCAATCTAAACATCTACAGAGATGGAGGCTACGTGGACTCACCGTAACCGAACGATGCAAATCGGACGGTCGGCGCGTTCGACGAGGTTGGCGGCGAAGAAGGAAGGTTGCCGAGCTGGGAAGGCGACCTCGGCGACGGCGATGCGGGCTTCACCGGCGAGAAGAAGTGGCTCGCTCGACGCGGCTTGGCGGAAGGTTACTCCAGTGACCTTGGCGACGCGGAGAGAAACCGCGGCGAAGCAAACGGCGAAAACAGCGGCGGCACAAAGAAGCAACTACGGCGAGCTCGTGCAGGCGCTAGAGGGTCTCGGCGTGCGTGTTAGAGTCAAAGACGCGAGCGAAGGCCTCGCACGACGCTTCAACGGGACTTAAGGGCTGCCTCGACGTGCGCGAAACGGCCGACGGAAGTCACGACCATCAACGCCACGCTCTCCGATGATCTCGCGGGACGGCGACGTGGCGCGATCCGCGGCGTTCGTCGCGGCGATGATCCGAAGGCTCACGCGCACGCGACGGCGACGGGCACACGTGACAAAGCGATCCGGATCCGGACGGCGGCTAAGCGGCGCTAGGGTTTTGCGGGCAGGAGGCGAAGCTGCGACGCGCACAAGAATGGGCTCGGCCCATTACTGTTCAACTGATTTTAAAATCATTTCACATTTAAAATAATTCTAGAAATTCAATTAAATCATTTGGAGCTTTTAAAATAGCAGAAAAATTCTAGAAAAATTCCAGAAATTACTTTGAGATATTTGGAATTCAATTAAAATATTTGCAATAAAACTTTGCAAAACTTTTCCATTATTCAATTGTTTTCAAGAAAAGCCCTATTTGAATAAATCCAAATAAATTTAAATAAATTCCAAAAAATTCACAAAAATAAAAATACTCCAAAATTTAAGTTAGAGCAAAAATTAGGGTGTTACAAACCTCCCCTTAATGTAATCTCGTCCCCGAGATTCAAGGTCGTCTACGTAAATAGGTTAGGAACTCCTTCTTGAGATCTTCTTTCGCTCCCATGTTGCTTCACTTTTCGAATGGTTGCTCCATTGAATTCTCGCAGAAACGTGTTGACTTGTTCCTTGTCTCTCGATCCATTACGCCCGTAATCTTCATCGGATGTTCTTTGTAGGTCGATCTTCTTGCACTCAATTGCCTCCAAAGGTGTTTGCTCTTCCGTACTCAAGACACTTCTTGATTGTGATACATGGAATACATCATGCACTCCGCCAAAGATGGCGGTAACTCAAGCGATAAGCAACTTCACCTCTGCGGCTCAAGATCTTGAATGGTCCGATATATCTGGTGCGAGCTTTCCTTTTGCATGGAACCTTCTAACTCCTTTGAGAGGTGTGACTCTAAGGTACACAAAATCTTGTGTTCAAAGCTCGGCCTCGCAATGGTTGTCAAGATAACTCTTACGCTTTGATTGTGCAATCTTCAATCTTCCCCGATCGTATGATTTGTTCTTCCGCTTCTGAAGAATGTCCGGTCCAAAAACATGTCGTTCACTTTGTCTCATTCCAATTCAATGGTGTTCGACAGACCGACCATACAAAGCTTCAAATGGAGACATCGTAAACTCGCCGATAATCTGTTGTTGTAACTAAACTCAAAGATAAGGCAAACACTTGTCCCATGAGGTTGAATATGCTAAAGCGCAGCTCTCAACATATCTTCCAATATGTGGTTAACCCTCTCGCTTGACCATCCGTCTGCGGATGGTAGGTCATCTTGAAGTTCAAACGAGTCCCCATTGCCTCATGTAGCTTACCCCAAAACTGGAGGTAAATTGGGTACCTCGTCGACACTATCTTCTTCGGTACTCCGTGCAAGCAGACGATCCGTGCCATATAAAGTTTTGCTAACCGGTCTCCGTAATAAGTGGTCTTCACGGGTATGAAATGTGCCACTTTAGTTAAACGATCTACTATGACCCATATAGAATCATATCCACTTTATGTTCGGGCAATCGGTTATGAAATCCATACCAATTTCTTCCCATTTCCATTCAGGTATCTTTAGGGGTTGTAATAGCCCTGCTGGTCTTTGGTGCATAGCTTTGACTCTTTGGCATATGTCACATAATGCAACATATTCGGCGACTTCTCGTTTCATGCTTGGCCACCAAAATCTTTCCTTTAAATCTTGATACATTTTCGCACTTCTGGATGAATTGAGTACTTGGAGTCATGAGCCTCCTCGAGTTAATCGCTTCAACTCCTTTTGTTCGGCACACAAATGCGCTCTTTAAACCACATAGTACCTTGTTCATCCAGTTTGAAATCTTTTGCTTTGCCTTCATCCATTTTGCCCTTAATTCTATTGATCTTATCATCATCTTTCTGCCCTCCCCTGATCTGATCTTCCAGGGTAGGTCTTACTTCCAAAGTTGCTAGGAATCCTTCCGTACCATTTCGATTCTAATTTCGAAATCCTTACACAATTCACTTTGACTGTTTCCAACAAACATATTTACATTGTGGTTCTTTACGCTCAAGGCGTCGCCACTACGTTGGCTTTACCGGGATGGTAGTGAATTCCACATTATAATCCTTGATTAACTCTAACCATCTTCTTTGCCTCATATTTAGGTCAGACTTGCGTGAAGATATACTTAAGACTTTTATGATCTGTATACACTTCACATCTATTTCGATGAGATGATGACGCCATATCTTTAGTGCATGCACTACGGCGAGTAATTCCAAATCATGGGTCGGATAGTTCTCCTCATGTGGTCTCAATTGCCTCGATGCATAGGCAATTACCTTCCTATTTTGCATCAACACGCATCCCAATCCTCGACGCGATGCATCACAATAGATGTCGAAGCCTTGATGAGCGTCGGGTAAAACTAATACAGTGCCGATGTTAATCTCTCTTCAACTCCCGAAAACTCTTCTCACACTCAAAGGTCCATAAGAATTTCTTTTCCTTTTCAACAATTGCGTAAGAGGTCTCGCAATCGTAGAGAATCCTTCGATGAATCGACGGTAATACCCGCCATTCCAAGGAAACTACGGATTGGGTTACCGACTTGGGTTGCTCCCAATGCGAACCGTCTCCACTTTCTTTGGATCTACCGCAACTCTGCTGCAGTCATTATGTGTCCAAGAAATTCAACCTTATTCTTCCAGAAATCACATTTGCTAAATTTCGCAAACAACTGTTGCTCTCTCAACTTTTCAAGGACTAGCCTCAAATGCTCGGCGTGCTCGACGAACTTATCCAAATATTCCATAAAAACCTTATTCATTAAGTTCATGAAATATGCTGGTGCATTTGTCAAACCAAAAGACATCACTGTAAACTCGTAGTGCCCATATCTTGACGAAAATGCAGTCTTCGGAATATCTTCTGATCGGATCTTCAATTGATGGTATCCTGATCGGAGATCAATTTTGGAGAAGACTCCTGCTCCTCTCAACTGGTCAAACAAATCATCGGTCCTAGGTAGAGGATACTTATTCTTTATCGTCACATCATTGAGTGCACGATAGTCTATACACATCCTAAAACTCCCGTCCTTCTTCTTGACGAATAGGACAGGTGCTCCCCATGGCGATGAACTAGGTCTTATAAATCCTTTTCCAGTGAGTTCTTCAATTTGCTTCTTCATTTCCACCAATTCCTCTGTGGACATCCTGTAAGGTCTCTTAGCTATTGAGCTGTCCTCGGAACCACTCTATCACGAACTCAATATCTCTATCTCGCGGCATTCGGGTAAATCTTCCGAAAACATCAGGATATTCATTGACTATGGGCACTTCTTCTAAGTCGCAGTCTTCATCTTTGTCGACCATCAATTGTCCATCTCGCACCGATTTTGCTTCAAATTCAATCTTCTTTCCATCAGGGCTCGACCGATATGACTCTTTTTCCCTGACCAAGATCGCCTTGTGATTGGTTAACCAATCCATTCGAGGATAACATCCAAGGTTTGGGTATTAAGGGCGATTAAGTTTGCTAGAAGTCAACTCCATTAATTATTAGTCTTACCCCAAAACATCCTACTTTAGATCGGAGTTCGATCCAGGATTGGACTATGAGCACACATTTAAGATTCACTATTTCCATATCATTTTGAACAGCAAAATCTCGGAAATAAAAGAATGCAAGCTCGGAATCAAATAAAGCGATGGTTGTACTCGAGTTTACTAGGAACTTACCCATTACAACGTCCGTGGCATTTCGACTTCATCCGTCGTAATGTGGTTGACTCGGCCTCGTGCAGTTCCTTGGGATGGAGTTCTTCTTTGTTGATGCCCCGCGGTTCACGATTGGCGCGGAGTCCTTGCGGTGTGTTCCCTGAGTTAAAGCGGACGGGTGACACCTCCTTCTTAGGGCAATTGTTGGCAAATGCCCCATTTCATTGCAATGATAGCAACGTCTTCCCACCGCTCGAGAGGTTCCTCCGATCATGCCTACGATTCGGCCGAGTTCGAACATTCGACCCATCGGGCGATTTACCGGCGGTGGTGCCCTATCATTGCCTGCGGGCCGGTACCGGATGAACTGTTGGGGTGCCGCCCTCTGCCGCCCCCGACGACCTCCTTGTTGCGCCATTCTCGCGCTTCTGTTGTCATCCAACTCTGCGCTTGTCCTCTAAGATAAGAGCTTTGTTAACTAGCTCTTGGAAGTCGTGGAATGTGTGGGTGATCACCCCACTGCAGCCTCGCATTCAATCCCTTCATGAAGCGGGATTATGCGGCCTTATCCGTAGCCACGTCCTGCAGTGCGTAGCGTGCGGTTGGGTGAATTTGTTCGTAATCGCCACCGGTCGCCCCCGCTTGAGGCTCCGAATTCCTCCTTTTTGAGATCCATGATACCCTCGGGTACATGGATGCGGGCGAAAGTCGAGGTGAATTCCTCCCACGTGATACTCTGTGGGTCCTCATGAGTCGTGCAAGTTTTCCCACCATTCTGCGCGGTCCCTTCGAGTTGATGAGAGGCATAGAGTACCCTCTCATGTCCTACACACTGGGTAATGTGAAGCTTCCTTTCAATTGTCCTTAGCCAATCGTCCGCCTCCAGTGGATTGGCGTTGCCTGAGATGGTAGGTGGACGGGTTCTCATAAACTCCGACAACCTTGAGTAGGGGTGTGGTCCATGGTTACCCCCAGCTTGAACATTCGCAGCAGCTTGGTTGGATATCTGCTGCATGGTTTGAACCATCGTGTTCATAAGTTGTCCAGGCGATCAAGAAGGCTCCGGTTTACGCATATCGACTGCGCGGTTGAGGAATCGGCTCTTCATTCGGTTATCCTTTGGTTAGCTCCACTTCCGCTGGCTCCAACATTTCCACGTGTCCTCACCATCTGTTGCAAGCTTCCAAGGTTAAGAAAAGAAGAAAGCATAGACAAGTAAAAGAACTTATGAGGGGAAACAGGTGTAACTTAAATTATTTAGCCACTTTATTGATATAACATAAAGCAGTATGGTTGCTCACAAGTGCCTAAGGGCAATGCAACGCATACGAGACACTCACAACGAAAAACAAGTAAGCAAACATAGGACTCTATGACGACTCACACCTAATGGTGACTCTGAAGAAAAAGACGCGACTCAATTATTCGAGTCTCAACACTACCCTCGGCTAGACTCGATCACTCATCGAGCCAATCTGGCTGCGGCTCCCCCGGAGCATACACTGGTGGGTGCTCTGGCATCGGGGCAAACTGGTCCTGGTGACCTACTGCAGCTGGTGCAAAAGACCCCATCGACTCTGCTGGTCCCGGCCGCTGCTCTGACTTGGTGCCTCCTGCTCTGGCTCCTCCGGATCTGGATCGTGTAACTCCAGGACTGGCTATGGCTCGGGTCCGTACAAAGCCATCTCCAACTCATGGATCTTCTGCATGGAGTGGGCTAAGCCCTCCCGCAGCTGGATCCTCGCCTCCGTGACCTCGTCGCGGGTCCTCTGCAGCCTCTGGATGTCTCGCCCAAGGCGTCCTCTGGCGATGACATACCTCGCCGGTGGGTGATCGTGGCGTCCACCTCCACGAGCTCCATCTGTCAAAACGATTGTCTCGACGCGGATGGTGACGAAAGGCGGTGCCCTCCAACTCTGCGGAGTAAGTGCGGGCAATCGCGCATCGCTCGACGCGCCGACTCACGGATTCGGCCTCAAAAGAAGACCTCTCGACCGTGATGTAGATAGGACGGCTCGCCTCGCCCTCTCCCGAGCATACATCGTGATCTTGACATCCCGGCGACGTCAAGTCCCGCCGCACCACCAAGTCCTCGATACATGAGTGTCTGTCAAAACCTCCGAGCAATCGCATCATCGCCATAACTCCGAGGCGTATCCTCCGGCGCTCTCCATAGGTATGGATCATCCTCATCTCGCCAAAACAAACCTTGTTTAAATTAAGCAGAGAATAATAAAAATTCAGATAGGTATGAAACAAGAGAGAAGAGATAAGTCAAGATTTCATTGATATTCTTGCTCAAGTTGATTAGGTCTTTAGAAAATAGTTTTACCCTCCTAGGCACAACCAAACTAGGGTCAAGTCCTACGATCGATGCGCTCGATACCACCTCTGCCGGGACCCGAACTGCAGATCCGGACCCTCTGTGTATTCTGTGCGACCGAGATCACGCTTAGCACACACAATCATACGAGGTTGCACATCACGGACATTCACGAAGATATAAGAATAATTAGTGCAAACATGTATATAAACTGAGTTATACGACCTTATGGTCTCCTTACAGATAAAACTGACCACACAGGGCTTACATTATTCAGAGAAAAGAAATAGCAATGAACATAAACAAATGTCGTGGAAGCCTTCATCTTGCCACAGAGCAACCGATCGGGCTTGCCCCTAGTTGCTCGGGTCCTCAATGTACTCCTCCTCCCAAACCGGTGTAGTCTCCTCCATCGATGTTGGGGTTGATAAGCAAGGTGGGATGAGTACACAAGGCACTCAACAAGTAATGCACAGGATGCAACGCTATTACTATATGCAAAGCTTATTCCAAAGGTTGGGCTTAAATGGTTCTTTTGCATCAACAAACATTTTTAAACCAATATCTTATTTAAATTAAAGCGATGGAACAGTTATAAGTAATACTAATTTCTTCAAATGGTTTTTCATCGAAGATTCTCGGCACTGACCTTAATATTCATTTTAAACACTTGGCACCTGCCACCCTTCCATGTTTTGTTTATGAAAATCTACCCTTGTTGTAATCCCGAGCAATGCTCAATACCATGAGCGGCTATTCGAATAGTTTTGACACTCTGCAGAGGTTGTACACTTTACCCACAAGATACACCGCTCACCACACGGTGATTGTCGCAACAAAGCTTTTCAGAACCTCTACCTTAACCAAAGAACCTCTCCTAGATTGCCTTCACTATCACTTCCCTCACAGAGCCAAGTATAGGACCGGCCAATCACCGTTGGATGGGCACCAAGCCGTAGCACGTACGCTCCCCATACAGATACACCTGTGTCTTGTCACCCCGAGGTATCGGAGGAAAGATATCGTAACCCTAGTCAACTAGGTGCATCCCATATCGGACATGTGGTTGTACGGTGACTCGGATCAAAGGCTTGCAAGGTGAAGTCCTTAAGCGACCAAGGCAAGACTTCCAACACTCAACAATGGCACCTGACCCATTGTGGCACACAGACTCACAACACTCATCAACCCACTGCCACACAGGCCCACGTGCACTGACCTCTTGCCACTTACCCGGTCTAAATCATTTCCCACCCGGTTGATTATTGTGCAACACATGCCAATAACTCAACATCGATCTGGAACCACACAGTCACTGTACCTCAATCTCATCATGTGGCATCATCACACCACTTTTCAAAATACATTCAATATGTCTTTAATCAATATTGTAGCATTTTTCGAAAGATCACTCATGATTCGTTGCAAGGCTAAGCATCTACTCACGGTCTAGCCTCCCGTGTTGGCACAATATTAGCATCCAACTAATATAATCAAACTTAGGGTGACAATGATTTAGGGCATATAATTAATAATTCAAGGTGGCATAACAAAATGGGTTGATTAACTACATTATCCCAAATCAATTTAAATTCATTTTAAATAAATAAGCATGCATAGTTTCAAAGCATAAACTACATTTTAAAAACCTGGGATCAAAATGATCAAAGCATCACTTGCCTTCAAAGAGTTGCTGGTCGTGTTCAAGCTTGGTCTTGAGCGACGAATTCTTCTTCAAACTTTCCGCAAATTTGCGTCTCACGTGAACAAACAAAATATACAATAAAAATCTAATACAGAGGACTAAATGGCCTCAAAATTCAAATAAAATTCATCATTAAATAGATCATAATTTTATGAATTTTTAGAAATTTGAATCACCCAAATCCGAGTTAAAATGCAAAAGTTATAGTCATTTGAAGTTTGAATAAAATCAAAATACAGAAATTAAGAAATCCGATTTTTCCCAATTATTTTTATACTGAAAATTCGCATATATGACGTCAGCATTGCATCATGATGACGTCAGCACATAAAAGAATTTCGGCCAAAATATTTTTATATATAACATATTTATGGCGTCCGATAGCGTCATCACGACACGATGGCGACCTCTAGTGCCGCCACGCGTTGCTTGATTCATGGGTCGGGTCCACGGTTCGGCTCGGTCCACCGTGGATCGGCAAGATCTTGTGCTCATGCCGGGTGGCGCAGCCGTGGCGTCGCCGACGATGCGCGCGACCAATCCCGACGCGACACGCGGCAAGATCCGCACCGCTCGCTCATCCAACGGTCGGATCTCACCCCGTAGCGATTCGGCGACGCCGCGACTCCACGCCCCACGCGTCACGCATCCAGCGGTGCGCCCGAACTCAACGGCCGGATCTGGTCTCACCCTCAGTCAACGCTCACACGCGTCCGCACGTGATTCGATGGGGGTGCGGCGTCATCTCCGCCGCACGTTCAAATCTGAACGGCGCGGATCCTTAGGGCAAAACCAGATCCAATCTCTACCGCTTAGATCTAATCTAACGCCCACGCATACCGGCGGTTCATTGTTCAAGGCGCGACGTGGCTCAATCCTATGCGTCCAAAAAAGATCCAAGGGTTCGCATTAAATCTAGCCGCAGAATCTAGATCTAATCCCTACCGTACACATCAAGATCTAACGGTCACGATTCAATCTAAACATCTACAGAGATGGAGGCTACGTGGACTCACGTAACCGAACGATGCAAATCGGACGGTCGGCGTGATTCGACGAGGTTGGCGCGCGAAGAAGCGAAGGTTGCCGAGCTGGGAAGACGACCTCGGCGGCGGCGATGCGCGGCTTCACCGCGAGAAGAAGTGGCTCGTTCGACGCGGCTTGGCGGAAGGTTACTCGGTGACCTTGGCGGCGGCGAGAGAAACCGGCGGCGAAGCAAGCGGCGAAAAACGGCGGCGGCACAAAGAAGCAACTACGGCGAGCTCAGACGGCGCTAGAGGGGTCTCGGCGTGCGTGTTAGGAGTCAAAGACGCGAGCGAAGGCCTCGCACGACGCCTTCAACGGGGACTTAAGGGCTGCCTCGGCGTGCGCGAAACGGCCGGCGGAAGTCACGCCATCAACGCCACGTCTCTCCGATGATCTCGGGGGACGGCGGCGTGGCGCGATCTCGTGCGTTCGGCGCGGCGATGATCCGAAGGCTCACGCAAGACGGGCGGCGTGGCACACGACAGCGCGCGATCCGGATCGGACGGCTTGGGCTAAGCGCGCTAGGGTTTCGGGGGGCGGCTGCGACACGCACGAGAATGGGCTCGGCCCATTATCGTTCAACTGATTTTAAAATCATTTCACATTTAAAATAATTCTAGAAATTCAATTAAATCATTTGGAGCTTTTAAAATAGCAGAAAAATTCTAGAAAAATTCCAGAAATTACTTTGAGATATTTGGAACTCAATTAAAATATTTGCAATAAAACTTTGCAAAAACTTTTCCATTATTCAATTGTTTTCAAGAAAATCCCTATTTGAATAAATCCAAATAAATTTAAATAAATTCCAAAAAAAATTCACAAAAATAAAAATACTCCAAAATTTAAGTTAGAGCAAAAATTAGGGTGTTACAAACCTCCCCCCTTAACAGAATCTCATCCCCGAGATTCAAGGCTGTCTACAGAAATAGGTTAGGGAACTCCTTCTTCAGATCTTCTTCTCGTTCCCATGTTGCTTCACTTTCCGAATGGTTGCTCCATTGAATTCTGCAGAAACGTGTTGACCTGTTCCTTATCTCTCGGTCCATTACGTCCAGAATCTTCATCGGATGTTCTTTGTAGGTCAGATCTTCTTGCAGCTCAATTGCCTCCAAAGGTGTTTGCTCTTCCGGTACTCGAAGACACTTCTTCAGTTGTGATACATGGAATACATCATGCACTCCTGCCAAAGATGGCGGTAACTCCAACTGATAAGCAACTTCACCTCTGCGGCTCAAGATCTTGAATGGTCCGATATATCTGGGTGCGAGCTTTCCTTTTGCATGGAACCTTCTAACTCCTTTGAGAGGTGTGACTCTAAGGTACACAAAATCTTGAGTTCAAAGCTCGGTTCCTGCGGACGGTTGTCGGCATAACTCTTACGCCTTGATTGTGCAATCTTCAATCTTTCCCCGATCGAGCAATTTGTTCTTCCGCTTCGAAGAATGTCGGTCCAAAAACATGTCGTTCGCTGTCTCATTCCAATTCAATGGTGTTCGACAGACCGACCATACAAAGCTTCAAATGGAGACATCGTAAACTCGCTCGATAATTGTTGTTGTAACTAAACTCAAAGCATAAGGCAAACACTTGTCCCATGAGGTTGAATATGCTAAAGCGCAGCTCTCAACATATCTTCCAATATCCGTTAACCCTCTCGGTTTGACCATGCATCTCGGATGGTAGGTCAGATCTTGAAGTTCAAACGAGTCCCCATTGCCTCATGTAGCTTACCCCAAAATCTGAGGTAAATTGGGTACCTCCGTCCGACACTATCTTCTTACGTACTCCGTGCAAGCGGGCGATCCGTGCCATATAAAGTTACGCTAACCGGTCTCGGAATAAGTGGTCTTCACGGGTATGAAATGTGCCACTTTAGTTAAGCGATCTACTATGACCCATATAGAATCATATCCACTTTATGCGTTCGGGTAATCCGGTTATGAAATCCATACCAATTTCTTCCCATTTCCATTCGTATCTTTAGGGGTTGTAATAGCCCCTTTGGTCTTTGGTGCATAGCTTTGACTCTTTGGCATATGTCACATAATGCAACATATTCGCGACTTGTCGTTTCATGCTTGGCCACCAAAATCTTTCCTTTAAATCTTGATACATTTTCGCACTTCTGGATGAATTGAGTACTTGAGTCATGAGCCTCCTCGAGTTAATCGCTTCAACTCCTTTTTGTTCGGCACACAAATGCGCTCTTTAAACCACATAGTACCTTGTTCATCCGGTTTGAAATCTTTTGCCTTGCCTTCATCCATTTTGCCCTTAATTCTATTGATCTTATCATCATCTTTACGCCTCCCGATCGATCTTCCAGGTAGGTCTTACTTCCAAAGTTGCTAGGAATCATACCGTACCATTTCCAGTTCTAATTTCTGAAATCCTTACACAATTCCGCGACTTGTTTCCAACAAAGATATTTACACCGTGGTTCTTTACGCTCAAGGCGTGCGCCACTACGTTGGCTTTACCAGGATGGTAGTGAATTCCCACATTATAATCCTTGATTAACTCTAACCATCTTCTTTGCCTCATATTTAGGTCAGCTTGCGTGAAGATATACTTAAGACTTTTATGATCTGTATACACTTCACATCTATTTCCGATGAGATGATGACGCCATATCTTTAGTGCATGCACTACGGCAGCTAATTCCAAATCATGGGTCGGATAGTTCCAGAGAACCCCATTTTTGGGCAGTCAGGCGGTCCGATGCTATCGCCCATGGTAGCGCGGTGCTACCGGACGAGCAATAGCACCGGCCTTTTAGCCCGGTGTGATAATTCCAGAGAGCATCCTTTTTGTGCTCTCTGGGAGCCCGGTTCTACCGCCCATGGTAGCGTGGTGCTACCGGGCGAGCGGTAGCACCGGCCCTCAGCCCGGTGCCTTAATTCCAGAGAAGTCCAAATGTGATGAAGCAAAAATAAAAAGGGCCCGGTGCTACCGGTCCCAGTTGGGCGGTAGCACTGGACCCTCTGTAACGGTCTTTGGCAAGTGCATTTAATGCACTGTTCTAACCGTTGGAATGGAGCTTTGTAAGGTCGAGAATGCCGACTAGAGGGGGTGAATAGGCAGCTTTTAAAATTCTTTCTACTAATTTCTACAAAGAAATTCACCTCTAATTACCCTAATGCCAAAACTTTTAACAATTATTAATGCAGAAGCGATAAACTAAGGTTTTGGCAATCAAAGCCTAAATTCTCTAGGCTCGCTATGTGCACTAACTAATTATGTCTCTATCAATAAATTGCAATCCTAAAGACAAGCAATCAATCAATTTAATTCTATGAATGTAAATTGCTTGAATATAAATAATGAATGGAAAGCAAGCACAAGAGACACGATACTTTTTACCGTGGTGTTCGAAGACTTGCCGGTCTCCCCTAGTCCACGTTGAGGTTAGCCCAAACACATTGGACCGGCTCCACAAATTGAGCACCCACCTCGAATCCACTAGTGGTAGCTCCTTTTCCCTCCCAAGTAGGCGAGCTCCAACCTTACAAACTTTGTCGGGGCTTCTCACAACCTCCGTTGAGAAGCTCACGCGCACGACGCTCTACGCCGTCTAGGAGGCGGCAACCTCTAAGAGTAACAAGTCAAGCCTTTCCGCTTGAACTTCATCTAGTGCAACACATGCACTTTCGGTGACCTCCTAAGTGCAACACATGCACTAGGATCCTCTTCAAGTGCAACACATGCACAAGAGACTCTCAATCCACTTCCTAATTGCAACACATGCAATTAGAGCTTACTCTTAACTCAAGAACCAAATTGGAGAGTGCAACACATGCAACCAACTCCCACAAACTCCCCCATAGTTTAGCAACCAGCAAATGCCCCCTCAAGACCTTCTTTTATAGCCTGCAAGCCAAAACTAGCCGTCGGGGGAAAATTCTAGAAAAACTCATAATTCTCGATGCTACCGCCCTACTGGGCCCGGTAGCACCGGCCTCCTCGCCAATGGCTACAAAACTAGCTGTTGCAGGAAATCCGGTAGCACCGGCCAACTAGGAGCGGTGCTACCGCTCGGGCAGTAGCATCAGCCTTCACCCCGGAAGCACTGTAACATCGCAAAATTTAGCTTAATTAAGTTTTTATTGCTTAAAAGTGCATTTGTGATTTTCAGGAATTTATTTGGATTTTTCTGGATTTATTTGAATTAATTCTTATTTCAAGTTTATTGCCTTTTATTCAAACTTATTTAAATCTGTGTAAAGTTAAAATAAAGTTTTGCCAAAAATATTTTATTTGAGTCCGAATGTCTCAAAGTATTTTGAGATTTTTCTTGGATTTTCCGATTATTTTATTGCCTAAAACAAATTAAATGAATTTCGTGAATAATTTTAAATGAGAAATCTTTTAAAAACCTTGTGAATAAAGTGTTGGCCGAGCCCAACACGTCAGGCGTGAAGCCGTCGGTCATGCCCAAGTCGCCCGTGAGCCGTCTTCGAAACCCTAATTCTTGGCCGTTCGATCATGATCGGAGTTCGGAAGAAGCCACGTGGGACTTCGTGTCACGGCCGTCGGATCGGGACACGCGTGAGCTTGTGGGTTGTCGTCTTCGTTCGGACTCGAGTCCGCCGTTCGCCGTTGGACTTCCTCGCCGTGTAGAGCTCGGACGAGGCTTTAAATAGCGGGGTAGCACCCGAGGTTCATAGTCAAGCGCGCGCGTCTTTTGGTGGAGAGATTTCGCGAGCGATCGAGAACACCGCCGCAAGCTCGCCGGAGTTGAAGCGTGGGACCGCGCGGTTTTTGCTCAAGTCGCCGCCGGATCGTCGGGTTTCGGCGTTTTGGTTCAAGATCGAACTTCGTCAAGGTGTGCCGCGTCGACCACGCTACGTCTTCTCGTCGAATCGCTACTGAACGCCGCCATCTCGGTCTTCTTCCTCGCTCCGGTGGTCTTCGCCGTCGCACCGCCATTTGCCGGGTAAGCTTGTGATCGTTGGATCTTTGAAGGGCGAGGATCGTGCCACGTCGCTGCGTAAGCGGTGAACTCCTCGGGTAAGCCTTGGCCGTTAGATCGAATTTGGCGGTCAGGATTTAGCCACGTAGGTGGAGAACGGCAGCCGTTGGATGCAATCTGTGCGGTGGGTTTCCGCCGCGCGTGTGGACCAATCAGGAGCCGACATGTGTCAGGCGCAGAGGTCGAGGCGCCATGGACCGGGTGCACCGTGAACCCGAGGGAGTCGTGGACCGGGTCTATGCGCCGAAGACACGTGGCAGCCTTTGATTCGTTCGGTCCAGGGCTGACGTCACGCTGACGTCATAAATCGGTTTTTCAGAATAAAAGTAAATCTGTTAATTTCGAATTTCTGATTTTCTGATTTCAGTATTTATTTCAAATTTCAAAAGGCTATATCTTTTGCATCGTAACTCGGATTTGAGTGATTCCAGTTTCTAAAAATTTGTAAAATTGAGATCTATTTAATGGTGAATTTTATTTGATTTTTGGGAGTTCAATTGCTCTCTGTTTTGGTATTTATTTGCTTTTCTCCTTCGGTACGCGTAGACGTTGAATTGTGCGACGCTTCGGAGGAAGATCCAGCAACTCAAGAGCAATTTCCAGAACCAGATCAGGACCTATTCCAAGGCAAGTTGTGCTTTGATCATGTTGAACCCATGTTTATAAAATTGCTATGTTTGTTTTACAATATTGCATATATTTCAAATATCTGATTGTTTCAAAATAGATTGGGCTTAGCTAATATACCGATTGATCTATACCCTACCTTGTTATTGTATGCCATGATCCATTGTCACCTTAGATTGGTTTAATTTAGTTGGTTAATAATTATAATCAACATTGGAGGTTAGACCGTATTAGTTGCTTAGCCATGCCACGTCATCACATGTGTCAGAATTATTGATAATTAATCTTGATTAATGGAATATGGAACAATGTTATGAACTTGTGTGTCATGTGGGATCACACGATGAGATTGAGTTGTTGTGGCGAGTCATGTCACGCAACGATGTTGAATTGTTGATGGCACGTGGTGCTTGGTAATCAACGCTGGGTGATAATCATTTAGATTGGGGCAAGTGGCAAGGGGCGAGGAGGCCAAGGTGGGCCCGATGGGCAGATGGTATGTGGATGTCTTGCCTTGATCACACTAAGGACTTAACCTTGCAAGCCTTTGACCTGAGTCTATCTTGCAACCACATGTCTGGTATGGGCCAGCCTAGCTGAGTAATTTGCAATGTCTTAATTTTGGTACTATCGTGGTCGGTGTGAGTTCCCGAGTTATGGTGTAATTCACATGGCGCAAGAGGGGGGCCCTGGTTATGGTTTTCAGACCCAACGGTGTTGAAACCTTAGCGGGTAGTATCGGGTTAAGCCAGAGCATTGTAAAGGCTTTGTTATAATCACTCGCCTTGGTGGTGTTTGGTTGTATCGTGTGGGTAAAGTGCATAACCTCTGCAGAGTGTGAAACTATTCGGATAGCCGTGCTTTCGCGGTATTGAGCAATGCTCGGAATTACTGATTAAGGGTTAGCTTAATTAATTGGACAACATGGTTGGGATGGCGGAATGCCATATGGAAGATGAATTTGACTTAGGATTGGAAACTTGGTTTACTTGAGAAATCTTGAATTTATTTACTATTGATATTTGTTTTCTGATCTTTACAATCTATTTATTGTATTTGTTCATAAATGCCGCTTATTGCAAAATAACCATGATAGCCTATCCATTGGAATAAGCCTTACATATAGATACATAGAATTGCATTACATGCACAACTTGTTGAGTGCTTAAGTACTCACCCTTGCCAAACAACAATAATCAACAGTTGAAGAATCTACACTGTTTTGGAAGATGAAGTCAGGAAGACACGAGTCATTAGGGTCCGAGCCTTGTCGGTTGTCTGTGGTGAGTGATGAGCTATCTCGTTTCTATTTTCATTTGCTTAATTACTAGTTTATATTTCGGTCTTGCCTGCGTGGCTTAATAATGTAAGTTGGTCATAAGATCATACCTTTAGATATATCAATGAATGAACTATTATTCTATTATCGTTGTGTATGATGTGATATGTACCAATGTTGAGTGTGTGCACTAGCGTTGATCCAGGACTAGTGCGGTAAACACGGTGGGTTGAATCGATGGATTCGGGTCCTTACAGAGGTGGTATCGAGCATACCGTTGTAGGTCTTGGCCCTAGATAGTATGGAGGTATCTTGTGTGTGTCCAAACTATTTTCTAAAAGAAAATCTAAATTTGACTAATAAAACACTCTCGACTCATCTCATTCTCTACTTCTCGCCTTTGCTGAATTTACCCGTTTTACTTGCCGTTTTGGGTAGAGAACTTATTCAAAGTTCTTGTGGAGCAGATGCCGATCGTTCCGACCTTCGAGGAGTCAGCTGGCGGCTACGCCATGGAGCTGTGGAGAGTACTTCAGACGCTGGGAGGCTTTTACCGTCCGCTTTACCGAGGAGGCAGCTGGTCAGTTAATGGTGTACACCGAGGATTTATTTGCAAGCTGATTATCTACGCTCGGGAGAATGAGGAAGCCAGCAGACCAATCACCATCTCCGCCAGAAGATTCTCGTACGAGGTTGCAATTCAGGAGGTTGCCCGACTTGCTCTTCGCCGTGTCTGCCGCGACTACACCGACGAGCTTCACGACTCAGTGTTCCGACTTCACCCGGATGTGCAAGCATGCCGAAGCCGACGGATCGTGGAGGACGAGTGTGCTACCGCAACGCACCTTGCGGAGTTCGCCCTTGCCGGGAGGATCATAGAGAGATACTACTCAGAGGTGGAGGCGTATGCGAGGCACTCGAGTAGCGAGCGGGAGCTTGAGGTGACCGTGCTTGACCATCGGGATGATCATTGAGCCGGGAGAGGCCTAGAGGCGGTCGAGGACGAGTTGGGCGCGTGACTCTAGGAGTTCGAGAGCGGTGAGGAGTCCGAGGAGGATCCAGAGGCGCGAGTGGGAGCGAGGAGAGTGAGGACCACTGTGGTTGCAGAGGACCCGAGAGTAGGTCATCGGGATAGGTTCGCTCCTATGCCACTCACCCGCCGGTGTATGCGCGGATCGCCTCACCAGGTGGTGGATGAGTGAGTGTCGACCTTGAGCCGTGTTGAGACTCGAGTGTGAGTCGCGTCTTTAAGTTAGTCTTTACCTCTTTAGTTGACGTTAAGGTTTCATGTTTAGGTTGCTTATTTGTGTGCTGAGTGTGCAGTATGCGTTGCAAAGCTAGTAGGCTTAGATAAGCAGCCATACCAAGAATAAATAAAGAATTATTTCAGTTTGGGTATAACCTATCTCCCCGCTTTAGAAATTCTTGCTTCTTATCTATGCTACATCTACCTTTCCTAACCCAAGAGGCAATCATCAGATGGTGAATACTCGAGGAAACAACGGTACTTCAGGAAGTGGACTGCGCCAGAATGACAACCCCAATGACGGAGGCAGCCCTCAACCACCACCAATTGACATGCAGAATCTGGGAGCGTTTCTCGCAGCGCAGACTCAACTGATGCAGACCATGATGCAGCAAATGCAACAGATGGCCAACGCAGCAGCTAACAATAACAACCCTGTAGCTCAGAACAACCATGGTGAACCTCGACCTCACTCAAAGCTGTCAGATTTTATGAGGACTAGGCCACCAACTTTTTCAGGAGATGTGAACCCTTTGGAAGCGATGGACCGGCTTAGGACAATTGAGAAAAAGCGCACATCACGCAATGTGAAGGAAATGAGAAGGTGCTCTACGCTCTCATCAACTTGAAGGAACCGCCATGAGAATGGTGGGAGAATTATTGTGCCGCACATGGAGCCCGCAAGAGATCACTTGGGAGGAGTTTACTATCGCTTCGCCAATACCATGTTAGAAAGGAATGATGGACCTTAAGAAGGAAGAGTTCGTGGCTCAAACAAGGAGGCCAACCGGTGGCCGAGTAATCGAACAAGTTTACCTAGATTAGCTCGCTATGCCCTCAAGACGAGCGACAGATAAAGCTAAGCGATCTCGTTTCATGAAGGTGAATTGGGAGATCGCAAGTGGACCGATCACCCACAATTTTCAGTTTTCAGAGCTAGTCAATAAGGCTTTGATCCTAGAGGATAAGCGCAAAGAGTTGGGTGAAAACCGTAAGTGCTTGATGACTAATCAGGGTGGACGTCCAAACCATCTACGTTTAAGGATGTCACCGCAACAATTTGCTAGATTCCAACCCACAGCCGTGAACAAGACATCAACCCCTGCACCTCGCCCTGCCAACCAGAACTTTCAAACGCCAGCACAAGGCAACAATGCACCAGGAGGAAACCAGCAGTCTGCAGTGAAAAGGTGCTATACCTGCAACGAGCCAGGACACTTTTCTAATAGGTGTCCACAGAAGGGAGGCATCACGCCAGTTCATTTTAACTTGGGAACAACACCTGCCAAGGCACCAGCCTCATTAGGAAATCGTGTGCCAGGTCAAGCTGGAGCAACACCGCAATCAACAGTGCGTGGAAGGATCAACCACATCACCGCAGATGGAGCTCAGGAAGCTACAGACGTCGTACTGGGTAAGTTCCTGGTTAACTCAAGACACCTCTGATTTTGTTTGATTACGAGCTTCGCATTCGTTAGTTTCTCAAAGTTTTGCAACCAAGAATGGATTTCAAGTGGTGAATCTTAAGTGTGTGCTCTTAGTCCAAGCCCCAGGATCTGAGCTTAGATCTAACCTTGGGTGTTTGGGAGCTAAGTTGCTTATGGATGGGATAGAATTTCTAGCGAATCTTATCTTAATAGATGCGCAATCCCTAGACGTCATCCTTGGAATGGATTGGCTGTCAAGGCATAAGGCTATTTTGGATTGTGGCCGAAGGATCGTGACTTTGGAAGGCCCTAGTGGCAAGAAAGTAGAGTTTCAAGCGATCACAGTTCGCGATGGGCAGTTAATGGTCAACAGCGTGAAAGCCATCAGCATGGAAGATGTGCGAAGAGCGTGGAATACCGGATGTGTTTCCAGAAGATTTGCCAGGATTGCCACCGGACCGTGATATTGAGTTCGTGATCGAGTTAGCGCCAGGTACAGCACCGATATCAAAAAGACCATATCGGATGCCTACCGACGAGTTAGTGGAAATGAAGAAGCAGATTGAGGAACTGCAAGAGAAAGGTTTCATTAGACCAAGTTCATCGCCGTGGGGAGCCCGGTTTTGTTTGTTCGTAAAAGGACGGAAGTCTTAGAATGTGCATCGATTATTGTGCATCGAATGAAGTAACGATCAAGAATAAGTATCCATTGCCCGGGATCGATGACTTATTTGATCGATTAAGAGGAGCTGGAGTTTTCTCCAAGATAGATCTTCGCTCGTGTTACCATCGATTGAAGATCCGAGCGGAGGATGTGCCTAAGACCGCGTTTTCGCGATATGGACATTATGAGTTCACAGTCATGTCATTTGGATTGACTAATGCCCGGCATATTTTATGAACATGATGAATAAGGTTTTCATGGAATATTTGGATAAGTTTGTTGTAGTCTTCATAGGCGATATCTTGGTTTACTCAAGACAGAGGAAGAGCATGCGAGAACATCTAAGAATGGTTTTAGATAGGTCATGAGAGCATCATTGTATGCTAAGTTTAGCAAGTGTGAATTTTGGAAGGAGAAAGTTGAATTTCTTGGTCATGTCATGACTACTAAGGAGTAGTGATTGACCCAAGCAAAGTGGACCTTGATGTTGCATTGGGAGCAACCAAAGTCCATTACCCAGATCCGTAGTTTTACGGGAATGGCGGGATATTACCGTCGGTTCATAGAGGATTCTCAACGATTGCTAAACCCCTTACGCAGCTTGTTAAAGAAAGAAAAGAAGTTTGCATGGGCGCCAGAGTGCGAGAAAAGTTTCATGGAACTAAAGAAGCGTTTAACAACAGTACCCGTATTAGTATTGCGGATGTGCGTAATGGATTTGATATTTATTGCGATGCTTGAAGCAAGGCTTGGGATGCGTGTTAATGCAAGAGGCAAAGTCGTTGCTTATGCGTCGAGACGATTGAGACCACATGAAGTGAATTACCCAACGCATGATTTGGAGTTAGCGTAGTAGTGCATGTTTTAAAGATATGGCATCATTATCTCATAGGAAATAGATGTGAGATATATACGAGACCATAAGAGCTCGAAATACATATTCACCCAAGCGGACTGAATATGAGGCGTGAAGGTGGCTAGAGCTAATAAAGGATTATAATGTAGGAATCCATTATCATCCGGAAAAGCCAATGTAGTAGCCGATGCTCGAGTCGGAAAAACCATAGCGCCAATACGTTAACAATGGAGGATCAACCGAATTATGCAAGGAATTCGAAGCTAAGATTGGAAGTCGTTCGCAAGGAAGTGTAGCCGCACTAGAAGTAAAGCCAACACCGAAGATCGATTAGAGAAGGTCGAAGGATGACGATAAAATTTCTAAAATCAAGGCTAAAAGGAAGAAGGCCTACCGTAGATTTCACTCTGGATGAGCAAGGAACTATGTTCTTCAAGGGCCGAATTTGTGCCTGGGATAAAAGGAACTAAAACAGCTAATTCTAGAGGCCGACGATTCAAAGTACTCGATTCATCCAGGAAGTGCTAAGATGTATCAGGATTTGAAAGAGAGATTCTGGTGGCCTAATATGAAGCGTGAAGTAGCTGAGCATGTTGCTTTATGCGACGTATGTCAAAGAGTAAAAGCCATGCATCAAAGACCAGCTGGTTTGTTGCAGCCGTTGAAAATTCCGGAATGGAAGTGGGAGGAAATCGGAATGGATTTTATCACCGGGTTACCTAAGACTCAGAGGGGTTACGATTCCATTTGGGTTATTGTGGATCGTCTAACCAAGGTCGCCCATTTTATCCCAGTAAAGACCACTTATTCCGGAGATCGTTTAGCAGAGCTATATATGCCAAGGATTGTATGCTTGCATGGAGTGCCCAAGAAGATTGTGTCAGACAGAGGTACCCAATTTACCTCAAGATTTTGGAATAAGTTGCACGAAGCCATGGGAACTCGTCTGAATTTCAGTACAGCATATCACCCGCAGACAGATGGTCAGACCGAAAGAGTGAATCAGATTTTAGAGGATATGTTGAGAGCATGTGCTTTAGCTTATACTGCGACATGGAATAAGTGTTTGCCATATGCGGAATTTAGTTACAATAATAGTTATCAAGCTAGCCTACAGATGTCACCGTTCGAGGCATTGTATGGGCGTGCTTGTCGTACTCCGTTGAATTGGAACGAAACAGGAGAACATTTGGTGTTTGGGCCAGATATTCTCGAGGAGGCAGAAAGTCAAGTTGCAATGATCAGAGAGAGGTTGAAGATAGCGCAGTCAAGACAGAAAAGCTACGCAGACAACCGTCGTCGAGATTTGAGTTTTGAACCAGAAGATCATGTGTATCTCAGGGTTACTGTTGGGACCCGAACCTGCAGATCCGGACCCTCTGTGTATTCTCGTGCGATCCCAGATCACGCTTAGCACACACAGATCATCTGAGGTTGCACATCACAGATATTCACGAAGATATAAGAATAATTAGTGCAAACATGTATATAAACCGAGTTGTACGACCTTATGGTCTCCTTACAGATAAGACAGCCACACAGGGCTTACATTATTCAGAGAAAAAGAAATAGCAGCGGAACATAAACAAATGTCGTGGAAGCCTTCATCTTGCCACATGCAACCGACTGGGCTTACCCCCTAGTTGCTCGGGTCCTCAATGAACTCCTCCTCCCAAACTGGTGTAGTCTCCTCCACTGATGTTGGGGTTGATAAGCAAGGTGGGATGAGTACACAAGGCACTCAACAAGTAATGCACAGGATGCAACGCTATTACTATATGCAAAGCTTATTCCAAAGGTTGGGCTTAAATGGTTCTTTTGCATCAACAAACATTTTTAAACCAAGATCTTATTTAAATTAAAGCGTTGGAATAGTTATAAGTAATACTAATTTCCTCAAATGGTTTTTCATCAAGATTCTCGCACACACCTTAATAGTTCATTTTTAACACTTGGCACACACCACCCTTCCACGCTTTGTTTATGAAAATCTACCCTTGGTGTAATCCCGAGCAATGCTCAATACCGTGAGCACGGCTATTCGAATAGTTTTGACACTCTGCAGAGGTTGTACACTTTACCCACAAGATCTGACCGCCACCACACAGGTGATTGTCCGCAACAAAGCTTTTCAGAACCTCTACCTTAACCAAAGAACCTCTCCAGATTGCCTTCACTATCACTTCCTCACACAGAGCCAAGTATAGGACCGGCCAATCACCGTTGGATGGGCACCAAGCCGTAGCACGTGCACGCTCCCCATACAGATACACCCTGTGTAATCGTCACCCCGAGGTATCGGAGGAAAGATATCGTAACCCTAGTCAACTAGGTCTGTCCCATATCGGATATGTGGTTGTACGGGTGACTCGGATCAAAGGCTTGCAAGGTGAAGTCCTTAAGCGACCAAGGCAAGACTTCCAACACTCAACGTGGCACACACACCCATTGTGGCACACATGACTCACAACACTCATCAACCCATTGCCACACAGCCCACAGCACACACCTCTTGCCACTTGCCTCGGTCTAAATCATTTCCCACCCGGTTGATTATTGTGCAACACATGCCAAGAATAACTCAACATCGATGCAGAACCACACAGTCATTGTACCTCAATCTCATCATGTGGCATCATCACACCACTTTTCAAAATACATTCAATATTCCATTAGTCAATTTTGTAGCATTTTTCTGAAAGATCATTCATGACTCGTTGCAAGGCTAAGCATCTACTCACGATCTAGCCTCCCGTGTTGGCACAATATTAGCATCCAACTAATATAATCAAACTTAGGGTGACAATGACTTAGGGCATACAATTAATAATTCAAGGTGGCATAACAAAATGGGTTGATTAACTACATTATCCCAAATCAATTTAAATTCATTTTAAATAAATAAGCATGCATAGTTTCAAAGCATAAACTACATTTTAAAAACCTGGGATCAAAATGATCAAAGCATCACTTGCCTTCAAAGAGTTGCTGGTCGTGTTCCGAAGCTTGGTCTTGAGCGACGAATTCTTCCTCGAAACTTTCCGGCAAATTTGCGTCTACGCGAACAAACAAAATATACAATAAAAATCTAATACAGAGGACTAATGGCCTCAAAATTCAAATAAAATTCATCATTAAATAGATCATAATTTTATGAATTTTTAGAAATTTGAATCACCCAAATCCGAGTTAAAATGCAAAAGTTATAGTCATTTGAAGTTTGAATAAAATCTGAAAATACAGAAATTAAGAAATCCGATTTTTCCCAATTATTTTTATACTGAAAATTCGCATTTATGACGTCAGCATTGCATCATGATGACGTCAGCACATAAAAGAATTTCGGCCAAAATATTTTTATATATAACATATTTATGACGTCCGATGACATCGAAGACGACACGTGGCAACCTCTAGTGCCGCCACGCTGCTTGGTTCATGGGTCGGGTCCACGGTTCGGCTCGGTCCACCGTGGATCGGCAAGATCGTGCTCTTGCACGGGTGACGCAGCCGTGGCGTCGCCGACGATCTTGCGCACCTAATCGCGGCGCGACACGCGGCAAGATCCGCATCGCCGCTCATCCAACGGTCGGATTCACCCCGCGGTTCGGCGACGCCGCACTCCACGCCCCACGCGCCACGCATCCAACGGTGCGCTGAACTCAACGGTCGGATCTGGTCTCACCCTCCAACGCCACACGCGTCCGCACGTGATTCGATGGGGTGCGGCGTCATCTCCGCCAGACGCTCAAATTTGAACGCGCGGATCCGGCGCCACCGATCTACTCACACCGCCGTTCGATCTAAATCCAACGCCCACGGTACCGAGCCGTTTATTATTCAACCGCCACGCGGCACAATCTCACGCGCTCACTAACGATCCAGCGGCTAAGACAAAAACATATCGCGAAACTAGATCTAATCCAAGCCGTTCGCTCTAGATCTAACGATCAAGATCAACTAACGTGTAAACCTTAGGGTTAATCCGCACCGTCCATAACAGATCTAACGGCACCGATACAAACTAAATGTAACCAGAGAAAGGCGGCGTGGCACGATCCTTACCCTCCTTGCGATCCGACGGTCAACGATGCTCGAGTCCGGCGATGGCGTCGCGGCGGTGCAAGCTTGCGGAGATGAGGAAGACGACGAGTCGACGGCGTTCGGTGGTTCCCGCGAGAAGATCTAGCGATTCGACGCGGCTTGACTCGGCGATGCTGCTGGTGACCTCGGCGACGGCGGAATGGACCGACGGCGAAGCAAGCGGCGGAGAACGATGGCGGCGCGGAGGAACAACTACGGCGAGCTCTCGTGGTCTCTAGAGCGCCTCGACGCACGTCGCGGAGTCAAAAGACGCAGCGAAAGGAGCTCGTTAGACGCGCTACTCGGTGCACTTTAAGGGGCCTCGGCGTGCGCGCTACAGCGGCGAACGAGCGAAAAGCGGTCGGCGGCATTAGCTCGGTGATCTCGCGAAGACGACCGACGTGGCCTCTCCCGGCCGTTCGGCGACGATGATCAGAAGGTGCACGACGCGACGACGTGGCTCACTCACAGCATCCGATCGAGATCGAAGCGGCTCGGACCGGCGACGCTAGGGTTTCACGCGGTTGGGCGGCGACACGCCTGAGAATGGGCTCGGCCCATTATCGCTCAACTGATTTTAAAATCATTTCACATTTAAAATAATTCTAGAAATTCAATTAAATCATTTGGAGCTTTTAAAATAGCGAGAAAAATTCTAGAAAAATTCGAAATTACTTTGAGATATTTGGAACTCAATTAAAATATTTGCAATAAAACTTTGCAAAAACTTTTCCATTATTCAATTGTTTTCAAGAAAAGCCCTATTTGAATAAATCCAAATAAATTTAAATAAATTCCCAAAAAAATTCACAAAAATAAAAATACTCCAAAATTTAAGTTAGAGCAAAAATTAGGGTGTTACAAACCTCCCCCTTAATGTAATCTCGTCCCGAGATTCGTGGTATCTACGTAAATAGGTTAGGGAACTCCTTCTTCAGATCTTCTTCTCGTTCCCATGTTGCTTCACTTTCCGAATGGTTGCTCCATTGAATTCTGGCAGAAACGTGTTGACTTGTTCCTTGTCTCTCGGTCCATTACGTCCAGAATCTTCATCGGATGTTCTTTGTAGGTCAGATCTTCTTGCAGCTCAATTGCCTCCAAAGGTGTTTGCTCTTCTGGTACTCGAAGACACTTCTTCAGTTGTGATACATGGAATACATCATGCACTCCTGCCAAAGATGGCGGTAACTCAAGCGATAAGCAACTTCACCTCTGCGGCTCAAGATCTTGAATGGTCCGATATATCCAGGTGCGAGCTTTCCTTTGCATGGAACCTTCTAACTCCTTTGAGAGGTGTGACTCTAAGGTACACAAAATCTTCGGGTTCAAAGCTCAGTTCCCTGCGACGGTTGTCAGCATAACTCTTCTGCCTTGATTGTGCAATCTTCAATCTTTCCCTGATCAGGGCGATTTGTTCTTCCGCTTCCTGAAGAATGTCTGGTCCAAAAACATGTCGTTCGCCTGTCTCATTCCAATTCAATGGTGTTCGACAGGACCGACCATACAAAGCTTCAAATGGAGACACATCTGTAAACTCGTCTGATAATTGTTGTTGTAACTAAACTCAGCATAAGGCAAACACTTGTCCCATGAGGTTGAATATGCTAAAGCGCAGGCTCTCAACATATCTTCCAATATCTGGTTAACCCTCTCAGTTTGACCATCGTCTGCGGATGGTAGGGCTGTTCTTGAAGTTCAACCGAGTCCCCATTGCCTCATGAGCTTACCCCAAAATCTGGAGGTAAATTGGGTACCTCTGTCCGACACTATCTTCTTCGGTACTCCGTGCAAGCAGACGATCCGTGCCATATAAAGTTCTGCTAACCGGTCTCCGAATAAGTGGTCTTCACGGGTATGAAATGTGCCACTTTAGTTAAGCGATCTACTATGACCCATATAGAATCATATCCACTTTATGCGTTCGGGCAATCCGGTTATGAAATCCATACCAATTTCTTCCCATTTCCATTCGGTATCTTTAGGGGTTGTAATAGCCTGCTGGTCTTTGGTGCATAGCTTTGACTCTTTGGCATATGTCACATAATGCAACATATTCGCGACTTCTCGTTTCATGCTTGGCCACCAAAATCTTTCCTTTAAATCTTGATACATTTTCGCACTTCTGGATGAATTGAGTACATGGAGTCATGAGCCTCCTCAGTAATTAATCGCTTCAACTCCTTTTTGTTCGGCACACAAATGCGCTCTTTAAACCACATAGTACCTTGTTCATCCAGTTTGAAATCTTTTGCTTTGCCTTCATCCATTTTGCCCTTAATTCTATTGATCTTATCATCATCTTTACGCCTTCCCGATCCGATCTTCTAGGTAGGTCTTACTTCCAAAGTTGCTAGGAATCCTTACCGTACCATTTCCAGTTCTAATTTGAAATCCTTACACAATTCGCTGACTGTTTCCAACAAACATATTTACACTGTGGTTCTTTACGCTCAAAGCGTGCGCCACTCGTTGGCTTTACCGGGATGGTAGTGAATTCCACATTATAATCCTTGATTAACTCTAACCATCTTCTTTGCCTCATATTTAGGTCACTTATGTGAAGATATACTTAAGACTTTTATGATCAGTATACACTTCACATCTATTTCGATGAGATGATGGCGCCATATCTTTAGTGCATGCACTACGGCGACTAATTCCAAATCATGGGTTGGATAGTTCTCCTCATGTGGTCTCAATTGCCTCGATGCATAGGCAATTACCTTCCTATTTTGCATCAACACGCATCCCAATCCTCGACGCGATGCATCACAATAGATGTCGAAGCCTTGATGAGCGTCGGGTAAAACTAATACAGTGTCGATGTTAATCTCCTCTTCAACTCGAAAACTCTTCTCACACTCAAAGGTCCATAAGAATTTCTTTTCCTTTTTCAACAATTGCGTAAGTGGTCTCGCAATCGTAGGGAATCCTTCGATGAATCGACGGTAATACCCCGCCATTCCAAGGAAACTACGGATCTGGGTTACCGACTTGGGTTGCTCCCAATGCAGAACCGTCTCCACTTTCTTTGGATCTACCGCAACTCTGCCTGCGGTCATTATGTGTCCAAGAAATTCAACCTTATTCTTCCAGAAATCACATTTGCTAAATTTCGCAAACAACTGTTGCTCTCTCAACTTTTCAAGGACTAGCCTCAAATGCTCGGCGTGCTCTTCGCTCGTTTTGGAATAGATAAAGATATCATCTATGAATACGACGATGAACTTATCCAAATATTCCATAAAAACCTTATTCATTAAGTTCATGAAATATGCTGGTGCATTTGTCAAACCAAAAGACATCACTGTAAACTCGTAGTGTCCATATCTTGACGAAAATGCAGTCTTCGGGATATCCTCTGATCGGATCTTCAGTTGATGGTATCCTGATCGGAGATCAATTTTGGAGAATACTCCTACTCCTCTCAGCTGGTCAAACAAATCATCGATCATGGGTAGCGGATACTTATTCTTTATCGTCACATCATTGAGTGCACGATAGTCTATACACATCCTAAAACTCCCGTCCTTCTTCTTGACGAATAGGACAGGTGCTCTCCATGGCGATGAACTAGGTCTTATAAATCCTTTTTCCAGCAGTTCTTCAATTTGCTTCTTCATTTCCACCAATTCCTCTGTGGACATCCTGTAAGGTCTCTTAGCTATTGGAGCTGTCCCTGGAACCAGCTCTATCACGAACTCAATATCTCTATCTGGCGGCATTCCAGGTAAATCTTCCGGGAAAACATCCGGATATTCATTGACTATCGAAACTTCTTCTAAGGTGGAGTCTTCATGCCGTTGACCATCAATTGCCCATCTCGATCGATTTTGCTTCAAATTCAATCTTCTTTCCATCCGGGCTCTCGACCGATATGGCTCTTTTTCCACAGTCCAGTACTGCCTTGTGTTTGGTTAACCAATCCATTCCCAGGATAATGTCGGGACCCGAATATGCAAATCCAGACCCTCTATGTATACTGCACTAGTCCAGGATCACGCTAGTGCACACAGGTTCAACATCAGTAAATATCACAATCATACATAGCGGAAATATTATGAAAGACATCATATGATACATACTACTAGTTGAATGACCTTATGGTCCACTTACATGACTATGCCTCGCAAGGCTGAATAATATATTAAAGCTGCGGAATGGAATGGAAGATAACCCTCGGTATACCACAGTAATCGACAAGGCTTGCGCCCTAAACATTCGTCTCCTCCGGAATCTTTGCTCCAAGCATTGATGTAGACTCTTCAGCTGGTGATGTTATTCTTTGGCAAGGGTGAGTACTTAAAGCACTCAACAAGTTGTGCACAGAATGCAATTCTATGTAACTATATGCAAGGCTTATTCCAAAGGATAGGCTATCATGGCTATTTTGCAACAAAGCAGCATTTACGAACAAATACAATAAATAGATTGTAAAGACGGTAAAACAAATAACAATAATGATAGATTCATCTTTCCTCAAGTAAACCAAGTTTCCAATCTTAAGTCAAATCCCATCTTCCATATGGCATTCTGCCATCCCAACCAAGTTGTTCATTTTAATTAAGCTAACCCTTAACTGTAATTCCCGAGCATTTCTCAATACCGCGAGCACGGCTATTCGAATAGTTTTACACTCTGCAGAGGTTATGCACTTTACCCACGTGACATGATCGTCCCTTGTTGCCAAGCTATTAGCACACTTCCTTTGGTGTGCCGGCAGAGAAATCATGACAAAGCCTTTACAATGCTCTGACTTAATCGATTACCCGCTAAGGTTTCAACTTTGGCGGTCTCAGTAAACCACATCCAGGGCCCCCCTCTTGCGCCATGTGAATTACACCCTGACCCGGGAACTCACACCGACCATGATAGTATCAACATTAAGACATTACAAATTACTCAGCTAGGCTGGCCCATACCAGACATGTGGTTGCATGATTGACTCAGGTCAAAGGCTTGTAAGGTTAAGTCCTTAGAGTGATCAGGGCAAGACATCCACATACCCTCTGCCCATTGGGCCCATCTTGGCATACTCGCCCCTTGTCACTTGCCCCAATCTAAATTATTATCACCCAGTTGGTTACCAAGCACCACGTGCCATCAACAATTCAACATCGTTGCGTGACATGACTCGCCACAACAACTCAATCTCATCGTGTGATCTCACATGACACACAAGTTCATAACATTGTTCCATATTCCATTAATCAAGATTAAGTATTAATGATTCTGACACATGTGATGACGTGGCATGGCTAAGCAACTAATACGGACTAACCATCCGATGTTGATTATAATTACTAACCAACTATATTGAATCAATCTAGGGTGACAATGGATCATGGCATACAATTGACAAGGTAGGATATAAATCAATCTGGTATATTAGCTAAGCCCAATTTAATTTGAAACAACTATACTCTTGAAATAATATGCAATAGGGTAAAACAAATATAGCAATTTTATAAACATGGGTTCAACATGATCAAAGCACAACTTGCCTTAGAATAGGTTCTGGTCTTGCTCTGAAACTTGATCTCGAGTTGTTGGATCTTCCTCCGAAGCGTCGCACAATTCAACGTCTACGCGTTCACCAAAGAGAAAAGCAAATAAATGCCAAAACAGAGAGCAATTGAACTCCAAAATCAAATAAAATTCACTATTAAATAGATCTCAATTTTACAAATTTTTAGAAATTGGAATCACTCAAACCGAAGTTACGATGCAAAAGATATAGCCTTTTGAAGTTTGAGATAAATATCAAATTGAAACACGAGTTAACTAAATTATTTATATTATGAAAAACCGAATTACTGCATCACGCTGACGTCACCATCGCCCGAACCAATCACGAGCCGCCACGTTGCCTTGGTCCATAGACCCAGTCCACGGTTTGGATCTGGTCTACCGTGGACCCGGTCCATGGCTCCTCGGTGCTAGAGCCTGCCACATGGCGATGCGCGATTGGCTGCTGCGCCGCCCTAGCCGACGGGTGACGCGCGGCGCGCATCCATGGAATCGGCAGGATTGGACGGCGGCGAACGCATCGCGACGCGGCGGAATCTCGCGCTCACCAGAATTGAGCGGTGGCGAGCGAGCAAGCAACGTGGCGAGTTTCGCGGCGGCTTATCGGCGCCGAAGCGGCGAGTCCGACGGCGATTGGCGACCAACCGACGGCAAGAAAAACACGGATCGTCGCCTTGAAGCGGGCTTTCGGATCTATCCTCGGCGACGAACAACCACCGGACGGCGAAGAAACACGGAAAAACCTTGGCGGCGGCGAGGAACAACGGTGAGCTCGCACGCGAGAATTGACGACGGCTCTGGCGGCGATAGGCGGGGCTATCGAAGCGGTGCTAAACGGGGATCTCGGCACGACGGTCGGCGGCTTTTATAGCACCTTGGGGGCGTGCCAAACACGGACGCCGAAGCAATCGCGGCGGCGGCGCGCGGTAGAGTCCACCTCGGTCACGGCCAGACGGCGACATCTCGATCAAGACACGTGTCGCAATCGGACGGTCACCAAACGCGAATCGTGGTAGAATCTCGTGCGCCCACGCCGGTTGATCCGGCTTAGAGGGCTAGGGTTTCCCGGTGAAATCTCCGCGCTCGATCGTGATCCAAGGACCACGATCTAGGGTTTCGGCGGATGGGCTAAATGGGCGCGGACGTGGGCTAAGAGCGCATAGTAAATGGGCTTGGCCCTTTCTTGTGCAACCGATTTTCCCGGTTTATCAATTAAAATAATTCTGGTAATTCAATTAAATGGTTTTAGGCAATAAACATACCAGGAAAAATCCAAGAAAATTCTCAAAAATACTTTGAGACATCCTTGACTCAAATAAAATATTTTTGGCAAAACTTTATTTTAACTTTGTATAAATTTAAATAGATTTGAATAAGAGGCAATAAACTTGATTTAGATTTAGTTCCCATAAATCCAGAAAAATCCAAATAAATTCCAGAAAATCATAAATGCACAAATAAGAAATAAAAACTTAATTAAGCCTAAATTTTGGGATGTTACAAACCTTCCCCCCTTAACAGAATCTCGACCCGAGATTCAGGGCTAACTAGAGAATAGATTCGGAAATTCTGACTTCAAATCTTCTTCTCGCTCCCAAGTGGCTTCACTTTCGGAATGATTGCTCCACTGATCTCTGCAAAAGCGAATAGACTTGTTTCTGGTCTTGCGTTCCATAACATCCAAAATTCTGACTGGTTGCCCTTTGTAAGTCAAATCTTCTTGCAGCTCTATTGCATCTAACGGGGTTTGCTCCGTTGGTACTCTGAGACACTTCTTAAGCTGCGACACATGGAATACATCATGCACTCCTGCCAATGACTGAGGCAACTCTAACTGATAAGCCACCTCTCCTCGACGGCTCAAAATTTTGAACGGGCCAACACATCTTGACGCAAGCTTCCCCTTAGCGTGAAACCTTTCGACACTTTTCAGAGGCGAACTTTGAGATACACAAAATTATCTGGCTCGAACCTCAAATCTTGACGACGGTCATCAGCGTAACTCTTCGTCTTGGTGTGCTATCTTCAACCTCTCTCGATCATTGCAACTTGACTTTTCGCCTCTTCGAGAATATCCGCCCAAAACCAAGCGTTCTCCTGTTTGTTCCAATTTAATGGAGTACGACAAGCACGTCCATACAACGCCTCAAATGGTGACATCTGCGGGCTAGCTTGATAACTATTATTGTAACTGAATTCTGCATATGGCAAACTTTTATCCCAAGATGTAGCATAAGCTAAAGCACAAGCTCTCAACATATCCTCTAAAATCTGATTTACTCTTTCAGTCTGACCATCTGTCTGCGGGTGATATGCTGTACTAAAATTCAGACAAGTCCCCATTGCTTCATGCAACTTGTTCCAACACCTTGAGGTGAATTGGGTACCTCTGTCCGACACAATCTTCTTGGCCACTCCATACACGCATACAATCCTTGACATGTACAACTCCGCTAAACGATCTCTCGAGTAAGTGGTCTTTACTGGGATAAAACGGGCGACCTTGGTTAGACGATCCACAATAACCCAAATGGAATCGTAATCTCTCTGAGTCTTAGGTAAACCGGTGATAAAGTCCATTCCGATTTCCTCCAACTTTTATTCCGGAATTTTCAACGGCTGCAATAAACCAGCGGGTCTTTGATGCATGGCTTTTACTCTCTGACCTACGTCGCATAAAGCAACATGCTCAGCTACTTCACGCTTCATATTAGGCCACCAAAATCTCTCCTTCACATCCTGGTACATCTTAGCACTTCCTGGATGAATTGAATACTCAGAATCATGAGCTTCTTCTAAAATCAACTGTTTAATCTCTTTCTTATTCAATACATAGCTTTGACCTTTAAACTGTGTGGTTCCTTGGTTACCCATGGTAAAATCCCCAGCTAAGCCTTCATCCTTCGGACCCACTTCGATCTGATCTTCAAGCATTGGCTTAACTTTCAAAGCAGATATAAATCCTTGTGAAACCACTTCTAATTTCAACTTTTGAAACTCTTTGCACAATTTCTATTGATCACTTGATATTGGTGTATTGGTACTATGGCCTTTACGACTTAAGATATCGGATACCACATTAGCCTTACCAGGATGGTAACAGATCCCAGTCTTATAATACTTAATCAATTCCAACCATCCTTTTCGTTCCATATTAAGGTCTGCACTTCGAACTCTTATGGTCCGTACATATCTCCAATAATATAATGACACAATAACTTCAAAGCATGCACTACAGTAGCAATTTCCAATTCATGCGTAGTATAGTTCTCTTCATGTGGCCTCAACTGTCCTGACGCATAGGCAACAACTTTACCTTTCTGCATTAACACACATCCAAGATTTTGTCTTGAGGCATCATAGTATATATCACAACTGCGTTTGCACATCTGACAACACTAGGACAGGTGCTATCGTCAAACGTTTCCTCAATCACAGAAAACTCTTTTCGCACTGCGGCGTCCATGCACACTTCTCCTACATGCCTAAGCGGTCTCGGTTGCTCCCACGCAACATCGCTTTTGGTTGGATCCACGGTAACTCCTTTAGCAGTCATCTCATGGCAAGAAATTCAACTTTCTCCTTCCAAAAGTCACATTTGCTAAACTTAGCATACAGCTATTGGTCTAGCAACCCTTCCAAAACTAATTGCATACTTTTTTCTTTTTCTTTTTTTTGACTTGAAGTAAACAAGGACATCCCACATATACACCATAACAGCTTGACCAAATTTCCCACGGAACTCCGTTCGTCATGTCCATAAATTCTGTAATGGCATTGATCCTTCTAGCAGACACACTGTAACCTCATACTGTCCATATTGCGTAGAAAACTCTGACCTAAGAACATTCTCTGCACAGGTTCTGAACTAATGATAACTCGATCGAAGATCTATTCTTGAGGACACTCCAGCTCCTTTTTGGCTGATCAAACAAATTACGATCCTGGGCAGCGAATACTTACCCTTTTGATCATCACCTCATTAAACTCTCGACAGTCGATACACATCCCTGAGCTCCCATTTTTTAAATAGAACAGGCACTCCCTACGGTGACAAATTGGTTCTAGCGAACCACTAGCTCATCAATAGGCATTCGATGAGGTCTCTTTACTTTTGGCGCTGTACCAGGGACTAACTCCATCACACACTTGATCTCTCGATCTGGTGGGATTCTTCAGAAACACATCTTGATACTCTCTAACAACTGATACCCCTTCAAAGCTGACAACTTCCACACTATTGACTTTCAGCTGGCCAACACAAACCGTAGTCATTTGAAATTCCATTTTCCGCTTTGGGGCTTTTAGTGACACACTTCTTTGACCAAACTCGGGATGACCTTATGTCCGGACGACCAATTCATTTCAGGAGTAGCATCTCGGGTCTGATATCCAATATCGCTCGCTAGAACTTTTCTCCAACTTAACTCCATCACATTCTAGGTTAGATCAAGCAATAGTATACTTTCTGACCATGATAATTCCTCGAGCTGACAATCTTTACAACCACCACTGAACTGATCATCGTTGCACACGCAACATCTTCAGTGAACCGTCAACATAGGGAATACTCGAAACATCCTTTATCATTAATGCTTTTATTCCAACACTTCGCATATCAACCTCTCAACCATCTTTACTTTATTTATTTAGGCACGAAAATCTTTACATGGAATTCACCTCTAGTCACTTTTCTTTTACAAACGAGGGTATGACACTTGCATAGGCTAAAATCATCGATCTAAACTTCCTCGATTGGTATTGGCGCTAAAGTTTTTGATCGAAATGTAATTGAGATTGACTTGCTTGGTGCGATCACTTCCTTATGAGGGCAATTGTTAGCAAAATGCCCGGGCTTGTTGCAGTGTAACAAAGCTTAGGTCCACCTCTCTTCCTTGAGCATTAAATCGACTAAGGCGGTGTCTTCATTTGGATGCCTCTTCTTCAACTGATTCTCCGCACAAACTTCTCTTGCGACTTTTATTGCTCACTCTTGGCGTTATGAGCGTGGTCGAGGTAACCACGGAAGGACGCGTCAGTAGGAGACTCTAGATTCTTTCGCGGGCATTTCTTAACAAAATGGCCTTCCTCATGATGCTTATAACACACCGTGTTATTTGTTGTGCACCACTACTGGTACATTGTTGTCTTCTTGTTGCGTCGAATCTGGTTGCTTCATAGGGCATTCACTAGCCCAATGGCCTTCTTCATCGCACAGAAACATCTTTGTTGGTCGCCAATTACTTCTTTCTTGATGAGGGTCAACAGGATTAAGGTATTGTGTCCTTAGCTCTTGAGTGGCACCACTTTTGCAACCGACGTTCCGCCTCTTCTTGGCGACTTTGGAGCAACTACGGCTCGAAGATTCTTTTGCCGATCTTTGAATTACTGGCGGTGACTATTGGATTCAGAGGACATTGAGTGGACCATGATCTCGGCCTTCACAAAGGTAACATGTGATGTCACTCATAGGACATTCTCCCGAGAATGACTTCCTTCACAGGTGGAGCAATTAATCGCATGCTCGTCGTGGTATGTCCTATCTCTCCACAAAATGCACGCACGATCTTACGATTTGTTTGGTTGTGACACTTCCGAGAGCAACTCTTAGATGTTGAACAAGGTGCAAGAATAGTATTCTGCTCCGTATTTACTGTGACCATACTGTCTCTAGGTGAAGCAAAAAGATTACGAAAAGCAACAACAAATTCATCCCAAGTGATACTCCGCGGGGCTTCATGAGCAGCACAATATTTCTTCCACCATTCAAAGAATGATTCCTTATGGCGATAAGAAGCATACAGGACTTTCTCATCGTCTTCACACTGAGCAATGAGCAGCTTCCTCTCAATGGTCTTGAGCCAATCATTTACTCGAGGGTAACTCATTTCTGAAAACATCGTGGACGAGTCCTTATGAATCTCGCTAACCTTAAGTAGGAGCGGAAATCATTGGTAGCGACTTAGGACACTTGGTTGACATTAGTTGGGTCGGACATATTCGCATCTGCTTCATCATTGCATGCATCAACTGAGTCTGAGCAGTCAAGAACTCTCTGAAACTCTGCATATCCATCTGTACTGACGGTTGAAGAACTAATCCACTATTGAGATTCTCCTTGGATTGATTTTCACGCCATCGATTATGTTGTTTCCACGAATCAACCTCCGCTTGATTGCTTCACTTGGAATAGGGAAGAGGAAAATAGCATAGGTAAGAAGGGAATCCTAAAGCGGGGAGATAGGTTTAACCCAATAACTTAAGTAAACAATATTAATAACTTGGTATGGTTGCTTGTATAAGCCTAAAAGCTCGCAACACATCCGCACACTCAAGAATCAAGGAAGAACCAATTCAACCTATACACACAAAACTACCGCCATGGGGTAACACTTCTATCTTAAGCGGACGCGACTCCACACCGAGTCCCAACTAACTACTCGAAGCATAGATCTTCTAGCTCTTGGAACGCTTCATGGATCTACTCCTTCCTTGAGCACGATGATCCCCTTCTTCATGATTTCCAGGGTTGACAGCAAGCACTTGATACTTTCTTCTATGATGTGGCACGTCAACTACCAAGACAACTCGAGATAAGGTTTTAACTCGATCCAAAGCAAGGAGAGAGAAAGAAATTCGATGGGGAAAAGAGAGAAATTTTGACTAGGGAAGGAATAGAAGAATAAGATAAGTTAAGAACATATTATTCTTCCAAGTTAATTCTTTTCTTTTAGAAAATAATTTTGAAGTTCCTATAGAGACGACCAGACTATCTAGGGTCAAGGCCTACGATCAAGATGGCTCGATACCACACTCATCGGGACCCGAATATGCAAATCGGACCCTCGTGTATCTTGCACTAGTCCAGGATCACGCTAGTGCACATGAGTTCAACATCGATAAATATCACAATCATACATAGCGGAAATATTATGAAAGACATCATATGATACATACTACTAGTTGAATGACCTTATGGTCCACTTACATGACTATGCCTCGCAAGGCTGAATAATATATTAAAGCCGCGGCGGAATGGAAACGTAGATAACCCCTCAGTATACCACAGGCAACTGACAAGGCTTGCGCCCTAAACATTCGTCTCCTCCTGGAATCTTTGCTCCAGCATTGATGTAGACTCTTCAACTGGTGATGTTATTGCTGGCAAGGGTGAGTACTTAAAGCACTCAACAAGTTGTGCACAGAATGCAATTCTATGTAACTATATGCAAGGCTTATTCCAAAGGATAGGCTATCATGGCTATTTTGCAACAAAGCAGCATTTACGAACAAATACAATAAATAGATTGTAAAGCGGTAAAACAAATAACAATAATGATAGATTCATCTTTCCTCAAGTAAACCAAGTTTCCAATCTTAAGTCAAATCCCATCTTCCATATGGCATTCTGCCATCCCAACCAAGTTGTTCATTTTAATTAAGCTAACCCTTAACTGTAATTCCCGAGCATTTCTCAATACCGCGAGCACGGCTATTCGAATAGTTTTACACTCTGCAGAGGTTATGCACTTTACCCACGTGACATGATCGTCCCTTGTTGCCAAGCTATTAGCACACTTCCTTTGGTGTGCCGGCAGAGAAATCATGACAAAGCCTTTACAATGCTCTGACTTAATCCAGTACTACCCGCTAAGGTTTCAACACTGGCGGGTCTGTAAACCACATCCAGGGCCCCCCTCTTGCGCCATGTGAATTACACCCTGACCCGGGAACTCACACCGACCATGATAGTATCAACATTAAGACATTACAAATTACTCACTAGGTGGCCCATACGCACATGTGGTTGCATGATTGACTCAGTCAAAGGCTTGTAAGGTTAAGTCCTTAGAGTGATCGGGCAAGACATCCACATACCCTCGCCCATTGGGCCCATCTTGGCATACTCGCCCTTGTCACTTGCCCCAATCTAAATTATTATCACCCAGTTGGTTACCAAGCACCACGTGCCATCAACAATTCAACATCGTTGCGTGACATGACTCGCCACAACAACTCAATCTCATCGTGTGATCTCACATGACACACAAGTTCATAACATTGTTCCATATTCCATTAATCAAGATTAAGTATTAATGATTCTGACACATGTGATGACGTGGCATGGCTAAGCAACTAATACGGACTAACCATCCGATGTTGATTATAATTACTAACCAACTATATTGAATCAATCTAGGGTGACAATGGATCATGGCATACAATTGACAAGGTAGGATATAAATCAATCTGGTATATTAGCTAAGCCCAATTTAATTTGAAACAACTATACTCTTGAAATAATATGCAATAGGGTAAAACAAATATAGCAATTTTATAAACATGGGTTCAACATGATCAAAGCACAACTTGCCTTAGAATAGGTTCTGGTCTTGCTCTGAAACTTGATCTCGAGTTGTTGGATCTTCCTCCGAAGCGTCGCACAATTCAACGTCTACGCGTACCGAAAGAGAAAAGCAAATAAATGCCAAAACAGAGAGCAATTGAACTCCAAAAATCAAATAAAATTCACTATTAAATAGATCTCAATTTTACAAATTTTTAGAAATTGGAATCACTCAAATCCGAGTTACGATGCAAAAGATATAGCCTTTTGAAGTTTGAGATAAATACTGAAATTGAAACACCAGAGTTAACTAAATTATTTATATTATGAAAAACCGAATATCGTGATCACGCTGACGTCACCATCACCCGAACCAATCACGAGCCGCCACGTTGCTTTGGTCCATAGACCCAGTCCACGGTTTGGATCTGGTCCACCGTGGACCCAGTCCATGGCTCCTCGGTGCTAGAGCCTGCCACATGGCGATGCGCGATTGGCTGCTGCGCCGCCCTAGCCGACGGGTGACGCGCGGCGCGCATCCATGGAATCGGCAGGATTGGACGGCGGCGAACGCATCGCGACGCGGCGGAATCTCGGCGGCTCACCAGGAATTGAACGGTGGCGAACGAGCAAGCAACAGCGGCGAGTTTCCGCGGCGGCGGCTTCGCGCCGAGAACGGGCGAAGTCCGCGATTGGCGACCACCAACCGACGGCGCAAAAACACGGATCTGATGCGCCTTGAAGCGGGCTTTCTGGATCTATCCTCGAAGGCGACGAACAACCACCGGACGGCGAAGAAACACGGAAAAACCTTGACGGCGCGGCGAGGAACAACGGTGAGCTCGCACGCAGAATTGACGACGGCTCTGGCGGCGATAGGCGGGGCTATCGAAGCGGTGCTAAACGGGGATCTCGGCACGACGGTCGGCGGCTTTTATAGCACCTTGGGAGGCGTGCCAAACACGGACGCCGAAGCAACCGCGGCGGCGGCGGTAGTAGAGTCCACCTCGGTCACGGCCAGGCGGCGACATCTCGACCGACACGTGTCGCAATCGGACGGTCACCAAACGCGAATCGTGGTAGAATCACATGTGCGCCACGCCGGTTGATCCGGCGCCAGAGGGCTAGGGTTTCCCCGGTGAAATCTCCACCGCTCGATCGTGATCCAAGGGACCACGATCTAGGGTTTCCGGCGGATGGGCTAAATGGGCCGCGCGGACGTGGGCCAAGAGCGCATAGTAAATGGGCTTGGCCCTTTCTTTGTGCAACCGATTTTCCGGATTTATCAATTAAAATAATTACTGGTAATTCAATTAAATGGTTTTAGGCAATAAACATACCAGGAAAAATCCAAGAAAATTCTCAAAAATACTTTGAGACATCCTTGACTCAAATAAAATATTTTTGGCAAAACTTTATTTTAACTTTGTATAAATTTAAATAGATTTGAATAAGAGGCAATAAACTTGATTTAAATTTAGTTCCCATAAATCCAGAAAAATCCAAATAAATTCCAGAAAATCATAAATGCACAAATAAGAAATAAAAACTTAATTAAGCCTAAATTTTGGGATGTTACAGATAACATCCAAGGTTTGGGTATTAAGGATGATTAAGTTCGCTAGGAACTCCACTCCATTAATTATTAGTCTTACCGCAGAACATCCTACTTTAGATCGGAGTTCTGATCCAGGGGATTGGACTATAAGCACACATTTAAGATTCACTATTTCCATATCATTTTGAACAGCAAAATCTCGGGAAATAAAAGAATGCGAAGCTCCGGAATCAAATAAAGCGATGGTGATCGAGTTTACTAGGAACTTACCCAGTACAACATCCGTGGCGTTTGCACTTCATCCATCGTAATGTGGTTGACTCGGCCTCGTGCAGTTCCTTGGGATGGAGTTCTTCTGTTGATGCCCCATGATTCACGATTGGCGCGGGAGTCCTTGCCGTGTGTTCCCTGTGTTAAAGCGGACCGGGTGACACCTCCTTCTTAGGGCAATTGTTGGCAAAATGCCCCATTTCATTGCAATGATAGCAACGTCTTCCCACCGCACGAGAGGTTCCTCGATGCATGCCACGATTCGGCCGAGTTCGAACATTCGACCCATCGGGCGATTTGCGGCGGTGGTGCCTATCATTGCCTGCAGGTGGTACAGGATGAAGCTGTTGGGGTGCCGTCCTCGCCTCTGCTGCCCCGACGACCTCCTTGTTGCGCCATTCTGCGCTTCTGTTGTCATCAACTCTCGGCGCTTGTCCTCTAAGATAAGAGCTTTGTTAACTAGCTCTTGGAAGTCGAGGGAATGTGTGGGTAATCACCCCACTGCGACCGCATTCAATCCCTTCATGAAGCGGGATTATGCGGCCTTATCCGTAGCCACGTCCTGCAGTGCGTAGCGTGCGGTTAGGTGAATTTGTTCGTAATCGCCATCGATCGCCCCCGCTGAGGCTCCGAATTCCTCCTTTTGAGATCCATGGTACCCTCGGGTACATGTTCTTGGCGGAAAGTCGAGGTGAATTCCTCCCACGTGATACTCTGTGGGTCCTCATTTGTCGCGCATGTTTTCCCACCATTCTGCGGCGGTCCCTTCGAGTTGATGAGAGGCATAGAGTACCCTCTCATGTCCTACACACTGGGTAATGTGCGACTTCCTTTCAATTGTCCTTAGCCAATCGTCCGCCTCGGTGGATTGGCGTTGTTCGAGAAGGTAGGTGGGCGGGTTCTCATAAACTCCGACAACCTTGAGTAGGGTGTGGTCCATGGTTACCCCGGCTTGAACATTCGCAGCAGCTTGGTTGGATATCTGCGCATGGTTTGAACCATCGTGTTCATAAGTTGAGTCAGGCGATCAAGAAGGCTCCTGTGTTACGCATATCGACTGCGGCGGTTGAGGAATCGGCTCTTCATTACGGTTGTCCACTTCGTTAGCTCCACTTCATTGGCTCCAACATTTCCACGTGTCCTCACCATACATTGCAAGCTTCCAAGGTTAAGAAAAGAAGAAAGCATAGACGAGTAAAAGAACTTATGTGGGGAGGCAGTGTAACTTAAATTATTTAGCCACTTTATTGATATAATATAAAGCGGTATGGTTGCTCACAAGTGCCTAAGGGCAATGCAACGCATCTGAGACACTCACAACGAAAAACAAGTAAGCAAACATAGGACTCTATGACGACTCACACCTAATGGTGACTTTGAAGAAAAGACGCGACTCAATTATTCGAGTCTCAACACTACCTCGACTAGACTCGATCACTCATCGAGCCAACCAGTGCGGCTCCCCGAGCATACTGGTGGGTGCTCCGCATCGGGCGAATCGATCTCAAGACCTCTGCGGTGGTGCAAAAGACCCCATCGACTCTGCTGGTCCCGGCCGCGCTGCTCGCGACCGGTGCCTCTGCTCTGTCTCCTCCGGACTGGATCGTGTAACTCGGGATCGCTCGGGCTCGGGTCCGTACAAAGCCATCTCCAACTCATGGATCTTTCGCATGGAGTGGGCTAAGCCCTCCCGCACCGGTGGATCCTCGCCTCCGTGACCTCGTCGCGGGTCCTCTGCAGCCTCTGGTGTCTGCCTCGTCCAAGGCGTCCTCTGGCGATAACATACCTCGCCGGTGGGTGATCGTGGCGTCCTCCTCCACGAGCTCCATCCTCAAAACGATTGTCTCGGCGGATGGTGACGAAAGACGGTGCCTCCAACTCTGTGGAGTAAGTGCGCGCAACCGCCGACGCTCGCTGTCGTGCCGTCTCTCGGATTCCGGCCAAAAGAAGACCTCGACCGTGATGTAGATAGGACGGCTCTCCTCGTCCTCTCCCGAGCATACTGCTGTGATCTTGACATCCCAGCGACGTCAAGTCTCGCCGCACCACCAAGTCCTCGTCATGATGGTGCATCAAAACCTCCGAGCAATCGCATCATACGCCATAACTCGCATGGCGTATCCTCGGGCGCTCTCCATAGGTATGGATCATCCTCATCGCCAAAACAAACCTTGTTTAAATTAAGCAGAGAATAATAAAAATTCAAACATAGGTATGAAACAAGAGAGAAGAGATAAGTCAAGATTTCATTGATATTCTTGCTCAAGTTGATTAGGTCTTTAGAAAATAGTTTTACCCTCCTAGGCACAACCAAACTAGGGTCAAGTCCTACTGATCCACTGCTCGATACCACCTCTGTCGGGACCGAACTGCAGATCCGGACCCTCTGTGTATTACGTGCGATCCCAGATCACGCTAGCACACACAATCATACACAGGTTGCACATCACGGACATTCACGAAGGTATAAGAATAATTAGTGCAAACATGTATATAAACCGAGTTTATGCGACCTTATGGTCTCTTACAGATAAGACTGACCACACAGGGCTTACATTATTCAGAGAAAAAGAAATAGCAGCGGAACATAAACAAATGTCGTGGAAGCCTTCATCTTGCCACATGCAACCGACTGGGCTTACCCCCTAGTTGCTCGGGTCCTCAATGAACTCCTCCTCCCAAACTGGTGTAGTCTCCTCCACTGATGTTGGGGTTGATAAGCAAGGTGGGATGAGTACACAAGGCACTCAACAAGTAATGCACAGGATGCAACGCTATTACTATATGCAAAGCTTATTCCAAAGGTTGGGCTTAAATGGTTCTTTTGCATCAACAGCATTTTTAAACCAGTATCTTATTTAAATTAAAGCAGTGGAATAGTTATAAGTAATACTAATTTCCTCAAATGGTTTTTCATCGAAGATTCTCGGCACACAGCCTTAACAGTTCATTTTTAACACTTGGCACACAGCCACCCCTTCCACGTTTTGTTTATGAAAATCTACCCCTTGACTGTAATCCCCGAGCAATGCTCAATACCGTGAGCACGGCTATTCGAATAGTTTTGACACTCTGCAGAGGTTGTACACTTTACCCACAAGATACAGCCGCTCACCACACAGGTGATTGTCCGCAACAAAGCTTTTCAGGAACCTCTACCTTAACCAAAGAACCTCTCGGTATTGCCTTCACTATCACTTCCCTCACAGCCAAGTATAGGACCGGCCAATCACCGTTGGATGGGCACCAAGCCGTAGTACAGTACGCTCCCCATACAGATACACCCTGTGTCTTGTCACCCCGAGGTATCGGAGGAAAGATATCGAACCCTAGTCAACTAGGTCATCCCATATCGGACATGTGGTTGTACGGGTGACTCGGATCAAAGGCTTGCAAGGTGAAGTCCTTAATCGACCAAGGCAAGACTTCCAACACTCAACAGTGGCACACACCCATTGTGCACACAGACTCACAACACTCATCAACCCACGCCACACAGGCCCACTGTGCACACTGACCTCTTGCCACTTGCCTCAGTCTAAATCATTTCCCACCCAGTTGATTATTGTGCAACACATGCCAGCAATAACTCAACATCGGTACTGAACCACACAGGTCACTGTACCTCAATCTCATCATGTGGCATCATCACACCACTTTTCAAAATACATTCAATATTCCATTAGTCAATTTTGTAGCATTTTTCTGAAAGATCATTCATGACTCGTTGCAAGGCTAAGCATCTACTCACGGTCTAGCCTCCCGTGTTGGCACAATATTAGCATCCAACTAATATAATCAAACTTAGGGTGACAATGATTTAGGGCATACAATTAATAATTCAAGGTGGCATAACAAAATGGGTTGATTAACTACATTATCCCAAATCAATTTAAATTCATTTTAAATAAATAAGCATGCATAGTTTCAAAGCATAAACTACATTTTAAAAACCTAGGATGAAAATGATCAAAGCATCACTTGCCTTCAAAGAGTTGCTGGTCGTGTTCCGAAGCTTGGTCTTGAGCGACGAATTCTTCCTCGAAACTTTCCAAGCAAATTTGCGCTCACTGAACAAACAAAATATACAATAAAAATCTAATACAGAGGACTAAATGGCCTCAAAAATTCAAATAAAATTCATCATTAAATAGATCATAATTTTATGAATTTTTAGAAATTTGAATCATCCAAATCCGAGTTAAAATGCAAAAGTTATAGTCATTTGAAGTTTGAATAAAATCAAAATACGAAATTAAGAAATCCGATTTTTCCCAATTATTTTTATACTGAAAATTCGCATTTATGACGTCAGCATTGCATCATGATGACGTCAGCACATAAAAGAATTTCGGCAAAAATATTTTTATATATAACATATTTATGACGCCGATAGCGTCGGCAAGACGACACGTGGCGACCTCTAGTGCCGCCACGTTGTTTCGATTCATGGGCCGGGTCCACGGTTCGGCTCGTCCACCGTGGATCGGCGACCAAATGCTCTTGCACCGGGTGACGCAGCCGTGGCGTCGGCGACGATCGCGCGACCAATCCCGCGCGACACGCGGCAAGATCGATCCGCATCGCTCATCCAGCGGTCGGATCTCACCCCGCGGTTCGGCGACGCCGCGACTCCACGCCCCACGCGTCACGCATCCAACAGTGCGCTGAACTCAACGGTCGGATCTGGTCTCACCCTCGGTCCAACGCCACACGCGGCCCGCACGTGATTCGATGAGGGTGCGGCGTCATCTCCGCCGACGTTCAAATTTGAACGCACGGATCCGCGCGCCACCGATCTACTCACGGTGCCGTTCGGATCTAAATCCAGCGGCCCACGGTACCGAGCCGTTTACTATCCAACCGCCACGCGGCACAATCTCACGCGTTCACTAACGATCCAACGGCTAAGACAAAACATATCGCGAAACTAGATCTAATCCAAGCCGTTCGCTCTAGATCTAACGATCAAGATCAACTAACGTGTAAACCTTAGGTTAATCCGCACCGTCCATAACAGATCTAACGGCACCGATACAAACTAAATGTAACGAGAGAAGGGCGGCGTGGCACGATCCTTACCCTCCTTGCGATCCGACGGTCAGCGATGCTCGAGTCCGGCGATGGCGTGCGGCGGTGCAAGCTTGCGGAGATGAGGAAGACGACGTGGTCGACGGCGTTCGGTGGTTCCGGTGAGAAGATCTAGCGCGTTCGATGCGGCTTGACTCGGCGATCTGCATGGTGACCTCGGCGGCGGCGGAATGGACCGACGGCGAAGCAAGCGGCGGAGAAACGATGGCGCGGAGGAACAACTACGGCGAGCTCTCTCGTGGTCTCTAGAGCGTCTCGACGCGCGGCGAGGAGTCAAAAGACGCGCCAAAGGAGCTGTCGTGACGCGCTACTCGGTGCACTTTAAGGGGCCTCGGCGTGCGGCGCTACAAAGCGGCGAAACGAGCGGAAGCGGTCGGCGGCATTAGCTCGTGATCTCGCGAAGACGACCGACGTGGCCCTCTCCCAGCCATTCGTGCGACGATGATCCGAAGGTGCACGCACGCGGACGACGTGGCTCACTCACAGGCATCCGATCAGGATCGAACGGCTCGGACCGGGCGACGCTAGGGTTTCGACGCGGTTGGGCCGGCGACACGCTAAGAATGGGCTCGGCCATTATTATTCAATGATTGTAAAATCATTTCACATTTAAAATAATTCTAGAAATTCAATTAAATCATTTGGAGCTTTTAAATTAGCAGAAAAATTCTAGAAAAATTCCAGAAATTACTTTGAGATATTTGGAACTCAATTAAAATATTTAAAATAAAACTTTGCAAAAACTTTTCCATTATTCAATTGTTTTCAAGAAAAGCCCTATTTGAATAAATCCAAATAAATTTAAATAAATTCCCAAAAAAATTCACAAAAATAAAAATACTCCAAAATTTAAGTTAGAGCAAAAATTAGGGTGTTACAGTTACCCCTCTTAAGGGCGTTAAAAGATTTCATGTTAAAGGGAAGCTTGCACCAAGATATGTTGGTCCGTTCAAGATTCTGAGCCGTCGAGGAGAGGTAGCGTATCAGTTAGAGTTGCCTCAGTCCTTGGCAGGAGTGCATGATGTATTCCATGTGTCGCAGCTTAAGAAGTGTCTCAGAGTGCCAACAGAGCAAACTCCATTGGATGCAATAGAACTGCAAGAAGATTTGACTTACAAAGAGCAACCAGTCAGAATTTTGGATGCTATGGATCGCAAGACCAGAAACAAGTCTATTCGCTTTTGCAGAGTTCAGTGGAGCAATCATTCCGAAAGTGAAGCCACTTGGGAGCGAGAAGAGGATTTGAAGTCAGAATTCCCGAACCTATTCTCTAGTTAGCCCTGAATCTCGGGTCGAGATTCTGTTAAGAGGGGGAGGTTTGTAACATCCCAAAATTCAGCTTAATTAAGTTTTTATTGCTTAAAAGTGCATTTGTGATTTTCAGGAATTTATTTGGATTTTTCTGGATTTATTTGAATTAATTCTTATTTCAAGTTTATTGCCTTTTATTCAAACTTATTTAAATCTGTGTAAAGTTAAAATAAAGTTTTGCCAAAAATATTTTATTTGAGTCCAGAATGTCTCAAAGTATTTTTGAGATTTTTCTTGGATTTTTCCTGATTATTTTATTGCCTAAAACAAATTAAATGAATTTCAGGAATAATTTTAAATGAGAAATCTTTTAAAAACCTTGTGAACAGTGTTGGGCCGAGCCCAACACTGTGCGCGTGAAGCCTTCGTCAGTGCGGCCCAAGTCGGCCCGCGAGAGCCGTCTTCCAGAAACCCTAATTCTTGGCCGTTCGATCATGATCGGGCGTTCCAGAAGAAGCCACGTGGGACTTCGTGTCCTGGCCGTCGGATCGGGACACGCGTAGCGCTGTGGGTTGTCGTCTTCGTTCCGGACTCGGAGTCCGCCGCCGTTCCGCCGTTGGACTTCCTCGCCGTGTAGAGCTCTGGACGCCGAGGCTTTAAATAGGGGGGGTAGCACCCGAGGTTCGTAGTCAAACGCCGCGTCTTTTGGTCGGAGAGATTTCGCGAGAGCAGTCGTAGAACACCGCCGCAAGCTCGCCGGAGTTGAAGCGTGGGACCGCCGCGGTTTTTGCTCAAGTGCGCCGCCGGATCGTCGGGTTTCGGCGTTTTGGTTCAAGATCTGAACTCGTCAAGGTGTGCTGCGTCGACTACGCTACGTCTTCTCGTCGGAACTGCGCCGGAACGCCGCCATCTCGGTCTTCTTCCTCGCCTCCGGTGGTCTTCTCGCCGTCGCGTCGCCATTTGCTTCGGGTAAGCTTGTGATCGTTGGATCTTCAGCGAAGGGCCAGGATCGTGCCACGTCGCTGCGTAAACAGTGAACTCCTCGGGTAAGCCTTGGCCGTTAGATCGAATTTGGCGGTCAGGATTTAGCCACGTAGGTGGAGAACGGCAGCCGTTGGATGCAATCTGTGCGGTGGGTTTCGCGCGCGTGTGGACCAATCGAGAGCCGACATGTGTCGCGCAGAGGTCGGCGCCATGGGCCGGGTGCACCGTGAACCCGAGGAGTCGTGGACCGGGTCTATGCGCCAAGACACGTGGCAGCCTTTGATTCGTTCGGTCGGGGCTGACGTCACGCTGACGTCATAAATCGGTTTTTCGAATAAAAGTAAATCTGTTAATTTCGAATTTACGATTTTCTCGATTTGAGATTTATTTCAAATTTCAAAGGCTATATCTTTTGCATCGTAACTCGGATTTGAGTGATTCCAGTTTCTAAAAATTTGTAAAATTGAGATCTATTTAATGGTGAATTTTATTTGATTTTGGGAGTTCAATTGCTCTCTGTTTTGGTATTTATTTGCTTTTCTCCTTGATGCAGCTGTAGGCGTTGAATTGTGCGGCGCTTGGAGGAAGATCCAAAGAACTCAAGAGCAATTTCAGAACCAGATCAGGACCTATTCAAGGCAAGTTGTGCTTTGATCATGTTGAACCCATGTTTATAAAATTGCTATGTTTGTTTTACAATATTGCATATATTTCAAATATCTGATTGTTTCAAAATAGATTGGGCTTAGCTAATATACCAGATTGATCTATACCCTACCTTGTTATTGTATGCCATGATCCATTGTCACCTTAGATTGGTTTAATTTAGTTGGTTAATAATTATAATCAACATTGGAGGTTAGACCGTATTAGTTGCTTAGCCATGCCACGTCATCACATGTGTCAGAATTATTGATAATTAATCTTGATTAATGGAATATGGAACAATGTTATGAACTTGTGTGTCATGTGGGATCACACGATGAGATTGAGTTGTTGTGGCGAGTCATGTCACGCAACGATGTTGAATTGTTGATGGCACGTGGTGCTTGGTAATCAACTGGGTGATAATCATTTAGATTGGGGCAAGTGGCAAGGGGCGAGGAGGCCAAGGTGGGCCCGATGGGCAGATGGTATGTGGATGTCTTGCCTTGATCACACTAAGGACTTAACCTTGCAAGCCTTTGACCTGAGTCTATCTTGCAACCACATGTCTGGTATGGGCCAGCCTAGCTGAGTAATTTGCAATGTCTTAATTTTGGTACTATCGTGGTCGGTGTGAGTTCCCGAGTTATGGTGTAATTCACATGGCGCAAGAGGGGGGCCCTGGTTATGGTTTTCAGACCCACCAGTGTTGAAACCTTAGCGGGTAGTATCGGGTTAAGCCAGAGCATTGTAAAGGCTTTGTTATAATCACTCGCCTTGGTGGTGTTTGGTTGTATCGTGTGGGTAAAGTGCATAACCTCTGCAGAGTGTGAAACTATTCGGATAGCCGTGCTCGCGGTATTGAGCAATGCTCGGGAATTACAGTTAAGGGTTAGCTTAATTAATTGGACAACATGGTTGGGATGGCGGAATGCCATATGGAAGATGAATTTGACTTAGGATTGGAAACTTGGTTTACTTGAGAAATACTGAATTTATTTACTATTGATATTTGTTTTCTGATCTTTACAATCTATTTATGTATTTGTTCATAAATCTCGCTTATTGCAAAATAACCATGATAGCCTATCCATTGGAATAAGCCTTACATATAGATACATAGAATTGCATTACATGCACAACTTGTTGAGTGCTTAAGTACTCACCCTTGCCAAACAACAATAATCAACAGTTGAAGAATCTACACTGTTTTGGAAGATGAAGTCGGAAGACACGAGTCATTAGGGTCCGAGCCTTGTCGGTTGCACTGTGGTGAACTCGATGAGCTATCTACGTTTCTATTTTCATTGCTTAATTACTAGTTTATATTTCCGGTCTTGCCTGCGTGGCTTAATAATGTAAGTTGGTCATAAGATCATACCTTTAGATATATCAATGAATGAACTATTATTCTATTATCGTTGTGTATGATGTGATATGTACCAATGTTGAGCTGTGTGCACTAGCGTTGATCCTAGGACTAGTGCGGTAAACACAGTGGGTTCGAATCAGTGGATTCGGGTCCTTACAGAGGTGGTATCAGAGCATACTGACTGTAGGTCTTGGCCCTAGATAGTATGGAGGTATCTTGTGTGTGTCCAAACTATTTTCTAAAAGAAAATCTAAATTTGACTAATAAAACACTCTCGACTCATCTCATTCTCTACTTCGCCTTTGCTGAATTTACCGTTTTACTTGCCGTTTTGGGTAGAGAACTTATTCAAAGTTCTTGTGGAGCAGATGCCGATCGTTCCGACCTTCGAGGAGTCAGCTGGCGGCTACGCCATGGAGCTGTGGAGAGTACTTCAGACGCTGGGAGGCTTTTACCGTCCGCTTTACCGAGGAGGCAGCTGGTCAGTTAATGGTGTACACCGAGGATTTATTTGCAAGTCGATTATCTCGCTCGGGAGAATGAGGAAGCGGCGGACCAATCACCATCTCCGCCAGAAGATTCTCGTACGAGGTTGCAATTCAGGAGGTTGCCCGACTTGCTCTTCGCCGTGTCTGCCGCGACTACACCGACGAGCTTCACGACTCAGTGTTCCGACTTCACCCGGATGTGCAAGCATGCCGAAGCCGACGGATCGTGGAGGACGAGTGTGCTACCGCAACGCACCTTGCGGAGTTCGCCCTTGCCTAGGAGGATCATAGGAGAGATACTACTCAGGAGCTGGAGACTGTGTACGAGGCACTCAGAGTAGCAGAGCAGGAGCTTGAGGTGACCGTGCTTCAGCCATCGGGATGATCACTGAGCTGGGAGAGGCCCTAGAGGCGGTCGAGGACGAGTTGGAGCGCGTGACTCGAGGAGTTCAGGAGCCAGCTGAGGAGTCTGAGGAGGATCCAGAGGAGCGAGAGTGGGAGCCAGAGGGGAGTGCAGACCCTGTGGTTGCAGAGGACCCAGTAGTAGGTCATCAGGATAGGTTCGCTCCTATGCCAGCTCACCCGCCGGTGTATGCGCCGGATCAGCCTCAGCCAGGGTGGCTGGATGAGTGAGTGTCAGCCTTGGAGCTGTGTTGAGACTCGAGTGTGAGTCGCGTCTTTAAGTTAGTCTTTACCTCTTTAGTTGACGTTAAGGTTTCATGTTTAGGTTGCTTATTTGTGTGCTGAGTGTGCAGTATGCGTTGCAAAGCTAGTAGGCTTAGATAAGCAGCCATACCAAGAATAAATAAAGAATTATTTCAGTTTGGGTATAACCTATCTCCCCGCTTTAGAAATTCTTGCTTCTTATCTATGCTACATCTACCTTTCCTAACCCAAGAGGCAATCATCAGATGGTGAATACTCGAGGAAACAACGGTACTTGAAGTGGATGCGCTGAATGACAACCCCAATGACGGAGGCACCCTCAACCACCACCAATTGACATGCGAGAATTTGGGAGGGCGTTTCTCAATAGCAGACTCAAGCGATGCGGACCATGATGCAAACAAATGCAACAGATGGCCAACGCAGCAGCTAACAATAACAACCCTGTAGCTCAGAACAACCATGGTGAACCTCGACCTCACTCAAAGCTGTCAGATTTTATGAGGACTAGGCCACCAACTTTTTCAGGAGATGTGAACCCTTTGGAAGCCGATGACTGGCTTAGGACAATTGAGAAAAAGCTGCACATCACGCAATGTGAAGGAAATGAGAAGGTGCTCTACGCCTCTCATCAACTTGAAGGAACCGCCGCAGAATGGTGGGAGAATTACTGTGCCGCACATGGAGCCCCGCAAGAGATCACTTGGGAGGAGTTTACTACTGCTTTCCGCCAATACCATGTTCCGAAAGGAATGATGGACCTTAAGAAGGAAGAGTTCAGGGCTCTGAAACAAGGAGGCCAACCAGTGGCTGAGTAACTGAACAAGTTTACCCAGTTAGCTCGCTATGCCCCTGAAGACGTAGCGACAGATAAAGCTAGGCAGTCTCGTTTCATGAAGGGACTGAATTCAGATCGCAAGTGGGGTGATCACCCACAATTTTCCAGATTTTCAGGAGCTAGTCAATAAGGCTTTGATCCTAGAGGATAAGCGCAAAGAGTTGGGTGAAAACCGTAAGTGCTTGATGACTAATCAGGGTGGACGTCCAAACCATCTACGTTTAAGGATGTCACCGCAACAATTTGCTAGATTCCAACCCACAGCCGTGAACAAGACATCAACCCCTGCACCTCGCCCTGCCAACCAGAACTTTCAAACGCCAGCACAAGGCAACAATGCACCAGGAGGAAACCAGCAGTCTGCAGTGAAAAGGTGCTATACGCAGCGAGCGTGACACTTTTCTAATAGGTGTCCACAGAAGGGAGGCATCACGCCAGTTCATTTTAACTTGGGAACAACACCTGCCAAGGCACCAGCCTCATTAGGAAATCGTGTGCCAGGTCAAGCTGGAGCAACACCGCAATCAACAGTGCGTGGAAGGATCAACCACATCACCGCAGATGGAGCTCAGGAAGCTACAGACGTCGTACTGGGTAAGTTCCTGGTTAACTCGATTACCTTTCTGCTTTGTTTGATTCTGGAGCTTCGCATTCGTTAGTTTCTCAAAGTTTTGCAACCAAGAATGGATTTCAAGTGGTGAATCTTAAGTGTGTGCTCTTAGTCCAAGCCCCAGGATCTGAGCTTAGATCTAACCTTGGGTGTTTGGGAGCTAAGTTGCTTATGGATGGGATAGAATTTCTAGCGAATCTTATCTTAATAGATGCGCAATCCCTAGACGTCATCCTTGGAATGGATTGGCTGTCAAGGCATAAGGCTATTTTGGATTGTGGCCGAAGGATCGTGACTTTGGAAGGCCCTAGTGGCAAGAAAGTAGAGTTTCAAGCGATCACAGTTCGCGATGGGCAGTTAATGGTCAACAGCGTGAAAGCCATCAGCATGGAAGATGTGCCAGTAGCCAGGGAATACCCGGATGTGTTTCCAGAAGATTTGCCAGGATTGCCACCGGACCGTGATATTGAGTTCGTGATCGAGTTAGCGCCAGGTACAACACCGATATCAAAAAGACCATATCGGATGCCTACCAAGCGAGTTAGTGGAAATGAAGAAGCGATTGAGGCGCAAGAGAAAGGTTTCATTAGACCAAGTTCATCGCCGTGGGGAGCCCCGGTTTTGTTTGTTTGTAAAAAGGACGGAAGTCTTAGAATGTGCATCGATTATTGTGCACTGAATGAAGTAACGATCAAGAATAAGTATCTGTTGCCCAGGATCGATGACTTATTTGATCAGTTAAGAGGAGCTGGAGTTTTCTCCAAGATAGATCTTCGTTGAGTTACCATCAGTTGAAGATCCGAGCAGAGGATGTGCCTAAGACCGCGTTTTCTACGCGATATGGACATTATGAGTTCACAGTCATGTCATTTGGATTGACTAATGCCCCGGCATATTTTATGAACATGATGAATAAGGTTTTCATGGAATATTTGGATAAGTTTGTTGTAGTCTTCATAGACGATATCTTGGTTTACTCGAAGACAGAGGAAGAGCATGCAGAACATCTAAGAATGGTTTTAGATAGGTCATGAGAGCATCGTTTGTATGCTAAGTTTAGCAAGTGTGAATTTTGGAAGGAGAAAGTTGAATTTCTTGGTCATGTCATGACTACTAAGGAGTAGTGATTGACCCAAGCAAAGTGGGCCTTGATGTTGCATTGGGAGCAACCAAAGTCCATTACCTGATCCGTAGTTTTACGGGAATGGCGGGATATTACCGTCGGTTCATAGAGGGATTCTCAACGATTGCTAAACCCCTTACGCAGTTGTTAAAGAAAGAAAAGAAGTTTGCATGGACGCCAGAGTGCGAGAAAAGTTTCATGGAACTAAAGAAGCGTTTAACAACAGCCCCCGTATTAGTATTGCCAGATGTGCAGAATGGATTTGATATTTATTGCGATGCTTCGAAGCAAGGCTTGGGATGCGTGTTAATGCAAGAGGGCAAAGTCGTTGCTTATGCGTCGAGACAGTTGAGACCACATGAAGTGAATTACCCAACGCATGATTTGGAGTTAGCCGCCGTAGTGCATGTTTTAAAGATATGGCGTCATTATCTCATAGGAAATAGATGTGAGATATATACAGACCATAAGAGCCTGAAATACATATTCACCCAAGCGGACCTGAATATGAGGCAGCGAAGGTGGCTAGAGCTAATAAAGGATTATAATGTGGGAATCCATTATCATCCCGGAAAAGCCAATGTAGTAGCCGATGCTCTGAGTCGGAAAAACCATAGCGCCAATACGTTAACAATGGAGGATCAACCAGAATTATGCAAGGAATTCCAGAAGCTAAGATTGGAAGTCGTTCCGCAAGGAAGTGTAGCTGCACTAGAAGTAAAGCCAACACTGGAAGATCAGATTAGAGAAGGTCAGAAGGATGACGATAAAATTTCTAAAATCAAGGCTAAAAAGGAAGAAGGCCTACCCGTAGATTTCACTCGGATGAGCAAGGAACTATGTTCTTCAAGGGCGAATTTGTGTGCTTGGGATAAAAGGAACTAAAAGCAGCTAATTCTAGAGAAGCGCACGATTCAAAGTACTCGATTCATCCAGAAGTGCTAAGATGTATCAGGATTTGAAAGAGAGATTCTGGTGGCCTAATATGAAGCGTGAAGTAGCTGAGCATGTTGCTTTATGCGACGTATGTCAAAGAGTAAAAGCCATGCATCAAAGACCAGCTGGTTTGTTGCAGCCGTTGAAAATTCCGGAATGGAAGTGGGAGGAAATCGGAATGGATTTTATCACCGGGTTACCTAAGACTCGGAGGGTTACGATTCCATTTGGGTTATTGTGGATCGTCTAACCAAGGTCGCCCATTTTATCCGATAAAGACCACTTATTAGGAGATCGTTTAGCGAGCTATATATGCCAAGGATTGTATGCTTGCATGGAGTGCCCAAGAAGATTGTGTCAGACAGAGGTACCCAATTTACCTCAAGATTTTGGAATAAGTTGCACGAAGCCATGGGAACTCGTCTGAATTTGATCTGACATATCACCCATGACGGATGGTCGACCGAAAGAGTGAATCAGATTTTAGAGGATATGTTGAGAGCATGTGCTTTAGCTTATACTGCGACATGGAATAAGTGTTTGCCATATGCGGAATTTAGTTACAATAATAGTTATCAAGCTAGCCTACAGATGTCACCGTTCGAGGCATTGTATGGGCGTGCTTGTAAATACTCCGTTGAATTGGAACGAAACAGGAGAACATTTGGTGTTTGGGCCAGATATTCTCGAGGAGGCAGAAAGTCAAGTTGCAATGATCAGAGAGAGGTTGAAGATAGCGCAGTCAAGACAGAAAAGCTACGCAGACAACATTCGTCGAGATTTGAGTTTTGAACCAGAAGATCATGTGTATCTCAGGGTTACTGTAACGCTCCCATAAGCGGTACTACCGGCCCAGCGGTACTACCGGCCCAGCGGTACTACTGGTCCTACATAGGCTGTACGACCGCCCTTGAGGAGAAAACATTGTTTTTCATAAAAACTTTTCTCCAAACCATTAAAGATTCATTTTTTGAGCTATGTGAGGATCAACATATGATCACAATACTATGCAAAACACATGTGCACATGTTAATCACCTACTCTAAAGAATCTCATTAAGCACAACTTATTTGCAAATAACCAAGAACTTATGAGATCAATCCTCTTAGCCATGTGATGATCAGCACATGATCAAGTCAATTTGCAAAACACATTTGCAAACCTTATTCACATGCTCTAAGATCGAAACTCATAACTTCTAGTTCATTTGCAAAACATATTTGCAAACAACAACTCCAACTTATTTGCAAAACACATTCGCAAATAAACTATGAACTTATGAGATCAACCCTCTTAGCCATGTGATGATCAACACATGATCAAGTCAATTTGCAAAACACATTTGCAAACCCTATTCACATGCTCTAGGATCGAAACCCATAATTTCTAGTTCATTTGCAAAACACATTTACGAATAACTAATCCATTCAATACTTTTGCAAAAACACATTTTGCAAACTCAAAACACAAAGCATACTTAGCCTTATGATGATCAACACATGATCCAATCACAAGCTAAACTCCAATGCATGAGCTCTCTATTTGCAACACATGCAAATCTCCAGCTCTAGGCAAACAACCACTATTCAAACTCAAGTGTATGAGCTCTCTATTTGCAACATATGCAAATCTCTAGCTCCAAGCAACCATTTTAAACCAAATTGCTTGAGCTCTCTCCTTTTGTAATATATGCAAAACTTAGCTCCAAGCAATAACCACATAAACAACATTGCATAAGCTATCTTCCTTTTGCAACATATGCAAATCCATAGCTTCATGCAAGAACCAAATCAAATAAGATTTAATAAGAAGCAACCATGAGCACTCTAATTTGCAACACATGCAAATACTTAGCTCATGCAAAATCCAACGCACGAGCTTCTCACCCATTTGCAACACATGCCAAATGGTTAGCTTCATGCAAAAACCAAATAAGAGAGTGAGCTAGAGTGAACCGGATTGAGTTCATCAACACATGATGAAGCTCAAGCTAAAAGACTCAACCCCTCTTAATAGTACGGCAATCTAAACTAGACACTCTAGCCTATCTAGTTATACATTTACCGCATGCGATCCACTTGGAGCTTTTATGATTTCCAATCATCTTCTCTCCAGGATCACATCTTCTTCTTCTTGTTCATCAACACATGATGAACCTTCTCTAGCCCTTCTCTTCACTTCGGGATCACCTCTTGAAACTCATCAAACACATGATGACTTCTTGTTCCCGATTCTTCATTATCTTGGACTCAACCTACTTCACAACTCATGGAAGATGTTAGTCCAACAAACCCGGTTGTCTCAATCATCACTTGAACTCCATTAACACATAATGGATGCCTCTAAGATCGATTGAGCACAACCCCAATCAAGTTGAATGATTAATTAGTGTCTTGAGTACTTTGATGCAACCAATGCTTCATTATACTCAAGAACTTTTCACTTATCTTTAATCAACAAGGAACACCATCAACACATGATGAAGTGTTCTTTGATTGATTGAAAAACAACTGAACTCAATTTAAATTACATTTAAATTGATATGAGTATATATAACTACACAAGTTTTATATACTCAATTTGATGGTTAGTAATGATCCATATATGTTTGAGTGATGGAAAGGGATCAACACATTTAGACCATCAACTATAGAATAAACTCCATTAAGTATGTGCATAAAACTAGTTGAACATGGAATCAATATGCACATAATCAATCTTAGATTGCATATGAGTTTATCATATATTAGCATGAGTATACTACGACTACACATGTTATATATATACTTAAAAGATTGTTTCAAATTAAGTCTTGATCCTTTATATTATATGGCAAGAGGACATGGATCAATACAATTGAAACACTAAGTTAAATTATCAACTCCCCTAGATGTGTGCATTCATGTATATATGAATTATGAACATAATGCACATATTTGGACTAAAGTAATGGAAGAGTTTATACTTTAACTTGAATCCTAAGTATGCATTAAGATAATAGAATGAATACGAGTGCACCTTAGGTTTTCCATTTTCCATCCAAATTTGAGACTAATAAGAATAAGACTTGACAGAACATGTTAGTCTCATAATGATTAGGTTTGTCATTAAACAATGATTAAATATTAATATTAAACCAATCACCAAAACCAATGGAGCTTGAACTTACAAGCCTAGTGCTACCGGTCCTACATGGGCGGTAGCACCAAAAATATGATTTCAACCCAATTCGAGCTCCAACGGCTAGAAAAATTGGTGGGGGCTATAAATACACCCCCACCTGCAATGTAGAGTCTCTCTTGGTCCTCATTGATGATATTTGAGCTCTAGCAAGTGCTCTTCACTCTTTAGTGCATTCAATTCTCTTTTGTGAGTGTGAGGAGCAAGTTTGAGTGTTGCATTTAGTGATTGAGCCTTTAGACACTCAAATTCGACTTCAAGCAAGCGTCAAGGTTTATTACTCTTGGAGGTTGCCTCCTTCTATACGGTTTGGAGGCGATCGTGCACGGTGAGCTTCTCAACGAAGATTGTGAGAAGCCCCAGAAAGTTGTGAAGGTCGGAATTCGCCTACCCGAAGCGGAGAAGAACTACCTTAGTGATCGAGAAAGGCTCAAGCAAGTGGAGCCGGCTTGACGTGGTTCAAGTTACCTCAACGTGGAGTAGGGGAGACCGGCAAGTCTCCGAGACCACAGGTCAAAAATCTTGTCTCTTACTCTCTTGTGATTTATATTTTTCATTCTTGTGATAAATTTCATCAGTAGTAAAAATTGAGTAGGCTATTTGTGCTTATAATTTTTTTAGCTATACTTGAATTGATTAAGTACTTTAAGTGATGGCTAGAGATTATAGTTGTAAATTTGTAATTATTGTTTCTATATCTTAGTGTCTTTCTTAATTGCAAAATAGATTCAAAAAAATTAGAAACCTCCTATTCACCCCCCTCTAGTCGGTTATCCTTAATCCTACAGTGGTGAGGTAGAACTCCACCTGACCACCTCCTCAAAATTTTAGATCTAAGTTAGCGAGTTAAAAGTCTGAAACCCAACTGCGAGGTAGTCAGTGGAATCCTAGTTGTATACATATGTGTATATGCGTGACTGAAAGTCTGAAACTCCACTTAACCACCTCCTCAAATTTTATTTGCTACATATTGCTTTCAAGTCTGTATCTTGCATAGTACGACAACCCGATATAGTTATCAAAACCTTGTGCCAATTAGTTTAGGGAATTGCCTGTTGCTCTATAGTATCGGACCCTGCCCCTTCATGCTTTTAAATATGATGATGATTGGTTAGAGGATATATATATCCAAAGGTTTTTCCTATTCTTGAAAGCTGAAAGTATTTTAATAGTTAGAATTTAGCAGTTATCTTCTTTTCCATTGACCGGTACATTGAAAAAAATTTGATAGTTCTTGTTATATCATACTCCATCGAACCTGAATGAATAATTTAATTTCTTTAAAAGAAGCTACTTACGCCGGATACATTGATAATAAGTATAGAATAGTTACTGGATGAGTATTGGTAGCTATTTTTCTATCAGTGTCTAGCATAATGGATGAAGTGCTGGAGGACTAAGAGTGCTTGGTTCAGGAAATTCGGTTAACCAAAAAACCAAATAAATTCGGTTCGGTTTTTTTTTATTTTGTTCGGTTCGGTTTACGGTTCCCAAAAATCAAAATATTTTTAAACAAAAAAATCAAATTAACCGAATATCCACCCTAATAATTTCACATAAATTTTACAGGAATTTCGTAGAAATCAATTCATTTTTTGCAGGAACAAGAAGACTTTTCCACGTTCTAAACAGGACCAGAGGGATTTGAAGCTGTAAAATTGACCTATACTTTAGAGAAAAGTTCACATTGTTAAAGCACCTTAACACATAGTATTTCGTAGCGAAAACTTATGCAACATTATATCTAAGAATATTTTGTAGGGTATAGCAGCTCTTGCTCAAAAACGACGGGGGTATCTTTTCCTTAGTCCAACAGGATAAGACGGTTCTGGGATAACGAGTGGCCCAACCTGTCAGTGACCTGATGCGCGGGACCCAGGTCTCAGGCACACACCGAAGCTACGTACATCCCACTGACTTGTGCGACCCACAACCCAGTCGAATAGTCCCTTCCCCAGCAAGCTTCTGCTCGTCGCCCACTGGGCCACTGTCCACAACACAGCCCCTTCTGGGTCCCACCGCTCAGTGTCTGAACCATTGCTCGTGGACCCGTGGTCCGCACCCGCCGCGTTCACTTCACTTTAACTCCCTAACCAAAACCAAACAGAGCATCCACCTCCTCGTGTTGAACTCCGGTGGTCTCTGCGGCGGATTCAGCGGCGATGTTGCGGGAGCTGCAGGCGCTGTGCAAGAGCCAAGGCCTCCCCGCCGGCGGCTCCAACGCCGATCTCGCCGCCCGCCTCGCCGCCACTCTCACGTCGGGCTCGGTACGGAGGGACACACACATCAGGTCCTCACCTATCTTTTGGGGAATGGCCGGGGAGGCTGGTAATATCTTGTTTGTTTGGTGGGTTTGGCTGCTCCGCAGGTGCGCGGCGGTGCGGAGGAGGAGGCCTTGGTCGCGGCGAAGGGGGTGGCGGGGAAGGGGTGTTTGAAGCGGTCGGGTGGTAGTTCGAGCGGCGGCGGGGGTTCTGGTCCGGCGAAGAAGGTGACCTTTGCGTTGGAGGAAGAGGGCGAGGCGGAGTCGCAGGTGAGGCGCAAAAGCCGGAGGTTGCGAAGGTGAAGGGAATCTGCCTCCTACGCTGTAAGCGGACGGAGGCGTTAATTAGAGGAAGAACCACAAAATGGTGTTGCTTTTGCAGTAGGAACTATGAACTAGGAAGCCTGCTCATTAGATGATTAGACTAGAAAATGATGATCTAGCTAGGGTGATGGTAAGATGTTGTAAATTAAGGTCTTAAAGCCTACTTAAGAGGGTTTGGATTGATCTAATGCTATTTCTCCAATCTTTGTTTGAAATAAAAATAAATAAATCTTGCTGAGTTAAAACTACTGACCATTAGCCCAAGCCAAATCTGACTTTTGGTTGTTGTAATTTTGCTGCCTACCCTTGCGGTGCTATAATATTACCCTTCTCAAAATATGACACAAATAGTTATAAAAAATTAGTTAGATAGGTCATGGTACGAAGAAGTGTCCTACAAAATTTCAACCGAAAACGTGACTTACATTAGGAGGAGAAACAAAAAAAGGACAAATTTCAGTGAATAGTAAATTTATCTCTTTTTTCCTTCTTTTTTTTCATGATTCCCTTTTGACTTGAATTTGTTTTTTTTTTCATTTCTCTATGTGTTGATCGAATTTATCTTTGAAATTTGATGCTGTGATGGATTGATTTTGTGTCGATGCTATCATTTTAAAAAAATTATGATCATTTGCAATGTGTTTTAAAGAAGATAGCATTATAACACTGAAAATCTAAGGTAGCACAGAATATTCTCTTGCGTGAGTGGGGATCGAACATAAGACTTCTTCACCTTGGTGCACCCCACCCACACTCAACACCCGGAAGTATTCATTCAGGCCACACTTCCTTTTAGGTTGCTTTTATTATGCTATATTAGCCATGATAATCTACGAACAAGATTTAAAAGCCACCGACACCCTCAAAATGAGAGAAATTTTACGTGAATTATACCGGTAGTATATAGTGCGTAGTAGAAATCAGATCTAATCGTTGATTTGTCAAGCATATTTCTACTGCTCTACTATTATAGGAAGTATAAATAAATTTCTAGCTAATCTCATTCATTGGATCGAAAAGAATGAACTGTTCATATTGAATTTAGTGTACGTAAAAGAGCTCCAAAATTATTTGGCTCTACTATTAGGAAATTTTATATCTCAAAGTGAGATCAGAATAGTACATTGCAAATTCTCTTTAGCTGCTGGAGAATGTAGAGCTTCTGTTTTTTAGTGGTCTAACATGGTTCTTGATTATGTAACCTGGTGTGTTATGTGATCATACTGCATCTTAAATCACAGGAGTTGCTTACTTGATTACTGCTCTGAATCTGCTAAAGTGCTGTTACATAATTACGTTGGAGAATGTCCAATGCAGTGGCCATATTAGTACATATAATTTGGGCTAACTAGCAGGACGTAGGTTATATTGGTATCTCTCCGTTGGTATCGAGAAGGTGGAAATGCGGAGAATGATACCCAGATAAATGACAACAGATAAGATGTTTTCATACAGATAAGATTAAATTTTACAAAACTATAAGTTTTTATACTAACTATAGGAAAACTACGTATTTTTGCTCATATTTCTTAAAATTATATATTTTAGGAGAACTTGTATCACAAAATTACGTATTTTAGAATTGACCGTTCCTTATAATGGGTTGATAGTGTGGGTCCATATGGCATCTCACGCGTTCGTATTTCTGGTTTCACTCCCACGTGAGGCTACCATGTAGACCCACATTATCATGCTTGTTACAACAATTGATCAATTCTAAAATCTGTAGTTTTGTGATATAATTTCTCTTAAAATCTATAGTTTTGTAAAATAAAAACTGAAATATGTAGTTTTTTAATAATTTATAAAAAAACATAGAGTTTTGTGAAATTTACTCAAAAGATAACGGTGACAAGTACCCAATTACTTCATAGATCAAAAATTGCTCAAAATAGCTGTTGAAAAAGAAGAAGATGAAGCGCTATTACAGCCAGAAAACTAGGTACAATCTCGTCATGCCTCTATGTGTACTAGGCTCTACTTTTACTACAAGAAGAGGAGTTGTGGTTCATATGGCATGCACGTGAAGCATTCTTTTGTGTGCTTAACAATACTATTTTGATTTCGGATTTCGATGAACCGACGGTATCGAAATTCGTGAAAAATTAAACGGTTTTAAAAATCAAACGAATTTGAAATCTGATCAAGCCGCCAAGAGAATTTCGAATGAAATGGACTAAAACCGCTCGAAAAGTGGCGAATTTCGAGCGGTTTTCGCGAAAATTGGCAACAAGTTGAAAAAATGTTTAAAAAATCGAGAAAATTGCAAAAAAATTATAAAAAACCATTAAAACCCCCAAAAAAGGGAAAAATTAAGAAATGTATAAAAAAGTATGGAAAAACACGAAAAAATTCCCGCGTAATCTTTCCTAAATATGAAAAAAAAATCGACATGACCTTTGCTATATTTTAGACAATTGCAAGTTGTAAAGTAAGCATTTAGCAATAATATGTCAATAAATAATCTTTCATTTCAATACTAACATATCAATCCAACAAGTCTAAAAATAGGTATTCCCATAATCACATACCAATACCATTCACATATCAATACCATTCACATATCAACACCATTTACATTTGAAAACCTTTCATTTGAAGTTGTGAAGTAAGCATAGCTTCGTCGTTCTTCTATTGTCACACATGCTATGTTCGACCTACATAAACAAAATGTTAGTAAAAAATTGAGTTGCAATGAAATGAAGCATACAAATCAAACAAAATTTTGGCATGACCTTTGCTATATTTTAGACAATTTGAAGTTGTAAAGTAGGTATTTAGCAATAATATGCCAACAAATAATCTTTCATTTCAATACCATTCACATATCAATTCAACAAGTGCAAAAAAATAGGCATTCACATATCAATACCATTCACATTTCGATACCTTTCATTTGAAGTTGTAAAGTATGCATATTTTCATCATCCTTCCCACACAAATGGTATGTTGGACCTACATGAACGCTGTGTTAGTAAAAAATCAATTTGCGATGAAATGAAACATTACCTTTGGGGCTACGGGTAGTATTGTTGTGTGTACACTTGGTTGGCCATGTTATATTCCTTGGTGGACATCAAGGTAAATCCTCTTGTAGCTAGCAACTTCGCCTTATAATCATGCCAGCTTTGCCCCGTGTAAGATCGAGGATGCCGACTAGAGGGGAGGTGAATAGGCGGCTATAGAAATTTCTTCTACGATTAATTAAATTATCGCCTAAGTACCCTTATTTCAAAACCTAAATGATAATATATGCGAAAGCGATAAACTAAGGTTTTAACAAATTAAAGCCTAAATCAACTAGGCTCACTAAGTGCACTAACTAATTATGTCTCTAACAATAAATTGCAATCCTAAAGACAAACAAGCAATTTAATTATAGGAATGTAAATTGCAACAATGTAAATAGAGAATTGAAAGCATGCACAAGGAGATGTGATACTTTTTATCGTGGTGTTCAGAGACTTGCCGATCTCCCCTAATTCACGTTGAGGCAAACCCAAACCACTTTGGACCGGCTCCACGAATTGATCACCCGCCTCGATTTTACTAGTGGTAGCTTTTTCCCCCTCCGGGTAGGTGAGCTCCGACCTTCACAACTTTGCCGGGCCTTCTGACAATCTCCTTGAGAAGGTCATCGTGCACGAAGCCTCCGCACGCCGTCTAGGTATCGGCAAACACCAAGAGTAATAGGTCAAGCCTCTTGCTTAATCCTCACCAAGTGCAACACATGCACAAGGATGCTCAATCCTTCTCTAGATGCAACACATGCAACTAGAGGCTACTCTCCTTGCTCACAAAGTGCAACACATGCAAAATGTAGGGGAGAGGCTCACACTAGCTCAAGAGAATGCAAATCAACACCAAAGAAATTCTACACAAGATACTCTAGCTCAAAAGCTTCTCAAATCACTCAAATATTGTTCTAGGAGCTCTTGGGGTTTTGCTCTCACAAGAATACCTCAAATGGGTGCTAGAGCAACAACAAAATCCTCCTAACACGGCCTCTTTTGTAGCCCATCAAGAAAACTAGTCATTGGGGGCAAAATACCCAAAAATCAAGTAATTTCAAGATTACTACAGTCATGTAAATCCGTAATACCCAAGCATCAACGGTAATAGATAGTTTTGGGCATTAAAAGCACTAAAAATAGCCGTTGCTACAGTACCCCCCAGTACTACCGCCATATAAATCCCGGTAGTACCGACATTTTTCGCCCCAAAAACTCAACAACACGGCTCTAGAAAATAACTACTACCTTCCGGAGCAAAAGAGTATCTTGCTAGAGGCGGTACTACCGCCATGTAAAAGTCGGTAGTACTGAAAATCGGTACTACCATTGTGTAAATCACGGTAGTACCACTGTTTTAGCAAGAAAAACGGTCATAACTTTTTACTCCGAACTCCGAATTATGTGATCTTAGGCTCTATGTGAAGCTTATCAAGAGGGCTACAATCCCCACCTATTTTCCAGATTTAAACAACCATAGATATTTTTAAATATCACTAAAATAAAAACTCTAATGATCACATTCTCAGGAGAATATGTACCGACAACTAAATAACGGTACTACTGTACTAGTGGTAGTACCAGCCTTTGAACCACGGTAATGCTGGAATTCAAACTCAAAGAAAAACACACTTTTGTAAAATAACTACCACACAAGCGCCACAGTACTACCGAACCTGCGGTAGTACCGGCTTTAACACAGCGGTAGTTTCGGTCTGAGGAATTTTCCAAGAAAGACATTCTCTGGAAAATAACTACCACACTCAAGAACAGTACTACCGGACTTTGGTAGTACCGGCCTCACAATGGCGGTAGTGCCGGTCACAGATCAAAAGCAAGATTTCACACCGAAATCTTCTTTTCAAATTTCAACCAAAAACCAACAAGATAAATTCTTGAGCCATGTGATGATCAACGCATGATCACGACACTTTGCAAAACACATTTGCAAATGCTAATCACATTCTCAAAGATCAAATGCATGAATACCAATATTTTGCAAAACACATTTGCAAAACAACATCAAGCATGAGCTACGACTATTTGCAAAACACATTCGCAAATATTCGCTCCATGCAAAAACCACATAAGCTAAATTACATGAGCTATCTCCCTTTTGCAACACATGCAAATCCATAGCTCCATGTAAAAACCAAATCGATTAAGATTCAATAAAAAGCAAGCATAAGCTCCCTTATTTGCAACACATGCAAATACTTAGCTCATACAAAAACCAAATAAGAAAGTGAGCTAGAGTGAATCGGATTGAGTTCATCAATACATGATGAAGCTCAAGCTAAATGACTCAACTCCTCTTAATAGTACGGGAACCTATACTAGCAACCCGGTCTCCCATCCAAACACTGAGACCGGTAAAAGATTAGGAACACATTCTTATCCCTAGCTAGTTATACATTTGCCTCTAGCAATCCCACTTGGAGCTTTTTATGATTCCCATCATCTTCTCTCCAAGCCGGGTCCTCTTTTCTTGTTCATTAACACATGATAAACTCCCTCTCTTCTTCTTTACTTCGGGATAACCTCTTAAAGCTCATCAACACATGATGACTTCTTCCTGATTCTTTATTTTCTTGGACTCAACCTACTTCATAACTCATGGAAGATTGTTAGTCCAACAAACACGGTTGTCTCAATCATCACTTGCACTCCATCAACACATAATAGAAGCCCCAAGATCGATTGAGAACAACCCAAATCAATTTGAATGATTAATTGTGTCTTGAGTACTTTGATGCAACTGATGCTTCATTATACTCAAGAACTTTTCGTTTGTCCTTAATCAACAAAGAATACTATCAACATATGTGTCGGGGATCGATCATCCTGACACGTGTCTAGGCCCCCCCCCGGGGCTTTAGGCCGTCCTCCCTCGAGCTCGGAGGACTGTTCCCGAGCTCGGGGGAGGACGGTCCCGAGCTCGGAAGACTATTCCTGAGCTCGGGCAAGAGCTTCCCCAAACTGCTGCAAACCTCGACGACCCCCTCGACCTCGACACCCCCGGTCTAGACTTCAATGTAATAGATCTCCTCTTTTATGTATGGATGACCTTTATCCCCTGCGTGGGAACTAGGGTCAACCACTCTTGTCAGTCCCCCCTCATGGGGACTAGAGGCTATCTGCCCCTGTTAGAAACCCCTGCGTGGGAACTAGGGTCAACCACTCCCCAACAGCTCCTGTCAGTCCCCCTGCGTGGGAACTAGGGTTAATTGCTCCCGTCAGCTCATGAGCGGCCACCTGACGTCAGCCTCGGGATCAGCGTGGGGAGCCTATAAAGCGCCCGACCGCCCCGGTCGGAAGAGAGATCCATGATCCCAAAGAACCGCAACGGTAATAAGATCGCACAAGGCAACACTGGTACATTCCACTGTTCACCGGGCCCCCTCGACCGTCGCCTCTCGACGACCCCGAGGCCAGGCTCCCCCTGTAGTTCTCTCCCGAAGAGCTCCTAGACATTTTTCGCCTACGGGCAAGATTGGAGTAGAGCTGTTACCCAACCTAGGGGGCTCGAACCAGGATAAACTTTGTGTCCCCTGTTCGCTAGTTCTTCTTCCCTGTGCTGCACGTCTTCTAACCCCTCTTCTCGGACGAATGCGACTCTGGGCCTCGCCCCTTCGTGTGATCCTTCCCCCCTTTTTTTGCGGTCGACGGTCCCGATCGTCGACAATATGACAAAGCATTCTTTGATTGATTGAAGGACAACCGAACTCAATTTAAATTTCATTTAAATTGATATGAGTATATATAACTACACAAGTTTCATATACTCAATTTGATGGAAAGCAATGATCCATATATTATATGAAGTGGTGGAAAGGGATCAATACATTTTAGTCCATCAACTATAGAATAAACTCTTATATAGCATTTGAGTTTATCATATATTAACCTGAGTATACTTGCAACTACACAAGTTATATATACTAAAAAGGTTGTTTCAAAGTCTTGATCCTTTATATTATTTGGCAAAAAGACATAGATCAATACTATTGAAACATTAAGTTAAATTATGAACTCTCCCTAGATGTATGCATTCATATCATGTATGAAATTTGAAACATAATGCACATCTTAAATGTATAATCAATAGAAGATTTCATCCTTTTACTTCAATCCTAAGTATGCATAAAGATAATAGAGTGAATACGAGTGCATACCTTGGGTTTTTCATTTTTCATCCAAATTTGAGACTAATAAGAATAAAGCTCAACAAGAGAGTTAGTCTCATAAAAAGATGTGTCATTAATTAACAATTGAGACTAATCAATATTATGATTATCAAAAGAGTTAGTCTCAATATAGATTTGTCATTAACACCAAAATCAAACTAATGGGGCTTAAACTTTCGGTCCATGGACTTGTCGTTTCCTTAAGTGATGGCTAGAGATTATAGTTGTAAATTTGTAATTATTGTTTCTATATCTTAGTGTCTTTCTTAATTGCAAAATAGATTCAAAAAAATTAGAAACCTCCTATTCACCCCCCTCTAGTCGGTTATCCTTAATCCTACAGTGGTGAGGTAGAACTCCACCTGACCACCTCCTCAAAATTTTAGATCTAAGTTAGCGAGTTAAAAGTCTGAAACCCAACTGCGAGGTAGTCAGTGGAATCCTAGTTGTATACATATGTGTATATGCGTGACTGAAAGTCTGAAACTCCACTTAACCACCTCCTCAAATTTTATTTGCTACATATTGCTTTCAAGTCTGTATCTTGCATAGTACGACAACCCGATATAGTTATCAAAACCTTGTGCCAATTAGTTTAGGGAATTGCCTGTTGCTCTATAGTATCGGACCCTGCCCCTTCATGCTTTTAAATATGATGATGATTGGTTAGAGGATATATATATCCAAAGGTTTTTTCCTATTCTTGAAAGCTGAAAGTATTTTAATAGTTAGAATTTAGCAGTTATCTTCTTTTCCATTGACCGGTACATTGAAAAAAATTTGATAGTTCTTGTTATATCATACTCCATCGAACCTGAATGAATAATTTAATTTCTTTAAAAGAAGCTACTTACGCCGGATACATTGATAATAAGTATAGAATAGTTACTGGATGAGTATTGGTAGCTATTTTTCTATCAGTGTCTAGCATAATGGATGAAGTGCTGGAGGACTAAGAGTGCTTGGTTCAGGAAATTCGGTTAACCAAAAAACCAAATAAATTCGGTTCGGTTTTTTTTATTTTGTTCGGTTCGGTTTACGGTTCCCAAAAATCAAAATATTTTTAAACAAAAAAATCAAATTAACCGAATATCCACCCTAATAATTTCACATAAATTTTACAGGAATTTCATAGAAATCAATTCATTTTTTGCAGGAACAAGAAGACTTTTCCACGTTCTAAACAGGACCAGAGGGATTTGAAGCTGTAAAATTGACCTATACTTTAGAGAAAAGTTCACATTGTTAAAGCACCTTAACACATAGTATTTCGTAGCGAAAACTTATGCAACATTATATCTAAGAATATTTTGTAGGGTATAGCAGCTCTTGCTCAAAAACGACGGGGGTATCTTTTCCTTAGTCCAACAGGATAAGACGGTTCTGGGATAACGAGTGGCCCAACCTGTCAGTGACCTGATGCGCGGGACCCAGGTCTCAGGCACACACCGAAGCTACGTACATCCCACTGACTTGTGCGACCCACAACCCAGTCGAATAGTCCCTTCCCCAGCAAGCTTCTGGGGCCACTGTCCACAACACAGCCCCTTCTGGGTCCCACCGCTCAGTGTCTGAACCATTGCTCGTGGACCCGTGGTCCGCACCCGCCGCGTTCACTCACTTTAACTCCCTAACCAAAACCAAACAGAGCATCCACCTCCTCGTGTTGAACTCCGGTGGTCTCTGCGGCGGATTCAGCGGCGATGTTGCGGGAGCTGCAGGCGCTGTGCAAGAGCCAAGGCCTCCCCGCCGGCGGCTCCAACGCCGATCTCGCCGCCCGCCTCGCCGCCACTCTCACGTCGGGCTCGGTACGGAGGGACACACACACATCAGGTCCTCACCTATCTTTTGGGGAATGGCCGGGGAGGCTGGTAATATCTTGTTTGTTTGGTGGGTTTGGCTGCTCCGCAGGTGCGCGGCGGTGCGGAGGAGGAGGCCTTGGTCGCGGCGAAGGGGGTGGCGGGGAAGGGGTGTTTGAAGCGGTCGGGTGGTAGTTCGAGCGGCGGCGGGGGTTCTGGTCCGGCGAAGAAGGTGACCTTTGCGTTGGAGGAAGAGGGCGAGGCGGAGTCGCAGGTGAGGCGCAAAAGCCGGAGGTTGCGAAGGTGAAGGGAATCTGCCTCCTACGCTGTAAGCGGACGGAGGCGTTAATTAGAGGAAGAACCACAAAATGGTGTTGCTTTTGCAGTAGGAACTATGAACTAGGAAGCCTGCTCATTAGATGATTAGACTAGAAAATGATGATCTAGCTAGGGTGATGGTAAGATGTTGTAAATTAAGGTCTTAAAGCCTACTTAAGAGGGTTTGGATTGATCTAATGCTATTTCTCCAATCTTTGTTTGAAATAAAAATAAATAAATCTTGCTGAGTTAAAACTACTGACCATTAGCCCAAGCCAAATCTGACTTTTGGTTGTTGTAATTTTGCTGCCTACCCTTGCGGTGCTATAATATTACCCTTCTCAAAATATGACACAAATAGTTATAAAAAATTAGTTAGATAGGTCATGGTACGAAGAAGTGTCCTACAAAATTTCAACCGAAAACGTGACTTACATTAGGAGGAGAAACAAAAAAAGGACAAATTTCAGTGAATAGTAAATTTATCTCTTTTTCCTTCTTCTTTTCATGATTCCCTTTGACTTGAATTTGTTTTTTTTTCATTTCTCTATGTGTTGATCGAATTTATCTTTGAAATTTGATGCTGTGATGGATTGATTTTGTGTCGATGCTATCATTTTAAAAAAATTATGATCATTTGCAATGTGTTTTAAAGAAGATAGCATTATAACACTGAAAATCTAAGGTAGCACAGAATATTCTCTTGCGTGAGTGGGGATCGAACATAAGACTTCTTCACCTTGGTGCACCCCACCCACACTCACCACCCGGAAGTATTCATTCAGGCCACACTTCCTTTTAGGTTGCTTTTATTATGCTATATTAGCCATGATAATCTACGAACAAGATTTAAAAGCCACCGACACCCTCAAAATGAGAGAAATTTTACGTGCATTATATCGGTAGTATATAGTGCGTAGTAGAAATCAGATCTAATCGTTGATTTGTCAAGCATATTTCTACTGCTCTACTATTATAGGAAGTATAAATAAACTTCTAGCTAATCTCATTCATTGGATCGAAAAGAATGAACTGTTCATATTGAATTTAGTGTACGTAAAAGAGCTCCAAAATTATTTCGCTCTACTGTTAGGAAATTTTATATCTCAAAGTGAGATCAGAATAGTACATTGCAAATTCTCTTTAGCCGCTGGAGAATGTAGAACTTCTGTTTTTTAGTGGTCCAACATGGTTCTTGATTATGTAACCTGGTGTGTTATGTGATCATACTGCATCTTAAATCACAGGAGTTGCTTACTTGATTACTGCTCTGAATCTGCTAAAGTGCTGTTACATAATTACATTGGAGAATGTCCAATGCAGTGGCCATATTAGTACATATAATTTGGGCTAACTAGCAGGACGTAGGTTATATTGGTATCTCTCCGTTGGTATCGAGAAGGTGGAAATGCGGAGAATGATACCCAGATAAATGACAACAGATAAGATGTTTTCATACAGATAAGATTAAATTTTACAAAACTATAAGTTTTTATACCAACTATAGGAAAACTACGTATTTTTGCTCCTATTTCTTAAAATTATATATTTTAGGAGAACTTGTATCACAAAATTACGTATTTTAGAATTGATCGTTCCTTATAATGGGTTGATAGTGTGGGTCCATATGGCATCTCACGCGTTCGTATTTCTGGTTTCACTCCCACGTGAGGTTACCATGTAGACCCACATTATCATGCTTGTTACAACAATTGATCAATTCTAAAATCTGTAGTTTTGTGATATAATTTCTCTTAAAATCTATAGTTTTGTAAAATAAAAACTGAAATATGTAGTTTTTTAATAATTTATAAAAAACATAGAGTTTTGTGAAATTTACTCAAAAGATAACGGTGACAAGTACCCAATTACTTCATAGATCAAAAATTGCTCAAAATAGCTGTTGAAAAAGAAGAAGATGAAGCGCTATTACAGCCAGAAAACTAGGTACAATCTCGTCATGCCTCTATGTGTACTAGGCTCTACTTTTACTACAAGAAGAGGAGTTGTGGTTCATATGGCATGCACGTGAAGCATTCTTTTGTGTGCTTAACAATACTATTTTGATCTCGGATTTCGATGAACCGACGGTATCGAAATTCGTGAAAATTAAACGGTTTTAAAAGTCAAACGAATTTGAAATCGATCAAGCCGCCAAGAGAATTTGAATGAATGGACTAAAACCGCTCGAAAAGTGGCGAATTTCGAGCGGTTTTTTAAAATTGGCAACAAGTTGAAAAATGTTTAAAAATCGAGAAAATTGCAAAAAATTATAAAAACCATTAAAACCCCAAAAATAGGAAAATTTAAGAAATGTATAAAAAGTATGGAAAACACGAAAAACTCCCGTAATCTTTCCTAAATATGAAAAAAAATCGACATGACCTTTGCTATATTTTAGACAATTGCAAGTTGTAGAGTAAGCATTTAGCAATAATATGTCAACAAATAATCTTTCATTTCAATACTAACATATCAATCCAACAAGTCTAAAAATAGGTATTCCCATAATCACATGCCAATACCATTCACATATCAATACCATTCACATATCAACACCATTTACATTTGAAAACCTTTCATTTGAAGTTGTGAAGTAGGCATAGCTTCGTCGTTCTTCTATTGTCACACATGCTATGTTCGACCTACATAAACAAAATGTTAGTAAAAAATTGAGTTGCAATGAAATGAAGCATACAAATCAAACAAAATTTTGGCATGACCTTTGCTATATTTTAGACAATTTGAAGTTGTAAAGTAGGTATTTAGCAATAATATGCCAACAAATAATCTTTCATTTCAATACCAATCACATATCAATTCAACAAGTGCAAAAAAATAGGCATTCACATATCAATACCATTCATATTTCGATGCCTTTCATTTGAAGTTGTAAAGTATGCATATTTTCATCATCCTTCCCACACAAATGGTATGTTGGACCTACATGAACGCTGTGTTAGTAAAAAATCAATTTGCGATGAAATGAAACATGCAAATGAAACATTACATTTGGGGCTACAGGTAGTATTGTTGTGTGTACACTTGGTTGGCCATGTTATATTCCTTGGTGGACATCAAGGTAAATCCTCTTGTAGCTAGCAACTTCGCCTTATAATCACGCCAGCTTTGTCCCGTGTAAGATCGAGGATGCCGACTAGAGGGGAGGTGAATAGGCGGCTATAGAAATTTCTTCTACGATTAATTAAATTATCGCCTAAGTACCCTTATTTCAAAACCTAAATGATAATATATGCGAAAGCGATAAACTAAGGTTTTAACAAATTAAAGCCTAAATCAACTAGGCTCACTAAGTGCACTAACTAATTATGTCTCTAACAATAAATTGCAATCCTAAAGACAAACAAGCAATTTAATTATAGGAATGTAAATTGCAACAATGTAAATAGAGAATTGAAAGCATGCACAAGGAGATATGATACTTTTTATCGTGGTGTTCAGAGACTTGCCGGTCTCCCCTAATCCACGTTGAGGCAAACCCAAACCACTTTGGACCGGCTCCACGAATTGATCACCCGCCTCGATTTTACTAGTGGTAGCTTTTTCTCTCCGGTAGGTGAGCTCGACCTTCACAACTTTGCTGCCTTCGACAATCTCCTTGAGAAGGTCACGTGCACGAAGCCTCCATGACGCCGCCCAGGTATCGGCAAACACCAAGAGTAATAGGTCAAGCCTCTTGCTTGATCCTCACCAAGTGCAACATATGCACAAGGATGCTCAATCCTTCTCTAGATGCAACACATGCAACTAGAGGCTACTCTCCTTGCTCACAAAGTGCAACACATGCAAAATGTAGGGGAGAGGCTCACACTAGCTCAAGAGAATGCAAATCAACACCAAAGAAATTCTACACAAGATACTCTAGCTCAAAAGCTTCTCAAATCACTCAAATATTGTTCTAGGAGCTCTTGGGGTTTTGCTCTCACAAGAATACCTCAAATGGGTGCTAGAGCAACAACAAAATCCTCCTAACACGGCCTCTTTTGTAGCCCATCAAGAAAACTAGCTGTTGGGGGCAAAATACCCAAAAATCAGTAATTTCCAGTACTACCGTCATGTAAATCCCGGTAATACCGGCATCAACGGTAATAGATAGTTTTGGGCATTAAAAGCACTAAAAATAGCCGTTGCTACAGTACTACCCCCAGTACTACCGCCATATAAATCCCGGTAGTACCGACATTTTTCGCCCCAAAAACTCAAAAACACGGCTCTAGAAAATAACTACCAGCCTTCTGGAGCAGTAGTACTGCTAGGGCGGTACTACCGCCATGTAAAAGTCGGTAGTACTGAAAATCGGTACTACCATTGTGTAAATCACGGTAGTACCACAGTTTTAGCAAGAAAAACGGTCATAACTTTTTACCCCGAACTCCGAATTATGTGATCTTAGGCTCTATGCGAAGCTTATCAAGAGGGCTACAATCCCCACCTATTTTCCAGATTTAAACAACCATAGATATTTTTAAATATCACTAAAATAAAAACTCTAATGATCACATTCTCAGGAGAATATGTACCGACAACTAAATAACGGTACTACTGTACTAGTGGTAGTACCGGCCTTTGAACCACGGTAATGCTGGAATTCAAACTCAAAGAAAAACACACTTTTGTAAAATAACTACCACACAAGCGCCACAGTACTACCGGACCTGCGGTAGTACCGGCTTTAACACAACGGTAGTTTCGGTCTGAGGAATTTTCCAAGAAAGACATTCTCTGGAAAATAACTACCACACTCAAGAACAAGACTACGGATTTGGTAGTACCGCCTCACCATGGCGTAGTGTGGTCCACAGATCAAAAGCAAGATTTCACACCGAAATCTTCTTTTCAAATTTCAACCAAAAACCAACAAGATAAATTCTTGAGCCATGTGATGATCAACGCATGATCACGACACTTTGCAAAACACATTTGCAAATGCTAATCACATTCTCAAAGATCAAATGCATGAATACCAATATTTTGCAAAACACATTTGCAAAACAACATCAAGCATGAGCTACGACTATTTGCAAAACACATTCGCAAATATTCGCTCCATGCAAAAACCACATAAGCTAAATTACATGAGCTATCTCCCTTTTGCAACACATGCAAATCCATAGCTCCATGTAAAAACCAAATCGATTAAGATTCAATAAAAAGCAAGCATGAGCTCCCTTATTTGCAACACATGCAAATACTTAGCTTATACAAAAACCAAATAAGAGAGTGAGCTAGAGTGAATCGGATTGAGTTCATCAATACATGATGAAGCTCAAGCTAAATGACTCAACTCCTCTTAATAGTACGGGAACCTATACTAGCAACCCGGTCTCCCATCCAAACACTGAGACCGGTAAAAGATTAGGAACACATTCTTATCCCTAGCTAGTTATACATTTGCCTCTAGCAATCCCACTTGGAGCTTTTTATGATTCCCATCATCTTCTCTCCAAGCCAGGTCCTCTTTTCTTGTTCATTAACACATGATAAACTCCCTCTCTTCTTCTTTACTTTGGGATAACCTCTTAAAGCTCATCAACACATGATGACTTCTTCCTGATTCTTTATTTTCTTGGACTCATCCTACTTCATAACTCATGGAAGATTGTTAGTCCAACAAACACGGTTGTCTCAATCATCACTTGCACTCCATCAACACATAATAGAAGCCCCCAAGATCGATTGAGAACAACCCAAATCAATTTGAATGATTAATTGTGTCTTGAGTACTTTGATGCAACTGATGCTTCATTATACTCAAGAACTTTTCGTTTGTCCTTAATCAACAAATAATACTATCAACATATGTGTTGGGGATCGGTCATCCTGACACGTGTCTAGGCCCCCTCGGGGCTTTAGGCCGTCCTCCCCCGAGCTCGGAGGACTGTTCCCGAGCTCGGGGGAGGACGGTCCCGAGCTCAGAAGACTATTCCCGAGCTCGGGCAAGAGCTTCCCCAAACTGCTGCAAACCTCGACGACCCCCTCGACCTCGACACCCCCGGTCCAGACTTCAATGTAATAGATCTCTCTTTATGTATGGATGACCTTTATCCCTGCGTGGGAACTAGGGTCAACCACTCTTGTCGATCCCCCTCATGGGGACTAGAGGCTATCCGCCTCGTTAGAAACCCTGCGTGGGAACTAGGGTCAACCACTCCCCAATAGCTCCTGTCAGTCCCCCTGCGTGGGAACTAGGGTTAATTGCTCCCGTCAGCTCATGAGCGGCCACCTGACGTCAGTCTCGGGATCAGCGTCGGGAGCCTATAAAGCGCCCGACCGCCCCAGTCGGAAGAGAGATCCATGATCCCAAAGAACCGCAACGGTAATAAGATCGCACAAGGCAACACTGGTACATTCCACTGTTCACCGGGCCCCCTCGACCGTCGCCTCTCGACGACCCCGAGGCCAGGCTCCCCCTGTAGTTCTCTCCCGAAGAGCTCCTAGACATTTTTCGCCTACGGGCAAGATTGGAGTAGAGCTGTTACCCAACCTAGGGGGCTCGAACCAGTATAAACTTTGTGTCCCCTGTTCGCTCGTTCTTCTTCCCTGTGCTGCACGTCTTCTAACCCCTCTTCTTGGACGAACGCGACTCTGAGCCTCGCCCCTTCGTGTGATCCTTCCCCCCTTTTTTTGCGGTCGACGGTCCCGATCGTCGACAATATGACAAAGCATTCTTTGATTGATTGAAGGACAACCGAACTCATTTTAAATTTCATTTAAATTGATATGAGTATATATAACTACACAAGTTTCATATACTCAATTTGATGGAAAGTAATGATCCATATATTATATGAAGTGGTGGAAAGGGATCAATACATTTTAGTCCATCAACTATAGAATAAACTCTTATATAGCATTTGAGTTTATCATATATTAACCTGAGTATACTTGCAACTACACAAGTTATATATACTAAAAAGGTTGTTTCAAAGTCTTGATCCTTTATATTATTTGGCAAAAAGACATAGATCAATACTATTGAAACATTAAGTTAAATTATGAACTCTCCCTAGATGTATGCATTCATATCATGTATGAAATTTGAAACATAATGCACATCTTAAATGTATAATCAATAGAAGATTTCATCCTTTTACTTCAATCCTAAGTATGCATAAAGATAATAGAGTGAATACGAGTGCATACCTTGGGTTTTTCATTTTTCATCCAAATTTGAGACTAATAAGAATAAAGCTCAACAAAAGAGTTAGTCTCATAAAAAGATGTGTCATTAATTAACAATTGAGACTAATCAATATTATGATTATCAAAAGAGTTAGTCTCAATATAGATTTGTCATTAACACCAAAACCAAACTAATGGGGCTTAAACTTTCAGTCCATGGACTTGTCGTTTCCCATTTTGGTACAACATGGCATAAAACTTAGGGTCCTATCACTCGTAGACCCATTGGGTGGGAGGTTGTGCATGAGCATCGGGGATGGCGTAATCATAGCTGCTATATGAGCTATATCTCCCTTACATCTCGGCGATGCCATCGGAGCTAGAGCTATCCTATGGTGCGTTATGATTGTGTCGGTGGTCCTTTCCCTTTCCTCTAGTAGTCATCCTCTATGATTGGGGAGCGCCATAGTCTTTATCCTGTGTTGCATGAGTGAACTGCGACTCCCCTGAAAATTTGACGGGGTACTGCTCTTCTGATTGGTGCATGAGAGGTATGGAGGCATCGGCACTGAACTCACCACCATCAGTGTCCATCTTGGAGCTGCTATCATTGGACTCTTTGTATGGCGGGCTTCGACGGTTCCTGCTATCGATGGAGTCATCACTCCCTATGTAATGCGGCTCATCTTGAGGATGCTTCCCCTTTCCTTTGGAGGATGATCTTCTTTTTTATGTATCCCTTCTCGGCACTGATTAGTGCTTTCTCTTTCCTGTGTGAGTGTCCCTGACTGTCATGTCTGCCCATCCGGGATGCTTGCTGTCGGCGTTTCGTGCACCGGCAAGTAAATTTATAAGTCAAAAGGGGTCGCGCGCTCCCTCTCCTTGAATGGTTAGACTCAAGAGTCCAAGGTGTATACTGGTTCGGGCCGAATGTCCCTACTCCAGTTCGTGTGGTGGTGCCGTATTCTCTTAGGTGCAGATGGCTGCACAGCGTTTACAAGCAGGAGCTGAGAGCACGAACACGACAACGTACGCTGTCTACTCGTAAAGGCCAAAAGAGGGGAGCCTGAGAGACCGTCCAAGAGAGAGTGTGTCCCCCCCGTTCTAGAAGACCCTGCCTCCCTTTATATAGTCGGAGGGGGCAGGCTACATGGAAAGTGGAGAGAGGGAAGGGTGAAGATCTCTACGCTAGCTCTGACCCTTGGTCTCGGTTGTTGGTCGATCCCCTCTTCTGCCCATACCGGGTTGGTGGGCTCATCGAGTAGATCAGTTCGCTGCTTCATTGGGAAACAACGCACCTGCCTTCTGTGAGCCTGACGGGCGTTGACGCCATATTGTGGCTTTGTTCGCCGGAGGGAGCGTATCTCCATCTTGTCGCGTGGACCGGACGATGAGATCGAGTCTTGACTTTAGCGATCTTCGTCTTTGTCTTGGGAAGGAGCCACTTGCCCTCGCACGGTCACTTCGAGCGGTCGTGTCCGCAGACCACGTGGCCGATGGCCGGCGGAGGCCTGACACCTGGACCTTGGCGGTGATCGCCTCAGCTTTGTCAGAGCCGGTGGGGAGTCCGACCTATGGCGGGGGTCGGACACCCCGTTAGGTCGGGGACGAGTTTGGAGCAGCTCGCTAGGTCGGGGTCGAGTGCCCTTGGCGGATCCGTGTGGCCTTTGGTCGGAGCTGGGCTTGGGACGGCCCGTTCGTTATTCCGGGCCGCTGGGGTACCCATTGTGTGAATACTCGTCACTTGCAGCCGTAGTATCCTTTCTTAACACAGCAGGGTGAATCGAATCTGTCACAAGCTGTAATGGGAGAGGTGTGTTACTAACTGTGTCCTCCTCATCAAGTAATGGGTCACCATTATACCTTCCTTTTTCTATTTATTGTCGGATCGGATTTGCATCATCGCATAGTGTAAGCTCCATAAGACGCTGGAATGGATCGTCTTCATTTAAACACCTTTGATTTTCTGCGGTTTGAATTCGAAGCCAAAGATTGTAGTTGACGTATACCAACTTATGGAGCTTCTTGTATGACAGGTGGATGTGAATTTTTACGTCGATGAATGCAAATGGTACTCCAATTGCGCTCATATCCGCTAGAAGATGCACATTGTAACACGAGACGTAGGGCAAACCACTGGAGCATGGGTGTTTTTGAACCGAACATAGCCCACCAATGTGCTGCAAGTTAACGAATAGAATAGTAAGTACCAATGAGAGTACCATTACATGTAAGACGATATAAGAAAAATACTAAGGGACGTTTTGCCATCATTTGCCATCCTCGCAGCTAGAGCACTGGAGAACGATCTAGCCTTTCTTCTGAAAACATCAGAGGCATGAAGAGCATGCGTGGCGCTATCAGTATCATCAACAAAGCGCTTCAAAGGCATCCCAGAGATTTGGCAAGAAGTTGATGTTCATGCCGTATGTGTAGGCAATCCGAGGTTTTAAGGCGGCAGCTGCATTAAGTGAAACGGAACATGTCAGTACATGTATGTAATGTATGTGTAACTACAAGATATTGTATTCTAGAGAAGAATGTATTACCGGCATTCATAAGTGTGGCGTGTTATGTCATCCACTCTTTGGTCCATCACGTCCATGTACACCTGGTTTGTTACTGGATAGTCATGAAACAAACGATCGTACTCCTGTCACATTATGGTGTACCGTAGGATCGTCTCGCTCAATGTAGGAACCCGTCCTGATCAACGAATCGCAGGAAGGCGTGCAACGGTTCTACTGACTTGACAATAGATCGAAGATTATCCTACCAGTCCAAGCTCGAGAGGCAGCCGTACGTGTACCTCCCCTCGGTGGTATCAACAAAGCGAGAGCTTATAAATTATTTGGCAGTCATCAATTGCATGAACTTGTCTTTGCGACGAAATAAACTGTCCAAGAACATGTAGTTAGTGTTGAAACGAGTTGCATTCTACTTGATTAACTCGCGTCCAATATGTTTCTTCATCATAGCATGAAGCTTGGAGTGGTTATATATCCATTGAGAGATTTTCCTTGCACTCTCAATGATCGAGGCGTGATCAGAGAACTCTCCAATCTCTTTCGGCATTAAATTAATGGTGTGGGCTACACAAGGCTGTCACACGATGTTGCGGTGCTGTCATGCGATGAGCTTGCATGCCTTCTTGTAGTTGGCACCATTATCCGTGATAATCTGCACCACATTTATTGGACCCACCTCATTGACCACTGAATATATTTCCTATGTGAACAAACAAAACTAAATACCTGCATTACGTGATGTGTACATCAATTATATTTCAGAAGAGGACCAATGAAATCAAGTACCTTGCGCAAGTATGAGGCATCCTTAGATAGGCTCGTAGCATCGATAGACTTGTGGAAGAACATGGTGCCATTTGAGTAAATCATGAAGTTAGGTGCTCATACCTGCCACTTGCCCGGCTCCTAAATTCTATCTCCGTCCTAGAGGCAGCCATGGCATGCTGGAGTTGGTCCTCCTCATCAGCATCACCCCGTGTACTTCGAATATACACTTCTCCTCGACGGGGAATCTCTAGCTGCTCCTTCTTTCCTCGGCCTCTCCTCTCGCTTGTCCTTCTTCTTATCCTTCGTCCTGTCTAGGTCACGCTGAAAGTACTCGCGAACTTCCACAGAAACTTTACTACAGTGGACGACACTCGTACCACACCCAGCTAAGTACTGCTTCAGTCGGGTTGTGCCGCCTCCTTTCTTCTCTTTGAGACAATGCTTGTATCGAAATCCACCACCCAACTCACCGTGCTCCCACACCATGTCGACATGGACTACCATCTGCTAATAGAAAACAATAAGAAGTAAGCATGCATACAATTTATGTACAGAAATTGCTTGTGTAAATAATTTTTGAGAAATTGCTTGTGTCAAATTGCAGGCTGTACAACAAAATAAGTACATAATATAACTAGTGGTACATAGTACAACTTCTATACTAAAGTTTTGGTAGTTCATACATGCATACAACGAGAAGTAAACTTGTTAATATTGGATAACATTAATATATTAAAATATACCATAGTAAGATAATTTCTATGCTACAAATATCGCTACTTGAACATATAGTACTATTTTCGGGTGTCGTCCGTTGCTACTAAATATACTTCAACAAATATTGCTACTAAATATAATTGAGCAAATATTGGTACTAAATATACTTCAACAAATATTGCTACTAAATATAATTGAATAAATATTGCTACTAAATATAATTCAACAAATATTGCTACTTGACATAATTGAACAAATATTGCTACTTGACATACTTGAACAAATATTTCTACTAAATATAATTGAACAAATATTGTTACTAAAATACGTTGAAGTAAATATTGCTACTTGACATACTTGAACAAATATTGCTACTAAAAATACTTGAACAAATAGTATCATTTCAGCATGACCACAGTGAGCATTGTATGACCATTTTTCAACCAATTAAAATGCAAATACATGCATAAACAAGAGATAGATCCAAGTACTCAACCGAAAATCGGTAATACCGCGCGAAAATCGAGCACTTTTCGATGAAAACCAACTTGATTTCGTGAAATTCGCTATACCCGTTGATTTTCGCTCAAAGGATTCGGTTTTCGGCCCTTACCGCTCGAAAATCGATGTCTGGTGAAACGACGGTGAGCAATGGCCGGATCTGAGCGGAGACGTCGCCGGCTGAGTCTAGTGGATTGGGGAATTTTCGGGTGCTAATGCCTGCTCCGATAGCACTTCGATATTAGTTGCCATGTGCTGGATTTCTTTGTGGGCCGGAGGCCTAGAGGCGGCGTCTGACTAGTGGGCTGAAGCCTGCAGGCGAGGTTTTTTCGTTTTTCTATTATCTCCATTTTGAATGGCTCAAAAACGTCTCCAAACTTCGTTTTTTTCCAAAAAAATATTCATGCTAGAGGTCATAAAGCTATTAATACTAATTTGGGGAATGTTTGATTTTTTTTTCAAATTTTTCGAATTTTTTGAATTTGAACTTCACCTATAAACCGAGCGGTACCAATTTTCTAACCGGCGTGGTATGGGCGGGTTTCGCGAAAACCAGTTTTCGATGAAAAGTTGAACCCTGGCCAATCATAGAAATTTCATAGTAATTTCTGTAGGCAGATGGGAGTACTCGAAAGTAACAATAAAAATGCTGCAGAAATTTGAGAAAGTTAGTAGAATTGAAGACAAAATTCTAGCCTTTCAGGCTCTACATCTGGAGTAGAATTATCGGACAAGATAAGATAGTTCTGTCAGTCACCTGACTCGCTCATCTATACCCTTTATAATGCACCTAAGCATTCTTTTATACGTCCACCCAAAATAATGCACCCCACTAGAGATGGCCCAACCTTCATGCACCCAACGAAACGTCCCCAGAAATTTGCCTCCATCAAAATTAACCTCTCAGATTTTTCCTCAGCTTTACTCACCCACATCCGATGGCCATTGTTTAATGTGTCTAACTCATCCTCGTGGCCCACAGATCTCCCCACCTCCAAAGATCATCTCAAGGAAAAGGAAACAAATATCCTGGAATTAAGGAAAAGGAAACAAAAGTTCTAGAAAAGGAAAAGACCATATATTACGTGCTGGGAAAAGGAAACCGGAAGACATGACACTATACTAATCTCTTTGGGAATAACAAGGTACGCGAACCCACACCACTCGGTGCGGCCCACTGACATGCGGACTCTATGACTGCTCCATTTCCCGAACCCTACATACATGGAACAGTCTACTCCACATCTTGAATAGAGTTTATGTGTAGACATAATGGTAATTGTGACTTAAGCATATACTGACGGTCAGATTGTCGAACAACGCTCAACTATAGTATATTGCTATAGTGTCAAGTTATTATAGTGTTTTTTAAATAGTACTTTAGATAAATTATATATATATAACCATCAATTTTAGGCCCTGTTTGGTAGAGCTCTAGTTTCTAGCTCCACCTCAGATCTGAATCTTGTAGGCTAAAATAAATAGAATTAACTTTATATTTTTAGTCTAAAATTAAATAAAATGATCTACATAAACACTCTTAATATACCCATGCATCCAAACAGCGGATCTATTGAATTCTAAATACCCAGCTTCACCAGATCTATGAATTTAGTGAAGTTGGAGCCGTACCCTTAATTTGACGGTCGATCTAAAGTTATAGAGGTGACACGCGTCGGATCTCTTTCCCACATCTTCCTATCATTGCACGCGCCTGGTTTTCAGTGAGTCGTACTGGGCGGGAAACCCCAAATTCGAATGCCCCCGTCTCCTTCCCGTCCAAGCCTCCGCCTCGCCCCCACTGCCATGGCGTCCCCACCGCCACCTGTGCCCCACCGAGCAGTCTCCGACCGGCCGCTCCTGCGGTCCCAAATCCCAACCCGCCGTGGCGTTCAAATCCCCAAGCAGTCGATCAAACCACACTACCCCAAAGCAAAATCAAACCACTCTCGTCTCGGCTTGTCCCTTCTGCCCCCCTAAAATTCGAGAGCTAGGTCGAGATCCGAACCCGAAACCACCGTGATGGCCAAGGATCTCGCCGGATCGTGCTGATCTCCGGGGGTGATTCGGCGGTGGATTTCGCGGCGATGAAGCGGCGGGAGCTGCAGGCGCTCTGCAAGCGCCACGGCCTCGCCGCCGGTGGCTCGAACGACGACCTCGCTGCCCGCCTCGCCGCCACGCTCTCGGTACGGACACACACACGCACGCGCCCCTTAATCCCCGCCCTTTTTCGCTTCTGTTCCGTGATGCGCCCTCACGCATGGCGCCCCACGAGTGGCCGTGGAGATGCTCCGCTGGGTGTGGTTCGCGCGTTTGAGATGTTTGTGCAAATGGTGGAGGGGACTGAATCCTTGTGTTGTTCTGTGTTTGGTTGCCTGATTTTGCAGGGGCGCGGTGGTGCGGAGGAGAAGGTGGTCGGGGTGGTGGTGGGGAAGGGGTGCTTGAAGCAGTTGGGCGGTGGTTCCAGCGGCGGGGGTTCCGGTGCGGCCAAGAAGGTGACCTTCGTGTTTGAGGATGAGGCGGGGGTGGGGGTGAGGGGGAGAAGCCTCAGGTCCCGGGTGGTGTGGTCGCCGGTTGTTGCCAAGACGAGGGGGAGGCGGAAGGCCGGGGAGATGCTTCCTAAAGCAGAAGCAAGCGGAGGGCGGCATCAGCGGAAGGGTCTCCAAGTTGGCGACGATTCTGCTGATGAAGGTGTCGCTCGAGAGGCGGGTGCTGATGTCCCAGTGAGGAGGTCCAGGAGGAATGCGGTGAACTCGGGTGCTGGTGACGTAGTTGAGAGGGTTGCTGGAGCTGCAAATCGGAATAACTCGGCCCGGTCTGAGGAAGAAGTGGAGGAGGTTGGGGAAGCAGTTGATAGGAAGCGGAAGCGGAAGACTAGGTTGAATGCTGAGGATATAGTTGTCAGTGCGCAAGTTGGGGTTTCTCGTAGAAGCACGAGGTCCAGTGGTCTCCTGTCGGCGGCCGCTGTCGTGTGGTCTCCTACTGTTGAGAAGAAGGGAGCGAGGAGGAAGGCTGGGGATGTGAAGGAACAATTGTGTGTTGAGGAGCAGCCTCGCAGAACGTTGAGCTCTGGATCGGTGGCGGTCGCTGAAGTGTCACCTGTTGTTTTCGAGAGTAAGAGAAGTAGGAGGAAGGTACAAGAAGAGGAACCTGCTGTGCAGAAGGCAGCTAAGGTGGACATATACGCTAGGACCACAAGATCAAGATCAGTAGCAGCTGCTGTAGTGTCTCCGATTGTCGTTGAGAACAAGAGGAGGAGGAGGAAGACAGATGATGCGCAATCGGATGGAGAGCTGCTTACAGCTACAGAGTTGCTTATAAACGATGCTCATGTTACCAGGGGCCTGAGGAATAGAGCTGTTCATGTTGACGACGGTGTAGTTGAGGAAACTCACGTTGGCGAGAAACTGGAGAATAAGGCACAGCCCAGTAGACCAGCTACTCGCAGGCATCAACAGTTTGCATCTTCTGCAGAGCAAGAAGCTCAAGAACAAGTTGCTGCTCTCTCTAAGGGCCCCCTGCTGAGGCGATCGAGGCGAAACCATTCCAAGGCCAACGAATTGTTGTCAAATAATAACACAACTTCAGAAACCAACAGCCGGAGTAGAGCACTAGTGGAGGCCAATGGTTTGAAGACATCTCGGCCGTCGACATGCAATACTGCCAAGGACAGCGTAGAAGATGATGTTGCAAAGGAAGACGGACATTTGGGTTTCACAAAGAGGAACGCTGGTGAGGTTTCATTTTCTGATAGCAGTGGTAAGGCTTCAGCTATAGATAAGCAACTGGAAGTTATCGAGCCTGAGAGAACATTGAGGCGGAAATCTGTTATTTCTAGAGGTCAGGACTTCCAAAATGCTAAGGCTGAAGATGTGGAGAAGCAACAAGCGGTGAAGGAACCCGTTAGGCGATCAACACGGAAATCTGTTGTCCCGGCTATGCTTGAGAAAGAGAGTAAGGGTGTCGCTGCAGAAACGATTCCTGAAGCATATGTTAGGAGAGCAACGCGGAAATCTGTTCTTCCTAATATGCTCAATAATGAGAACAAAGATCACAGTGAAATGGTTGTTAGAAGTGATGATTTTCTAAGTACTAAGGGTGATGATGTGGAGAAGCAACCAGCAGTGAGGGAACATGTTAGGCGATCTACACGGAAATCTGTTGTCCCAGCTATGCTCGAGAAAGAGAGGAAGGATATACCTGCAGAAATGAATCCTGAAACACATGTTAGGAGACCAATGCGGAAATCTGTTCTTCCTAATATGCTCAATACCGAGAACAAGAACCATGGCGAAATTGTCACAAGTGAGGTTTTTCTAAGTGCTAAGGGTGGAGATGTGGAGACAAAACTAAAAGTGAAGGAACCTGTTAGGCGATCAACACGTAAATCTGTTGGCCCAGCGGTGCTTGAGAAAGAGAATAAGGGTTTACATGAAGAAAAGAAACCAGAAATTCCTCTTAGTAGTTCAATGCGTATATCAGTTGCTCCTAATGTGGTTGATAAGGAGAAAAGGGATCACAGTGAAATGGTGAGAAGGGAAGAGTCAAGAATTCAAACGAGAGTCCAATTTGCAGCACCTGCTATGGAAGTGGATACATCAGAAAACAAACTGCAGGTAGAAGTGGCTGTGCAGAATGATGGTTTACAACAGTCAACACGCAAATCTTTGAAGCATAATTTATCTGATAACAACGCATGTCCTGGTGAAGGCAAGTATATATCACGCGACAGAGTTGGTGAAGGTGGCTTGAAATTGAGAAAACGCAGAAGAACTTCAACGGTACTGTCATGTTCATCCGATAACTCCACAAATACAGATGTTTTTGATGGACAGGAATCCAGAAATCAGCAGAAGGCACAAACTCCTAAGAAAAAGGATAGTGTAGAGGATAATCATGAGAAGCTAGCGGGATCACACCTGCAATCTAAGCCCACAACTTCAACGGGAAGGCCTGCAAAGAGGAGAAGAACAACTGGTTCGCAAGAAGTTATGTCTGTTGAAGAGCGAAAAGTTGATGTCATGGTTATTAGGGATGCAACACAGGATGGAGATAAAGTTACTCATGAATATAGTGAAGAATCCAGTAGCAGCATTCAAGAAATTAGTCAGGATAATGCCACAGGAGAAAAGTCCTCTTCACCTCCGTTGCTTGGGACATTACCTGAAGAGACTAGCAGAGTGCAGAGTGTGAGTGCGGAGATACATTGGTCAGAATCTGATGATTTGGACAAAAGGGATCAGAATTCAGAAATTTGCCACCCAGGTGCAGCTGAAAGTACACATCAGCGTGAACAAGATCAGGACAATAGCCATTTATCTGAAGTAATATTTGGGGAGTTGGATCAATCATCATGTATCGCAGAACTAGTTCCACATGCTGATATTCTTTCAGAGAACAAAGCATTGTTGTATGAGGGTGGGGTTGACTTGGGTGCTAAAGGCACACAAACTTTGAATGCGGATTCCTCTGAAGATGATTTGGGGGTTTTAAATAAAACAGCAGATATTGCACAAGTAATTAGATCAACCGCCACTGTAGTCATTTTGGAGGCTGAAGCTCCATTAGATGAGGGTGTGAATAACAATGGCATGGATAGTATTGTTGGTATACAAGATGTGAGCGTTGCTTTGCCGGAACAACTTCTTGAGGCCTCGGATAAATTGCAGATTGTTGATGAAGTAGCTCCTTGTACTGGTGGTGCAGTAGTTATGGAAAATGATGGCCTTGAAGCTTTTAAATCAATAGCCGTTGCAGAAGAGGTTCCATCTTGCATTGTGGCCGGTGTTTTAGATGATACACCAGCCGAGGAGGACTTTCAGGGGATTGGCATGAAGAACAATGAAGCTTCTTTATCTTTAGTAAATACAAGTTCACAAGAATGCGGATCAGATGGGCAGTCAACCAAATCTATTGAAGCGTTGTCGTTGGAGCTCAATCCACACTATTTACCTACTGTTAATGCCGAGACAGAAAAGCAATTCGATGAAGGTACTTTTTTCTAGTTTTTTCTTGAATTCTTTTGAATGAATTATAGATGATCCGGAAATAGCTGCTAATGTAGGTCCTATTTACATGCCAGGTTGTGTCACAGAAGTTCCTTCACGGTCTTTATCTCGCTACGATGACACCACAATAACAGTCATGAGATCTGAATATGCTTGGCAAAAAGAAATTCAAGGTGTGAGCACAGATGATAATCCGTATAAGTATCAAATTTATAAGATTTTCCTTGGATGTATTGTTAATTTATTACCTGTGTTGCCAAGTTCATAGGCTTTTTTTAATGCAATGAGGTTAATTTTATTTGTTACAGCCAAACATCATCGACCTTCTTCTGACAGAACTAACAGTAATGACTTCTCAATCTTCTCTGGAAGCTCAAAAACTGGTACATAACTACTTTGCTTAGTTCTGTTACTTTGTAATTAGATTTAGTGATTACAATTGTTGCAAGATTGTTGATATACTGAAGCAAGAATTGGCACTTCCCCCAGATGCTGTGCCAATCGATTTCACTGTTGGAGCTCATGAGCAAAAATATACAGCGAGCCCTGTAGCTGAGCAAGAGAAAATCAGCAGGGAAGCAAACACAAATGAGTCTGTAGAGAAGACCTTACCTGACATCATATCTACTGTTCTCCACACCAAAGATCTGCAACATGATCACCGTCATGCGCCTGGAAAGCTGGTTGATATAGTAGCTAAAGAGACTGGTAAAGGTACTATGATGGCCTCATTCCCGTGTCCATAACTTGTTACTGATCTGCAAGACGATGCTCGAAGTTGCAGCATCCACACTAATACTATGCTTTATTTATCAATTTATTAAATATGCGAGTTCACCTATGTCAATGGGTGGATACTTGTATTTTTAATCCTTTACCATTGTAGCAGCCCTTTCCATTTTTGCTGTGCTTCAACCACTAGCCCTTTGCCATTTGTTCTACTGCATTTAATTATTATAACCTATTTCATTTTGTATTTTTAACACAGCTTCTGGTTCAGATGTAAATTCTCACCAATGCATTTGCGCTACTGAACAGGATGAATGTGGTCAGTAACCTTTCTCTTTTTCAATACCATCATAAATTCATAATGTTGTACAGCTGCTCAACCCAAGGTTTGAAATCTTGTTTTCGGATGATATCTCGGAGGTGGCTGAAATCCGAAATCTCGCCGAGATCTTGAAATTTCGGACAAATCCCAAACGAAATACAAAAACAAAAATTCAAATCCGGTTTTTTTTGCACCAAGAAAACCGAAATTTCGGCTGGAATTCCCGAAATCTCAGCGAAATTTCGGTGAATTTGCACCGAGAGAAAAATGGCTCAAATGACGTCGAAATTTTTTGTGGAGGTTCCTGACACATCAATGATGTTCCCATAAACATTTCAGTTGATTATCAAGTCTGAGGAATTTTTGAAAATTTGAACATTGCTACTATTCTGATAAAACGATGATCAGCAAGTTTGAACCGAATGAAAAATAGAACAAACCAAGTTAGAAAATTTTGAAATTTTTTGTGCATGGTTATGATGCATCACTTATGTTTCCATAAAATTTTTAGATGATAATCAAGCTTCATGAATTTTTAAAAATTCGGACAGTGCTACTGTCCTGATAAAAGCCTTACTGGCAAATAACAAACCAAATGAAAAATAGTTCAAACCACGTTAGAAAATTTTAAAATTTTTGTGAATGGTCCTGATGTATCATTAATGTTTGTATAAAATTTTCATATGATGATCAAGCTTCAACAATTTTCAAAAATTCTGGCAGTGCTACGTCCTAATAAAAGCCTGATGATCAATACATAGATTTACTTTAGCAATTAAAAAAGGTTTAGAATTTTTGAAAATTTTAAAGAAGGGTACTAAGGAAATGCTTAAGATCACATAAAAAATTTGAATCATGATCACACTCCAGTGAATTTATAAAATTTTTACATGGGCATTGTACCATTTATGTTCTTTCTGTTTTTGATTTTTGAAATATAATAAATGAAGTTCAATGCTTACATAGATTTGATTGAGCAAACAAAGAAAGTTCAAAATTTTTGAAAATTTTAGAGTATGGTACTGAGGCAATTCTTAAGCTCTCATAAAAAGTTTGAATCATGATCACACTCGAGAAAATTTATAAAATTCTGACAAGGTTACTGTCCCAATTATATTCATTCAGTTTTTTATTTTTTAAAAATAACAAATGAAGTGCAATTATTTTGAAATTTTTTATGTATGATCGTACGCTACTAAAGATAGTACATAAATTTTTTAGATCATGATCAAGCTTGTACAATTTTATAAAAATCTAACAGTGTTTTTGTCAAATTTTAAAACGTCCCAAAATTTCGGTTTTTCAACAAATTTTCATGGAAGATGACTTTCTTAAGGGTTATTGGACCAAATCCGGCCATAAAAGTAAAAAAAAACTCGAGATTTTTGATATATTTTTGAAATCTCGCTGAAATTTCTAACATTACTGTAGTAATTTATTTTTTTTTACCCCGGCCGGGATTTTGGATCCCGTCCCCGGCCAGAATCCGAAATCTCGGCCGAGATTTCGACGATTTTTTGAACCTTGGCTGAACCTGTATTGCTCATTCGCTCTATCAGTATCAGATAATAGATCAGAAGATCATAGCAGCGCAGTTGCTGAAGAAACCCTTGAAGAAGCTGATTTGGGGCAATGTCTCAGCAATGATAAGGAAGAGAACTCTCTTTCTACAGCATTACATGCAGAAGGCGCTACCGAGGACGAAAGTATGTTTCCAATACTGAGTGATGTTGATGATGTTGAGGAATGCTCGTCAGATGGAAGACATTCGTCATTTGGTTTGAAGTTTCTATTTGCAGAAGATGACAACAAAAGCTATTTGATAAATGATGAAAATACTGCTAGAAAAGTTGACTGTGGAAACAAATCCATTGACTGCAAAACTCCTATTTTCTATCCGGGATCAGATTGTGGTCTTGAAGATGAGGATGTGCAACTTATTGGAGGTGATGCTGATAAGAAACTAGATGTGGAGCAGGGTGTTGCACAAGAAGGTATGAATCTATCATACAATTTTTGGATACTAATTAGTCATTTGTAGCTTCTTTAAATATTATACTCTTCATGCAGAATGTGTTGCTGAGGACATAAGTATGCTTCCGATACTAAGTGCTGTTGACGTCTGCTCATCATATGGAAGACATTCCTTGTTTGGTCAAAAGGCTCTTTTTGCAGCAGAGGGCACAGGAAGCTATGTAACAAATGATGCGTGTGTTTCTGCTGAAATTGACTGCAAAAAGAAGTTAAATGATGAAATTTTCAGTGTTTACCTGGAATCAGATTGTAGCCTCGAAGAAAAGGATGTGGAGCAAGTTACAGATAATCCTGATTATAAACTAACTATGGAGCAGGCCCAGCAGGATGATGTACAAGAAGGTAAGGATCCATCATATAATATTTAAACGATGAGTGGTTCAGTTGTAATATTAAGCTAAATGTTGTTTGAGAGGAATGCATAATGTGTCAGGTACTCTTGAGAAGACTTCACTGGGTTCAGTAACTCCAGAGTATAAAGATGAATTTGACTTACCTGAGAAGGCAGTACTGCACTCAATGCAGAATGAGAGATGTTCATCAAGTGCTGAACAATCACCATTTGGTCTACAGTCCCTGTTCTCGCAAGAAAGCATAAAACAATCCATGGAATATGGTGCCCATTCTTTTGCAAGAGGTCAAGCTGAAAGTGGAGTTGATGAATCAAAAAATTGCCATGTGAAATGCAGAGTTGAAAAGGCTCTTGAGTCAGGACCTGTTTCAGACCATGACACTCGTGTAGATTTTAGTGTAGTTTCTAAAAATGGAGATCATATGTATACTTCCCAGCAAGACAATGAAAAAGAAGGTATATAATATCATATCCCTTTTGTCCTTTCATTTAAATTATCTTGATTTCCTTGCAACATATAGGTTGTGAGGTATTATGGTATTTGGATGGTACCTACATGAACTGAACGATACTGTATTTCTTAGGATTGCCAAAGTCTAGCCATGAAGAAGAACAGGTTGCATCTGGTCATTTAGGTTTGTTGGAGGCTGCAAATTGCATGGAGGAGTAAGTGTATTCTTTGTTGGAATCGCTGAAAGTATATATTTTATGAAAATGATATGTGTTTGATCGTTTTAAGATGGAAATTCCAATTCACAGGGGGACTTATTCTGAAGAAGTGGCCTGGGAGGATAAAAAAAATAGGAAGCCTGTGCATTCTATGGACATTCATTCTTCATGTGAAAAATCAGATTCCAATGGACCTGGTATGCTCTTTATTGATTTTACTGATTCAATTTCTCTTAATTAGGAAAGTAAGTACTTTTCATATCTTTACTGTTTCGTCAGGAGATTAGTGGTCTCTTGTCAGAGTCAGACTAATAGCATGCTCCTATATCTGTTGACAAACTATTTTTTATCATCTACTGCAGTTGAGCACGCTTCTTGTATTAGTGATGCTCTATTGAGCAGCTCACTGATTGCTCCTGCCAATTACAATGATGAAGTACATCTGAGTTCTACTCAGTCTCAATTAGAATCAACTGATTTCTTGGATGAACCGACAGGGTGTTCCAATACTGAAGTGTTGCAGCAGGGTCTCAAAGAGCAACGCAACGAGCACAAGGAAGGCCAAGCTGCTTCTGGAGCCCACACAAGTGATATGATTGAAGCTGCCTCTGCTAAAGACTTAGAATGTGAAGTGACTCTGCTCGCAGCTGAAGAAAGATCAGTTTTCCGAGGTAAGCAGCTTAACTCCAAATTGGAGGGCACAGAAGTTGCGGAATCTGGCGTTAGCTGTGATAAAGACGTTAGTTACATTTTGGAGTTTGGATCTGCCGTGAACAATGTTGGTAAAAAAACTCCATCCGATTCCAGTTTTTTACCAAAAGATTCTTCCATGGATCATTACCAGCAACAGGAGCTTTCAAATGATTTTTCAGTAGAAAAATCTCCTGAAGAGTATGCTATGTGTTGGGAGAACAGTGTTTCCAGAGCAGGAGGTCAGTACTCGATATTATTTATAAACTCTATAGGTACCTTGTTTTGATGACTTCTTTTGAACTAATGCATATTTGTTCAGATAATGTGCCAGGTACCTGTGAGAAGCCTTCATTCAATTTAACTATTCCGGATTGTAAACATGAAGGTGCTATGTCTGGGGAAGCAGTGCACTCATTGAAGAATGTTGCTGGAAGATGCTCATCAAATCTCAAACAATCACCCGTTATGCTACAGTTCCTGTTCTCAGTGGAAAACATGGAAGGATCAGGCACACATGACGCTCTTGCTTTTCCAAGTGCTGAAAATGGAGTAGATGAATCAAACGTTTGCCATGTTGGATGCCAAGTTTTTTCATCAGAACCTGATTCATATCAAGGGTCTGATGAATATTTAAGCGGAGTTAGAGAAAATGGGGGTAGCATGTTTTCATCCCAGCAAGATAATGAACAAGATGGTACAGCTTTATTTTTTTTGACAGACCTCTGTTGTAAAATATTGTATTCTTATTGTCCCTCTGCTAAATCTTTCCAATTTCCATATTTTTCTGTGCAATATAAGAACTGAACGATAATTTATTTCTTAGGATTTTTTAAGATCGGCCACGAAAAAGATTGGGTTGCATCTGCCCAGCTAGAATCATCAGAGGATGTGAACAATACAGTAAGGTAAATCTGTTTTTGATTACTAAAAGTACAGATATGATGAACAATATGCGATGTGGTCACTCTTTAAAAAATGGAAAGTCCAATTTACAGGGAGATTATTGCCGAGGAGGTGGTCTGTAAGGAGGAAGAGAAAAGGGGATTTATGCCTTTAGATATTGATTCCCCCCATGAAAAATCACATGTGAATGAACATGGTATTCCTCACTTAATTGCTCTTGATTTTAAAGATTTAGTTAATCTTAGAAGAAAGCTTTGTGATATCTTTGTCGTTTAATTCAGAGACAACTGTTGTCTTTTACTTGTCAAACCGCAGTAGCATGGTTTAGTCCTTGGGCTAATCTGTACGTCTCCTATTGCAGCTGAGTATGCTTCTGGTGTTAGTGGAAGTCAATATTGCAGTTCACGGAGCACCCCTATTTGTGATGCAGTACATTTGAGTTCTAATTCATCACAGTTAGAATCACTGGATGATTCAGATAATCTTATAGCATTTTCCAATACTGAAGTGGTCTATCAGGATTATAAAGAGGAATGCAATGAAAACAATAAAGATAAAGTCACTCGAGACATCCCTACAAGTGACATGTCTGAAGCTGCACGAGTTGAAGGATCAGAAAATGGAATAACGCTGCTGCCAGCTGCAGAGATGTCAGCATTGCCAGATAGGCAGCTTAACCCCAAGCTGGAGGGTGATGAGATTGTTTTAGGATCAGGTCAGTATTTCTGATGACTTGCTTAGAATGTTTTTTGACACATGGACTTGTCTAATTCCTTGGTAAAGTATTTGCTTTGCATATAGCGGACAGCCTCATTACTCACTCTTTTACGTCAGGCATTTGTCAAACTGGAGACGAAATTGGCACCAAGCTCCTGAGTTTCAATACTAAAGTGCTCCATCAGGATCATAAAGAAGAACAAAATGAGCACGATGAAGTCACTCAAGGCATCATTGCAAGTGGCATGTCTGAAACCCCGCCAATTGAAGGATTAGAAAGTGAAATGACACTGCTCCCAGCTGCAGAAACATCATTGCCAGATGAGCAGCTTGACGAGCTGGAGGGCAATGAAGTTGTGCAACAAAGCCTTAGCTGCAATAAATACACTAGCAGCATTTCTGATACTGGATCTGTGGAGAACATCAACCTATCTAACTTGCCCAAAGACTCTTATATGGATTCTTGCCATGAAGAGCAGCTTCCGAATGACCCATCTGCACCTAAATCTATTGAAGAACCTGCAATTTGTCTGGATGACAATGTTCATATGGATTGTTTCCATGAACAGGAGCCTCCAAGTGACCCACCTGCACCTAAATCTCCCAAAGAATCTGCATTTTGTCAGGATGTCAGTGTTCAGATGGATTGTGTCCATGAACAGGAGCTTCCAAATGACCTATCTGCACCTAAATCTCATGAAGAATCTGCAATTTGTCGTGATGACGGTGTTTCAGAATCAGTTGGTCAGTATTGTCATAGCTAGTTAATGTTTCTTTTCTGACATAAAAAACTTCTTTAATTCCGGACTATTGTGCCTCCTGACTCAACTTTTTTACATCAGGGATCTGTCAAACCAGCGGGCGAAGGCGGCGTATAGACGAAATCAGCACCAAACTGCCGAGTTTCAAGATTTCCAGCACAGTTAAAGGGAGCTGCATTGCTATGAACGCCCTCCCTACCACGAAGCAAGGGGACAACCTGAGCCAGTCTGCAATTGCCTTGCTCAGGAACAGGGAGAACACACCTGCCGTTAAAACAGACCATCCTGTCAAGCCGAACCCTGATCGCTCGGCCGTGAAGAACTCATCGAGACGAGCGTTGCAGACAATCAGCGGAAGACCGAGGGACCACTGATGGGTGGCGGCTCTGGTTCTTGGTTAACATTCTGCGTTCTCTCTTCAACCTTTGGTTGAAGGTCAGGAGTATATCTGACAGAAAACGATCGGTATATATATTCTGTTCCCACCGTGTGCTGCTGTGCTGTGTAGTGACGAAGTGGCTCTGTGCATTTGTCATCTTCAGTATTTGATATAGTGTGTCCCTGATAATAGTAGGGAACTGCTGCAGTTGTCAAAAACATTTACCTGGTGTTGGCCTGTTGGGTTTGTTTTGCAATTCAGTTGGCGTGAAGAAAATCGGTTGTTCTGCATTGTGCCATTAATATACCCGTGTTTGTAAGTAACCTAATGCCCGCATGATGCTCTGTGCTGCCACAACCATTGTTGCACGGAAATGTCTGCTTTCCAGGGATGAAGTTGACTCGCAGGCAGCTGCATTTCGTATAACACTGGTCAGTTTAGCATCTGCCATTAGTTTGTTACAGCTTACAAGAGCATGTTCCCTGACCATCTGCCATGCTACAATGTTGTTGTTGGAAAATCAAGCACAAATCAAAACGAACATGAGGCATATATTTTTACATGGAAAATCTTTGTAGGAAAAAACTATGGGCGTCAATCAGTGATTTCACTATTTTGGAGAATTGTGTACAAACGCAGGGGATTACAATGAGCTGTCCGCTCTCCCCGTGCAGCTTACAAGAGGTATTTATAAGGAGGACAAAGCGACTCGAGTCTAATATGGGTTACACCGAAATACGGGCTAAAGGCGTCCCTAAAGCCCAAAGTGAATTCGGATCAACACCCAACAAACTCCATCTTGAGACGAATTCCCTCTTATAGCAAAAAAATCATCACTGAACTCCCTTCAATAATAAATATCACTTGCGCCAAAAGTCTCTAGGACTTTAACTATAACTCCAACTAAGCTTGAGCATAGCTCAAACTTAGTAGCAGAAATTGACTTTGTCATCATGTCAGCGGGATTATCATGGGTACTTATCTTGGATATTTTGATGTCACCTTGAGCAATAACATCTCGAATGTAATGATACCTCACATCAATGGCTTTGTTTTTTCATGAAACATTTGGTCCTTTATGAGGTAAATATCACTTTGACTATCACAAAATATAGTAACACAAGAAGTAACCCCGCAAAGCTCAGTCTACAAACCTCTCAACCAAGTAGCTTCTTTATATGCTTCAGAAATAGCCATATATTCAGCTTCAGTAGTTGAAAGGGCAACAGTAGCTTGCAAGCTTGCTTTCCAACTGACAGCACAACCACCAATAGTAAAAACATAACATGTGAGAGATCTCCTCTTATCTAAATCACCAACATAGTCAGAATCAACAAAACCAACAAGTCCATCTCTAGATTTTTCAAACTGCAAACAAGCATTATAAGTACCACGCAAATATCTGAAAATCCATTGAACAACTTTCCAATGCTCTTTGCTAGGATTAGCCATGTATTTACTAACAACACTTAGTGCATGAGATAAATCAGGACGAAAACAAAACATGGCATACATAAGAGAACTAACTACACTAGAATATGGAACTCTAGACATGTACTCAATATCATCATTTGACACTGGACATAAAGCTGAAAATAATCTGAAATGTGTAGCTAATGGAGTACTCACTGGTTTTGCATCATGCATATTAAAGTGACGAAGGACCTTCTCAATATAACCTTGCTGACTAAGGTATAATTTACTAGATTTTCTCGCTCTAATAATTTTCATGCCAAGAATTTTCTTTGCTGCACCTAAATCCTTCATCTCAAATTCATTACTCAATTGTGCCTTCAGTTTAGCTATATCTGATTTATCTTTTGCAGCAATTAACATATCATCAACATAAAGAAGAAAATATATAGCTGAACCATTAACAGTCTTCAGGTAAACACAGCTATCATAGTTAGACTGCTTAAAACCATTAGAGAGCATAAATGAGTCAAATTTCTTGTACCATTGTCTAGGGGATTGTTTCAAGCCATAAAAGGATTTCTTCAATCTACAAACAAGGTGTTCTTTTTCAAGAATAAGAAGACTTTCAGGTTGGTTCATATAAATATCTTCCTCTAACTCCTTATGCAAGAATGCAGTTTTAACTTCTAATTGCTTAAGTTTGTAATCATGCATGGCAACAATACTGAGTAGAGTGCGAATGGAACTATGCTTCACAACATGAGAAAATACATCATTGAAATCAATGTTAAATTATTTTAATGTAATATGGCCCATGTAAATTACAGAAAGGTTCTTATAATAAAAGGTCTGAGTGTGATGGTTGCTAGACTAAAAGATTAAGAATCGTGGGGTTTAAAATCCCTCTGCTCTCCCTTCCAAATATTTAGTTGTGAACTAATTAGTGTTATTAAGCACTACAAGAGGAATTATGGCTAAGCATCAATATAATATTTAAGGCATACCTACATGCATTTGAGCAACGTATTGTTTTTGACTGCCTACATGCATGTATTAAAGCAAAACTTTATTGTTTAGCGCATGGCAATATCCATGGTCTCCGCAACAGTAAGTTGCAATTTAAAGTACATGGTTGCTAAATTAAAGTGCACCATTACTGACTTCTAAATTAGTGCATGAGAATTAACATGCCAGTGGTTAGCGCATGACTTCTCTCCTTAGCTATAAAAGGAGCCTCCTCCTGTACATCAAAAGTGTGTGAAGTAACAAAAGAACACAAAAGAATAGTGCACATATAAAAGAAATCTCAGTTCTTTAATCATCAAAATAACTATATTAGTAGAAGGAAGAGAGGAGAGAAAAAAACTGGATATGCAAGGTGTTGTTAACACGTCTCAAGGTGGGTTTGTGCTTTTGCACATATAAAAGGACAATTTGTGCTTTCGCACATATAAAGGTTGCTTATTTAGGTTGCTTATTTGGTTGAATCAAAATGTTCTAAATGATCTTATAGCTTCCGCATTTCTGCTTACATTTGGTATCAGAGCATGATTTTAGCACTTTTGATTCACCATTAAAGTTGTTCTTTTATAGTATGGTGTAAGCGCATAAGTGAAATTGCATTTGTTCATAGTTTTTACTTATGCAATTGCGTGATTCACCATAGTAATGTTATTTATAGCTGTAAAATGTTATTTCTTTTCCAGTATTATTATTTGGATAATATGAAAGAAATATGTTTGCGTCTGTCTGTAATGTTTAAAGACGAATTTTTTCTTTGTTCATAAGATCACAGTTTATTCTTATGAGCATAATCAAAAGTGATATGCCAATTAAATATTTATATTATTGAAAGCATGTTTGTCACCAAAGTGGTCTTGCTTAAAAAGGATCATAGATATTTAGTTGAGTATTTCAATTGTTCATATTCTATTTGATGCTATTAATTGGAAAATAATGGACAATTGAGTTCACGAATTGTAACGCTAGGAGGTCGCCCAAAGGTGGACCATTGCTTACAATTGATGATATGAAAGAGGTTAATCAATATGTTTGATCAATTTGTTAGTTTATCCAAAGATAGCGTGCATATTAACTTAAGTATAATTGATTATCTATTAAAGTTGTTTATTTTAGCATCATTATTGATTCCAGCCGTGTATCTAAATTTCATCCAAAGATGTTTTTAGATACACACTTAAAGTTTGTTGTTGCATGAATCTATTTTGTTTACTCAAAGTATTAATCTGTGAACATATTAAATTTTGCAGCATCCATTAATTTAATGAGTCAGGGTTTTGGGCTTGTCAAGTTTAATGGGCTGAACTATGTTGACTGGTCTGAACAGATCCGGTTTCAACTGGGTGTAGTGGACTTAGATCTAGTATTAGTTCTTGATGAAAAGCCTGCATCCATTACATATGAAAGTACTGACGAGGGTCGTTCCCTTTATGAAGCCTGGGAATAGTCTAACAGGCTAAGCTTGAACTTGATGCGCTTGACGATTGTTGAAAACGTCAAGCTGTCATTGCCTAAAACTAATAATGCAAAGGATTTCATGACAAAGCTAAAAGAATATTCTTAATCAGACATTACAGACAAGTCTGTGGTTGGGAGTCTTATGAGTGAACTAACGACTAGGAAATTTGATTGGTCTATTCTCGTGCATGACCATGTGATTAGCATGGCAAATATTGTCGCAAAATTAACATCCATGAGAATGGACGTAAGTGAATCATTTCTGGTCCAATTCATTATGAACTCCCTACCTCTTGAATTTGGCTCGTTCCAGGAGCATTATAACACCATAAAAGAAAAATAGAACCTTCAAGAATGCAAAGCCCAATTGGTTCAGGAAGAAGGGAGATTAACGAAAATAAGGGATCACTCTGTTCATCTCACAATGCACAAAGGTGCAAGTAGCAGCAAGGAAAAGCCAGAGAAGACGGGTAAGGATAAGGCTCCACATCAAGTTAGTGATGGCCAAATCCATAAAAAGCTGAGATGCCACTTCTGTAAGAAGGTTGGTCATTTCAAGAAGGATTGCCTTAAGAGAAAGAAATGGTTCGAATAAAAAGGTATACATTATGTTTTTGTATGCTTTGAATCAAATCTTGTTGAAGCTCCTAGCCATGCCTGGTGGTTAGATTCTGGCGCTACTACTCCTGTTTCACATGTTACACAAGGATACCTTTCAATCCAATCCATAAGCGGATCTGAAAAGTTTTTGTACATGGGGAACGGAATGAAGACACGAATTGAAAGGATCGGGACTTATAGAATAATCCTTGATACCGGTCTACATTTAGACTTGAAAAAGTGTCTTTTTGTTCCTGAATGTACTAGAAATTTAGTATACATAGAAAAGTTGGATATGATAAGTTTTAAGTTCATGGTTGGAGACGGTATATTTTCGTTATATAAGAATACGTATTATTATGGTTCTGATACTTTAATTGATGGTTTATACCGCTTCAATCTTAACTTGCAGTTTAGAAACAATATTTGAAAGCTAGAAATCTTAGAAGTATTGAAGAAAAAAAAGTCACATTGAAATTGTAGAATCATGTGTATTTAGAAACAATATTTGAAAGCTAGAATGATATGCAATTCGAGAACCGAGCAAGTACTTAGCTTGCAGTTTTGAGTAATGCTAGGGTGCTAGCGTGGACGTTCGCCCGGATTACGTCCGGTTATTTGTAATTTTTCTGGACTTCTTGTTTTCTTCTCTGCATCAACTTCCTAGTTAGTTGTTACCCTGATTTCTTTTGTTGATATCTGGTTGTACCATTGGATAGTTCACTGAGTCTACTTCTATAAACATTCGGCTATATATTGATTGGAGCGGTCTCTAAAATGTTATAGGTATTTTAATTAGACTAGATATATACAGTGTGTGAAAGCACATATAGATGCAATAATGGAAAAACTTTTGGTTCGGGCAGCAAATTAGTGTCATCCTTTTTAATAAAAGAAAATTCCAAATGCACTTCTAAAACTGCACACCACAAGTATAAAAATTCAAGTTCAGATTCACTATGTTTTAGGAGTAAAAAATTAGAAAAAGGCTAATACATGGTAAATCAAAAGGAAAAAATGTTACAATTCATGGAAAATTTATCTTGGTTCTTCCAGAGTACCTTAACTTTGAAACTGAAATTTTAAAAGGTGATATTTTCAAAGAGAGTTCTTGAGGCACACATAATAATGGAAAGTTAAAAACTATAGTCCAGCTGCTTTCGTAGCTCAGTTGGTTAGAGCACCCGTTTAGTAAGCGGGAGGTCTTGAGTTCGACTCTCAACGAAAGCAACCTATTTTGCCGTTTATTATTATTATTATCTCGTATTATTAGCCTTGACCAAGAAAATTACTTCACTTGTTGTCTCACAATCATATGTTCACAAAAAACTACCAAGAGATCAAAATAAATTAAATAGCTCTTGAATTTCGTTAGAAAAACCAAATAGCTGCTGAAGACCGTCCAAGGATGCCATAATCGATAGTTTTTTTTTTCAACAAAGCTATACAAAGTTGCAACTTGCAAGCACTCAGATCTTTGCATAAGGGGTTTGCATGTAAAATGATAAGAGAATTCCCACTTGGAAAAGTATAATATGAAAATTCTGCTCTTGGCATAGAGGATGTCAGTGCAGGCGAAAGCACTGTTCCAATTTTAGTATCTGCTCATACTTGATTCCATCTGAAATCAGATCGATCCCAACAATGGCAACATTTGGCACATCAAGTTTGAGCATTAATATTTCATTGGAATAACTGTTCTCATTACATTGCTATACTTATCCGTAACTCAGAATCAAAATTTGAACACTGACTTTAACAGCCTTGATCTTTCATTTAGAGTTTAAACACAACATATCATTACGACTTATATGAGTACATTGCTTGTGATCCATTGCAAGCATGTCCAAACAGTGTCCTGGAATCTTCCTTCTTGAGTTCTTCCTCTTGCCAGTGGAAGAAAAATCAGTTAGAAGTGTGTTATTGCACAAAAAACACAGGGCTCTCTTGCGCAACTGCATCAGCAACTCTCGCTAGATCTTCACACAATAGTTAATTTACTGAAGCTTTGGTGCTTTGAGGAGATAAACACCCCTCACCAAACCTTTGCCAACATCTCCAACCTCCTTAAGGATGGATGTTGCCCCTGACATGGTTTCATCAGCCTCACCTCTGCCACGCTTCTGTGATATGTAAAAATCGTGTCAACTTAAATACCTCTGCTTATGCGATAAACAGAAAACATATGCACGATAAAATTTTCATGGACAACCAAGATATGCATTGCACGGCATAAGCTTGCATAGTGTTGGGGTAAAAGGATCTTTTCTTTGAAAAGATTAAAGTAAACAACTGATCTTTTACAAGTCAGGCTGATGGAGCAATAGTGTAATACCTTTGAGTTCTCCCATGTAAGACCAACTGCGTCTCCTCCAACTGAATCATACCACATCTTGAAGGTCTTGGGGAATGCACACTGAAATAGATATTAGTTTTCTTATGAAGGTATGGATGAGCATATTTTCTTTAAGGCAAGAGCTTCAGTTTTACCTCCAAGTCTCGCAGGAAGTACGCAGTTGGGTCGAAATTTACCAAAAGTTTCTCTCTCGCATCATGCAAGCTTTTCACAACCCCTTTATTGAGTGGCATATAAGGGTGGAAATCTTTACTAGGTTTGCCCCAGATTACCAACTTACCTGTAAGGTTGTCACAAAAATTGTTTGCATTAGAATAAATACACTGAAGGTGGGACATTTTATCTAAAGAATCAGAGTTCTCCTCAGCAACAACTACACAGCTAATTTCTACTAATTGCAGACGTGAAATCAAATTTGCTTTATTACTTAGTAGTACAACTGAGTGAAAAGAATACTTTTCTATAACAACTTATGGAAACGGGGAAGGAAAAAAATCTGTCTATGCTATTAGCTTAAGAAAAGGATCAAAATCAAATCGATGCTGATGAACTAGAATGAGTGAACTAACCATTAGGAGTCTCAGCAGGGAAAAGTACATGGTGAGGACTACAAAGCTTCTCTTGATGGAGGAGAACAACAGCATCATAATTGCTTAAAGGCGTTCGGAACAGACACTATAGTAAATGAAAGCCATACAGAGAGAGAAATAAATGAGATAGAAGAACCAATCAAACAATGACACAAAAAATAAAATTTCGCAAAACTACAGGTTTCTTGGGTAAACTATTAAAAACTACAGGTTTTAGCATCTATTTCAAAGAACTCCAGATTTTAGGAACATTTGTTTCACAAAATTACAGGTTGTAGAATCTACCATAATTTCTTACCGCTGACATATGGGGCCCACATCTCATGTTTGGTTTTGGCCAGGTCGGATTGTGTGACTACCAGATGATCCCCATATGTCAAAGCGGTAACAAATTAAAGTAGATACTACAACCTGTAGTTTTGTGAAAAAAATATTTCTAAAATCTAGAGTTCTCTGAAATAGATACTAAGGGGGTGTTTGGGATAGCTCCATGGTGGAGCAGGGTATTTCTAGCTCCAGAAATTTATGGAGCTGGAGCTGTGGGTACATTAAGAGTGTTTAGGTGGGTCATCTTGTTTACATTTTAGACTAAAAATATAAACTTAATTCACTTTATTTTAGCCTACAAGCTCCAGCTCTGAGGTGGAACTGAAATCTGGAGCTATACCAAACAGGACCTAAAACCTGTAGTTTTCTAATAGTTTACAAGAAACGTGTAGTTTTGCAAAATTTACTCAAAAAAATATATTACCTCCCATGTATATTGGCCTGATTGACCATGAAGTATAAGATTTGTTAGAAGTTCTGCGCTGCTTTTAGCATACAAACCCATCCGTTTAAGAACCTATGGTTCATAAAATGAGCAGGAGGTGAACAAATAAAATAGATAAACCTATTGATAATGAGTGGAAGTCTCCAGTGGAACATATATGCTTTTCTTCTCTGGTGGAAGTCTAGATAATGAGTGTAATTTTATCATATTGCAAGACAAAACTCAATACTTCAATAGGGAGAAATATTTCATTGATGTACAAGAAATGAAAATAGCTTTGCATCCTTTTGACATTTCCACTTCCAGAGTTTCTATTTCCTGAGCTTATCTTTAACATACACTTGAGTTCCACAAATGTAATTACCTTTTCGGTTGCACAAAAAGAAAATCACCTACCAATTTGCTTGGTGAATGTTTCGTCCAAGCTTCAGATGCTTTATCATACGATGCAGCGAGAAACATTGCAGGCTCTATATCATTAGGATTTTGCTCATAAGATTTTCGACTCAGCATAAAGTTTTCCTGTAGATGTATCCGTCAATATGCTAGAAACTTCAGTTAATTCAAAAATCAAAACAGAAGAGAGAGAACTAACATTGATCTCTTTCTCATCCTTCAGGTTGAAGTCATTATTTATGTCAATGACCATGGGTGAATAGGTCCAGTCAAAACTGGATATCAATCGCAAGAATCTGTCATTTTTGTAATAATTGGTCAGAGGAGGATTTGTACAGCTTTCATGGGCTTGTGAGGCTGATAAAAAAAATATAACCAACTAGTGAAATAGGAGGGATGGAGGGCTAGCACAGAAACTTATAACTAATAATTTCATGAGCTTACAAGCCTGGTATATTAAGTTATAAGAAACTAGTGGTAAAGGTTCTGCTGTCGTGAAGCAGTTATAACTTACAACCAGCAATGGGCCATTTGTTTTAAACATGTATCTGCATCTCTGATGCTGAACCAGATTTATATTGAAAAAACAGAACATGTTCTTTCCATATCAAAACATTGACATCACTCCTCTACTATACATGGTCTAAAATGGATAATTGAGAAAATAAAAATCTTTTGTTTTTCATTGGATGATCATGGGATCATTTTTAACAAATTCGTTTTCTTCCATACTTATTTAGAAGTCAGAACCACTAGACAAACTTTTTCATGCAATCAAGACATGGCTAAGAAATATGGTAGGATTGCTGGTATCAGTCTATTCTTACATCACAAAAGGAATGAAGCTGATAAAGTGAACCAGTTATAGTAACAATAATAGTAAATAGGAGATTGTATGAAAGGTTCCAGAGACAATAAACCTAAGAAATCCAGCAATCCGTGAAGACGGGGCATGGAATGGAAATGGCTTCAAAAATAGGTAGGCAACCACCAATTCAACCGCCTCCTCTGAGATAAACGAAGAAAATAGATGTGCAGAAATCCATCTTTTTGCCAGCCTTTGAAATGGAAAGATTATATGCAAGCATACCGTAATTATAACCTATATTTTGAGGTATAAGGTGTTTAACTAACAACCTTCAAAACTGACAGTTACCTGACCACCGGCCCATACACCTGGTAACGGCCATGCAGACCATTGATCATACTTGAGTGCTGGCTCCGCAGAAAGAGCTCCTTGTCTTCTGATGGAGCATTTTGTGTGTTACCACCACCAGCTGCACGACAACGAAATAAAATTATAGAACTTCATGATCTTTCTACGGAAGCCAGCTAACAAATATAGCAAATTACTTGTATATATACTGAGAAGCTAACCTTGCTTTTCTAACAGCAAACCTCTTTCATGAAATATTTTGAGCAAGAATGAATATCCAGATGTAAGAACATTGACCTCATCTTCATTGGCTGTAACAAACATTCCTCGATCCTCCAGGCTGAGATAACACCAGATTGAGTCAATGGAGTGCAAAAATAATTTAAGCAATAAAACATTTTCTTAAATCCTCCCACATACCTTTCACCAATTTTTATAAGAAATGCGGACTTTGTCTTCTCCATGGCTACAGGATCCAAGGGCCAGTTACCAGATCCCTCTAGCTGTTATTGAAATGAAGAGGAAAAGGGAAGAGATTTGTGAACAAACAAACTACACAATGATGCCTGGTTAACTAACAGATACAAAACATGACATGCAAGTTGCTGAGCAGTCAAGCACCATAAAAGAAAGAAAGAGTAATATTATCCCATTGTGATATACCTGAATCATGACTTCTAAAGATCGAATGCAAGTTGCTATAAAATTTGGCAACCTGTGAGAAGATTTCTTTTCATATGCCAACGGATGAGGTTCAGGAGGAAACACAGATGTGTGTCTTAAAGCTAGCAAAAGCAGCAAATGTGAAATAGAAGGAAATGTCACATCCAATAAAAAATAGTGAAAAACAAAATAAACAGGATATAAAAAGAATAAAAAAATGCTTTGTCAAACCTGAGTCTAGAGGTTGCACGGTGGATATTTTAAGAGGAACATCATCCAATAGACGCAACTGCTTAGCTAAAGTATCAAAGGCTTCGAACAAAGCTCCAGAAGATGAGACTGGATCTGCATAATTCCAATTAAGCCCACAACCAAGGACATGTAAAGCACCAGATAGAAAGCTCAGAAACTTACCTTGGCCATCAACCAGGAGGCAAAAGTCAAGCTGATCAACAACATGAATCAAATCTTCCTTCTGCAATGACAAATGCTTGGTAAGCACATAATCAGCAATTCTTTTGATAATTGTGTGCTTCTCCCAAGACTCAGAATCCCACACTGCAGTATAGAAAAAAGCATCCATTAAGAACTGTTTATTCAATTTATGTATGCTCTTCAGTCAATGAGTAAAAATACAATGCAACAGTTACCTGTGCTTTCTGCAATAGTTCCATCTTTAAATCTCCTAAGTTCAGCTTTCTTTCCCCAAAATTTCCTAAATTTAACAGCCTTGGGATACAAGAGCAATGCATATGAGCGTGTTAGATCACAATAATTGTTGTCGATCATTGTTTCGTAATCTATTAAAGCAAAAATACCTCCTCACGATTCTCAGGATTTGGACCAATATCGACAAGACGAAAACTCTTTTCCAATGAGCTAAGCATTATGCCAACAAGCAGCGGACCGCTACCAAATTCTGAGAAACCCTATAAAGGTGTACTTGTCACTGGATTGAAATGCAAAGAAAAAGTGGTTATTTATACTTATGTTACATACATCCATTATATTCCATTGAGAAGGTGTGCTTCTCCACAGGACGCGGATCATCTTTGTTCTGTCTGTAAGTCCTTGTTGCAGCAAGGACTGAACATCTTTTTCAAATACTCTCCAAGATTCATCATCCAAGCAGAAGCTTAATGCAGTAACTTTAGAGTTCCCCTTCAAGTTTATCCTGACAGTGACAGCAAGCAATATCAAGTGAGAACTTGATCAGCTTCTTATCTTCCATCTTTGTTTAGGATTGGATAGATAATCGTAATTTCACAACTTGCAAGCTGATGGAAAAATCTCCAATATGGGAATTATACTAGTAAGGGGAAATTAGCTCAATGGCACTCTGTGCAAATTGAAAATTGACATCCAAAGTGAGGCTGACAAGTGGGGCCTGGGGCCACTTGTCAGTGGGACATCAATGTTATTTTCCAACCTGTGTAAATTGTAGAGTTTTGTAATGGATATATGAATGGAATCATTATCACTGTCTTCAAAAATAACACACGTGTGTGCGAGCACGTGCACAATGTAACTAGATAGCCTCAGGCTCAGCATGTGCTGTACTGTTCTCTTGGATAGATGCTGCTGTTCTAGTTGAAGTGCATAACGAAATATGCACGAAAGTTGTGCATCGTAATTTGCTTAATTCGACATTACCTCAAGCATGAATCAAACTTAGCACCAAAATCAACCTTGGTCATAAAAAGCTCTTCAAATCCACCATCTCTGCATTTATCAAGGCAGTTAAGTGTGCAAGCTGCCTCATCTTGAAGCTGAATATGAAAGATCGTTAGATTAAGGTGAAGACTACAACAGTTCAACCCAAAGAAATTTGCAAGCTTGATTGCAAATGTGGAGTGCATTATTCTGAACATAAGATGTCAACACAACTAAACTAAATTTCTACCAGGGATGGTTGGATCATACCACAAGGTTGTTTATGTGAGTAGATTACATGAGATGCAAAATAACAAAGACAAAAGGAAGCTGAGTGAAAAAAGGAATTGGTCGTCATAGAGTACTTTCATAATCACACATACAGAAATACCTCTAAAAAAGCTGACTTCGTCATCCGAAATGCCAGATTTACGTGGCCAGATACATCACATAAGGCAACATCAAATGTTTTCAGGAGATGAGCAATGCCCTGAACAATTCACTCAGTCAGAAGATCATAGTAATGATAAAAAGGATAATGAACTATGAAATATTACTGCACTAATCAAGTAGCACTTCGTGCAGAAGATGGATCCAGAATTGTGCGTCATGCACCAAGAAACTACACTAAATTCACAGTAAGACAAAGAACCTTATGGAGAGTACGATTTTGTATGGAATATATTATTCCATTTACTATACGAAAACCGATACAAGACTTATATATTTATGATGGCATCCAGCTATATATTACATGCAGCAGGTTGACAGACCTCTTTGGTGATCGTACGCTTCTTCATTGGCTGAATCACCAAGCCCTTTGCCCACATCTTTGAAGTTGCTAAAAGAACACAGAGATGCTTCAATATGGTAAACATTGGTAAATGTTTATAAAACATCAACTTTCTGTTACTTGGATGTACCCAAAAAATTGATCACAACACGGAAAATTTGTCTTGTGGTCATTGATCTATTAATTACGCTTCCTCCAGAGTCCACAGTAAGAAACACAAGAATGGTAGATATTAAGTATCCATTGAGGCAATCATGTGTATACACTGAAGTTCTTTGACGTGCCCAAACCTGCATTTGGAACTAATATTAGATTGCCATCCAGGGTGCAAAGAAGTATAACAGCCCTGCTGCACTGTCAAATATAAAAATTTCCTTTATCAGATAGTTGTTTAAGGGGCTACTGCTTAACAACAACTAATAACTGAACACAACAGAATCCATTCTAAATTGGTGCAATTTAGTCCTTACATTTTGATAAGTAAAAGCACTAGAATTCAGGATGAAATACATACTTTTAGTAAAACCAATGCATCTTGCAAGGATTTCCAATCTGCAAAGGTGCTGCTGATAAATTCTGCATTTTCCTCCAGAAATATATCCTCCAATATGCTACTATTGTACTTTGGTGTAGGTAGGTTTATGCCATCTGCAATGCAAATCCAATCAGCAGAGTTTTTGTTTGAAGGACTATATTCTTACATTAAAAGCCAAAAGTATGGAGTTGAGCAATTCTAAAGCAGGCACATTACCTTTTGCATATGCACGGACATTGTTTCTTGTAGATAAATTCATCTTTGAAACATTGAACAAAGAGCTCGCAGTCGGTATTATCCTGACATAGAACCCAGGAAGCTCTGCAATTTCTGTTGCTGCACCAATGAATGATCAAACAATTGAAAATGAGAAGAAATGGCAAGGACTAAAACGCTACTTAAATGTGCGACCATCAACTTTGAATGCACATTGAGGTGAAAAAAAGGAAGTAACTTGATAGAAGAACAACCTAGATATACATGAAGGACAGGCTTCCGTGCCTCATCTTGGAAGGTAGACCATGAAACCATGCGGATTAATGGAGAAGAGCTTAAGTTCTTCTTAATGACACAGAGGTAAAGACACCTCTTTGCGTGGTACCGGTGATTCAGGAAATCCTTTTCATGGAAGCATTCCTACATAAAACCAGCAGAAAATAAAGTACTCTATGATCACTTACATGATAATCTAAAGCCCCAATAGTAGGTTAACTACTTTGAAAATGTGCATAAAATTGCATTCACTTGTAAAGGTACCAACTAGACCCCGATTCGCATCGGGCATGCAACACTCAGCAAAATCAAAATGTGAAGCCATCTTTGTGGATAACAAGACACTTGTGAATTTTTTTATGTAAGCCACTTATGAATTTCGTCCATTAGATTGATAAAAGGACCTGATTCCGGATATAGCAGCCCAGCCCCTGCTGGCCTTGTAATTTTGTCAACCAACAAGAATTTCTGTTTACAGGATTGATTGAACAATATAGCATAGCTGAGCAGCCTCTGTTGTAATATTGTCGATCAAATACCGCGAAATGCTTTCGAAGAAGGAAAAATTGGTGGCATCTAAAGCAACGTTTTTTCTAAAAGAAAAAAAAAACATATTCCCCCGCAACACCCAGCCAATTCTGGAGGTAAACAATTGCATGGCATCACCGCGCGCACAAACCTTGGGCAAGCGGACGAGGAGGTCGGCGGCGACGTCGGGCCTAGCGACCGCGCCGGTGGCGTGGCTCCCGGCGAGCCGCACCACCTCCGGCGGGCGGAAGGTGAACGCCAGCTTCTCGGCGCCCAGCCCCAGGTCCCTCACGAACCCCGAAGCGGCCTCCGGCGCCGCCTGCTGCTGCGGCACCCTCTTGACGAGGTCCGCGACGGCGTCCGCGGCCTCCCCGGCGGCGCGGAGAGCAGCCGCGCTCGGCCTCGCCTCTTCCAGGAGGGCGGAGAGCTTGAGGTCGATGGAGTCCTCGGCGGCCGCCATGGTGGTTTCGGTGGTCGCCGGCGGCGGCGGCGGGATGGCGAGAGCGTGCGGGGGTTTAGGGTTTAGTTAGACTCGGAGGAGCTCAACTCACTATCCTTTCCCTTGGTAGTTGTAGTAGATTGCGAAAGGCCCATTAGCTAACCCACTAGCCCATAAATCATGCGCCGGCCTAACCGCTAGGGAAAGCTCAAAGCCCCTGACCGTTAGGAGAAATGATATGCTTTTCTAGTCCCGTGAGTGAGTGATAGTTTTTTTTTTAAACTAGTTAAGTGCTCGTGTGTTGTAACGGAATCTAAATAAATCATATTATATGTTCTTATATACTCCCTCTAGTTTTCAAAAACATATAGTTTTAGGATACGTTTTCAGGACTATGTTGATGTTAGTGGTGAAAGTTAAGTTTTAAGGATCATATTGATGTCAAAAACAACATGTTTTATGATCGGGGTGAATATTATATTTTGTAACTACATGATCGTTATGCAGCATTTGAGGTTTTCAGAATCAAGATCATGCACATGATTTTCATGTATAATAGATTTGGACCAGAATTTCAAGTATTGTTGGATTCCAGAACATATCACAAGATCATAACAGGGAAACTTGTTAGCATGCTTTTCAGAACCAACAGAGTCTAATGAGAAAATAATAAACTGAGAAGTGAACCAGCAGAACAGCTGGTGCTTGTGCCAAAACAGGGAACAACCGTGAAACTTATGCCAATTAAAATCTCTGAAAAGATAATCGGTCAAACAAAAAAACATGAGAGAAGAAGCATACTTACTGAGAAGAGAATAACCTGTTCATAAAAAGAAGCATAAGCAAGAAGGCAAGGATAGTAGTTTTTTATATTTAGGAGCAAAACAAAAGGACAACAAATAATGCTGATGGAACCAACTCCAGGGCTGAAAAACATCCGATTACATGGCTGTTAATAAACGAAGGTTGTAAAACCTTTTGTATATGTGCATTCAAACCGTGAAAGGGGCCCACCTCAAAAAATAAAATCATCCATTTCTTAATTTATCGTCCTTGTTTAGGAAAAAAAAATCCACATTTACTATTTTTATATAACAATTTTATAAAAACAATGTTGAAGAGAATGCATAAGTTGCAGAACTTATGTCAATCATCAATATCCTTTTTTTCGCAACTAAGACCGTCAATCATCAATATCCTTTTTTTGCAACTTGTCTCAGATGCAGTAATTCTATACATAAGCTAGTGTGACATATATCAACATTGGAATTGAGTTACTTGGCCAAACTTGCTTTTCCTATCAATATTTACTACAGAGCTTCTTGCCAGGCAAATCCCACAATGATCCTTGTATCCAACCTGCAGATCATATCACCACGCAATAAGGTTACAAAGATCGATAAATGAGCCTTGTTTCTGGCCTACAAATATCACCACGTTATAAACACAAGGAATCATAGTTTGATATGAAATCCATTTTTTCCACCTCGAGTGAATTAGCTTTAGAGGTAGATATCTCTACTACATACAAAAGGGGGTGGCTGGGATTAGCTACCTACATACCTAGACTCCTAAACTATTCTCTGCTTCTGCTGTTGCGACGACCTACTGCAATCGATGACCATCAAGATTGTGTGGGTTTGAAAACAGCGAAAAATACAGAGGGAAATCTGGGAACAAAATTAGAAAGTAGGATGAACAATAAGTTGCACAGTATTTTACCTTGACTGAACCCTTGGAAAAAAACTATTGAGCAGCAACACTTTGAGGTAATAATACCCAGGAAAATCTAAAAAAACAGAAAGAAAGATTACCTTCTATTCTACCTATAATGAACAAAATCAAACAACAAAGTGTGGGGAGGTTTTGTTTCACCATTGAACCATCTCCATTGGTAGGAGGATACCAAAAACAAAACAAAAAAAGATACAAACACAATCGTCTAACATATTATTATAGTTAGGCATAAGAAAAAAATGAGCATTTTTAAAATTCATTATTTTTTGTTTAAACAATTAGGAGGAGTGCTACTGTTTCATTAAAGAAGGAAGCAGATTTTTTGTTTGAACAATTAGAAGGAGTGCTACTGTTTCATTAAAGTAGGAAGCATAAGTATTTGCAAGGTTGCCCCTCTAGCCTAAAAACAAAAATTCTTTGTGTACAGCTATTTAAGATGATTATTTTTCTCCAAGTACATCAAACATTACTTGTCTAACACATTATTGGCCACCTAGAGTACCTTGTAAACTTCTTGAATCCATCCTTTCTTGCAAAATACATCAATGACAACATTGTATGTGTAAATACCATGGGCAAGAAGCTTTCATGCATCAACTTGCTCGTTGGCTCAAAGGCATGAACAATGTTGCCCCCTTTTACACTACCCATCAATCAGCGTAGTGTTTATGATGTGTTTGGCACCAACCCCTGCTAAAGCATCCTAAAATGCATTTTGGCTCAAGGAAGCTTGCCCTCTTTACAATACCCTAGAAAACAACAGGAAAACAATACTATAGTAGTGTTGTCGAGCAGTTAGGTGATATCTCACTACAAAGTAGTATATATGACTTACCAGGGTTCTAGCAATTTTGCCTTACAGGTAGGAACAAAAACCGATGATTCATAACCATGCTTAATGGACTCCACACACTATTATTTGAAGTACAATAATTAAGGATAGGTAAGAATGCAGAAATTCAGATGGAACCATGCTATCAGAGAAATGGGACCTTCTCAAAGCACAACGTATTGAATAGTTCATTTTTCTTGGTGTAATCCCTTTCACTAATTCCAATGTACTATTGAGCAAGAGGAACTAGATGGTAACTTAAGTCAAAATAGAAAGGCCAGTCTCCAGTTTAACCTGCAAAAATTGAGCAACCTAAAAATGTAAAATTCCATGGAATAACTAATTGTAGTTTAGGTAGATTATATGATACTTAAGGTAACATAATGTTGTGGTCTTCCTCAACTCCGGTGATTCTGCTTCATCATTGGGACCCTACCGACAGACCCATATGGTCGAGCTCTGCCTCAACCCCTTGATGTTATTTTTACTCTACTACTTGCTTCTGCTCTAATGCATCAAGCCCTGATGACTACTTGGCGGCCATCTAGCTCCGATTCGATTGCCTGCTACCGATCTGATGCTATCCATATGTGTGCTTCCACTACTTCTTTGGCATCTTAAGGTAACAGACCTCTAAGTTAGTGAGCAGGGTAGCATATAACAATGCGAATCATTGTTTGCGTAGACTCAACCTCTTAAATTCAGACAATGTAGAAATATGAATCAAAGCTTTTAGGAAAATCTTCAAACATCTCTCAAAATTAGCATCTACTTCTCAAACTACAGTCAAAAGTAATCATAGCTAATAGGATAGAGTTAAGCACATAAATTCTCTAAGATTTCTAAAACAATTTGAGACCTCTATTTAATTAATACAGACACACATAAAACTAAACAAAAAGTTTTGACAACCGCTCTAATGCCCAAACCTACCTATAGCTACTGCTTAATCGAAACCTTAAACATTTGAATGTTATCTCACTGCCATGAGAACCGTCATTAAGCACCCAACCCTTGAGAGTTTAACATTAAAAATATATGAGGAACTTGCCTCAGGGGGCGAGGCGGACGAGGCCCCTCACTGAGACGCGATTGGCGTTGTCACCTGCGAGGAGGTAGCAAATATCAGGGCCATAGTTGTCTCGCGGTCCTGCGTTGACATGGTTGGGTCGCCACCAATAATGCGGTGCCAAACTTGCCTTCATCTATATCTAGATAAGGTTAGCTATAACAACAACAAAATCAAGCAAGATTGTAACAAATTGAAAGACTGACAGAGAGGGGAGCGAAGAGGCCATATTACATTGTACAAACCATCGCCAAATCAGTGCTCTTTGCAGCATACTATCAAACACCTTCTAGGCAAATGCGGAGGCGGCAGGGCGTCTCCTAGTGACGGCGACAGGTGGCCTCCGCCACCCTCGTCCTGTCGTCGTCTTTCTCCTCTGCCTCCTCTAGCTTCGGGATCCCCTCCAGCTCCCTTACCGCATGCATCTCCTCGTTGCTAATGGTCACGGCCGCCATCACCTCCTCTACCCTGTAGAGCGAGTTAAAAAATTCCTACGGTGTTGGCGTCATGGACGGCGTGTAGTAGTACGGGCACCACATCTCCGGCATCTACGCGCGCGATGTCATCCTTCATTGCTAGCATTCCCCGACACCTACGGCTGCTGTTGCTGTGGTGACAACCAATATGGGTGACGAGGGGAGCGGCGGCGCTGGCTTGAGGGACCCAGGAGGCGAGGCGTCGAGGTGGGGAGCGTGATGGGTATCTACGCTGGGCGGTGTGTATGCTGCGTGCACCCCCGCCGGCACAAACCTTCGCTCGGCTACCGCCTTGATGAGGTGCTTCGGGTCGCGGCACAATGCCACAGGATCCCCACCTGCACCACCATCACCACCACTAGATCTAGACGGAGGACGCTCACTGGCCGCCAAATCCAAACAGAGGAGGGAGGTGGTTGTAGGGATAGTGGAGGAAGATAGTTGCAAGAACAGAGGCAGTGTTGGTCGGTGGGGGATGACGGAGGGAGATGGCGGTGGGGACTATAGAGGGAGGCGAGTAGGGGTCAGTTTAGTTGGAGATGAGAGAGAGACAGACCCTAGAATCGATCGTGCAGGTGGGTGGTGGTGACGGTGGGGTTGCGGAGGCGTGGTGCGGTGCTGGGGAGGAGAAGGTACGGCGGGGAGGGAATCGGGAGTGCGGGACTGGGAAAAAAGAGATTGTGGGGGGAGAGGAGGCGAGGCGAGACGGACAGGAGAGTGCGTGGAGCAACGACGGTTGCTATGAGAGCGGCGGCGCGGGGGGACAGGTTGGGGGTGTACGCGACGTGAGGGGTGGGGGTTGGTTATATACGACCCGCTCGGAGAAGGGATGCCGCGTGGGAAATAAATTAGCTTTCATCTTAGCCGTTTGTGTCAGATTCAACGAATCGGATACTTTAGAAGAGAACGGACGACCGCTACCAATTCCAAATTAGAAGTAGTAGAGATTTAGCGTCCTTTCTAACCCAATTACGTGTGTCACTTTTCGGTGCTTCCGCAATCAGAGATAAGGCTATTTTTGGAATTTCGTTTATAAGGAGGCCAGATTTGCTAAAAAAATATGTTACAGGACTAGAAAAGTGATGTTTTCCTGTTTGGAATGCAAGGAATTTTGCAGAAATTTCTACGCAGAACATTTCAAACATTTCTATTCCCAGTATGAGTTGGCAAAAATGTTAGCGTTACAATAGAGTCTAAATTCTTCTTTCTCCGAAGCAATGTAAGCAAATGTACCTAATCTCTCTGGTCATAAATAGTTGTTGTTTTGCACATAGGTGTAGTCAAAATTTTGAAACCTTGCCTATCAATATCGTCTTAAACATTTAAATTGGATACACATACGTATAGACTTGTCTCGAAAAGTATTTTTATAATATTATAATTTTATCAAATTTTATAAATATATTATAATAAAAAATTATGATTAAAATTATATATAAACATCATATCCATATCCAAAACGACAACTAATTGGACAGAGTGACGTTCTTGCGTGTACTCTAGACTCTAGAGAGCAAGGTAGTGTATGCTCATTTCCTTCGTGACCTGTTTGTCCTTGTTCTCCACCATATAATTGTTAACACCAGGCTACACTAGTCCAATCACTCATTCAATGTCCCAAATATCCACGACCTTTAGGATTCCTCAAAATTTTGATAAAATGGCGCCAAATACACCTGCAATTGGCTTCTCTCCTAAACAAAGCAAATCATTGCCATGGAATGGAGGGAGCGGTTGGAAATCTCAAAAATTTTACTAGGATAGAGGGAATTGGAACACACGCAAATGTGGTTGCAACTAAATCAAGTTGAATTAGATTAATGTATGTATCTGTACCAACAAGTTTTTAATAGGTTCTTTTTTAGAAAAAAACCACATAAAAAATCTGAAACGTCGTCTATTTGAGAACAAAAACTAAGTCGTAAAACATCGTTAAAAAGAATAGAGAGGGAGTATAGATGGAAACTAGGATCCATACGGCGATAAATTCTAAAATGGAAACTTTTTAAATATATATATAAATTAAGAAAAAGCTAAAATATGAGATAAATTCTAAAATGAGACAAATAATTTGAATTAAATAATGACCTTTATTGATGTTTGGCTACCTCGTTAAAAACTTTGCCAAGTAAAAACTCAACACGAGAAAATCTTGGCAAAGAAAAAAGAGTACAGCCTATAACTCAGTGTTACAAGAAAAAAGTGAAGATTACAATTATTCTTCCTCATTATCTAGATAAAGATTTTCGAACGTCTCCACCAGCTCAGCACTTTCTGCAGTATATTGAGCTCGTTGATCAGTTTGTTCCCAATCTTTCACAGTGAGAAGTATTTTCACCATCTCACTTGTCAGATTTGTTCTCCTCTCCTCGATTATTCTTCTAGATAGACTGAAAGCAAACTTCGAAGAAACTGTGGAGACAAGAACTGTTAACACATCCCGTGCTAATATGGAAAGCACCGGATATGTTATCTTGTGCTCGTGCCACCACTTCAAAATGCTGAAGTCCTCCTCTTGCTGCTCTTGGTAGTTGACAGTGTCGTTGTTGAGATAGGCAGCTAGCTCCCCACCACTTGACATGTCCGCACTTGTCGTTGATGTAGCCGAATTCCTTGAGGAAGAGCCACCTGCACCCTATATCTTTCCCTACGCGGTTTTCTTCTTACCTGTTGTGGGTGCTTGTGGAGGTCGCTGCATGCGAACTCCAACAAACTTCTGATCATACTTATCATAAACTTGAGATAAGTTAGCATGGACAGTTGAAAAATAACTAGAATAATCAGTACCTACCGCATCACTTATAAGTGAGAGAACATTAGAGAATCCTCGAACTTTAGCTCTACGATCTAAAATAAATGCAAATGCATATAACATAGAAATTTCTTGCCAATATTTCAAAATTTTAGTTTTCATAGTATAAACAACTTCACGCAAGATATTATCATTTTCGTGGCTCTTTAAGTGGGTAGCAATTTCTAAAATATGATGCACAATTAAAGGAGAGGTTGCGTAATAAACTCCAGATAAAGCAACAGCAGATTCAAAAAAGTTCTAAAAATGACAGCAAGTGTTTAGCAATATACCAATATTGCTCTCTGAGTAGCGGCTGACCATCCCGTGTACGACAGTGCGTGTTAATAAAAACAGAAAATGTGCTCTCATATGGTATGAGATTCTTAAGCATCAAGTAAGTAGAGTTCCATCTAACAGGCATATCCGAACCAAATTTACGCAGACGCACATTCATTGCAATACAATAAGTCTAAAATGCTGCTACTCGTTGATTAGAATAATTTAAGTAAGATATTGCAGTGCGAAAATGTTTAAGATACTTATCTAATCTCTATAAACCAAATTTAACTATAAGATTAATAATATGGCAAGCATAACGCTGATGTAATAAGAAAGATTCAGCATAAAAATTGAAAAGCGGAGTAAGAATATTCATGACAAAAGTATTTGCAAAAGCATTATCTAATGTTATTGCAAAAATCTTATCACTAAGACCAAAATCTTCCACAACTTTTACAATACAATCAGCAATATTTTCACCAGTGTGTGCTACATCAATTAATTTGAATCCTATAATTCTCTTTTCTAGTTGCCAATCATCGTTTACATAATGAGCAACTACACTAAGTTAATCCTCTTTAGCTCTACCACTCCATATATCAGATGTCAAGGACACAGAAAAAGTATAGGTACTAAATTTTTCTTTTAGGTTATTGCAATAATTATTGTAATATTTAATCAAATCTCTAGTTGTTGTCTGCCTAGAAACTACAGAAAACCTAGGATTATGAGCGGTCCTAATATAGCTTTCAAATGCAGCTAACTCATCAAAGTTTAAAAGAAGATCTTGAGAAGCAATTAAACGACAAAGAGATTCACGAGCTACCTAAGGATTGTAGTCCCAGTTACGTACCATACCGTCGGGGTTGTACTGCAGCTGCGTCTGTCTCAAAGCCATCCTGCTTTTTTTCTACAACTCTTAGCATGCCTATTCAAGTGCCCCGTTTCACCTGTAGATTTCGCAGTTAATTTATGCTTACAATATTTACAAACAGCATACCTGCTCTGGACGTCGTTTGATGTCTCAAAAATCTGCTCGAAATCTTCCCAGACTCTCGATGTACTGCGTCTTGTTCTTTTCGCCCGGTGCATGCCGACGCAGTAGCACTTGTAGAGCCTGGGGATGGCACAGCTCCTGCATCTTCTTGGGCTTGATATGATGCAAGAAACTCCTCAGGTGAAATACCGAAATCAGAAGCTGGGAATGACGGAAAATCCCCGGGCTCCATAAGGCAAACTACAAGAAATAATTACGCTATTAATACTAAAATATGATTTAAAATACTAAAAAAATTAAAAAAAATAAATCACAATTATCACCTTGATTTCTTGACTGAAGCCGAAAGCCGAATTTCAGATTATTGGATTTTTGACAAAACTATTTTGAATTTCGCCAAATTACCACCAAGAGAAAAGAATTTCACAAGAGAATGAGTAGAAGAGAATGCAAGATTGCTTGTGTGGAAATGGGGGGGCAGCCACCTATTTATAGGAAAAATTTTGAGATTTTTTTCGAATTTTTTGAATTTTTTAAACCTCGAACGGCTATTTTTTTAAATGGTGTAAACGGGTCGTGCCCGTGCCGTGTCGCAGTGTCGGCCCAAGCACGACACGGCCCGTTTACGGCTGGGCCGTACTGTGCTCAGACCGGGTCAACAATGCCATGCCTCGGGCCAGCCCGTTTGGCCCCACCTGTTTGGCCATCTCTAGCCAGCCCTACCCCGCTGTCCGGGAGGCCGGGATCGAGTCCTAGACCCAGCGGTCGAGCGCCCGAGCCCCTTCTGGCCTTCTCCAAGGCTCCAAGCCCTCTAGGCCTCTACCGAGCACCGAGCGACCAGTCCATACTCCAGAGTCCATCGCCCCCTCTATCGCCTCCAATCGACCTGCTCGGCTGCTCTACCTGCTCCGCCGAGCGCCCGATTGCCGACCGCGCGCTGCCAACTTGCTACGGTGCGACCTGCTCGACTGCTCCACCCGGTGCTTCCTTCCTCAAGCTTGGTCGCTCCCTGCGTCTGCTCCACGCCTCCATTGCCACCGGAACCCCCTGCTCCACCGGCTCCACGGAGAGGTAAGGATTGGCCCGATAGGGGATTTGGAGGATTGGGAGAGATCGGGAGACCGAAGGGAGGAGGCAGAAGATTTGGGAAATTTTGAGATCTGGGGGTAGGGATTTCTGATCTACAGTGAACGACTGAATTCGACTGTGGGCTTTGCTACTTTGGGCCGTTGGTTCGCTTAGCCAGTGCGACGACCCACTCCAAATGCCGACCCTTGCCCGAGAGGAGACCACTACCGGCAGCTTCGTCGCTGGCTAGACTGCTAGGGGTTGCCGGAGGTTCGTCACTAGTGAGCCCGAGCAGGCGCCTGCCCTGCCCGGGTGCTGCCTCCGCCATTGCTTGGAATCTTGCCGCGTTCTTCAAACGGCAGGCATATACAATGCGCCATTACTCAGTACTACGTCTGAAGGCGACTCGATCATTTTGCAAGTATTCATTCGGTCACGAATAAACATCGTTTTAAATATAAGTGTAGTTAATATCTTTTTAAATATTTAATCTGGATACATGAAAACCATATGTATAGATTTGTTTCGAGAAATACTTTCATAATAATATTTTGATTTATATATTGAGTTTTATAAATATGTTATAATAAAAATTAGTGGTCGAACTAAGCGTTTAAAACGACAACCGAAAGGAGTAGTTGCCATTCCTTTCGATCGTTAGCCGCCGCATATATTAAAATTAGCAGGCCAGCACGATCGAATACAAGTTCAACGCGATAAACAATTCTTGGATTGCTACTCGTTAAACACTTATCGCACATCGCTCACTGCCGAAATCCAAATCCATGCAACTAATCCAAATCCATGGCCGGCGGCTCCAACAACCTCAACGCCGGATTCGTGAAGGTGGACCTCCCGGAGGGCAACTTCGTGGTGCAGAGCCCGTACGACGTGCCGGAGGACCAGCGCTACCGCTACGACGCCGCCACAGGCGTACGGACGTTCTGGGTGTACGCCACCGACAAGCCCTTCAACGCCGTCACTCCCACCAACCCTCGCACCGAAGTCCGGCTCGCCGTAAGCACCAGAAAATCACATTTCTCATTAACCTTATATACTTGTTAATTTCACTTGTAATTAGTTTTCCATGCATGCGTGTTTCTTGCAATTCATCATGAGTATCGACCAGTGAAGCAAAATGAATGGACCAATCAATCAACCATCTGGTTAATTGTCGTCAATTCTAATGAAAGCAGGGTCACGACTACTCGTCGGGGCTGTGGCAGTTCGAGGGGTACGGCTACGTGCCGTCGGGGACGTCGGGGGCGTCGGTGATGCAGATCCACAACGAGGACGGCGTGCGGCGCTCGCGCCACGACGATGATGCTAGCTGCACGTCTACAACGGCACCACCATGCGGTACTACAGCGGGGAGGCCGTGGAGGAGTGCGTCTACGACCGGTGGCTCCGGCTCAACGTGGTCGTCCACGATGTCGGCGCGTCGACCGTCGCCGTGTACGTCGACGGGGAGCCGAGGCTGGCCGTCGCCGTGGCGCCCAGCAGGTCGCAGTACTACTTCAAGTTCGGCGTGTACGTGCAGCACCACGACGTGTCCCCGCGCATGGAGGCGCAGTGGAGGAACGTCAGCGTCTACACCAAGCCATACTAGCTACCGTGCGGTGATTGGTGAATCCATGGAGTACCGGTCGATGTTAACTGTTGATTTGTTGGGTGGAATTGGATCTTCTTTTCGAAGAATGTATGAGGAGGTTGGTCGTCGTGCCGGAATGGGTCTGTCGGGCCATGTGCCTAAACCGTGCTGTGGCACCACGGTTCGGGTACCGCTCATTTGCGATTCGTACTGATTTCATGCTATGCCGGCTTAGATCCGGCCCATTTGCACTATTACGACGAGATGAAATGAGCTGGAGACGCAAAGAGTTGAGGCAGTGGACGCAAATATTGGAGGAAAAAAACTAAATTTAATTCATTCTTGAACAGGTACAGAGTTGCTGCCACGTTATGGACATGAGTATAGGCCTAAAAAAAACTTTGTAGTGCTTGCGTGAGGTCGTTGGCGGCGGAGTGGGGCCAGAGTGAGCCCGTGATGGCGGCGGCGGTGGAGGCTAGCCGGGAGGGAAGTAGGGGCATGCTTGAGCTCAGACAAGGGGTGGAGAGCACCAGTGAGCTAGTAGGACTCCATTTTGATACCTTGCGGGGTCGGTGAAGCTCTAAAAAGAGGTGGCACCGTCAACCGACCGTGGGGAAGACAAAGCAAGGTGCGGCGGTGCTCCAAGTGTCGGGGATTGAAATAAAGCAAACGGGAGTGATTAGTACGCGCCCTAGATAATCAAGTTCGCTTGAATTGGAAACCACTTAACCAAGGAGGCTCAATCAAATGTTATCCCCTTCCTTGGAGTTCGTCGACAATGGCGGCTTTGGTGGCATCATGCTTCCAGCTCGGGGTTGGTGAAGTTTGGTGGATGTGGTGTGGTTCTTAGGGGGCTCCACTGGCTTTTATAAGCAGTGGAGAAGGGCACTCGGTGAGGCGTCCGAGAGGGGAGGATGGGTGGTGGCACAAAACCGAGGGGCGTTGGTGAATGCTTCGTGCATGCGAGGTCAGTAGTCGGCGGGGAATGGGGGAGAAGTGACTGTGTGTCAATGGCACAGGGCATGGCTGGCCACAGCGCAAAACTTGAGCTCAACAACCTCAGTGTGTCATGGTGGGGCGCACGTAGAGAGGGAGAAGGGAGGGTGCGCATGCCACGGCATGGAATGGCTAGGCGGGAGCTTGCCGTGGTAGGACGGTCAGGGTGGCTTGCGGGCGAGCGCTTGTGGCTGGGAGACTGGCATGGGGTGGTTGGAGTGTGAGGGGCACGCACAGCGTGGGTTGTGGCACGGTAGAGCGCACCCTGGCACGTTGCGTGCGTGCGGTGCCAGGGGTCGCCAACAGGTGGGGTCACGGGGAAGGAGGGCCCATGGGCAGCGAGATGGAGAGAAGGGTAGCCAAAATAGGAAAGCATACTATCCCAATTCCCGCTTTCCCAATGAGGACATGGGTCCGTAAGGAGGACTCTTTCTATTTTTGGCTTTCGATTTTTCTTTTCAGTCTTTGCTTGTAGGTCAAGGTTCTAAAATATTGATTGAGCTATAAAATTAGGTTAAATTTTTTTGAATTTTTTTTGTAGGGTTATAAGGTAATTTTTAAGCTCTCATAAAACTTTAGATTATGATCATACTCGTGGAATTTTATAAAAATCTAACAGTGCTATTGTCCTATATAAGTTTTTCAGTTTTTGATTTTTTAGATGCACTAAATGAACATAAATATTTTTTTAAAAAAATTTGTAATGTTATAGGGTTTCATAGATGATACCGTAAAAATTTCAAAGTATGATAAAGCTTGTGGATTTTTATAAAAATCTGACAATTCATCTATTCTTCTTGAATTTCCAGGAGCATTAAATGCATTCAAAAATTCCTGAAACTTTTCCGGGATGACTTGGGGACTATTTTGGATTTAAAAAAATTTCTCCATATTTTGTGTTTGTTTGAATTCAAAATTTGAAGTTTATAATCCACGTCTTGACCTTATAAAAGTATTTTTATTAATTGCCAAGAATTCTAAGAATTAATAAAAATAATGAAAATTCAACTCAAGGCCAAAATTGAGAAGATTGAATTTGTGGATTTCATTTCTTTTAAATTTCAAGTTGATACAATAAACAAGATCAAAAGTTCGATTGTATCTCAGCAAGCTCGTCACGGGAAAGAGGGGAATATGAGAATTTCATTCATTAGATTGGAATTTTCTTTTATTGACCGATCCATATCAAATATTAACTTGAAATTTTGTTTTTGGTTCATATCTCAGAGGTGAGCGAAATCCAAAATTTTGGTGAAATCTGTGAATTTCTAATAAAATTTGGTCAAAATTCAAAAAGCAAATTTGAAATCCAAACTTTTTGAACTGAATTTTCTGAATTTTTTGTGGGAATTACTGAAATTTCATCCAAAATTGTCGAAATCTCGAAAAATTCAACCGAATGAAAAATGTTCGAAACGATGTTAACAAAATTTGAATTTTTTTATGGTCCTGACACATCACTAATATTTCCATAAAAATTTCAGATGATGATCAAGCCTGAGGAAGTTTTAAAAATTCTGACAGTGCTACTATCCTCATAAAAGACTAACCGGCAAATTTCAACTGAATAGAAAATAGTGTAAACCAAATTAGAAATTTTTTTGGATGGTCCTGACGCATCAATAATATTCTCGTAAACTTTTTATATTATGATCAAGCCTAAGGAATTTTCAAAAATTCAGGCAGTGATACTGAAGGCTGATCGATAAATTTTAACCGAATGAAAAATTGTTCAAACTACGTTATAAATTTTTGAATATTTTTGTGTATGGTCCTGACGCATCACTAATGTTATCATAAATTGTTTAGATAATTATCAAGCTTGAGAAATTTTCAAAAATTACAACAGTGCTACTGTCCTGATAAAAACCGTAGAGTGCTACATGTATTCTTTCCATATATTTGATCGAGCAACCAAACCAAGTTTAAATTTTTTCAAACTTTTATAGAAAGATGCTGAGGCAATGTTTAAGGTTTACTAAAAATTTTGGATTATGATCAAACTCGAGCGAATTTATAAAATTCTGACACGGTTATTGTCTCAATTATGTTCATTCTGTTTTTGAATTTTTAAATATAACAAATGAAGTTCAATTTTTTTGAATTTTTTTGTATGATCCTAGACAGCTAAAGATAGTAGCATAAATTTTTCAAAATATAATCAAGCTTTTACAATTTTATAAAAATCTAACAGTGCTTTTGCTATTTTTTATAAAATATTTAAAATTCGGTTTTTCAACAAATTTTCATGGAAGATGACATTCTTAATATTTATTGACCTAAATCTGGTAAAAAATCTCGAGATTTCGATAAAATTTTGAAATTACTATAGCAATTTAAATTTCTTTTATTCGATTGGGATTTTAAATCTCGTCTAGGCCGAAATCCAAAATCTGAAACTAAAATTTTGAAATTTCACTAAGATTCTGAACTATGCCCACCACGTCTTAACGGGGCCCGGAAGCTCGCTTACGGGATCGAAAACCCACCCTCCCGTCCAATTGCTCAATCGCACCCTCACCCTCCAATCCAAAACGCCGCCTCCCACCAATCCATCCCGGTATGGCTGCGCCCCAGTCGGCGGCGGGGAAGAGGAGTTCTGCCGCCTAGCTCTTGGTTCGGAGGATTTTGGAGGTTTGCCTTATCGGATCTTGGGGGTGTTGAGGATCCGATTCCGGCAATCACGGGCGGATGGACGCCGACGGGCGCCTCCAGCGCGCGCTGGCCGCGTTTGGAGGAGGCAGCGACTTGTGGGACCTGGTCGACGCCGCCCTTGCCGCGGCGGCGCGCGACCGCCCCGCCGAGCTACGCGCGCGCCGCGATGGCATCGTGGAGCGGCTCTACGCCGGGGGCCGCTGCCGCAACTGCGACGCGCCGCCGCCTGAGGCGGCGTATCCGGCCTTGCCGGACGAGGAGGTTGACGTGGACGGGCTAGGCGAGGACGAGGACGCCGGCGTGGAGAGCAAGATCCTGGCGATGAAGGACTTCTTGGAGGACCCCGACCAGGTCCTTAAAGATCCCACTTTTACTGGTTTGGCGCTAGTGCGATTTCGCTCATCACTTCTTCTGTTGCAAACTGTACGTTCGTATGGTTTCGTCACAGTCGGAGGACGAGTTGGTGAGCCTGCTGCAGAACCTGGCAGACATGGAGATCACCTACAAGGCTCTCCAGGTGATGCTTACGTTTCCCTCCATTTCCTTTTGCTTCGCTTTTGTTATGCTTGCTTACGAAATGAATGATTGGTTTGGTTGGTTGGTTGCTTCTTGAAGCGGCTCAAGGATTTAAAAGCTTGTGTTTCTGGTTGTGCAGGAGACGGACATCGGCCGGAATGTCAATGGCCTGCGCAAGCACCCGTCCGGCGAAGTCCGACAGCTGGTGAAGCTGCTCGTCAGGTGGAGGACAAGCAGTGTTGCTAAATCTATGCCGTATGGATCTAGAAATGTCTTTTAACTGTGGTTTGGTTTCTGTGGATTCGGTGTTATGTGCGTCCCTGAAGAAAATGGAAGGAGATAGTGGATGACTGGGTGCGTCTGCACAACTCGGGCGGCGACGGTGGCAGCTCGATCATAAGTACGGCATTGTGTTTAGCTCCAAAGCTTTCTAGATTTATTTTGCTTTCAGTGATAATTTCGATTGACGTGATTCATGGTGGCAGCTGATGGTGACTCTCCCGAGAAAATCCAAGGCAAAAGCTACCAAAATACTCAGGTGACTTGTTCAGTTGTTCTTCCACAGTCCAATGTAGGCTGGTGTTGTGGTTCTTGCTTGGCCATGGATAACTTCATCACACTTCTTTAGTATTTCCCTTTTGTGGAGAAAGCTTCGATTTGCTGTGCATTACCGTGCCAAGAATATTTCTAGACCAATTCATTCCTCTGTTAGGGTACCTAACAAACCACAAATCCGCGACACAGTTCACGATGCTCTGCACAGGCCTTAGAAAATAAAGAATGTAAAAGGGCTAGCTAAACCATAAAATGATTCGTGTTAATGGACTTGTTATGGTTTAAATTCTGTTCTTTGTCCGCACAGTCTGTAACATGTACACCTGTGCTACTGTTATGCCATTGCAGGTTGCAGACTTCAAGTATTCTCCCAGCCCACAAAGGCACAGTGAGTTCCCACATCTATACTCTTAAGAGTTTCTACATAGAGCTCATAGCTTTCAAGAACTAATGCTGTAATAATTGAGCCTTTGTTTTATTGTTTGGACTTTAGATGGTTTGAGTTCAGAGAGGTCTAGCAATAATAACGGGTTCGAGTCAACAATCGAGAAGCGTAGAGCAAGCCCTGCACCCACATATCATAATACCAAGCAGAACAACAGCAACAACTATACTACTACTTCGTCATCTGCTCCAGCTGTAAGTCTAACCTGCCATCCTCCCTATTTGCTTAGTCCCATTTGTTATTGTACATATATTATGTACATGGTTTTGTTTGGATTAAAATAAGAAAGGTTCCCCACAAAAAAAGAAGTAGAGCAAGTTCTATCAGCATGGACCCCACATGTTGCCATCTTTTGACTAGAGATGCCTCACTAGGACCACTTAATGCACAATGATGTTATCACCCAAAATAGTGAAAAAAGTTCGTTATGTACCACTTTTAGTGAATAAAACGTTAGGGTGTTCATGAAGCGAACCATTTATGTGCTTATTTCTTGCAAAACAGTGCCTGTATTTTGAATTCGATATTCATGAATACATTTTGCAGAGGATTATGAGGGAGCAGAAAGATAGTGCTTTGGATCTTGGGAAACTCGATTCTGCCAGAAAGAGGCTTCAAGAAAATTACCAGGAAGCACAAAATGGTAATTATTTCATGACATACTGAGCATATTTTTGCTGCAATGTGCCATGGCATTATGTGTACTTTTATTTGCTTCAAAATGACATATTAAACTGTTTAATGTTGGACTAATTGGACTAACATTGTAGTAGTGACAAAGTGAAGGTCTGTTAGGGACACTGACACCCATGCTCTTAACAAAATTTTCCCTATTTCTTGTTTTATTTTCACAGCAAAAAAGCAGAGGACAATTCAAGTAATGGATATCCAAGACATACCGAAGCCAAAAAATAGAAACGCCTTCATCCGCAAGGGTGGTGGAGGTGGCCTCCCGGCAAGGCACCGGTGATATATCTGACCATCACCGACACCTAGAGAACTTGCAAATTTGTATTTTCCATGAGAAGCAAACGAAAATAAAAAGTTTTTTTTCTTCTGTTTTCTACTCTTAACAATATACATGGGCTGTTTGGCTAGCCTCACCTCCAGTCCACTGTAATAGTATTGTCCAGTACATGAGGCTATGCATGTGTTTCTCTTAACACTGAAGAGAAAATTAAGGAGAACAAAGGTTATTGGTCATCTTTATTGTATTTTTCTTAGGAGCTTGTTTAATTGTACTTATTAGAACCTGGTTGGCTGATACCATTTGGAAAATGGTCACTAGTTTTTTTTACTATTGACATGTTTTGTTACCAATATACATGTCCTAGTTAGTACTTAGTAGTACACTATGTATAATCTATTTCACAATGCACATCCTACTTAGTACTTAGTATTACACTATGTACCGCCTCTGTTCTCTTTTTACTTATTTGGAATACTGACACGGTTTCTTATATACACATTTGATCACTACTTATTCAAATTACATGTTATCAAGACCATTAAAAATACAACCATATGAAAATATTTTTCATAACAAATTCAGTAATATCATTTTCACGTGACAAAATCCAAATACATTAAAGGTCAAAGTTGTAAAAACGGAGGGAGTATTATCTATATTTCTCGTGTCTTATCTCCCGGGATTCCCAAAGAAGAAGAAAAGAAAATAAATACTGTACCTAGTACCTCCTGTTATGAGATAAGATATTTTTAACCGTATTCGGTTGGACTCTATCTCTTATATGTGGATAAAGACCTTTTTTTTTCAAACCAAGGATGGAAAATGAGAAAGTCTTAGGACCCGAAGTCCCATACTGATGTATCTTGTGAATTGCACAAGGTCTGATATTGCATTCGCAGTAAATTTGCTAGCAAGGCACAGTGTAGCTCCAACCAGAAGATATTGGACTGGTGTCAAGACTTTACTCAGATACCTCCAAGGTACTCAAGATCTTGGATTGTTTTTCCAGAAAAACCAAGATTTAACCATGGTGGGATATATGGATGTTGGCTATCTGTCTGATCCCCACAGTGCTAAATCTAAGACTGGTTTTGTATTTCTTTGCAGTGGTACAGCCGTTTCTTGGCGGTCTTTTTAAGCAGACCTTGGTAGCTACTTCTACCAACTGCTCAGAGGTTATAGCTTTATATGAAGCCTTACGTGAATGTGTTTGGCTGAGACGTGTGATTAACCATATCCAGAAGTCATGTGATTTTAACGCCGTCGATACCCTCACAATTATCTTGAAGATAATGCTGCTTGTGTTGCACAAATGCAAATATGTTCTGTAAAAAGCAATATCATGAAGCATATTGCTCCTAAGCTTTCCTATCCTCACGAACTCCAGAAGAACGGCGAGGTAAAGATTTTGCAAACTAAGTCATGTGAAAATCTTGCAGATTTATTCATCCTTACCAAAATATACATTCCAAAGATGTGTTAATGGTTTTGGAATGAGACGACTTAAAGATATGCAAAGTTCAGGGTGAGTAAATCCCTGAACCATGACCCTTTGCATGATCCAGAAGGTCATATTGTAAATCCTGAAGATTATAAGTTGTACTCTTTTTCCCTTAGTGAGTTTTTCTGAAGTTTTCTCACATGAAGGTTTTTAATGAGACAACTAGTGTAACACGGAGTGCGAGTGCAATGTACTCTTTTCTCCATCCCTTTTTTTCCACTGGGTTTTTGGGAGAAGTTTTTAACGAGACATGTACATTACGCGGTATTCACCTAAGGGAGAGTGTTATGAGATAAGATATTCTTAACCGTATTCGGTTGGACTCTATCTCTTATATGTGGGCGAATCCGAATCTATCTCTTGCTACCTTCTACTATATATTGGGCACCCCCTTGTACAAGAGATCAATCTAATAAAGCGAGAGAACTTAGCCCTCCTACTTTATGTGTGCTCCAGTTCTTGTTTTTGTGATTTCGTTGACCTGCTGTTGATTGATCGTAGATGAACAACTACATTTTACAACACCTCCGTCCTAATATAGCACCAAACAAAGGCCTATTTAGTACTGATTCTTCTTTGAGTTACAACGATACACGTACAAGCACACGCCATGGCCCTGTTAAAAATGGAGGATTTCAGATACTCCTTTTTGTTTCAAAAAATAAAAAAGAATCTGCTCCCCGTGTCAAAACCAGGATTAGAATTTGGTGATGTACTACGTGTGCCTATGTGCTCGATGTAAAGACGCGGAATACACATGAATGACTGGATCTCAGGGTTTATTTGTTTTTGCTGTAGATTTTGGCTCTAAAAACAGAATAAAAAAATAAACAGCTCGATTTTAGAAATTAATTCTCATAATCCAGTTCACCCATATACACTAGAATCCACGATCCATTTCATATATGTTTCTGTGAATTATGAGGAATACAAATGTGATAATGCTACTGAAAGTTCCAAATAATTACTCACCAAATGACATCTTACAATTCAGAATTAACTTCTCTACAGCTACAATTTAGAATCAGTTTTTAGAGAAACCATAACAAAAACAAATAGACACTTATGCGTAGATATCTACGTACATTCATGCACGTTGACGTTGATTACCTCCAAAGGGGAAAAGAAAAGAAGATCCTGTTGATCAAGTCGTGCTCCCCTCCTCTACAGCAAATTAGGGAGATGATCCCACTGGCAAACTTGTTGTCAGTTAAACAGTTGTATATACGAACTGCTGGAGAAAACTAGATCTGGGTATGTCCACTTGTCCAGTCGTGGGCAGCATGTCCTCGGCACTTTGAGAACAACACACTGTGCAGCATGAGTGTATGACCCTATGCTAGATTGTCTATTATACTCTACTAGCTATTCCTCCTATTTCCTACCCATGGCAGTATATATATATGCTAGATTGTCTACGAGTGTACGATCCTATGTTTAGTGCAACATTATTGTTCATATTGACCAGCGACGGAACTGCAAAAATTTATACGGGTATACACTTCATATATATATATATATATATATATATAGTATAATAATTTCATATCATTATAAGTCTAACATATATATTTAAAATTTACTAAAAGTACAATACAAATAGTTCTAAGATCTTAAAAAACCCAACTATCGAAATTGAAACCAATTCAATCAATAATTTTAGTCTATTAAAGAGGTGGTGTTATAGCGTTTCTTAGATTTTTAAGGGTGCCGGGACATACCACAGAAAAAGGGGCGTTTTCGTGAACAAAATACAGTTGACGGCTCAGATTGCTCAACAGTATACTTCTACATAGGTAAAACTAGTTATACTACAGTAGAAAAGTATAGTACTTTGCTTGTGGAGAGATGCTTTTGGATCTAACGGAGGCATCCCATGCCTGATGCCTCCCTAAAACTAGGAGCCAGAGAGACCCTTTCAAGTGGTGAAATGGAGCACCCCACGGCTCCCGGCCGTCCCGACCGTCTTCTCTCTCTAGCTACCACCACCTCACCGTCTCCTCCTCCTCCATTCTCTCTCCACCGCTGCATGCCTCGCCAGCCATACGCGCGAGCCAACAACTATTGACCAGCATTACGACGACGCGCCTTGCCATTGCTCGTCTCCCCCCGGCCGGCAAGAAATGGACAGCCGGAGCCAGGCACCCCACAAGTCAAGCAGCTTCTCACCGGCGACCACCCGCGACGACAGCAAGCCCCGGGAGGTCGACCGCAACCTCTCGCTTGGTGCCGTTAGGCACGGTGAGAATGAGAGGAGGGAGCAGCCGGGAGGGCCCGGCTTTGCCCGGGAGCAGATCAAGGAGGAGTGCGAGGAGGAGGAGGATGACAATGCCGCCGCCGCCGGCCAGGGCCGGGACGGCGGCGGGCGTGTGAATGGGGGTGACGGTGAGGGTGCGGCTGGAGGGGACGGCGGCCAGCCGGACCTCGCTGCGCTGTCGGGGGAGATTGATGCGTTCATCGTGGGACAGGACGGCGACGCGCTGGTGAGCATCAAGGAGGCGACGTTGGAGAAGTTCGCCTCCGCCGTCGAGCAGGAGATCGCACAGTCTGAGTCGGCGCAGGACAAGTGGGCGACGGATGCCAACGGCGAGCCGCGGGCATTGCTCGCCGCGATCACGCGCATCGCGGCGCTCTCGTCCGCGCTCGCCAAGAACACGGAGGCGAGTGGCAAGTACACCGCCGGTGTGCACCGGGTCACTGGCGTGCTGCACCGCGCCATGGCGTTCCTCGAGGACGAGTTCCACGCGCTGCTCGAGGACCCGCCCGTCCCCAAGGCGGCTCACGCAGGCGACGCGGGGAGCAACAGCGGCAAGTCGATGAGGCGGCCGCCATCTTTCGAGCACGGGCAGGAGCCCGACCGGTGCGTCCTCCCTACAGCGTCGGACGCCAGCGCCGTAGGGGGAGCCACCGCGCCGCAGTACCCGGCGGAGACCGTGGACAGGCTACGGTCCATGGCCGACGCCATGATCACCGCCGGCTACGTGACGGAGTGCACACAGATGTTCCTGGTGGCGCGCCGGAACGCGTTCGATGCGTCGCTGCAGGCGCTCGGGTACGAGAAGGTGAGCATCGACGACGTGGTGAAGATGACATGGGAAGCGCTGGAGGCGGAGATCGCGACGTGGATCAAGGCGTTCCGGCACACCATCAACGTCGGCCTCTCCACGGAGCACGACCTCTGCACCCGCGTCTTCGCCGGCCGCCACGCTGCCGTCGGCCGCGGCATCTTCAGCGACCTCGCGCGCTGCGTCATGCTCAACATGCTCAACTTCACCGAGGCCGTAGCCATGACCAAGCGCGCAGCGGAGAAGCTCTTCAAGGTGCTCGACATGTACGAGGCCATCCGCGACGCGTCCCCCGTCATCGACGCCTTCCTCGCCGCCTCCGCCGACGAACCCACCAACAAGAACAACACCGCTCTGGCTGAGCTCAAGGCCGAGATCGGGGCCGTGCGGTCCCGCCTCGGTGAATCGGCCGCCACCATCTTCTGCGAGCTGGAAAGCTCCATCCGCGCCGACGCCGGCAAGCAGCCGGTTCCCGGCGGCGCCGTGCACCCGCTCACCCGCTACGTGATGAACTACCTCAAGTACGCGTGCGAGTACAACAAGACGCTCGAGCAGGTGTTCCGGGAGCACCGCCGGCACGACGGCGGCGATGGCAACCCGTTCGCGGCGCAGCTGATGGAGGTAATGGAGCTCCTCCACGGCAACCTGGAGGGGAAGTCGCGGCTGTACAAGGACCCGGCTCTGAGCAGCATCTTCCTGATGAACAACGGGCGGTACATGCTGCAGAAGATCCGGGGGTCGCCGGAGACTAACGCCGTACTCGGCGAGGCGTGGGCACGGAAGCAGTCGACGAACCTGAGACAGTACCACAAGAACTACCAGCGGGAAACGTGGAGCCGCGTGCTCGGCCTGCTCCGCGACGACGGCGTGCTCACCGTGAAGGGGTCGGTGCAGAAGCCAGTGCTCAAGGAGCGGTTCAAGCAGTTCAACGCTGCCATGGACGAGATCCAGCGGACTCAGGGCGCCTGGGTCGTCGGCGACGAGCAGCTGCAGTCGGAGCTGCGCGTCTCCATTGCCGCCGTCGTCGTGCCGGCCTACCGGTCCTTCCTCGGTCGGTTCGCGCAGACCTTCAGCCCGGGAAGGCAGACGGAGAAGTACATCAAGCTCAGCGCCGAGGACCTCGAGGCGCTCATCGACGAGCTCTTCGACGGCAACGCCTCGTCGATGGCCAGGAGGAGGACATAACAATAACATTGGCCGGCCGCGCGAACAGATTAAAAAGAGCGGGAAAATTAAGGGGAGGAGCAAAGAGCATTTGATGAGCTAATTCTTGATTTAAGCAATGTTAATGTATTAGTAATTTTTTTGTTTGCTGTTCTTTTTGCTGGTTAAAGAATGTTAATTTGGTCGAACAGGTGATGTGTTACTGCATTTCTCAGAGCACGTAGATGTGTAATGTGTATCTATTATCCTTGTATTTCCTGGTGACATTAACATCTTGGGAATCGCTAAATAGCACTCGAATATTTTTTTTTATCTATTAGATATTACTTTGTGATCCATATTATATTTTATTATTTTGATTTTTTGAGTTTTTCTCGAGGTGAACAATATAATAAGAGAATAATCAATTTGTTTACAATCATCGGGAGCTAAAACAAAAACGAACAAGTAAAGATTTTTTTTGTAGAGTTTTAATTTGTTGTGTTCCTATTTTTTTTACAAATTATCACATTATTTGTTATATAATTTAATTTGTGTAAAACTAGTATATAATTGACGTAAAAAGACCATACAGAAAAAATAATATTCCTCTTTATTTTACAAATTATCACATTTTTTTATATAATTTAATTTTTATAATACTAGTATATAATTAATGTAAAAATCTATAAATAAAAATAACCTGTATTGGAGCATTCCTCAACATATCGCACAACAATGCTAATAACTAAAGAGAAAACTAGTGAACAGAGCCAGATACTAATACACATCCAATACCTAAAAAATTAAGTACTCATTGATAAAATAGTACTCGAATGGGAGGAGATGAGGCAAATTGATTTTATTCGTTAGATCTAGATTTGAAGACTCAAAATTTAAGTGCTATTTAGCAACAAAAACACTCATATTCTCACAAGACGCTCTAGAAAATTAATTGGTCATTGGTGTGTCGTATTGTACATAGGGATGAAAACAGATCGGATAGTTTTCGACTGATCTGGATAATTTGCAGATACAGATTCTGTCGGATCAGATATTTCTCGGATAGTATTGGATTGGAAGCGGATACGGATTTTTTTTGTCGAATACGGATACAGATTCAATAGCTCACTATCCATCGGATACAGATATGGATACGGACTCGGATAATCTGAATATTTATGGGTCGAATTATCCGGATATGCACGTGGGCTAGGCTAAGGCTACTCTTTTGGCTCAAAAAGGTTTCTGAATTTCAAAATTATTTTCTAATTTAATTAATCCATAAATCAAATTGCAATTATTAAAATTGGCAAACCAACTCCAAAAATTACGAAATTTTTTGAGAAAGTTTCTAACACAATCTAACATTTAAAAAATTATTTTCAATATTAATCGATTTTAAAATTTTCTCAAAAATTCAAACACGACTGTCCTTAATGGGAAAATATTTTAAATAAGTAGATAAAAAAGCATTAAAACTCATAAGTATATAATTTATTATTTTAAACATAATTCAACAAAGAATACAAGTCTTGGGTCATTACATGTTCTTCAAGAATTTTGGAGCAAATAAACTAGTTACCATTTTTTTTTCATTTTGTGTGTACAATTTAAAGAGTTTTCATGTCCCGATAAACATTTGTGATCATATTCGTTTCGATTCGTATTTGCTCTGTATCTATATTCGATATTATTCGTATTTATATTCTTATCCGGGTTATCCGTATTCTTTTCCACGTCCGAGAAGAAATATGAAAACAAATATGGTAGAGCCATTATCCGTCCGTATTTGATCCGTTTTCGTGCTTAGGTATATGTATAAAGCAGAAATTTCGTGTGATTGATAGATATGGATATACGTATGGTTGTGCAGCTGAAGGTGCGGTCACTGTAACGCGTGTGTATTCATTTGGTTTTTTTGATGGGTAAGGACACATATAGTGATATAGACATCGGTTGTATATAATATACCTCTATATTATCTATAGATATGACTAAAGGTAACTCATACAGTAGATTGTTTTATAATTATTTGTTACATACTATATAAAGCCGTTTGTAAGACTTAACTTAAGCGTACCAGTGTACATGCCCTATGTATGCATTTGTTAAGTACAGCTGTTTGAGCAACACCTGCGTGATGGTTTTCGATGCAAGGGATCATTGTGTTAGCTCTTGACTAACCCATTCCATATTAGCTAGCTTGGGAACGAATTCCTGCATTTTTGTTGCGTAAAGCAGCAGGTGAATTGGAATCTACCTGTGACAATTTCTTTTCTGCAATTGGGGAGCGCTTCCCGGTTGGCAAGGCGTCGCATCAACCGAAATTTTTACTGTTTTAGTCGGTTGTATTTTTTTATTTTTCGAAAATAGCCTTTACGAAGTTGAAATTGTAAATTTGGCCTCCTCGCTGGTGTATTTCGCGGCCCTGGCACGCTGCTCAATTTTTTTGCTTTTTCTTCTAGGCCGGGCCCACCTTGCAGCGCGGCCGTGCACCTTTTTTATTTGCGAAATTTGTACTACATTGCAGCTGTCCGAATGTTTTTTCCCAAAAATATGCAGCCTCTCGACGAAATTGCAGAAATAGCCTCTTGACAGTATTTTCAACGGATCAGTACCGCTGAAATATTTTTTTATTTATTTTCAACACCACAAAACCACTGTATAATTGTTTAATTTCTCTGTTACGCTGAAACGTTTTTTTAAAAACCAGCGGACGCGGAGGACTGCACCACAGCTCATGCCTACATGCAGCTACGAGAGCCAGGCGGCCATGGACCTAGACGTACCTAGCTCGCCGTGCCAATCACCCACCCCGCCGAGGACTTCGCCTTCACCAGCACCGAGAGGTCCGAGACCGACGCCGCCTTCCTCGTCCTCGCCCACTTCCCGGCCGGTAAGCACACATCCCGTTCATTTGCATCGATCGGTCATTGATGCAACGTGCACATATGTACGTACGTACATGTAGGGTACGCCAAGGATGAGATTGAGATCCGCGTCAGCGAGGTCGGCACGGAGATCGGCGTCGTCGGCGCCAGGAAGGATGGGTTAATTCGCGGTGAAGACGTTGGTCGGGAGGCTGCTGGTGGCGCACCGGCAGGTGGTGGAGGGCTTCTGCCGGGTGTTCGACGTGTCGCCCGACGTCGAGGTGGGCCGGATCGCCGTAGGACAAGCTATTTTGTTGAGTTGGTTTGTAATCTAGCTTTGACTATATAAACTAAAGAATAAACACAAAAACGACGTGAGCTACGTTGGTAACGTCGTCAAAATTTCCCGGTAGTTTCAACATTTGGTATCAAAGTTTTAGGTTCGAAACTCTAGCTGCTGTCTCGGGAGGAGGAGACTCTCGGGGCAGCCAACTGCGTGGCACACGCTTCGTGTGTTCCCGACGGCACCGCACGACATCCAGAAAGTTGCAAGAAAACTGGCGACATCCGATTGCAACAAGGAGAAGAGGCGGTTGCACAAATAAAGACTTCCCTCTTGGCGGCATGGCACAAGAAAAAGCGTAGTGTGCGGTTTCAGGAGATCGGTTCCGTGAGACAGCAGCAGCTCTGAGCGGTGGCATGGCCTGGAGGCGTCTAGGCGCGTACGCACGAAGGCAGCAGCAGCTGGCATAGGCGGCTGCAGTAGCTGGAGCCTGGAACTGACGTGTGTAGTTCTTGGTTCCTGTGCATGCACAAGCAAACGGAAGAGGCGATCATGTGGAACAGAGACTGTAGGTGACTTGCTCGTGGCGAGAGCTGCTGTGCAAGTGACAGTACAGCAGTGCATAGCGCAAGAAAGCCACAGAGAGCTCTCGTGGATGCCGTGAAAAAAAGAGAAAAAGAAAGGGGGAAGGCATATCTCCCCGATACTCGTTATTGGCGAGCGTCGTCGACAACCGGTGTGACAAGATGGTATTAGTGGCCATCTGTGTGTCTTGTCGAGAAGACGGTCAAAGCTACGTATTCTTGTGCGAGTTGTGTCCACGAGATAAACGTATGCGAGTTTCTTCAGAGATGTCATGCGCATTAGAAAAGATCATGCTGCACTAGAAGATCAAAAGGAAGCCGTTGCGTGTGCTAAGTCTCATCCAAAGTCGAGTTCGTCGAAGTTGAGTTTGGGACATTAAGAAGATGTGTTCGTCGTCCAAAGTCAAGTTCGTCGAAGATGAGTCCAGGATGTTGAGGTGATGTGTTTTCCGTCCTGTGTCGAGCATGAGTTAGGCAAATCGTAGTTGAGACCGATTGCCTTGATGAGTAACCGTCGGTATGTCAAGATTAAGGGGGAAAATGTTAGAGATAATCTTGTAACGTTTAAATCATTGGTTAAGTGATAAGATTTAGGTGTCGTTTGGTTGGGTGGATGAAGGTGGATGGGATATGACCATCCATGGATTTAGAGTCATCCAATTGTTTGAATAGGTGGATGGATATCCATTTTTTTGTAATATTCTCTCAAGATGCTGGATAGAGTCATCCAAAGAAAAATACCAGACAAGCTCATCTAATTTGTTGCATAAAGAGGTGTACTCGGTCAGATTCAAATTTCGCCGAAGTTTACTCATTTAAATTCAAATTTTGGTCAAATTTTGTTCGAAAATTCAAATTTCGGTCAAACTTTGACCGAAAATTCAAAATTTGTCCAAAAATTAATTTTCTTGAAAATTCAAATTTCTGCCAAGTTTTGTCCAAAAATTCAATTTTTATCTGAAAATTCAAAATTTGGTCATTTTTTTTTCCCGAAAATTCAATTTTCAATCAAATTTTGTCCAAAAAAATTTAAATTTAAGTCAAGTTTTATACAAAAATTTCAAACCAAATTTCAAACCCTTGATTACAACTAGCCCATCCATACAACCAAACAAAAAATTGACTCATCCTATCCATTCTCATCCATCCAACCAAACAAAAAATTGGCTCATCCCTATCGACCCAACCAAACAACCACCTGACTGGTTCCATCCCATCCAGGCTGGATGGCCATATTCCGTCCAACCTCATCCCATCAACCAAACGCATAGTTTGTTTAGGAAGATAAGATTTAATTAGTTAGTTTGTTGAGTTGGTTTGTAATCTAGCTTGACTATATAAACCAAGGAATAAACAGAAAAATGACGTGAGCTACGTTAGCAACGTTGGCAAAATTTCCTGGTATTTCCAACAAGGTGTGCCTTGATGTCGAGAGCACGGACTGCGTGTCATCTAACGAGACGGAGGTCGAGCTCGACGACGAGGCGTCCAACCTCGAGTTGGAGCATGAGGACTGGGTCGATGTCGTGCCGTTAGACTCGGAGTCCGAGCCCAAGCCACCTTGCGACTTGCTGGTCAAGATGCGGTGCCAATACAGGTGCCCGAGCTACCTCAGAACGTTCCGGTGGAGGCGGAGGTGCCAGTGGAAGTAGAGATGGAGTGCGATGTGGCGGTGGAGACGCCAATCCTTGTAGAGGAGCCATCGGTGCTAGACATCGAGTGCGGTGTCGTGTTCAAGGCTTCGAGCTAGTGTACTAGAAACTACCGGTGGAGACGCTGAACGAGGTGCTCGGGCCGCCTCACATCGAGCCCGAGCCATCAGCCGACGTCTCGGAACCTCCGGTCGACATCCCATGCGACATCGAGTTCTAGCGTGAGCTAACGGCCGACGTGCCAGACCCATCGGTCGAGGGGGCGTTGACCGTCGTGGAGATGAGCCCAGGCCGCCGGCCGTTGATCCAACTGTCGAAGAGCTGGTGCAACCACCGTCGGTCGATCCACCAGCCGAAGAGCAAGTGCAACCACTGACGGTCGATCCACCCGTCGAAGAGCCAGTGCAACTAGCGCCGGTCGAACCACCTATCAAGGTACCACCGCAAAATCTGCCGTCGGTTGATCCACCGGCCCAAGAAACCGGCCTCAAGAGCAAGGCAGTGAATCGAGTAGTGTATCGGATGGGGAGGGCAGCGGCGATGGGAACACTAGGGTTGGCGGTAAGAGGAGGCGCAGCGAGAGAGGTCGACGGAGAGGCAGGCAGCGCGGCGTGTTCCCACTAGGCAGAGGGTGGTCGCCCCAACGTTGATCCTGCTCGCGCTCACGGCGGCCATGGCCAGGAGGAGGCGGCAGCAGTGCGGGGTTGGCGGGGGGTGACGTGGCTCACTTGTCGGGCCGCCAAGTTTGACAACGTGTCGATCCAATCTGGGGTACGTACTTGATGACACGCGTTAGGTGTGACTAGTCGTCAACGCGTGCAATTGCTTTTAATTTATATAACTTTAGATAGAAAGCACTTTTTTTTATAATTTAAGTACAAAATGTTGGATGATTTAAATTTTGAAAAATATAGGTTTTTAATTATTTTCAAGTTCGACCACAGTTTGTGATTGTTGTGGAATATAAGAACCCAGGTGTCCTCATAACCGGCCCATAAGTGCCTGAGGGAGAGACAGGGCCGAGCGGAAAGCCCAGAGGGTAAGCTCCGTGCCAAGCCCTGCTGCCGTGCGCGAGGAGATACATCCTAGAGACAGTTGAAAATATATTTAGATATAAGAGATATGATTGTAATCCAAGTTGTTAGCAGGGTAGATAAAGATGTAAACTCCATCTTGTAACCGACTAGAATCCAATAACCGATCGAAATTTCTTAAACCGACCGGGATTCTGTAAACCGCCCCACCCCCATTATATAAGGGAGAGGGTGGGCAACAACAGAGACATGAGCAATCTTAGATCCAAAAGATCCAAATAATCCCAACACACAGGACTAGGATATTACCTCCACCGTCGAGGGCCTGAACTTGTCTAAACCTTTGTCTTGTGTGACCTTTGAGTTTGAGATCTAGCGCCTACCCCATAAATTCATTGCCGACCACAAAAGTCGACAGTTGGCGCGCCAGGTAGGGGAGCGCTATAATCTTTTCCTACGAACTCGATGGCAGCAACCAGCGGAATCATCGCCACCTTCGTCTCCGGCCAGGCTTTCCGCTTTGGGAACCTGGACTTCGTCGCAGACGCACGCGAGAACTTGTCTGCCTAGACCTAAACCAGATCCAATCTGGTAAAGACCAGGCCGACCCATCTTAGGTATGCCACTCTGACTCGACCAGCAAACCAGTCGGCGTCGCGAGGAATTGCTACAATCTTCGTAGCATCTTCGCGATAGAAGAGCAGAAAACCGATCTCCAACGCCAACAAGAGATTCAAGAAGCTGCGGAGGAAGATCGTCTTCTTCGTAAGGATAAGGAGGAACAAGCGCGATCGCTTCGATCTCGCGGCCGTAATGTCCACGAGGATATCCTACAATCCAGATTGGGAGACCAAGCTGTCTTCCACACACCGCTGCAGAACGTCGTCGCCTCCAAGACGCTTCTCGACACGTTGGACCCGATGATTGCATCTGATAGCCCGGCAGCTCCGATCGTGGCCCAGATCAAGGCCATGGTGACGGTGGCGGCAATTTAGCAGAATCAGGAAAAGTCGGTAGGAGAAGCGCACTCGCGCTCTCACGCGGCTACTCGCGTCGCTAGCAGCCGGACTGCTACCAGTCGGAGTACCGGCAGTCGGCATCCCACACGACCAGTCGGAGACACCCATTGGAATCTCAAACGCGACCTTCGCCAAGACATCACCACCATACGGCAAGAGCGGGACGAGGAAGAATGACGCTGGCGCTACGATGACCACGAACGCTTCGGTACCGGCCACGATCGACGAAGTGATCAACGGTACGACGACTGCCACGACCATAGAGACCATCATCGCCGGGGTCGAAACGACAACGACGATCGCCGAGTCATGGGCTCGCCGCGCCGAATTCCACCCCGACGCGTTGATGACGATTGCCGAGCCAGAGGCTCGCCACGACGGACTCCCCCTCATCATGACGACAGATCCATCGACGGAATCCGAGCATTCACTTCTCGGTTACGCCGAGTAGTATGTCCCGAAGGTTTCAACCCCAAGGGCATCGTTAAGTTTGACGGGGATCGAGATCCGAAAGCTTGGCTGCAGGTCTATGCCCTAGCAGTTAAAGCGGCTGGGGGCAATCAAAACGTGATGGCAAATTATCTGCCAGTCAATCTCACCCCCTCGACTCAATTATGGCTCACAGGACTTCCTGCGAACTCGGTGGACTCCTGGAGCGATCTCTGTGATCAATTTATCGCAAACTTTTAAGGAACCTATGAGAGGCCTGGCACCCCATGGGACCTATATCAGCTTCACCAGAAGAAAGACGAAACACTGAGAGATTTCATCCGGTGTTTCATGCAGAAGAAAAACACCATCAGGGATGTGTCTGATGCAGTGGTGGTACCAGCTTTTCAGAAAGGGGTCAGCGATCCTGATCTGATCAAGAAAATGTCCAGAAAACCACCGGCATCCGTAAAAGAGATGTTTGCATTGGTCGACCTCTATGCCACGGCTTCAGACGTCCTGGCCGAGCGCCAAGAAGATCGCTCGCAACAGAGGAACAAAGGCGACAAGGCCGAGTCCTCAAAGCACAAAGACAAAAAATGGAAAGGCGAGGAGCTAGTTGCGGTAGCAAAGTGCAGCTGGCCCCGAGCCACGCGGAGGGAGGTGCCCGATTATAGTACTGTCATGGATGCGATCTGTCCCTTCCACCCCAAGGGAAAGCACGCCGCCAAAGACTACTTCACCCTGAAGCGTTTTGCGTGTGAAAGCAACAAGCAACCGGCTCCAGTGAAGGATGAGGCTGCCAAGAAGAAAGACCCTCCCGGCGAAGAATATTACCAAGAGCCCGAGCATAAGTTGAACTACATATACGGGGGCTCCACCGGATACGAGTCCAAGCGGAAGCAAAAGCTTACCGCTCGGGAGATCAATGAGGTGGAACCAGCAACCCCCAGTATCTAAAGTGGTTCGAAGTTCCGATCACCTTCGACCGTTCGGATCACCCCAATCGAGTTCGACATCCGGGTAAGTATCCCCTAGTGCTCGACCCTGTTATTCGCAATGTAAAGCTCAAGAAGGTCTTGATTGATGGAGGGAGTGGACTCAACGTCTTGTTCGCCAAAACCTTCGATGACATGAACGTCCCTCACTCCGAGCTAAGGCCAAGCTCACAGCCGTTCCACGGGGTGATCCCTGGGGCGTCTTCGTTTCCATTCGGGCAGATTGCTTTGCCCGTCACCTTTGGTACCAAAGACAACTATCGGACCGAGTATATAAATTTTAAGGTAGCGGATTTCAAGACAGCGTATCACGCTATCTTGGGAAGACCCGGTCTGACTCGGTTCATGGCCGTCCCGCACTACACCTATTTGGTGATGAAGATGCCGGGACCCAAAAGTGTCATCACGGTTCGCATGACATCAAGCGATCTTTGGAATGTGATCGAGAGAACTATGAACTCGCTGAGCTGCAGGAGGCAACCGCCCGGGGGAAGAATATCCAGGCAGAGGCTACCATGTTGCAGGAAGAAGGCGACATCCCATCCAAGAAGCAGGCCACGTCAGGGATAAAGTCCGGCGAAGGAACCAAGAGAATTATTCTCGACTCATCCGACCCATCTAAAACGACTCTGATCGGGATAGGGCTCGAGGATAAATAGGAAGGCATGCTCGTCACCTTCCTCCAGGCTAACAAGGATATCTTTGCCTGAAAACCATCTGACATGCCGGGTGTTCCTAGGGAGGTGATCGAGCATTCTCTACACGTCGATGAAAAGGCAAGACCAATCAAGCAAAGACTCCGGCGGTTCGCTCCAGATCGTCAGAACGCCATCAAGCAGGACATCACCAAGCTATTAGCTGCAGGTTTTATCAAAGAAGTGTATCATCCCGACTGGTTGGCGAACCCTGTATTAGTTCAAAAGAAGTATAAAACTTAGCGCATGTGCGTTGATTATACTGATCTCAACAAGGCATGTCCGAAGGATCCCTTCGGGCTACCTCGAATTGATCAGGTGGTTGATTCAACCGTCGGGTGTGAGATCCTGAGTTTCCTCGATGCTTACTCAGGGTACCACCAGATTCGCCTAAAGGCGGAAGATCATATCAAGACTTCATTCATCAAGTGGGCAGTCGAGCTTGGAGCTTTTGATATCTTATTCAAGCCTCGCACAGCCATCAAGTCTCAAGCGCTCGTCGACTTTATTGCCGAGTGGACAGAACTTCAAAATCCGGCGGTGTCAAGGAACTCGATTATTGGACCATGTACTTCGATGGTTCCCTCATGCTCAGCGGCGCGGGGGCTAGTATAGTGCTCATATCACCAAGTGGAGAACGGTTAAGGTACGTTCTGCAAATACTTTTTCCTGCATCAAACAACACCGCCGAGTACGAGGCACTCATCCATGGGCTCCGTATCGCCATATCGCTCGATATCCGACGTTTGACAATTCGCGGAGATTCAATGCTCGTGGTCAATCAGGTGCAAAAAGAATGGTCCTGCATCGAAGACAACATGGCTGCCTACTGACAGGAGGTACGCAAGCTAGAAGGCAACTTCGACGGCTTGGAACTTATTTATGTGCTCCGTCGGGACAATGAGGCGGTCGATGAGCTAGCAAAAATGGGATCCGGCTGGACCACAGTGCCCGTGGGAGTATTCGTCGAAGAAATTCATAAGCCCACAATAAGCACTCGGCCAAAGTCGGACATCCCAGTGGAGAAGAACGTAGAGGCAGAAGTCATGATCATTACCCCCGATTGGATAGCTCCGTATCTGGATTATTTGACGAAGGACGAGCTACCCAAAGACCGCGTGCAGGCCGAGCGAATAATGCGCCGAAGCAAGAGCTATGTGGTAATCAGGGGAGAGCTTTATTGCAAGAGCTCCTCTGGTGTACTACGACGGTGCATATCAGAACAAGAAGGAAGAGATCTTCTCAAAGAAATCCACTCGGGAATTTGTGGGAATCACGCGGCGTCAACAACCTTAGTCGGCAAGGTTTATCGTCAGGGATTTTTATAGCTGACTGCTGTCACTGATGCAGAGGACATCGTCCAGACATGCGAAGGATGTCAGTTCTTTACGCGACAGATGAACAAACCGGCATAGGAACTATAGACCATCCCAATCACCTGGCCATTTGCGGTCTGGGGGCTTGACATAGTGGGACCTTTGAAGAAGGCTCAAGGTGGTTATACTCATATCTTCGTAGCGGTTGATAAATTCACCAAATGGATCGAGGCCAAGCCAGTCACCACAATCACAGCCACAAAGGCCAAAGAATTCTTCCATAAAATCGTGGTTAGATTCGGCGTTCCAAACTGAATCATAACAGATAATGGCACCCAATTCAGATGTGGCATATTTCAAGACTGGTGCGGCGAACTCGACATAAAAATTTGCTTCGCATCAGTAGCACACCCCCGAAGTAATGGGCAGGTCGAACGAGCCAACGGTATGGTCCTACAAGGCCTAAAGGCAAGGATTTTTTATCGTCTTAAACCATACGCCACTCGGTGGGTCAAAGAATTGCCTTCGGTACTCTAGGGGTTGCGAACCACCCCTAACAGAGCAACCAGACAGTCACCTTTCTTCCTGGTGTATGGCTCAGAGGCGGTCCTCCCCACCGAGTTAGAATTTGGATCCCGCGGGTTCGGAGCTATGAGGAGGTCGCTTCGGAAGAAAGCCGGCTAGAAAACCTCGACCGACTGGAAGAAGCCAGGGACATTGCAACAATTCAGTCGGCAAAGTACCTTCAGGGCTTACGTCGCTATCACGGTCGCAATGTAAGGAGCCGCGTATTCTCCAAAGGAGATCTGGTCTTTAGAAAGAATTAGAAATACGAGCATAAACTCTCCCCAAGCTGGGAGGGCCCTTACATCATCGATAAGGTGATACGTCTTGAGGCTTATAAGCTCAAGTGTGAAGACGGCACGATTGTCAATAACACCTGGAACATAGAGCAGCTACGTCATTTTTTCCCTTGAGCTCTGTAATTCAAGTTCTTCTTTATGAATGAATGTTTACTCTTAAAGTTGTTCTTGTATAATCTTCTCGAAAATTATGCTTCTGAGTGCTTTGCTCCTACAAATTTTAAGACTCTGAGACAAGCGTCATGAACCATGCCCCAGAGCCTGGGGGCTGGACTAGTCGGACATGATATGTTAAAACTACTTGGGCAAAGCAGCATATTTAAAGAAAAAATGCAAGGCCAAAGAAACCCTTTCAATTATTCGTTCACAGGTCCAAAGTCTCTGCGACAGCCGAAGAAGCATCTTTAACTTCCTCCCAGAGTTCGGCTGCCCGGTCTTCATCCACGTTACAGGCATAGCCATCTTTAATGGCCTCAAGATCCACTCGGGGATAAAGCGACTTGGTGATCGCCAGAGCCTAGCTAGCGCCATTGGTCGTTGTTTCCTTCAAGAGTATCTTAAGCTCCTTGGGGGCTTCCTCCAGTTGGGAGATAACTTGGTCCCTACAGAGCGGCCTCTCGCCTCCGGGATGAAGCAACCTTAGCAACGGGTCAGAGGCCTCGCGAAGCTTAGCACAAGACGCTTCAAGGGCCTCGACCTTCTTGTTATAAGTGGCGTATTGTGCCCGCGTCTTGAACTTGTAGTCTGCAAGCAAAACATATTATTAAGAAGTACCAAGAAGAAAATGAAGGCAAGAGAGGGTCAAGCTGCTGAGCGTATCTCGGGACCCGAATATGCAAATTCGGACCCTCTGTGTATTCAGCACTAGTCCAGGATCACGCTAGTGCACACAGTCTCAACATAGATGAAATATCACAATCATACACAACGGAATAATAAATAAAGACTTCATCTATTAATATAGAACTATTGAATGACCTTAAGGTCAAACTTACACTTGTGAGGCCTTGGTGGCTTCAACTCAAAATTAATAAACAGCAGCGGAATGAAGAATGTCGTGAATCCCATCAATAAGCCACGAGCAAGCGACAAGGTTCAACTCCTAGATATTCGCCTCCTCGTGGAACTTCTCCTCCTTGAAGTTGTAGTCTTCTCCTCAAGCGATGATTTTGTTGATGGCAAGGGTGAGTACATAAAGCACTCAACAAGTTGTGCATGAGAATGCAATTCTAATATAACTATATGCAAGGCTTATTGAAGGAATGGCTTATCATGGTTATTTTGCGAGAAAGCGACATTTGAGAACAATTACGATAAATAGATTGTAAAGGCATAAAACAAATAAGCTGTAATAAATAGATTCAACATTTCTCAAGTAAACCAAGTTCCAATCCTTAATCAATTTCCAACTTCCCATGGCAACTGCCATCCATCCCAAGTTTTGTTTTGCAAAAGTCTAACCCTTAAGCGTAATTCCGAGCATTGCTCAATCTGCGAACACGGCTATTGAATAGATTTTACACTCTGCAGAGGTTATGCACTTTACCCACACAACATGATCATCCCTTGTCGCCAAGCTATTAGCACACTTCCTTTGGTGTGCCGGCAGGGTAATCATGACAAAGCCTTTCTGGAACCTCTACCTTAACCAAAGAACCTCTCCGGTATTGCCTTCGCTATCACTCCTCTCATGCAGTGCCAGCCGAAGTATAGGACAGGCCAACACCGTTGGATGGGCACCAATTAAGTATGCAGTACGCTCCCCGCACGATACACCCCGTGTCTTGTCACCGAGGTATCAGAGGAAAGATATCAGAACCCTGATCAACTAGGTCTGTCCCATTCCAGACATGTGGTTGCAAGTAAGACTCAGGTCAAAGGCTTGCAAGGTTAAGTCCTTAGGGTGACTAGGGCAAGACTTTCACATACCCTCTGCCAAATCTGGCCCACCTTGGCACACTGCCCCTCGCCACTTGCCCCAATCTAAATCATTACCACCCCAGTTGATTACCAAGCACCACATGCTATCAACAAGTCAACCTCGTTGCGTGACATCCACTCGTCACCACAATGCAATCTCATTGTGTGACCACACATGACACACAAGTTCATAACATTGTTCTATATTCCATTAGTCAAGATTAATCAGTAATGATTCAACACATGTGATGACATGGCATGGCTAAGCAATCTACGACGGTCTAACCAGCCCATGTTGATTATCAATATTAACCAACTATAATTCCACATTCTAGGGTGACAATTAGATCATGACATACAATTGTCAAGGTAGAATATTGATCAATTTGGTATCATAGCTAATCCCAATTTAAATTGAAAACAATTGTATACTTGAAATAATATGCAATAGAGTAAAAACAATATAGCGATTTTGTAAACATGGGTTCAACATGATCAAAACACAACTTGCCTGGCCCTTGCGATTTTTACTGTTCTTTACTCTTTATCTTTGATTTTTGATCTTCGATCTTCAATCTTTACCTTCTTGATCTTGACTCCTTAGAACAACTTTGGACGATCGTCTAACGATTAAAGAAGAAGCAAATACAAACCAACTCAAAAGATAAATCAAATAAAATCCAAATTGAGAACGGATAGTATTGGATCATAAAGGCTTAGATGAATTTAGGAACTTGAATGGATTAGATTAGAGATTAGACAAAAGAGAACGAGCTTTCAGAATACACCGAAAAGGAAAAAGGCGATGGCGAGAAAGAAAGAATAATATTCCAAAGAATATTTCTTCTAAAGTTATTATCTTGATTGGATAGACAATGACATATGGGCTCTCGATCTATAAACCGGGTCCATAAAGATACGTTAGTTCGCAACGAATTAAACTGATGCTCAATGATGACTTTTGTTGACCAAACAGATACATAGTCAAACAAAAGAAAGATAGACTAATAGATTAGATATGGCACAAGGATATAACATATGGCCAATGGTCTATCGACCAAGTCCACAAATGACTTCTAGGTCAATGGCAGATTAGATTTTCAAGAATAGGACATGGACAAGGGGTCGACATTCATGCGATTCGATCTGAGATCAGTCATACGTCGATCAAGAGGCTTGACGATGACAAGGCAGCGAGGAAATGAAGACAAGGCTAAACTCATAGTTGATGGGGTTAGATTACAATAAGGTGATGGAGAGGATGATGATATTATACTAGGGCTTTTGCGAGCATGCACACATGCGAAGATAGCGAAGCAACGATAGGACACTCATGCAAAGATAAGATGTCGATTGTCGGTACAATGATATGGTAGCAAGGTTATGATATGGCTCAGGATTGATCTGTGAGTTGCGAGGTTTACATGACATGATGCATCGTCAACGACAGATTGGACACAAGGTTAAGTTAGGGTTTGAAAGGAACGACTCGCGCATAGATCCACTTGGCATAGGGATAGAATAGGTAGGGTTGGCTCTGCGATAAAAGATTATCAAGGGTGGCTAACCGAAACAAGATCCGATATTGAAAGTGACTAGATCGAAGATGACGGGTAGATTCTAGAATATGGCATTGATGGCAACCGAAGACCAAATGAACTCTAAACATGAGCAAACCAGAGAATGATGGCCTACTGGATATGATAACACGACCAATACGAACTAAGATGGTTGGCGGCAAAAGACGGCGCGCGGCACTGACGAAAGGCGGCGGCTAACGAATATTAAAATTTTCGGTGGATGGAACAGCAAAGAGGAAGTGAGCACCACGTAGAACGCGGCGAGACGATCTCAATGATATAAGCGGATTTGGCGGCAACCCAATGGACAGATCACAAACTACCGATGAACGGGTGCTAAAGCTAATAGATCAAACGGCCATAACTATTAAAATAATGGATGAAACCTAACCAAATTTTATGGAGAGCAATCTGGGACACTAAGGCACAATATGACATGAAAGGATCAGAGTTTTACTGACGAATACTTATAACAGGGGTACCCCAATGGCCCAAGGTGACGCCACGCCTCAAGCAGCTCAAGCCCAGCAGCCGCTTCGACCCACTCACCGGCGAAGCACTGCAAAGCCACACGGGACTTCCTTCCCGGCCGACCAAGGGAATGTCTCCGTAGAGCTAAGCTCCCGACCTCCTCGTGAGGCGGCCCCGGCTCAGAGCCAAGCGGGGCTCCCCCTCGCGCGGTCGAATCCACGACTCAATCGTGCCAAGACCACCGCCAGGGCCGCGTGTCGAAGCCTCTACCGGACAACGCCACGTACCTACTGAGCGGGGTCAATCAAAGTGACTATACAAGGGCGGTGGCTCCTTCCCGGAGGGTTTAAATGATCGACCAAGTCATGCTCCCGATCCCATCGGTAGGTCTAAGCGACGAAGACACACCTCTCCGGCGGCACCACGTCGGCGCAGCAATATCAACACCGTAAGGTTCGCGGAGGGCGTCGCCGTTTCTGAGGAAATACCTAACCATACGACCGAATAAGCTACCGACCCGGCATGGGCAAGGCGAGCGATGATCAATCAGTGAGCGAAGGACCGAAGCTCCTAGGGTAGGTCGTCTCGTCCTCTCCCAATTCTCGATGTAACCTGCCCCTTCCTTTCGTATAAAAGGAGGCAGGAACTCCCTTAAAGAAAAAGAGAGGAGAGAGCGCCATCAAACCCATCTCGCTAAGTCATTGGCACTCTAAACATAAACTTTGTGCGATCATACATCTTGAAGATAATACAACGCCACCACACGAATTGGAGTAGGGATCTTCGGCCCGAATCAGTATACATCTTGGACTTCTGAGTCTAACCATTCAGGGAGTGGAACGCGCGACCCCTTAGACTTACAAATTTACTTGCCGGTGCTCGAAACGCCGACATTTACCATACGGATCAACGAGGAGCGAGGAAGTTTTGGTATGCGTCTGTGATGCGATTAGGGAAGATTGAATTTTCTGCAGCAATCCCATGAACAAAACCTTGAGTTAGGGTTAGCACCAGGTATAGGACATCAAGATGAGTCTACAGTAAAAATTTCACGGTCAAATTCGTAAAAACGAAGGAGAACGGGCGACGGAAAGATTCGAGATTGGAACGGCCGTAACGTTTGATTTGCTTGATGAAACTGCACCAAATTTGGTGGAGAGGTATATTGGACCATAAGGCACGAGATGACACAAGCTGATTTCGAAAAACTCAGTGAACAATGGGAGCGCGACGCCAAGATCGGCCGGCGAGGGCGGCGCCCCGGAAGATGACGGCTGCGGTTTTTAGGGTTTGGGAGGTTTTCTGGGGATTAGGGGTGTGTGGGAGGGGTCTTAGGACACTTATATAGGCTAGGGAGTTGTGCCATATAAGGAAACATGAAGAAAAACCAGATTTGGATTGAAAACGGTTCGGATCGAACACCTGGCGCGCAATGAACAGTACCGGGTGACGTGGCGCATTGTGGTGCGTCAGATGGAGATCGGAAGGCTGCGGCTGGGCGCGACGTGGCCGGCTCTGGAGCTTCCATGTGGATTCAATCCAATTTTCGAATTAAAATAATTCGTTTAGAGCAATAAAAATACCAGAAAAATTCTAAAAAAAATTCTAGAAAATATTTTGAGACATTTGAAGCTCAAATAAAATATTTTTAACCAAAATTTATTTAAAGTTTTGCAGTATTTAATTAAATTTAACAAAAGGCTTTATTTAAATTAATTTTATATAAATTCAAATAAATAGCAAACGAACTCCGAAAAATCTCAAAAAATTACAGAAAATTCCTTAAAGCACAATGAACTCAAATAAAACTAAATTTTTTTAATTGAAGTTTATATTAGTTAAATTGAATTATTTTAACATTAGAAAATTCCAGATTAAGCTTTATTAAAGCGAGAAAATCAGCAGGGACTTTTGGAAAGATGAACTAAACAAGAGATTTTTGAAAACCCAATTTTTAGGATGTTACAGCGTACCTTCTAGCTCCTTCTCCGATTTCAATTTGGAGACCTCCGAGGCCTTAAGTTGCTCTTGGAGCTTTACAATAGTAGAATCTCGAACTGACACGAAGATAAGAAAATCAAAAGACCAGACGATTAAACGAGAACACGAGAGGTCCAGGAAATATCTACCTCGAAGGGAGCCAACAACATCTAGCTTCTCCTGCCGTAGGGTCTCCTTCTCCTCATGAGCTCAGACCTCGTAGAAGATTTTGCATTTCATTGCATGTTTAGCTTTGATCTGCTCCAATTGGCGGATATTCTGGGCGTCACGACCTCGGGAGCATCTTTTGGAGGTATTCGGATTTCTTTGCAGAGCGTTCTCCCAATTTACGTAACCATCGCGGGAAGGTGACAACATTCTAACGGCACAAGCAAGAAAGTGATAAGAGTAGTGAAAGTATTACTCGGGCGAGGCGAGCACAAGCGCGGCATGGTGTAAAAGTCATTCCTTTCTTTCTCCTCCTCAGGAGTTGTCAAGGACTTCAAGCCGTCTTCCTCATCAACCCACGCGGTTTGCATTATGAGTTGAGGCGAGCAAGAGTCGGCGGATCTTGGGGATCTCTTCAACCTCGAGGATGGGCGGAGGCGGGCTCTTGAGTAGCATGACCGTCTGCGAAGCAAGGAGTGTCGATGAAAGTGGCCATGGCTCGGAGGGCGCCCCAGTGTCCCCAGGCGAGGCAGATTGTGAGGCCTCCTCAACCAAGACATGTACGTCCTGGTCTTCATCACCATCTCCGGATTCCGCTTGCCTCCCTGATGGCATCTTCCACTGTGGCATGGCATGGTGCTTGTTGGGAAGCGGATCCGCCCGGCTCCCTCAACTTTGCCGTCACCTCGGCGGGAGGCTTACGCTCATCCCGCGCCCACCGAGTTCCGGCGCCCCACAGCACAGGCGCCATCTCGACGACTTCGCCAAGCTCGGCTGGGGGCCTGCGAGTCCCGCAGCCGGGCGAGGAGCGCTCCGCCACGTCTGGCGAAGCTCCGCTGGCTGGACAGTGGCCGTGTCACCCCGCGAGCTCGCGACTTGTGGCTATGGCCGGCTACATACGAGCCTCTATCCTGGTGTTGGAAGACTCTTCCGACCACGACTCCAGTCCGTCTGAGTACCACGCGCATGGACGGCACTCGCGAGTGCAACATGGCGAACGCGGCCGATTTAATCATAACCCCGTGGTTCTGGGGCCCCCATCCGCGCTTGCGAGGCGCGGAGAAATTACCGCCGCGATCGTCTTTGAGCGCGCTCAAGCCCGCCGGTAGAACTCAATGACAACGCGAAGAGATGGATAGGCAAAGGGTCGAAGCTCGACCAACTCGAGCCAACACGGAGCGGGATGAGCCCGCGACTCAGCGGAGTGCCCGCGACGCGCGCGACGCGCGTCGAGCCACCCAAGCCGGCGGAAGAATCCGGCGGCCTCGGTTCTTCCCCATGCAAGCGAGCGTGGCGCGGCCGCGATCTTTGCCGAGGCCTTCCGGGCCGACCGACCGGAGGCCAAAGCCACATACGAGAACCTCGGGGTGGTAGGCGCGGCCGTGCAACACCTCTGAGCCTCCGGCTCCTATCGCTCGGCGCCACCTCGCCACGGGCCCGCCACCGCTTCGGCCGTGGCTGGTCCGTGAAGCGCACACCACAGCTGCCCAGCCTCGCGCGCCCGGTGCGCCAGCGCCTCGAGGATGCCTACGACGTTCGCGCCACCCTCGGCGCGAAGAAAAGCGGCGAGGAGGCCGTCCACTCACGTATAGTGGGCGTGGGCGCCACCGCCCGCGGCCAAGCCCGATGGTCCCGGACCACGGGCTTTACGCCGAGGATCCGACAGCGGATTTCCGCCCGGTCCGGCGCCCACTAACATCGCCAAGTACTGGGGCCACGAACCCGGTGTCGGCTTGAAGACTACCGGCTCGCATGCGGGCGCGAAGCGACGGATGATCTCTTCATCATCCGATTACCTCCCCATCTACCTTGCGGACTTCGGCGAGCTTGGCGAGTACTTGCGCCGAACCATCGAGGCTGGGCGACTTGAAGACCCTCTTCGTTGGCAACTTCGGGGCACTTACAAGCGCCACGGCAGCTCTGGGACACGAAGGGCTGCAGCGCGCGGCCGGTGAAACCCTCAGGGATTATATCCGGCGGTTTTCCGCTTGGTCAACGAGCTCCCCAACATCTCCGACGCCGATGTCGTGGGAGCATTCATCTGGTACCTCTGCAAGGCCACGGTGCACAAACTGGTGTCTCAAGCCAGACCACCAAGGAACTCCTCGACATCGCCACCAACCACGCCTCGGCGAGGAGGTGTGGGGCTATCTTCGAAGGAGGAAAGGCCCAGCAAGAGCGGCGTCGAATCGGATCCTTCCAGGCCGCTCCGAGCAAGCGGAAGCGGCATGGAAAAGCAGTCGCGAGCCCGTGTGGTCGCCATCGCCGACCGCCACGCCAGCGCGGCGCGGTGGTGGCCGTCGCGCTGACCGCCGAAATCGATGGGCGGCCGTGCGAACCACGGGTTCCCGTCAAACATAAGTACAAGGCTGCGAAGTCTCCGAGGCACTTCCTTTCTGCGCCCCACGGCGCCACGGGGCAAAAGAAAAAGCGACCACGGCCCCACGGGCCGTGGAAAAGCGGACGGCGAGTTCCCGAACCCGACGGTACGCCTCATGATCTTTGGCGGATCGGCGTGCTCGCCGGACAGCGTCGGCTCAAACCGCGCCACCGAGAGGTCCACACCGCTTCACCGCCGTCCCTCAATACCTCCGGTGATCGAATTCCGGTCACCTTTGATCGGGTGATCACCGACCCGTCCCAGTAGGAAGATACCGGCGGTGGTCGACCCATCGGGAAGAAGCGCCACCAAGGCGCTCATGGATGGCGGCGCGGCTCAACATCCTTTACGTGGAGCGGCTCGGCGCCATGGGGATTCTCGTTCGAGTCTCCGACCGAGCAAGGCTCCTTTCCACGGTGTCATCCACGCCATGAGCCCATCTGCTCCGCGAGATCGACTGCCGTCACCTTTGGGAACGAGGAATTTCCGCACCGAGACCCTCACTTTGAGGTTGCGGATTTCTCGGCTCCTATCACGCCATCTTGGGGCGCCATGCTACGCCAAGTTCATGGCGGTCCCGGCCACGCCTACCTCAACCGAAGATGCCGGGCCGACGAGTCATCAGTGGCATCATCTTTCCGGCTTGCCTACAAGCGCGGCCGCGTGGTTGCTAGCTTCGCCTCGGCGATCATCGCGTCTGCGAGCTCGACAACCTCGGGAGGAAGCCTCGAGTCCGCCCCGAGTCCGGCAAGTCGGGGAGGATCCTTCAAGTCCGCCGAGGACACGAAGAAGGTCGCGGTCGATCCTGCGATCCGACCAAGGCTGTTGGTCGAGCCACGCTCCGCCAAATAGGAAGCGCGCTCGTCGACTTCCTCGCGCCAACAATGGCGTCTTCGCATGGAGGACCTCCGACATGCGGGAATCCCAAGGGAAGTCGCGAGCACTCCTTGAGCATCCGACCGGGCTCAAAGCGGTCGCCCAGCGCCGCGCCGCTCGACGAGGAGAGGCGCAGGATCATAGGGAGAGATCGCCAAGCTTTTGGTGCGGGGTTTATAAAGAGTCCGCCACCCCAGTGGTGGCCAACCTGTACTTGTAAAAAGAAAAATGGGCAATGGAGAATGTGTGTTGACTACACAAGTCTCAACAAAGCGTGTCCCAAGGACCCGTTCCTTGCCCCGCATCGACCAAGTCGTCGACTCCACCGCGGTGTGAGTCTCTTTCCTTTTGGATGCCTACTCGGGCTACCACCGGATAACGAAGGAGTCCGACCATTTCGCGGCTTCCTTCATCACGCCGTTCGGCTCGTTACGCTCGTTACAATGCCGTTCGCCTAAAAAACTTGGCGCTACATACCGGCGATGTATGCAAGCGTGCTTCAACAACGGATCGGCCGCAGCGTTGAGGCCTATGTTGACGACATCGTCGTGAAGACCGAGAATGCGCACGACCTTATTGCCGCACGGAAGAAACTTTGCAAATTTCCGGCGGTTCGTATAAAGCTCAACCCAGAAATCGTCTTGGGGTCCCCAAGGAAGCCGCTGGCTTCATCGTCTCGGCGAGGAATCGAGGCCAATCAGAGAAGATCTCGCGATCGCAAGAATGGGCGATTCCTAATCTCAAAGGGGTCGAGGCTAGCAGGTGCCTTGCGCCTTGGCCGTTCGTGTCTCGCCTCGCGGCGCGAATGCCGCTCTACAGTCGCGCTCAAGAAATCCGACCGCAATTTGGACCGGGAGGCTCGAAGCCCTCACCCTTTGAGGCCTTCCTATCCTCACCTCCAATCCTGGTTGCCCCAAAGACTGAGCGAACCGCCGCTTCCTCTACATCGTCACCACCGCCAAGTCGTCGGTGCGGCCCTTGTGGTGGAGCAGCGGAGGAAGGCCGTGAACTCAAGGTACAACGGCCAATCTACTTCATCGCCGAGTTCTTTCCGAGTCAAGGCTCGGTACCACAGTGTAGAAGGCGCTTCACGCGGTGCTCACCGCCAAGAGAAAGCTTCGTCCATTACCGACCCGAAGACGCCATCAACGTGGTGACCGCATCCCTCTTCGGCGAGATCGCTGCGCAGCGCGACGCCTCGGGAGGATAGCCAAGTGGGCGCTCGAGCTCGTGATTACGGCATAACGTCGTCCCTCGGACAACGATCAAGTCGCGAGCCCTTGCGGACTTCATCGCCGAGTGGACCCGAAGCCCAGCGCCACCGGTGATCGAGGACCCGAGTCTTGGACAATGTACTTTGATGGATCCTACACCAAGAGCGGCGCAGCGCAGGAGTCGTCATCATTTCCCACTCGGGAACAAACTGTCGCCATCGGGTTACTCTTGCGCGACCAACAACATAGCGAGCACGAGGCCCTCGTCAGCGGTCTCGGATCGCTGCCGACCTCGGGCTCGCCGACTCTGCGTCGCGGGGACTCCAAGCTTGTCGTCGATCAGTCATGAAGGCTTGGCGCGAGACGCGCGTATGGTCTGCGACATCGTCGGAAGTGCGCAAGCTCGAGGAGCGGTTCAAGGGTTTTGAGCTCCACCCACGGCTCAGACGCCACAGCGGGAGGCCGATTGCCTAGCCAATCTTGCCTCCAAAGCAAGGGTCGATCCACAGGATCTTCGTCTGCGACCTCCTCGCAACCTTCCATCCGCTTGGACTCGGTGGCGGCGGTCTCCCGATACACCTAGCACAGTCACCCGACCGCCGCGCTGGTCGGCGTGACTTGGTCGGATCAAACCGCGGCGTCTTTGGCGGTGAATCCGACCGGAGGAAGCTCTTCATCAATCGTTTGACGGATGGGTCGCTCCCGACTCCGGCGAGGCCGGCGCCCGCTCGGCGGGCAAAATCTTTAAATCTGATCGGCCCAGACCTCTACAAAAGAGTCCCTGCGGGTCCTCGGAGTGCATTCTCGCCGACCAAGAAGCATTGCCGCTCGATATCCATGGCGAAGTCTGCGGCCACCATCCGCACCCGATCCTCGTTGGAAGGCCTTTCGACAAGGTTTTTATTGGCCGACGCGTGTCCGACGCCGAGCAGATCATGCGCACTGCGAAGGGTGCCAATTCTTTGCCGCAGACACATGCGCGGCTCAAGCCTTGCAGATGATCCCCATCACTTGGCGTTTGCGGTTTGGGGACTTGATCGGTCGGGCCCTTCAAGAAAGCGCACGGGGCTTTACTCATCTCCTAGTCGCGGTGGATAAATTCACCAAGTGGATAGAAGCCTGCCGTCGTGAACATCGCGTCGGTACAAGCGACCATCTTCTTCCGCGACATCATTTTTGGTTCGGAGTCCCCAACTCTATCATCACCCGACAACAACGCAGTTCACGGGAAAGGAGTTCCTCGAGTTCTGCGGCGACTTCAACATCCAGTGTCGATTGGGCGGCCGTGGCCCATCCGCGGACTAACGGCGGTCGAGCGTGCAAGCGGCATGATCCTTCAGGACTCAAGCCACGGATCTTGATCGGCTCAAGCACCGCTGGGCGGTGGGTGGCAGAGCGCCCTCCGTCCTCTGGAGCTGCGGACCACGCCCACCGGGCGATCGGGTTTACCGTTCTTCATGGTGTTCGGCCGAAGTCGTCTTACCAATGCAGAACTGGAGTATGGCGCCCAAGACTACAAGCCTTGATGAGGCTCGGGGCTCGCCTCGCAACAAGATGCCATCGACCGGCTCGGCGAGGCACATGGCGTGGCCATCCTGCAATCGACCAAATATCAACAAGCTGCAGGGCGCTACCACGGCCGCCGAGTTCGAGGGCGATCCTTTACTTGGCGACACGGTCCGGCGGGTCCAAACCGGCAAAGACAAGCACAAGCTATCGCCATACAGGAAGGCCCTTCACCGTCGTAGAGGTTCTCGACCGGCACCTTCGACTCAAGGGCGCCGAAGCGGTCGATCCTTCCGAGCGCTTGGAACATAGAAAAGTTAAGGCGATTCTATCCTAAACTCTTTTTCCTGGCGTATTCTTTACCTTTATCTTTACGAGCACACAGTCGCCTGCGGCGCTCGAGGCTGCCTTGGCTCCCCGTTCGGGGCGCCTCTAGTCGGCGTTTATGCGGTCGGTGACGACTAACCATAAGGTCAATCGGCGGTAACCCTCTCAACCCAAGCAATACGGCCTCGCCCGTGGTTATGGTTGCTAAGTAGCGCCAGCGGAAGAAGGAAGTGCCCGAGTGGAATGAACTTTTAGTTAGTTGGGAACACTCCTCCCAGCGCAAACTCGGCTAGCTTCGCGCTCATGCGGTCGGTGACTGACTAACCATAAGGTCAATCGGCGGTAACCCTCTCGACCCAAGCGTTACGCCTCGCCCGCCCGGCTATGGTTGCTAAGTAGCGCTTCGCGGAAGAAGGAAGTGCCCGAGTGGAGTGACCTTTTAGTCAGTCGGGAACACTCCTCCCCGTCTGGAACTTCGGCTAGCTCACGCGCTTATGCGGTCGGTGACCCAGCGGTCACGAGGTCCTCCCCAGCGGTAATCCTCTCGACCCAAGTACTATGGCCTCGCCCGGCTATGGTTACGATACTTTGGAAGAAGGAAATGCCCAAGTGGAGCGATCTTTTGTCGATCAGAACACTCAGATCCCTCACAATTGCGCATAAGCTGGCGAGTAACCAAGATTCCTATCCTCTTAGCTCCTCTCGAAACAACCCGACCTACGCATAAGTGACCTTTGCTTTGTCCTTAGAGCTATGGCGGTCAAGCGTTAAGCCAAAAACACGAAGGGGCAGGCGTCTTGGAACTTGTTAAACTTAAAATTACTTGCGAGCATGATAGTCTTTACAAATTAAAAGGTTAAATCTAGCTGTTTCGTCCTTCCTCGAGGCGACTGCGGCGAGCGTGGTGGCGACCTCCCGAGCATGCGGCTCTACCGGAGCTCGAACCTCGCCGATCTCTCGTCGGTCGGTTCCGGCGACACCGCGCTCACCACCGCAAGGTCAATACCATCGTAGTGCGAGATGGTGTTGACCGTGCGAGGAAGCTCGGCGCCGCGCCGGCGATCACCGCCTTCTCGGGCGCTCTGGGACTCGGGCTAGCAAGGGCGCTAGGCGCTCGGGCTGCTGCGGCTCGAGGACGAGCGCGAGCGTCTGGCGGCCTGCGAAGGGCCTCGGCTCGTGGCGGCTCGGCCGATCGTTTCGGCAACCTCGGCGCCGCGAGCCCGTCCCCGCGCGTGACCGCGTCCGTCACGGGCTGCTGGCGTCCTTCCGCTCCTCAACCGCAAGCCCCAAGTTCTTACTACGCTCTGCGATGGCAGCGGCGCCGGATGATCACGACTTACGAAAAGTCCCCGAATTAAATAAGAAGTGAGACCCTTACCGCCGCGCGAGTTCGCGGTTGCCGACCTCTGCACGACCGCCTCGTAGGAGGTCTTCAAGGAAGACAGATCCTTCGGCGGCCTCGCTCGGGCGGACTCGGTCGGCGTCGCCAGAGCTTGGTCTCGCTCGGTTCGCATGACGGTTTACTGCGCTTGCGCGACCCCTAGGCGATGGTGGCGGCGTCCCTAGCAGCGTGGCCTCGCCAAGGAGGACTCGAGCTCGCCGCCTTCATCCTCGGGGGATCCAGGCCCGAGCTCATCGAAGAGAGCCTTAGCGACCCCTCAAGCTCTGGTGGACCTTCGCGCCTCAAGCCGCCTCACGCTCGGCGCCTCTTGAGCTAGGCGTAACTCAAAGCGCAGACCGATCGCGTTCTTCCTTGACAAGCGCCGTGCTGTCTGAACAAGCCGCGAGATGTTGCAAGGTGATGACTAACCGTTAGTCTCACGGCGCGTCGTCGTCGAATTTTATAAGTTGGGTTCTTCGCCAACTTACGGTGTCGGCTTGACTCTCGACCATCGCGTCAAGCGCTGGTGGAAGATTCGGACAAAGTCGGCCCTTCGGACCAGCTCCATCTACGCCCGGTGTCGAGCGCCTTGCGAAGAAGCGACCCACTCGCTCTCTTCATTACCTTGCCACCGACCCGACTCGGGGCCTCTCGGCGTGGGCCTGGTCGTCTGCTCGGGCGGGCGCTACCGTCGAGCACCATCGGCTGCGATGGTAGGATCGATCCCAGGTCCCCTCTGCGACCTCGCTGCGGGACCTCGGTCGGCGCCTCCCGAGGCGGTCGGGCGCCGAGCACCGGCGCGCGTCTCGGTAGCACGATCGCCCGGCGGCGCCGCCATCTCTTCCTCGCGAGGACCACCACATCGAGCAGCGGTGTCCCCAACCGAGGCGTCGGGCTCCTCGCCGGCCTCGACCTGCGTGGCGGCGTGCCCTCGATCGCCCGACACCACGATCGGCGCCGACCGATCGGCGCCTGCAGGAACTTCTGCGGCGTTGTCCCTTGCGGAACCGCCACGAGGCGCCCCACGGTCACACAAAGATATAAGCGCTGCGTGGCAAAACTCTAAAAGCGGTTGACGGCTTTTCGCAAAGGTGTTTGAACAAAAGAAAAGAAGTACTTGCGAGGCGGCGGGTGCGCGGCGCGCTCTCTTCACGGTCCCCCTCAGAGGCGGATCTGCGGTCGCTTCCTAAAGCGCCTCCGCTGAAGCGCGGCGATGGCGGTGACCGCACCCTCGCCCGAGGCCCTCACCGCGGTGCTGTGGTGTTCCCCTCCGCGAGTCCACGGCCGGATCACGCCCGATCGTGGTCGGAAGAAACCCACGGCGCTGCGTGACACAGGGTGCTTCCTTCTTTGTCGGTGGAGGTTGCACCCACTGGCGGTGGCCTCCGACACGTCCTCGCCGCGTGCCCTCCCGCCATGCGCTCCTTCTTCTTCTTCTTCTTCTTCTTCCTCTCCTCCTTCCACTTCTTGCGGGAGGAGTCGAGGCCGCGACCTCGCCGGGCCGTCGCCCTCACCTCCTTGTCTCCGGGAGCGGTGCACGGAGGACATGCCCAGAGTCCCTAGAAGATAAAAGCCGGGTCGGACGCACGTTAAGCGCAAAGAAAAGAGAGGCGGGAAGAAGTCAGCCGACCTACGGTTGGCGGGTGGGGCGAGAATGGCTCGGGTGGCGCTGCGCCTCGTGGCGCTTCCTCCCATGGCGGGCCACGGGCCCGACCTCCGTCGCGGCGGCTCGGGCTCCGCCATCCTCATTCGGTCGGGCGCTCCTCGTGCGGAGCGAGGCGAGTGCATGCGCGAGGTTGCACGCGCATCCCCATGAAGGCACGCGCGACTACGTCCCGGTGAGCCCTTGCCTCCTTAGGGCCCGATCGCTCCACGATCGGGGCCACCTTGTTCTTCTCTCGCTTCTCGGCGCCCTAGTTCCACTCCTCCCGCCACGGGAAGATTGTGGTGAAGGCGGGCGCCATCTCCGGCGTTACGAGCATAGAACCACTCGAGCGCCACCCTTGTTGGGCGATGGCGGCTTGACCTCGAGGTACTCCGTGCTTGGCGGACCGAAGCTGGAGGGCCGAGCCACCAATGGCGCCGCGGCGTTCGTCGGCTTGTCCTTCGAGCCTCGCTTGGAAGAAATGCCTCCTAACGCCCAATGCGGCTCGATTCCGAGAAAGCCTCGCAAAGGGTGATGAATATGGCGATGTGGAGGACCCGTTGGGGTTAAGATGGTGCGCCTCGCCTTGTAATGGAAGAGCAGCCCCGGACGAGCGGATGCAACGGCAAGCCGAGCGCTCGAAAAAGAGGCAAGCACCACGACCTCGTCGTCCCTCGGCGAGGCAGCCACTCCGTCGGCACCCTCCAACCGAGAGATCTTGCGCAGGAGAAGCCCTTCTTCACCAAGCCAAGCGCCATCGCTCTGGCGGAGCACTCGCCACGACATCCTTGTGAAAGAGGCGACTGAAAGGCGAGGAGAAGAGAAGGTTGAGTTTTCTTTTCCTTGGCTCTTTGTCGATCTTTTTGTCTTAGGACAGAGAGCGAGAAAGCAAGCAAGCGTAACTACTCAAAGCGCCCGACAGCGTATATATAGAAGACGGAGCAGCGCCGACCGAGCGCCCCCTCGGCGGCGTCGTGCCCCTCACGCCCACTGGTAACTCCGGTTTCAATCCCACTCCGCATTTAATCGACAAAGCGGCGAGCCATAAAGCCGCCGCCACAGGCGGTGCGTCGACCTCTTGGTCTCGCGCTTGAGGCGGGGCGGTTGCTCGGCACGCGCGAGAGGCCTTTGAGCGCTGCGCCCGAAGCGGCAAAAAGCCCGTGGCTTGCGGGGCCCAGCTAAAGCTGCGGGTTCAAAAGGCCTACCCCACCGGATGGGCGTAAGGCGCCCAGTGAAACTTGAGCGAGGGCAAGTATGAGGTGAGCCCACGGTGGGCCCTCGGTTAGGTCGGTGGCGACCCAATCACCTCTACTCGCTCCGAGACCATACTTCACACTCTCCCGGGAGCTCATCGATGGCGGCGACCGGTATGCCGGGTCGTGAGCGACCCGGGGCCCATCTGGATTGAGTAGAAAGGTTTCTTATGGGTCGCCCCACGCAGGCAGGACACCCTACTGGGACCGTCCACTCAAAAAATCCCCCTTGGGCGGGACCTCCCAGGACCCACTCGGACTACCTATTATAAGCTCCACGAGCACGGCGTTCAAACCAACGAGGGTAAGCGCGTCGCTCACCCCTCCAGTCCCACACTGCGGATGGGGTATACGTGTGGGATAGACGGTGGCCACTCCTCTCGCAGCTCCCTTGCGGGCGAGGACTCGGGATGGATGCCCCCGTCCGCCACGGCGTAAAGCGAGCCTCGTCCGGCTACGGCGTAAAGCGAGCCTACGTCCGGCTACGATGTAAAAGCGAGCCTCGTCCGGCTCGACGTTAAGCGAGCACTCGGACACCGAACCTCGCGCAGAGGCATTGCGGTCGTCCCCCGCCGACCAAGGCGCGGTCTAGCTACGACGTTAAGCGAGCACTCGAACACCGAACCTCGCAGAGGCATCGCGATCGTCCTGCCCGACCAAGGCGCGGTCTAGCTATGGCGTTAAGCGAGCACTCGGACACGAACCTCGCGCGAGGCATCGCGATTGTCCCCTGCCGACCAAGGCCGCGGTCTAGCTACGACGCTAAGCGAGCACTCGGACACCGAACCTCGCGCGAGGCATCGCGGTCGTCCTGCGCCGACCAAGGCGCGGTCTAGCTCACGACGTTAAACGAGCACTCGGACACCGAACCTCGCGGAGGCATCGCGGTCGTCCTGCCGACCAAGGCGCGGTCTAGCTCTGACGTTAAGCGAGCACTCGGACACTCGAACCTCGCGTGGAGGCATCGCGGTCGTCCACATCGACCAAGGCGCGGTCTAGCTACGACGTTAAGCGAGCACTCGGACACGAACCTCGCGCAGAGGCATCGCGATCGTCCTGCCGACCAAAGCGCGGTCTAGCTACGACGTTAAGCGAGCACTCGGACACCGAACCTCGCGCGGAGGCATCGCGGTCGTCCTCGCCGACCAAGGCACGGTCTAGCTCTGACGTTAAGCGAGCACTTGGACACCGAACCTCGCGGCGAGGCATCGCGATGCGTCCTGCCGACCAAGGCGCGGTCTAGCTCTGACGTTAAGCGAGCACTCGGACACCGAACCTCGCGCGGAGGCATCGCGGTCGTCCTGCCGACCAAGGCGCGGTCTAGCTACGACGTTAAGCGAGCACTCGGACACCGAACCTCGCGGCCGAGGCATCGCGGTCGTCCTGCCCGACCAAGGCGCGGTCTAGCTACGACGTTAAGCGAGCACTCGGACACCGAACCTCACGCCGAGGCATCACGGTCGTCCTGCCGACCAAGGCGCGGTCTAGCTACGACGTTGAGCGAGCACTCGGACACCGAACCTCGCGGCCGAGGCATCGCGGTCATCCTGGCGACCAAGGCGCGGTCTAGCTACGACGTTAAGCGAGCACTCGAACACCGAACCTCGCGCGGAGGCATCGCGGTCGCCCCTGCCGACCAAGGCGCGGTCTAGCTACGACGTTAAGCGAGCACTCGGACACCCGAACCTCGCGCAGGTATCGCGGTCGTCCCTGCCACCAAGGTGCGGTCTAGCTCGACGTTAAACACAAGGCAAACTCATTACGAAGACATCCATAAAGAAAAAGAGATTTCATTATAGGCCAACAGCTCAAACTTCACACAACTTTGCAATATAGTACTCGAGCGGATACAAGAATAGTTACGCTACACTACGGCGGGACCTCCTCCGCGCCAAAGCCTTTTAACATCCGTACGGCATCGGCGGCACCGACGGCATGTTGGTAGGCCCTTATCCGTCGACGGGACGGCGCGCCGCTGCTGAGCAGTGCGCCGTCGCCTCTGCCGTTCAATGACATCGACGCAGCCGCGGCTCGATCGGCGTCCTCGCGCCATCACCTCTAGGAGGCCCCCTTGCTACCTCGAGTCTCGGGGCGACCTCGGCAGCGCATCGGCAGCGGCAAAGCATCACGGACTGCAGCTTCTTCCTCCCGAAGTTCGGCCATCGCCTGGTCGAACTTGGCCCAAAGCTCAGCCAAAGGGTCTTCTTCTACCCCGACATCATCACCAAAACCGAAGACTAAAGGGTGCCCCGAAGCCATATCAAGAAAACAAAAAGGATTCTCGTCTAAAGATTTATCCCTCAAACAAGCCATAGCGTCCTTATATACCGGACGGAGGAGGTTGAACATCTCGAATGAATGCAAGCATCCGGAAAGCAGCGCCCTCCACCGAACCCGGCGATCCAGAAGGCGGCGGGCGAGGCGCCGATCGTCTGCGGCATGCCCAACGAGGTAATTCAAAGCCCGGCGTTTTGAATACCCAGTGCGAATTCGAGCAGCCGTCGGATGCGTTGGGGCACACTGCACAAATCGTTTGACCTAATCGGACGGGCCAACCACCGGGCCCGATCACCATTTCATCAGAATCAACCCCGACCGAGATCTGCCGAAATCACTCGGGGTTCGGGCTCTTCGCGAATACTTATAACAGGTACCTAACGCCCAAGGTGACAACCCGGTGCCTCAAGCTGACTCAAGCCCAGCCGCCGCTTTACTCACCCTCCGGCACACGCAAAGCCACACGGACTTCCTTCCCGACCAACCAAGGAATGTCTCCGACCGAGCTAAGCTCGACCTTCTCGTGAGACGGCCCCGGCCCGACCAAGCGGGCTCGACCCTCGCAGCAGTCGAAATCCCACGACTCGATCGTGCCAAGACCACCCGCCAAGGGCCGCGTGTCGAAGCCTCTACCGGACAACCGCCACGCACCTACGAACGTGGTCAATCAAAGTGACTATACAAGGCGGTGGCTCCTTCCTAGAGGTTTAAATGATGACCGAAGTCATGCTCCCGATCCCCATCACCGGTCGCATCTGATGCGAAGACACGCCCTCGAGGCGGCACCACGTCGGCGCAAACAATGTCAACACCGTAAGGTTCGCAGAGGCGTGTACGCCGTTTCGGGAAATACCTAACCGCCACGACCGACTAAGCTACCGACCCAAGCATGGGCAAGGCGGCGATGATCGGTCGTGAACGAAGGACCAAGCTCCTAGGGTAGGTCGCCTCGTCCTCTCCCAATTCTTGATGTAACATGCCCCTTCCTTTCGTATAAAAGGAGGCAGGAACTCCCTTAAAGAAAAAGAGAGAGAGCGCCATCAAACCCATCTCGCTAAGTCATTGGCACTCTCGCTTGTAAATTTTGTGCAGTCATCTGTACTGAAGAGAATACAACGCCACCACACGAACTGGAGTAGGGATCTTCGGCCCGAACCAGTATACATCTTGGACTTCTGAGTCTAACCATTCAGGGAGTGGAACGCGCGACCCCTTAGACTTACAAATTTACTTGCCGGTGCTCGAAACGCCGACATTTACCTTCTGGATCAACAGGGAACACGCGAGGAAGTTTTCAGCTGTACGTACGCAGTCTGATTAGGGAAGATTGAATTTTCTGCAGCAATCCCATGAACAAAACCTTGAGTTAGGGTTAGCACCAGGTATAGGACATCAAGATGAGTCTACAGTAAAAATTTCACGGTCAAATTCGTAAAAACGAAGGAGAACGGGCGACGGAAAGATTCGAGATTGGAACGGCCGTAACGTTTGATTTACTTGATGAAACTGCACCAAATTTGGTGGAGAGGTATATTGGACCATAAGGCACGAGATGACACAAGCAGATTTCAGAAAAACTCAGCAGAACAATGGGGAACACGACGCCAAGATCGGCCGGCGAGGGTGGCGCCCCGGAAGATGACGGCTGCGGTTTTTAGGGTTTGGGAGGTTTTCTGGGGATTACGGGTGCGTGGGAGGGGTCTTAGGACACTTATATAGGCTAGGGAGTTGTGCCATATAAGGAAACACGAAGAAAAACCGGATTTGGATTGAAAACGGTTCGGATCGAACACCTGGCGCGCAATGAGCGATGCGGGTGACGTGGCGCATTGTGGTGCGTCAGATGGAGATCGGAAGGCTGCGGTTGGGCGCGACGTGGCCGGCTCTGGAGCTGCCACGTGGATTCAATCCAATTTTCGAATTAAAATAATTCGTTTAGAGCAATAAAAATACCAAAAAAATTCTAAAAAAAATTCTAGAAAATATTTTGAGACATTTGGAGCTCAAATAAAATATTTTTAACCAAAATTTATTTAAAATTTTGCAGTATTTAATTAAATTTAACAAAAGGCTTTATTTAAATTAATTCTATATAAATTCAAATAAATAGCAAACGAACTCCGAAAAATCTCAAAAAATTACAGAAAATTCCTTAAAGCACAATGAACTCAAATAAAACTAAATTTTTTTAATTGAAGTTTATATTAGTCAAATTGAATTATTTTAACATTAGAAAATTCCAGATTAAGCTTTATTAAAGCGAGAAAATCAGCAGGGACTTTTGGAAAGATGAACTAAACAAAAGATTTTTGAAAACCCAATTTTTGGGATGTTACAGCGTACCTTCTAGCTCCTTCTCCGATTTCAATTTGGAGACCTCCGAGGCCTTAAGTTGCTCTTGGAGCTTTACAATAGTAGAATCTCGAACTGACACGAAGATAAGAAAATCAAAAGACCAGACGATTAAACGAGAACATGAGATGATCCAGGAAATATCTACCTCGAAGGGAGCCAACAATATCTAGCTTCTCCTACCGTAGGGTCTCCTTCTCCTCCCGCAGGACTTGAACCTCTGACCGAAGATTTTGCAGCTCGGCTGGATGTTTAGCTTTGATCTGCTCCAATTCGGCCAGATATTCCTGGCGCGTCCTGACCTCCGGGAGCATCTTTTGGAGGTATTCGGATTTCTTTGCAGAGCGTTCTCCCAATTTCTGTAACCATCGCAGGAAAGGTGACAACATTCTAACCGGCACAAGCAAGAAAGTGATAAGAGTAGTGAAAGTATTACTCGGGCCAGGTGAGCACAAGCGGCGGCATGACTGTAAAAGTCATTCCTTTCTTTCTCCTCCTCCGAGTCGTCAAGGGACTTCAAGCCGTCTTCCTCATCAACCCACGCGGTTTGCATTATGAGTTGAGGGCGAGCAAGAGTCGGCGGATCTTGGGGGATCTCTTCAACCTCGGGGGATGGACGGGAGACGGGCTCTTGAGTAGCAGGACCCGATGCCGAAGCATGGGGTGTCGATGAAAGTGGCCATGGCTCGGAGGGCGCCCCAGTGTCCCCAGGCGAGGCAGATTGTGAGGCCTCCTCAACCAAGACATGTACGTCCTGGTACTCAATTTCTTCAGGGGCCCCGGACGGTGTCTCGACAGGAACATCATACGAAGGATTCCTATAAGAAGAATGATCGGTGGATAAGCCGGCAAAATGCATCGAATAAGAGTCGATAGGACATCCAACCTGTCGGACTTCTTTATTCTCATTGGGGGTTTCTTGCAAGCGGCAGAACCACTTCCAGAGGGACCAGTCGGGGTGCTACGATCTGGAACCCTAGGCTCTTCCCGAGCGCTCGAGTCACTCAGAGTTGGACTCGGCTGGACCACGGGCTTATGCGGAAGGGGAACTGAAGGCACCGGGGCTTGCGCTGGTGGTTCTTCGATTTTGGGACCACCAGTCGGGCGCTGAGGCTTCGGGGAGTCCTTGACAATTGTTTTCTTCCCCTTCTTAGCGGCCGGGTCTCCGGCTTGGGAGCTCGCAGGTCGCTTCTAGTGAGCGCTCTTGAAGGATCGAGATGGCGAACAGAGGGGGGTGAATGGTCGCAAATAAATTTTCCCCCAAAATACTCCAACAAAAACCTCGACAAGATCGCTCAAAGGAAATCGTGAAAAACCCGAAAAACTAGACAACTATGTGTACCCCTAGCTTGCATGGATAAGTACCATAAAATATGTGGGGATTTTTTGAGTCACAATCCTGGTTGTCTAGTGTCCAAGATAAAGAGGAATCAATCCAACTCTTGATTTTAGAAAGGAGATCAATTCAAATCACAAAAGTCACTTTCAAAAAAGCAAAAGAAGAATTTCCAGAAATTGTCCTCAATTTGAACAGGAGGTTGGTGGGTTTCTGCAGGTCACAAAATTTTGAGAATTTTTATACCTATGAGCTGAAGAGTCGTGAATAACTCCACCAAATTTATCATCAAAAAGCCTAATAGAAAAAACAGGAAAAATCAAAGAACACAGTTAGTCAAGAACTTCGAGCAGAAAGTTTAGGGCTCGGTTTTCACCTCATGGCGCCCAAACGGTGCAACAAGTGAACTCCAAAATTTTTCTGCAGGTATATATAAGAGTCCCTCACCTCCTCCAGCAATAATAACTTAAAAATGATTTTTCTATATTTTTATAAAAATCAAATACTAAATACTGCGCAAAGAACAAGTTCTGAACAAAGTTTGAACTTGAAAGATAAGATGTTCTCTACTCAATCCAAGAGTGCAAAAGAGATGTAAAACCATATGAACACACTCAAAACATCCAAGATCAACAGCATTTAGAAGGAGGAGAGGCAAATCCAAATTGCGTGAAAGTAAATTGCGAGAATGTAATTGCGGGAAAGTAAATACTGAATTTAAATTACGCAAAGTAAAGACATAATGTAAATGCGCAAAATAAATTCAGAGTTGGATGGATAAAACTTTCATTTCTGGAAGGAGAGGTTACAAAGCCTCACTTTCATGTGGGCAAAGCTCAAAGGAGCATTCAAAAACCTCAAAAAACCTTCAAGGGGAGGAAGCTACCCCTCCACCCCTATTTATACTACTCTTGGGCCACCTACCACCCTTGGATGAGTCCCTCAACCCTAGAGCACTCATCTAAGGGCTAGGATTAACCCACACACACAGCCATGCAAGGGCTAACCCAAAACCCACACACATACTAGGTTTTCTTGCACGGTTTTCAAAGCATACTACCTAAACCCGCTAACCTATCAACTAGACCTCAATCCGACGGCCCTCATTGATCCACGCGGCATCTAGCTAGCATCATCTCCTTTCCTTGTCTTCTTGACTTGCCCGACTCCATCTCCGATCATCTTCCGGCGATCTCCCAACCGTCTGGACCTCCAATGCTCCTCGCCTAGTCCTGGTCATCCTCCACCTCACCATGACCTAGCACCGTCGCCCTGCAACCATCAAAGACAAGGAAAAACCTTTCACATAGCAATGCCCACAAAGATATTCAATGATTATCCCAAAATCATTAATCGATCATAATTGCTCTCAATGGTCCGGTGCTACTACCCTTAGGCCGGTAGCACTAAGAAGAGCAACTAACACTCAAGTTGCTTCAAATCCAATTCAATTCAAATCAAACCAAGCTCAAAACTCGTCAATTACTCGACACACACAAGGATAGACCTCCACATGGTCTTTCAGCCCTTATGAACATGCATTTCTGGGAGAGGCGCGTCACTGAAGAAAGCCAATCGATCCTGGAAAGGAGTATTATAATTGTTAAAAGTCATTCAGAGACGAATGTGGGAGTCTATCAGCTAAACTTTCTTACCTCAGGAGGAGGATTTGATGCAATGAAGGACTTCGGGCATCTGGCGGTGGACATCTCTACGCTCGGGATGATAAAGTCGCGTACCCGAGCATATACTTGCTCCTTTGACGCTGATTCGGGCAATTCCCGGGTCGGATCGTCCCTCCCTTCAAATTCATTCCCAGATGGACTCGCACTTTTAGCGGTTGTACCCGGCGAGCGACAAAATGGAGGGCTAGACCAACTCTCGTGAGACCGTCTTCTTTTAATTTCCCAATCAGCGCCAAAAGATCCTGCACCTGGTTCATGTCGCCAGCATTGTGAGCAGATACCCAGGAAAGGGACACCTTAGGCCGGCGCCCGACAAAAGAGGGGAGAGCAGGATCAGGATTGGCATAGTAGAACCATTCCTGGTGCCAGCTTTTATTTGAAGATTTGAAGGGAATGGCAAAGTAATTTTTCTTTAATCCTTCCCGTAATTGGAATCCGACTCCCCTAATTACCTTGGGGTCACTCTTTGAGGGATAAGGTTTTAAAAGGTAAAAGTGGCGAAAGAGATTGAAATGAGGGCGGATGCCCAAGAATGCCTCGCAGACGTGAACGAAGAGGGGGATTTGCAGGATGGAGTTGGGATTCAAGTTCACTAACTCTATACCATAGAAAAAGAGAAGACCGCGAAGAAAAGCGCAGGCAGGAAGGCCTAGCCCGCGTTGGAAGAAAGATTCAAAAACCACAATTTCTTCTGAGCGAGGGGTAGGGATGAATTCACCTGCGGCCGGTCAAAGCGAAAATCAAAGTGAAGGCTGGAAGAACCCCGTCATCCGCCATGGATTGCAACCGCTCTTCCGTCGTTATCGAAGTGGTCCAATCTTGAGGCAAAGGCAGCGAGGAAGTGTCTTTGGAAGGATGAGAAGACATTTTCGGAGGAAAGATCAACGACGGTGCAAAAATGCGAGCACAGCAGCAGTTAACCCTAGCGGCGAAGAAGTCGGAGAGACAAGGGAGCAGAAGAGGCAAGAGTGTGTGATGGGAAAAATGAACCATCGGCTTAGTCTTTAAAGGGGGGAAAATTAGTTTTTCGCCGAATCGGCGGGAAAAAGATTTCAGAACACCTAACCCTGCCCTATGCTTCATAATGATTCGCTAGCACGGCGTCCTGACATACAGAGGCAGTCATGGTTTGACCAAGTCATATTTGGGACACATTGCTCCCCATGATGGGATGGTTAACCGCTTATCGAACTAAGCGGGACGTGTGTATCCTCTAGTTTGGATTAAAAATATCTTCTTGCGATATACCCCACGTTGGGTCACAGATTGGTTACCGCATGGCGAAATTATATATCGCGGGTTGAGCCTGATAAGGTACGGTTCCAATGGTATGCCCCAAGATGGGTCGATAAGCTGTGCATCGTAATAAACGAGTACGGATACCGTTCGGATAAACCTTGATATGTCCTAAGCCGGACCAGAGCTATATCCTACAGCAGTCGGATATGGGTATCACTCGGCCAAAAGCCACGTAAATATGATACGCTCCAAGTCGAGCCTAAGCTATATCCTACACGAGTCGGATATGGGTATCACTCGGCCTAGAGCCACGAGAATATGATATGTCCCAAGTAGGACCAGAGCTATATCCTACAGCAGTCGGATATAGGTATCACTCGGCCAAGAGCCGCGCAAATCCTAATATATCCCAAGTTGGATCTAAGATGTATCCTGCGACGATTGGATGTGGATATCACCCGACCAAAGAGCCATGAAAGCTTCGATATACCCCAAGCTGGGTCTAAGCTATGTTTAACGACAATCATGGATATCACTTGGAAATGTATTTCTTTATTATATATAAGTTCCCCAGGTATTATGCCTGAGAAAATATTCTATTACATTTACAGGCATATTATACTTCTCCGCGGCGCACGCGACCAAGCGCCTCTACGAGAGCCTCCTTAGCCCTATGAAGGGCAGGAAAAATCTCGAGGAAGGCGTCGACGGCGACGCGGTCGAGGGCAACGGCTTTGTCTTCCGCCCATTCAGCCATGGCGAGGTCGAAGAGCGCCCACTCCTCTGCAAGCTCTGGATCCTGGCGGTCCATGAGATCCCTCGGGAAGAAGGTGGAGCTCGGCGCAGGAAAATGGAGGACTAAGCGTGAAGAGAATAAGTTCTAAAAGCTCTAGTTCGCCTTTTATAGCTGATACGGTAAGGTTGAAGTAAATGCAAAGATGTAAAGACATCAGAAGCCGAGGTGACTTGGAGTTAAAATAGTTCAGAAGCCAAAGAGGTTTTTGGAAAATGAATTGACACAGGAAGTCAAAACAACTTCGAAGACTGTCCGGGGTTATCTTCGAGTCCTTCATAATCCCCTTGCTGAAAGGAGAAGCATTCAAATCAAAGAAGAAACCAGTCAGAGGTCTATGCTGGAAGCTGAGAATGTTGATCCAAAGTTGAGACCTAGATAAAGATATAGCATTTGGATCATGAATCACTCAGGGCTACTGTGGAATATAAGAACTCAGGTGTCCTCATAACTGGCCCAGAAGTACCTGAGGGAGAGACAGGGCCGAGCGGAAAGCCCAGAAGGTAAGCTCCGCGCCAAGCCTTGCTTCCGTACGCGAGGAGATACATCCTAGAGACAGTTGAACATTTATTTAGATATAAGAGATATGATTGTAATCCGAGTTGTTAGCAGGGTAGATAAAGATGTAAACTCCATCTTGTAACCGACTATAATCCAATAACCGATCGGAATCCCTTAAACCGATCAGGACTCTATAAACTGCCCCACCCCCATTATATAAGGGAGAGGGCGGGCAACAACAGAGACATGAGCAATCTTAGATTCAAGAGATCCAAATAATCCTAGCACACAGGACTAGGGTATTACCTCCACCGTCGAGGGCCTGAACCTGTCTAAACCTTTGTCTTGTGTGACCTTTGAGTTTGAGATCTAGCGCCTACCCTATAAATTCGTTGCCGACCACAAAAGTCGACAATTGTATTTTGGAACATACATATATTGAGATACTATATTAAATAAAAAATTATTTATATATATTTGGACACAGGAATCATTCAAAGTTAGATTTTGTGGAAGCTATTATAAGGGCTGGTCCAAAGTTTATAACTTTTGCAAATTTATAATAATCAATTCACAGAAATAGTTGACAATTCTCGCCATGTTCATAAGGCAGCATATTATATAAAGATAGCTGCCAATTTCAATATGCAATTACAATTGCCTCTGATGAACAACAAAAAATGTCATTTTAGATATGTTTTTGTTATTCTTCCATATGCATGCAGTATGCAACCATTTCTTTTTCTTTTTCTTCCTTACTGACCAAGCTGTGCTTTAATTTGGATACGGTGTGTGAATATTTAGCTTTGTAAAACAGATTTCTGTTTTTTATGGATTAATATATACTCTGTTGTCCTCATTTCTCTGATTAATACAGACACTCTATTTTAATTAATATGATAACCCATAGCTTTTCAAATTTTTTCTTATATATATTTAGTTAATTATAGAACCTAAAATTTAATTAGTACATAACGTTTAATTAAGTAACACCATATATTTTCTACAGGGATTAATTTTTTTATTTTATTAATATGCCAACCTCTAACTTTTCAATATTTTTCTTATATATATCTAGTTAATTATAACACCCATTATCTAATTACAACCTAATATTTTCTAGAGGGATTTGTAATTTAGTATGATCCAAATAGCTATCCCCTACGTGCATGCATGTTTAGCTATGCATCCTTTACCTGCATTCGTGCACGCCAGCTAGCTCCTATCCCATGATGAATTATTTTGTATGCAAGCTCCTAACGATTTTTTTTAATAACTAGCAAGGTGGCCCCGTGCACTTGTGTGGTCATCATTCTTAAAGTATATTCAAATGACTTTGTATATATATATATATATATATATATATATATATATATATATATATATATATATATATATATATATATATATATGATTTTGCTTTTTAAAATAGATCATTGCAGAACTCTATTTATGATATTTCAATATTATATATTATAAGAGAAAAAATAATCACTCTTTTTACTTATACTTGTCACATATGACCAAACTTTCTTCCTAAAAACTTGCATAGTAGAACAGTAAACATAGTATAACGTACCATTTTTCATTTATATCAGTACCATCTCATTCTTTCATTATTGCAACATTTGTCTGTGCTACATGCTAATAATGCACATTAAATAGATTATATCGGTATAGTCGAGTGAACACTCGTCAATGAATCACTCTCTCAATCCCTTCATCCCATGGAGACCCATCAAATAAAGGATCAAAATGTTTTATTTTTTCTGAGAATTTTTAGCATATTCTCTTCTTACTTAGTGACTGTAAACCACGTGTCATAGACTTTTATTACATAATAGATTTCGATTCCTAATTTTTAAATATACAATCAAATTCCTCAACTTATTTTTTTCTCGAATTAGAATCTTTATTATGGAATATTAATTATAAATAAAACCATTTTTTAAATTTTGACTTAGTATTAAATTTTAAAACAATCGCTATTTTTTTTATTCTGAATTTGCATATTTCTTGGACTGTACTTCTTATAGACTTTTTTTTTAGTTTTAGTTTAGAATTCACACATAAATCTAGCTGTTAATTTTTATTTCAAACAAATGTTATTTTTTATTGTATCTCACATGGACTCTTTCTTCTAATCTAAATTTTATTTTTATGTAGTTATGAATACGTGTTATTTTTTATTGTATATGACATGGACTCTTTCTTTTAATCTAAATTTTTATTTTTATGTAGTTATGAATACATGTTATTTTTTATTGTATATGACATGGAGTCTTTCTTTTAATCTAAATTTTAATTTTATATAATCTCAAATATTTGTTATTTTTATTGTACTTGGAATGGACTCTTTCATTTAATCTATTTTTTAAAATTTTGAATTTCAGTTTTAGGTTAGGATTGGTATGCATATCCAACTGCTAATTTTCATCTAATTTTTGTTCTAAATTTCAGTTATTTAGGGATTTTAATTCGGATTTAGTATGAAAATCAAATTTCTATTTTCCTTGTTGAATTATGAATATCTCATATTTTTGTTGTTATTATTTATTTAATTTTAATTTTAGGTTATAATTTGTATACAAATCCAATTTCTAATTTCATCTAATTTTTATTTTGGGTTTCAGAATGAAAATCACATTGTTAATTCCTTTTATTTTTAATTTTAAATTTATAATATTTTTATTGAATTATAAATATTAGTTTTAGTTTAGAATTCGTATACAAATCCAACTACTAATTTTAATCTATTTTTATTCCAAATTGCAGCTATATATGGGGTTTAATTTGGAGTTTGTCTGAAAATCAAATGGCTAGTATTATTTTACTTTTTATTTTGAATTTTTCTTACTTTTATTTTACTTGGCATAAACTCTTTCTTTTAATCTAAACCATTATAATTCGGTGTGCTAGATGGATGGTCATTTGTTTCTTCTTTAAATAATAACATCCAACAGGTGATATAGTTCAATTTAATTAGGGTTTACCAAATTAAGAGTCAAATGTTTTTCTTTTTGTGAGAATTCCTAGCATATTTGTTTTTGTTTGAAAGATCCGATGGCGCTTATAATTAGGGTCCACCAAATTAAGTGCTAGATGTTTTTTTTTTGAGAATTTCTAGTATATTTCTCTTTTTTAGCAACTCTCGTGAGATTTAAACAAAAAATCTGTGACGAAAAGCCTCAGGCAGCGCAAGCCTTCAAGCTTGCCAAGGGTTTGCATAGAATGCTTCCGCAATGATGTCTTACATAGTGTTACCTTGGAGAGGTTTGCGAGATGGTGGATCCAGGTGGGCAATCCATCATTTCCTAAGGCGCCATTGATGTTCAGGCATCAGGCTCTTAAGGCTTGGGAGGTGGTGTTGTCTCTTCCATGGTCATCACCGAATAGTCCCGCTCTTGCCATTAGTGAGTGGCCTGATCCATATTGACAGAGAGCGAAGGCATTCACTCAACTTGTCGATTACTCAGAGCAAACACCTGATGCTAACTTGACTGCCGGGGAGAACCACACCTAGCTTCCTGAGCTCCGCAGTAGATTGCCAACCTCTTCCAACTCAACATCACCGTCAAAGAGTTGGACATGGGATAGAATCTCCATGTGCCTCATTGTCCCAATACTGCAAGGTATCCGCAAGGTGGAGAGCGACGACGACTCGGCCGACAAGTAGGTGCTTCAGCTTGGGGAGGAAGATGTGCTCCGTGCCGGTGGCTGGCCCGTACCTCGATTTGCCAATTGTTGAGCGTCTCCAGCTGCTGGAGGTTGTTGATCTGCTTGGGCAGCTAGCAAACGTTCGTGTTCCAAAGGCTCAAATACTTGAGCCAAAACATCATGCAGATGGTCTTCAGGGGGCACTTGCTCAGGCCTAGATCTACACCCTTCGAGATCCAGCACATTTAGCCGGTAGAGTGGAGGGAGAGATTTGACGAGCTCTACTGTCTCATCCTGGGGACCCTTGCCTTCTGCCGTTGCCGCAGCATCGCCGGCGTACTGCTCGGCCTAAGGCTTTCTTTGGATGCAAAGGTCATAGATGCTCCACAGCGCATTGAAATGGCTACTGGTTTGTGATTTCTGATGTGGGCAAGTTGGTAGCTAAGGTGAGAATTTTATTGGCATGGACTCTCTTTTTTTAATCTAAACCGTTATAACTCGGTCCCGCTAGATGGACGGTTATATGTTATTTTTAAAATAATAGCATCCAATGGGTGATATAATTCAATTTAGTTAGAGTCCATCATATTAAGGGCCAGATGTTAGTATATTCCTATTAAGATCCGATGGCAATTGTAATTAAGGTCTACCGGATTAAGGGTTAGATGTTTTGCTTTTTTTGTGGGAATTTCTAGCCTATTTCTCTTTTTTCTTAGCAACTCTCATGTGCTTTTAATATATAATAGATATATTTTTTTATTCAAATTGCAAAAATATACCTCGATATCAAAATATTGCAAAAATATACCTCTGTCGCCTTTTTAGCACGCAATAGGTAAATGTCACCCATTCAACGGGCGACAGAGGCTCGTGTCGCTCGATGAACGAGTGACAAATGGCCACGTTGCTGCCACGTAAGCCGAAAACGGTTGAATTCCTTCTGTCGCTCTACCACCGGATGATAGCTAATAAATCGACCGTTGGTTGGGCGACAGAGGCCCGCGCGGGTCTCTATCGCCCAACCAAAGGGCGACAGAAGCGTTTATTTAAATCACGCCGTGCGACTGTAGCAGCCCGAGCCTTCATTTGAGCCAGCCGAGGGAGATAAAAGAAAAGAGAGGAGTGGGCGGGAGAGGAGAGAAAAAAAGAAGGGAGGTGCTGCTCGAGATTTGTGCAGGTAAATTTTTTTCTGTTTATTTTGTGTAGCAATAAACCAAGGTAGGATAGAAATTTTTTTAGATCTAGTTAAATTTAGAGGTTACGGATAGATCTAGTTAATTCTAGTTATATTTTTAGTAAATTAGTTAGTTCGTAGAAATTTAGATCTAGTTAAATGTAGAGGTAACGATTAGATCTAGTTAAAACTACTTTTATTTTTAATAATTTAGTTGGTTCATAGAAATACATGTACGTAGATGTTTTTAGGAATAGTAATATAGTATTATTTGAGATCATTCAGAGTATCTAGTTAGTTTCCATTTCAATATACGTGATAATTGAACAATCTGGAAATTTTTACGGGCATAATAGTTTTTGTATCAGTAATGGGCACACTTAGTTTCCAAATACTGATATTTTTAGGAGTGTAGATGTTTTTTAGAAATAGAAGTAGAGAGATGTATATTTTTAGGATTGTAGATAGATATATATTTGTCGAAGTGTACATATAGATATATATAGTTTTTTGAGCAAATAGATATAGTATTTTTTACGTAGAGTAATTAATTCGTGGGTTATTGAATCGGTTTCGCAGATATGTCAGAACGAGTTCCATTTATAATCTTTTATGGAGAAGGGGTTGTCATGTATGGTTTGGAGGGTGCAGATCTGAGTAACTTTCAGTATGTGGACAGAAGTTTAAGTAGGGTCGAAGAACGTACATTTGCTTCTGTGTTGAATTGGTTGTATTATAATTTTCGGATGGAAGCAGAGAAGTGCCAGTTGAAGTTTTTTTGCCTTTGTACTATACGAGATGATTCTGTTTATTGGGAGTTAGTTGAGGTGAAGGGAACTGCATCTTGGAGTCATATGTGAGGGGGGCGGAGCAACGTGGATGGTATCGGGTGCTTTTAGTGCAAGCATGTGAAAGGGTTGTTGCACCGCAGCAGCAGCTGGACGCCGGTGAGTGTAATGAGCCTCAAAATGAGTTTAATTATGGTGACACTGAAATTGGGGAATCTAGCCGTGAGCAGCATGTTCAGGAATGCAATGAGGACATCATTTACCAGAGTGATGACCAAGTTGAGATTGGGGAGGATGATGGAAACATTGGGCAAGAAATGCGAGGAAAAGCAGACGAAGGTTAGGAAATTGAGGAAGTAATAGCACGGATGGAAGAGGGAGACCGTGAATATACGATAACAAAAGTGGAAGATGACGATGACTCGAATAAGGAAGATGAAGGTGCTGAGCCGCTTGTGCCATCAGATTGGAGCACACATCAATTTAATAACCTAGTTGTTAATGAAAGCAATGAAATACCTTGGCAGTATAATGACAATGAGGTTAGGCCTAACAGTATTTACCCAACAAAAGAAGCAATGCAGGATGCAGTGAAAGATTGGGTCTTATCAGTAAGAAGAACTTTCAGAGTTAAGAAGTCCACCCCAACCTGCTACGACGTGTTGTGCGAGATGCAAGGGTACCCATGGAGAGTGCACTCGTACAAGCCCAAATGGGGGATCCACTGGCTATGTTCGAAGGTTGAACAACACAATTGTATGACTGAGGAAACCCTGATGGCTCACAGGAACCTGTGATCCGGGTATATCGCAAATATCATGTACCCGAAGATAGTTGAGAACCTCAATTTTGAGCCCCGTGCTATTATCTGAGTAATCGAGAACAGATGTCAGTACACAATTAGCTACGGGAAGGCATGGAGGGCGAAGCAGAAGGCCTTAGAAATGAGATTTGGGAAATTTGAAGACTCGTACCATAATCTGTCTGCACTGCTCAGTTGCATTCAGGGAAGAAATTCTGGTACTTATTATGATTATCAGGACTGTTCGTCAAGGAAGCGGCCGACCAAGAGGCATCTAAAGAGAGCTTTCTTCGTATTTGGAGATTGCATTATGGCGTTCTATCACTGTCGTCCATTGTTGTGTGTGGACGACACATTCTTGACCGGAAAATACAATGGGCAAATAATGACAGTTGTGGGCGTTGATGCAAACAACCAGATTTTGCTTGTTGCTTTCGCCTTTGTAGAAAGCGAGAACTATGAGAGTTGGCTGTGGTTCCTACGGAACTTGAAGATCGGGGTGGTGAAAACTCGTCAAAATGTGTGCATACTGCATGACAGGCATGCTGGTCTACTTAGTGCCATCAAACAGTTGCAAACAGGGGAAGAGGAGCCATTTTCATGGTCTAACTTGCAGAGCCAATGGTGCATGAGGCATTTAGGTGCGAACTTCTATAAGCAATTTAGGAACAAGGAACTGATGAACATGTTCAAGAGACTATGTAAGCAGAACCAAGATAGTAAGTCCCGTACTCTGTGGAAGAATCTTGATTAGCTAACAAAAAAACACAAAGAGGAGCAGACGAACAAGGCTAATAGCAGTGAAACACAGGAGTAGACAGAGCCTCTATTCCCTCTGCCAACAGAAGATGAAGTGATGAATCGTCGTCGAAGGCAAAGGCCGATCAAATGTTTCTCGGACTGGATAAAACACGAGCCAAAAGAGAAGTGGCCATTGTTACATGACACACATGATGCTAGATACGGTGTCATGATGCCAACTTGGCGGAGGTGTACAACTGGGTTATGAGAGGGATGAGATGTCTCCCGTTGGTAGGAATTGTTGAGAGAGTGCTACGGGGCACAACCAAGTACTTTGTGGATAGGCATCAAGCTGCCGAAATAGTAATGAGAGATGAGAATCTATTGTACTCAAGCATGATCACTAAATACATGGATGAGAAGAGTAAGAAGACGGCCAAGCATAGAGCTATCAAAGTCGGTGCACGAACACTGCGCTTCGAGGTGATATGCAAGGATAAAGGACGGTGTGAAACAAACCAGAAGGTTATCACCCAAGAGTGCATCTTGCAGGCTGACTGCAAATGCTCATCTAACAAACCCCACCTTTTGCATAGGCCATGTTCTCATGTGATAGCCGCATGTGCCTTATTTGGAATGCGACCCTGTATATATCTATCTGGATATTTTACAAAGGAAAAAGTGATGGCAACTTAGAGCGAGGAGCTTTATGGTTATGGTGTTGTCGGTTCTTTCACCACAACTCCTAGTGTGAACGAAAGGTTCTGGGTACCTGATTTTGATGCAAGATCATACAAAGGAGGACGTCGCAAAATAAGGCGTATCAGAAATGACATGGATGAGTCCGAAGATGGTAAGCGCGTGAATAAATGTTCGTTGTGCAAGCGAACAGGACACACGTTCAAGAACTACCAGCCACAAAACGAAGAGGATGAAGGAGGATATGGCAACCCGATGGCGGGGGAAGGATCATCATCTGCAAGGCGTGGTGGATGACGTCGTCGTACTACGGGAGAAGCTATTTGAACTATTACATGCTATATGTCAAATTCATATTTTGTTGATTTAATGTGTGTTGTATGAACTCTGGTTTTTACCTAGTTGTAAGCAAGTTGTATGTCGTTGTGAGTGTTGTTGCTTCATAAATTATTGTAATTTATTTGAAATATATTGTTATGATGCTTCTGTAGTTATTTGTACACATTTGTTTCTATCTATGTATTGTTATGATGCTTGTGTAGTTATTTGTACGCATTTGTTTCTATCTATGTATTGTTATGATGCTTGTATAGTATTCTGTACGCATTTGTTGCTACTTTGGCATTTGAAATATAACTTTCAATTTTGTAATTTGCAAGTGTGGCTCACCAGGATGGAGATGACGACTGACCCTTTGAGTTGCTAGATCCGGTCGTTGATCGTCGTCACCGTGCCAATTTCGCCACTACTATTCCAGAGGGTGAACAGGATCCTTTAGACCTCTGCGTACTACGACCGAGGCCACCGCTGAAGCTCTGGATGCTCGATCCTCGTTGGATCCCCAAGTAACATACTAGTCTTCAAATATCTAAATATGCTTGCTGTAGTATCATAATTTATATTAATTAATTAGTGTGGTGCTGATATTAATTTCATATTTTTGTTTCATAGGTTTCGAGCTTCGAGATTGCTGCCATTCGCCCGGATGGTGGCAGCGGCGCACGACGATGCACAGGGACGGGACGTGAGTCGCTAGTTCCCATTCGACAGGTCCCTACTCACCGCTCTGGTGGATCGGTGGAGGCTGAAGACGCACACCTTTCACCTACCTGTCGGGGAGATAACGATCACGTTGGAGGACGTCTCATACCTCCTCTGACTCCTGATCGCCGCTAACCCTATCGTGCCCCAAAATGTCGTCGTGACATGGTGTGCGGAGCTACTTGCACGGTTTGAGGGTGCGGTACCAGCTGCTATGTACTGACTCTTTAGCAACACACATGGTCCGACGCTATGGTGGATTCGACAGTTCGTGGTACGCAACTAACCTTGAAAGCTTAACTGTGCATATACTGGCTAAACTAACCTTTAAAACCTAACTGTGCAAATACTGGCTAAATTTATAGGCGGAGCACATTGTCGAGCCTGCGGATGAGGCGAGGGTGAGCCGCCACCTGGATGCGTACCTGCTGTGTCTCTTTGGCTGGTGCATGTTCACGAGCTCCCATGGGGATAGCGTGGACAGACATCTTGTCCAGTTCACGAGGGCGATTGCAGACACACCCCTTGACGCCGTGACGCGGTACTCCTGGGGGTCGGCTGTTCTGTGCGCCACTTACTGTGCACTCTACGACGGTTGTGGACGGATCACCGACAGGTCGATCCTCACCGGATGTCCATTGCTTGTACAGCTTTGGGCATACGAGAGGTTCCAGACCGGGCAGCCCGACATCGACCCACAGCCTCTTCCACACGCCGGTGACGACGACATTGACGCTCCGACCATGGGCACCATCTAGTCCCATCGACGATAAGATATTGCAATCACGATTGTCAAACTTTCGCTTTAATATTTGTCAGTACTAACGGTAATGTTCTGTATTGCTTTTTCTGTCATCGCTGCAGCCTAGGTGGGCACACAAGACGGTGCGACTGGGCTACCCACAATTCGTCGCTGCCTTCGACCACCTCACTGACGACCACGTAGATTGGACGCCGTACACAGAGGCGAAGGTGCAGGCACGTGTGACGGGTGGGTTGTCCACCCTATGCACACGCAACGCGGTGTACTGGCGTACACGTTGGTTCCTCCTGTTCGACGTCCAGGTCGAGAGCTACGCCGTCCATCGGGCGATGAGGCAGTTCGGTCTACGACAGGAGTTCCCGGTCCAGGTCGGCCGTCAGGTCCCACACGACGCCCACACGTAAGTTCCTTGCATCGATGTTCTCTAATCATTATCGTGTAATGCCATCTAATAATGTTATATTTATTTCTTATACGCAGGCAGACTAGGAAGGGTGTGCATGGGGCCACCCCATGGCACATATGTATGGCGCCATGGGTCGAGGAGTGGGGAGGAGCCCTGGATGACGTCCATGTTGAGGATGCGTCGTACGACCCGTAGACGTACTAGGGGTATCGACAGTGGTACACTTCGTGTACCCATCTGCATTTGGTACATGTTGACCCCGATCCTCCTAGACATGTCCCCAGGGTGAGGGACACCTATCCCGCGTATACGGATTCGGCTCTGCACAGTGTGGTACGTTTCGTCCAATCTACGATATATTTTTGTTTTGTATTTTCCAGACTAATGTGCTAGGCTAATTCGTAATGTATTTTCCAGACTGATGTGCTAGGCCAGTACTACGCGGAGTCAGAGAGCTTATTTTTTCGTCTCAACCACGGGGTTGAGGTGACTAGAGAGGAGGTGTCCTCTTTCATTGCAAGGTTTAGGGAGAGCTTGAGACGCGTCCTCGAGTTGGCGGGATGCCACGCGCCTCCCGATGTGGCTCCCAGCGTGCCACTTAGGGAGGAGGGTTCTCAGTGCGTCTTCACACGCTCTGACCTCCGTGCGAGAGGCGTCTTTGCAGACACGCGCGTCGCAGACACGCTGGTCTAGCCGCTCACGTCGAAGGTGAGTACTTAATCGCAATTTTTATATTCTGCAATCATTTTTTGAATGTTATCAACAATTCTTCATTTGTTACAGGTTCACAAGCACGGTATTTCTCCTCTACATACTCACCTACACTTGACGACTACGACGGGGAGTATGATGATCCAGCCCACGCGGAGTTCGACCTCCATGATTGTAGTGTGTCCAGATTTTTCGCTGATGTGGATGAGCCTGGACCATCGCAGTTGCAGGGAGCACCAACACAGACGCAGCTTTCTCAGCCGGAGTACGCTACACCTCCAGCTAGACCACAGAGGGCCCACCACGCCCTAACGCAGTTCACCTACTCGCAGGGGCAGGTTCGCAAGAGGCCTGCCCAACCTTGAGGAGCCGCTAGCAATATTTTCTTGTGTTTTGGATTATTGTAACTTTTTATCTTATATATTTAGTTAATCTGTTCTGATATGTTGTACGATATATGATTTTTATGATAGTCTTACTATTATATTTGGTTATGCAATACTATTATTCTTTGTTACTGTAGGCCTGCTTTCAAGCATAAAGAGTCAATTAGTTAAAAATGGTTATAATATCCCGCACTAATACCTCAAAAAAGGTTAACATATCATATACGGTGTAGTCACAGACTTACAAAGAAAATTGGATCGCAATCGTGTAAAGTGAATGGTCACTTAAGCCTTTTCGGTAGCCCGTAAAATAACATATTTAGAAAAGAAATTATGGAGAAATAGCCCCGAAACACCCTATGATACTTGTACTACCATAATATGCAATAGGATCCTATTTAAAACTTGCTTTGCATCTCAATCCTGCCAAAGCAAACACCTTAAACGATCACTACGTGCGCAGGTTCTAAAAAACACTTAAACAGTTATTGGAGATGACGGTCGTGCAACAGCCTTTTCAGGGCGAGTAGCCTACTCACGAGTGTGCAGCCTTGTCAGGCTGATTGGACAAGTCACATGTAGTAGCTTTGTCAGGATGAGTTGCCAAAAAAGAAATCCTCTATCACCTTTTTCGGTGACATGTTTCGACACTCTGCCCAATACTTTAAACCTTTTCAGATCTATTTGACAACACTCTACTTGTCGCTTTGTCAGGCTGAAGTGACCACTCACTGCCTACTTTTCAACTTGACTTGACTACAAACTCTAGCATTTTGCTATCCGTATGTATATTTCAATCTTACATTCCAACACTTAGTCCATACACCACCCCTTTGAGTCTATAAAAGGCCAAACCACAGACACACAACCATAGCTCCCACTCACACTTCACTATGGCTGCATCCTCTAGCAGAGCATTCTCCTGGATACCAGATATGAGCACCGTAGCCGTTCATTACATGTTGAAGGTTATGCGTGGTAGGAAGGATGATCCATTAAAGGAGGAGAACCTAAGTAAAGTAGTGTCCAAATTACAAGAGTGGCGCCCGACATTACGGAGGCATAACGTGACAACCTCTGGTCTGAACCTTGTGATCTTCGAAGACCTGAAGGCGCACTTGCAATGGTGGCGTCAAAGGTATTTCAGGGTATGCGAATTAGCCGACCACCCTTCTGATACAGGTTTCTCTAGAAGATCTAACATGGTACTGATGCTGCCCGATCGGTATGCAGAGCATATTAAGCTTAGTTATTTTATATTTGTTTACCTTACTAATCTTTTTACCATTATACATAAGTTCACTACTTCGTATGCTCGTCTTGTGTGTTAGTCATTCCCAGAGGATGAAGAGTTGTTGAACAAAGATATCCCAGAATTCTTAGCGATGTATATACTCTTCGGCGGGGGTGTGATGCCTGGTTCGCATAGAAGATCTGAGTAATGTGATCTAACCGAGGGGTAGAAATCGAATAAAGATCTGCAGCAGCAAGTTCAAGAGGACGTTTAACCACCACCGGAGGGGGGTTTGCTCCTAACTATGTAAATGACAATGACGATGATGCCGACGATTTTGTATCACCTAGACCTCGACGTTCGAGCACTACCAAAATAGGCCGTTCAAGCACTACTACAAGTAGGCCGTTCAAGAAACAATGCAAGAGGACGTTCAACCAGCACTAGAGGCGGGCTAGCTCCTAACCATACAAATGACGATGATGATGACGATTTCATGCAACCTAGGCCAGGAAACTTGCGTCATCAAAGTCCTCCTAATTCTAACGATGATATTACATTAAGCCCTATCAGCAATCCAAGCGTAATACCCTGTCAGTCACCAATATATAACTTTACTTTTTTTGACCATGCCCTATCCCGACAACCATGGCCATAGAATGTACGATTTTATGACTTATGTTGTATCCCAGTTTTATGAATTCTCTAAGGTATGTATGTACCTATGTTATATCCCAGTTTTATGAATTCTTAAGGTATGTACCTATATTGTATCCTAGTTTGTGACTTAGCTCTGCACTTTGAAATATCAATGTCGGGTTTTATTCAATAGTTTACTATAATTTTGTTGTTAAATTTGTCGCACACCGAAGGAGAATGACGAACAACGAAATTTGATTTTTTTTCTGAAAATATTTAACTGAGAAATAATTTTATAAAACACCACATTAATTATCACCGATAAATATGATTTTTTTCTGAACTTATTGCCCCTACTTCGAACTATACAATTCTAGCAACTGTCAAACAAACACTGACTTTTAATAATTAATGCTCACAGCTTACCGTGAATTTTCCAATAAAATCAACGCAAAATACTTCCTCATCAATTAAATTTCCTCCAAATTTTTTTTCATAAATTAATAAATTTTTGGGGCAACTTCTTCCAGTCACCCGTTGGAAGGGCTACTTCACTCTGTCGCCCTATAGTGTGGCGACTTATGCCTGTCGCCCAATGGTGGGGCGACTTATGCCTGTCGCCCAATGGTGGGGCGACTGAGTCCAGTCGCCCTATAATTTCGCGCCACATCAGCGCTGACCCAGGTCCCTGCTCTAGTCGCCCAACCATCGGGTGACAGAGGTATATTTTTGTAATATTTTGATATCGAGGTATATTTTAGCAATTTGAATAAAAAATGTATTATTTAAAAAAAATCAGCTCCTAACCCGATAGGCTATGAATCCTTTGCATGCATGTACGCGTATTCGGCCTGGTTGATTGCATTATTATTGCTTCTTACATAGTATAACTATGTTTAGTAGTCTATTAAAACTCGTTTCTTCATTTGGTAGGATTTTAAAAGATATAGATTGCTATTTCTATAATGAATCTATGCCGTAGATTACAACGACCTAAAAACCTTATATGCTTACGTTTTTTTTTCTTTTTATCCTATTAACGTGAGAATTTCTAGCTATTTCACTTTTTCTTCGATTAATGTGGGGAATTTCTAGCTTTTTGTCTCTTAGTATTTCTAGGATTAATGTGAAAATGTTTTTTCTTTTCTCCGATTAATATGAGAATTTCTAGTTTCCTACTTCTAAGATCAATTTAAAGCCTTGTAAGAGAGTCTCCGATTAGTATATATAAAAATAGATAGATAAAACGATCAGATGGCACTATTGTACTTAGCTTTAAATTTCACCTCACAATCTATACCCCTTTATAATGCACCTAAACATTCTTTTCTACGTCCAACCCAAATAATGCATCCCACTAGAGATGGACCAACCTTCGTGCACCTAGTGAAATGTCCCCAGAAACTTGCCTCCATCAAAATTAACCTCTTAGATCTTTCCTCAGCTTTACTCACCCACATCTGATGGCCATTATTTAGTGTGTCTAATCATCCCTGTGGCCCACAACAGACCTCCTCCCCGCACCTCCATCCAGCATCTTTATTGAAAAGGAAACAATCAAGGAAAAGGAAACAAATGTTTTGGAAAAGGAAATGATCGATACATACGTGCTGGGAAAAGGAAATCAATGAAAAAGAAACAAACTTTCTGGAAAAGGAAATGAAGAGACGGGGCAGCGCGGCCGGGAGATTGCACGCGGCGGCCGGGGCGCATGGAGGAGGAGATCCACACGGCGTCCAGGGCGCATGGAAGAGGAGATCGACGCGGCTGTCGGGACAAGCGGCGGAGAGCCCGCGCGGCCCTCGGCAGTGATCGGAGGAGAGCCCACGTGGCCCTCGGCAGTGATCAGAGGAGAGCCCGCCCGGCGATCAATGCCGCACGCCCGCGAACGGCGACGCTAGGCCGCACTCGGCAGAGACGGGGCAACGTGGCCAGGAGATTGCACACGACGGCCGGAGGGCGGCCGGGCGAAGCGGAGGAGGAGATCGACGCGCGGCTGTGGCGAAGCGGAGGAGAGCCCGCACGCCTCGCCGCGATCGGAGGAGAGCCCATTCAAGCGTGGCGAAGCATCACCTGTGGTTCACTCTGGCGAAGCATCTTTGGCCATCGCCGACGGCGACCAAGCCCATCGGCGGTGCGCGCGCCGAAGCCGGTGCTAATGGTGCCTCGACCGGCCCATCCGTGATCAGAGTTCGCGTCGGCGACCATTCTAGTGGTCCCCTGTTTTGCTCTTCCGACAAAGGGCCCCAAGGTCGTTGGATCACGGCCAATGTAAAAGCGCACGCGCCACTAAGGAAAGACGCTTTCTGTTCTGCGAAAGCGTATTTTCTTTAGAATTTCCATTACCCGAAAGCATACAAGTATTTGTAACTTTTACATTATATGTCTAAATAAAATGAAACAAAATTCTAAAATCATCTAAAATCAAGTTCTTCTATAATATGCAAAAATATTTTGAAAAATAGTACCGGGTGAATTTCAAATTCAAATTTAAAAAAAGGCCCAAAAATACACTACATATAAAAATATTGCAAAAGAACTGAGAATTGAATGAAACTAATTTTATTAGAATCCTTATACTTCCCAGAACTCAAATATATATAATATTTAGATTTCAACTTTGTTTGAATCATTTTTCATTAGAGATTGTTCTCAATTTGCGATGAATTTGCGATTGTAGCCTAGAGCCGAAAAAATTCAACGGAGAGGTGCCGAATTTTTTCACGCCCAAATTATCCAATGGACGATGGAAAATTTCAGCACAAAAAAATAAAACCAAACTCGCCTACTATTGGATAATTTCGGGCATGGAAAAAAAATTACACTGCTTCTCAACTGCGAAAAAAGATTCCAGCACCTCTCCGCTGATTTTTTCTGTCTCGAGGCTACAATCGCAAATTCATCACCGCGAGAGCCTGATTCAAAAAAAAATTATAACGATGGTACTAATATAGTAAAAAATTAGAGCCTGGGCGTTGGTAAATAATACCGCGCCACCGCTCCGCTGAATTTTTCTGGCTCAAGGCTACAATCGCAAATTCATTGTCGTGAGAGTTGATTCAAAAAAAAATTTTACGATGATGCCAATACAGTAAAAAATTCCCGAAAAATAAAAAAACAATCAAGCAGTGCCCATTCGCTTCATGATTTTGGCAAAAAAAATGCTCGGCAGCCGCTGAAAAATTCAAGCGTGGAAGAAAAAATGAAAAAAATTCAAGCGGTGCCCGGCCCACCAATAATTCGGGAAAATATGGAAAATAAATGCGCTCACGATCATTTGGATCCGCAGGGAAAAAAGTTAAAAATTAAGCATAGCGCACATTACCGTTCCGCGAGAAAAAATTGAAAAAGATTAAGTAGCACTCACAGACCGCTGGTTCCGTGGATAAAAAATTAAAAAAATTCAGCGCTCTCCGTACGCTGAAATTAAGCTCTATAGGGTTAGATCCGTAAAAAGTCTCCAGAAGGGTCATATTCAGGAAAAAAACGATCACGAGGCCAGGATAGTAAAAAATTCAAATCTGGTTTCCTTGCATGCGGATCCTCCCTATTTATTTCCTTGTTTGATTGGCTCTCCTTCCAAATATGTGGTATATATACAACCCTTTAATCCCTTATCATACACACCATCTTCTCTTCTCTTGTTAATCTTCTCACGTATTGGTTCCTCTCCCATGCGTCAAACGGGAGTTCTATTCTTGCAACAGAATTCTCTAAAAAAACACAAACTAAATCCATACCTTCTTTTCCCGTGTTCCTTGTGCAGGTCCCGGGAATTCCTAACTAAAGAACGCCCAAACGCTGGGACGGAGGTGCCATACCTCCAGCCGTTCAGCCGTTCGGCGAGGCCGCGAGGCTTTTACGTGCGGCAACGGCGACGTCGACGTACATACATACGTGAACAAGTCTTAAGAGCATACGGGAAACGTTTAGCGAAAAATATTATTGAGTGTTATATCTTCATTTCAGACTGCATACGGCAATCGCGATTATTTATTATTAAGTGTTATATTCATACTTATCTTATCATTTAATTGATAAGCGGGTGTACTGCTGTCGTAGAGTTAGCACGAGCACTATACTAGTACTTTAAGTGGTAGTAAAACTGAGAGATAGCGATGTGAAAGAATATTATTAATGGAATCGCAAGCCAACTTCTAATCGTGGCATATCAATCGGAAAGATGAATAATCTATACCCCTTTATAATGCACCTAAGCAATTTTTTCTACGTCCACCCTAAATAATGCACCTCACTAGAGATAGCCCAACGTTCGTACACCCAGCAAAACGTCTCCAGAAACTTGCATTCATCAAAATGAACATCTCAGATCTTTCCTCAGTTTTACTCACCCACATCCGATGGTCATTATTTAGTGTGTCTAATCATCCTCAAGGAAAAGGAAACAAACGTCCTGGAATCAAGAAAAAGGAAATAAACGTCCTGGAAAAGGAAAGTACCATACATTACATGCTGGGAAAAGAAAACCGAGAGACGAGGCAGTGCGGTATTATTTTTTCCGAATCAGGCTCTCACGGTGATGAATTTGCTATTGTAGCCTCGAGCCGAAAAAATTCAACGGTGAGGTGCTGTAATTTTTTTCCACGTTCGAAATTATCCAGCGAAAAAAATAAAAACCAAGCTCTGCCCGGTCGATGGATAATTTCGGGTGTGAGAAAAAAATTACAGTGCTTCTTGACCGCGGAAAAAAAATTCTAGCATCTCTCCGCTGATTTTTTCTTTCTCGAGGCTCAATCGCAAATTCATCTCCCGAGAACCTGATTCAGAAAAAATTATAACGACGATACTAATATAGTAAAAAATTCGAGCCTGGGCGCTGGTAAATAATACCGCGCCACCGCTCCGCTGAATTTTTACAGCTCGAGGCTACAATCGTAAATTCATCGCCGCGAAAGTCTAATCCGGAAAAAATTATAACGATGACGCCAATACAGTAAAAAATTCTCAAAAAATAATAAAAAACAATCAAGCGGTGTCGGTCCGCTTGTTAATTTTGGCAAAAAAAATCCTCGGTGGCCGCTGAAAATTTCAAGCATAGGAGAAAAAAAATTCAAGCGGTGCCCGTCCACTGAATAATTCCGGGAAAATATGGAAAATAAATCGCGCTCACGACCATCGGATCCGCAGGAAAAAGATAAAAATTAAATACGCACGCCATGCCATTGGTTCCATGAGAAAAATTGAAAAAATTAAGCAAAGACTCACATACCGCTGGTTCCGTAGATAAAAAACGAAAAAAAATTCAACGCTCTCCGTACGCTGAAATTAAGCTATATGGGGCTAGATCCGTAAAAAACCTCGAGAAATGTCATATTCGGAAAAAAATACGATCATGAGGCCAGGACAGTAAAAAATTCAAGTCTGATTTCCTTGTATGCGGATCCTCCCTGTTTATTTCCTTGTTTGATTCGCTCTCCTTCCAAATATGTAGTACATACAGTTTTTGGTCTGAATAGTAAAAAATTCAAGTCTGGTTTCCTAGCATGTAGATCCTCCTTGTTTATTTCCTTATCTGATTCGCTCTCCTTCCAAATATGTAGTACGTACAATATGATCACAAGATTATTTATTATTAAGTATTATATTCATACTTATCTTCTCATTTAATTGATAAGCGGATGTACTGTCGTCGTAGCGTTAGCACTGGCACTATACTAGTCTATCCTATAATGCCTACAATATATTTGTAATGAATACGCTTGGATTTGGGAGCAAAATCAGTTGAGTCTGTGATATGACGAATCAAGCCATTGAGACTATTCTCTCTCGCATGCAAAGTCCATTGAGTCTGTGATATGACGAATCAAGCAGGGTCTTTATTCCTTTCCGTTTCTCAATCTGATAAGCCAATCTTTTCTGATTTGAACTTATCAAGATACGTGAAGGAGAGCCTTCCGATTCGAACTCATTGAGGTATTAGTCCACGATACTATATACACGTATCTTTACATCTTTTATTTTTTTATTAGCAATTTCTATAAATAGATATAAGCCGTGGATGAAAATAATTAAGGAGATTAGACGATAGAGATTTCCTCTTTTTATTAGAATAATGTAGGATTTTCTAGCATTTTTTCTTTTTCTTAGATTAACATGGAAATTTCTAGCTTTTTTCCTTTCTAAGATTAACGTGGGGCTTCTAAGAGGACCTCCAACGCATAGATGTATTTTTATGTCTGACCATGGGTCACTAGTGTTGAAGTTTTTACTGTAGTAATTCATCACGTGTTTTTTTCTTCTAAAACTAGTCCCTGTGTGATAAATTTTGTAAAATGGCCCACTGCCTGAGCAAGAAAGATCCAGCAGATGACGCGTGTCACCAGTCGCGGTATGGTAGCACGGAAGGGCACCGGGGAGAACTGGAGCTTGCTTTCGCGCATGACAGGAGCCTTCCGCGGTAGGCCTCCTCCTCTCGCGCCAATCGTGCAATGCCGCGGTCCAAGCCCTAGGCACCCTACCGCGGTTCCATAGCACAGCAGGGATGTGAGGAGCTACTTTTATAATTTTTGTCGCACGAGGGCAATATTTGCAAAAAAAAGGTCTACGGGGCCATTTCGTGGTTGAGTTCACTACTTGTTAGGGTTAGCACGACAATAATAACTGAAGACAAGATTTAACATGAAAAACCTTGCGGGAAAAAATCATGTGAAACAATTCACTATAATGATTCAAGGATTACATGCACAAGAGTGGCTTAAATAGCTAAAAGTGTTTGAGTTATAGCAGACTTGGACTAACTATCTATTTGGATAACCAAAAGATACGATAAGTTTAGATATTGAGTTATCTCTAACAAACCTCCCCTTAACTCAAAATCTATAATGATATTGTCTCCGAAAAACCCCGAAGGCTGATTGACTATCTATTTGGATAACCAAAGGACTACTGAAACCCCCAAGGGTGATTGAGAACTATGAATACAAGTGCGTTAAAAGTCTAAATGACTACTGAACAAGAAAGACTGGAGCAGTCAATCGAAACACTTGTAGTACGAAATACCACTTGTAGTGTGAAAGACTGGAATAGTTTTATATAAACACTTCTTATGAAACAAGATTAAGTAAACCACCGTAATTTACGTATGGTACCTGTATAAAACAGAATTTACGTGTGATTGATAGAGATGGATATACGTATGGTTGTGCAGCTGAGGGTGCCGTTACTGTAACGCGTGTGTATGCATTTGGTTTTTTAGATGTGTATGCATTTGGCTTTTAGATGTGTATGTACTGTGTATTTGCACAATTGCACGGTAAATTAACTTATGGGGTAAAGTAAATGAATATGAGACATGGGCCAAACTAGAAACCAAGTGACTTATAGATATGTTTATGGGTTACCCTTTTTTCAATTGCAATGTAAACAAACACGCACACCACATAGTCCTCTTACCACACATCTAGAAATACGATGACCGATGATAAATCCGTGTCATCACAAAGTTCTTATTGAGATGAACTTCTCGTGTACGTAAATGTGGGTTTTTGGATTTGAACATGCTAGGGGATAGCACACAACCATATACATGTTGATTAGTAGGTATAATTGAACATGGTTGATGGTTTGTGCTTTTATCTTAACTAAGTAAAAGATGGAGTTTACCCTACCATTGGGATGATCGTCCACCCCTTCCTCTTATTCCCACGCCCTCGTGCAGCTTGAAATGCTCCGACCCCCACAACTCCCCCAACCCCAAGCCACCTCCCCCTCAAACTCCTCGTCCTGGCCCGCCGAACCCCGCCCCAGCCCATACTATCACGTTGCCCATTCCTACCACCGCCTCGCTCGAGGAGGTGGGGGACACAGAGGCGAGAGACGACATCGGTAGCGGTCGAATCTGGTCCAATCCGACTGATCGAGATGTCGCTCTCTCTCCCGCTCTCCTCATCCTATGCGTCATCGCCGCCTCCCTCTCATCTCATCTCCCTCCTCCCCAACATATGTTACTAGAGGAAGCGCCGCTGCTAGCTTGAAAGAGTACTGAGGGGCTGCTGCTCAGTTTACTTTCAGTGGTTACCAATGCTTAATTTACCAAATTTTGGTAGAGTTGATCATATTTGGCAAACATTTTATTTGCTACAAAACTTTAGCAAAATTTCTTTCTCCCTTAGTTTTTTTGTTTATTTCCTTATCGATCTTTACCCAAAATATTAGTAACCAATTTCATAATCAAATAGCAAAATTTGATAAAGTTTGGTGTGACAAATTTACGGTCAAACCAAACAGCCGGTGATTCCGTGTGACAGGGAGCGTGCTGTGAGCAAGGTTTCAAATTTCGGTTTCGGAATGAATTTCGTCCCGGGCCGGATAACGAAATTTCGGCGAAATTTTGAAATTTCGGATTTATTTCGGACAAAATTTTAATTTGAAAATTCAAATCCGGTCCAATCCGGGGAAAAAACCGAAATTCGGCAAAAAAACCCAAAATTTTGCGCGAAATTCTCGAAATTTCGAGTTTTTTGCACTGGCTGAAAAGTAGTCTAAATGTTATAGAAAAATTTTAAAATGTTTTTTGGAGGTTCCTAACACAATGCTGATGTTCTCACAAAGATTTCAGCTGATTATCACATCTAAGGAATTTTTAAAAATTTGGAGAGTGATACTGTCCTGATAAAACACTAACCGACAAGTTTGATCGGAATGGAAAATGGTACAAATTAAGTTATAAACTGTTGAAATTTTTTGTGAATGGTTATGATCCATAACTAATGTTCTCATAAAAATTTCAGCTGATTATCACATGTGAGGAATGTTCAAAAATTCGGAGAGTAGCGCTGTCCTGATAGAACACTAACCGACAAGTTTGATCCGAATGGAAAATGGTACAAATGAAGTTAGAAACTGTTGAAATTTTTTGTTCATGGTTATTATGTATCTATAATTCTCTCATAAAATATTTAGATGATGATCAAATTGTATGAATTTTTAAAAATTCGAACAGTACTACTGCCATGTTAAAAGGCTTACCGGCAAACTTGAACAAAATGAAAAATTATGTAAACCATAAATTTTTTGAAAATTTTAAATAATGATGATAAGGAAGTTCTTAATATCCTATAAAAATTTTGATTCATGATCACACTCCAGTGAATTTATAAAATTCTTACAAGGCACAGTACCATTTATGTTCTTTTGTTTTTTATTTTTGAAATATAATATAACAAACGAAGTTCAATACTTACATAGATTTTATTGACCAAACAAACAAAGTCTAAATTTTTTGAAAAAATTATATAATGGTACTGAGTCAATTATTAATCTATCAAAAAAAAGATCATAATCACACTCAAGAAAATTTATAAAATTCTGACAATATAACTGTCCAAATTATGTTCATTCTGTTTTTGATTTTTTAAAGATAACAAATGAAGTTAAATTATTTTTAAATTTTTTATGTATGATCCTAAACTACTAAGGATAGTACCATAAAATTTTCAGAATATTATCAAGCTTGTAAAAATTTATAAAAAACTGACAGTGTTTCTGCCAAAATTTTAAAATATTTAAAAAATTAGGTTTTTCAACAAATTTTTATAGGAGATGACTTTCCTAAGGGTTATTGGATCAAATCCGGCCCTAAAACTTTCAAAACCGGCCAAAAAACACGAAATTTCGCCGAAAAAACCGAAATTTCGGATTTTGCTGTAGCAATTTCAACTTTTTTTCCCGACCGATACTTGAGATTTCGGGGTGGTCTGAAATCCGAAATTTCGCCGAAATTTTGAACCTTGACTGTGAGTCATATGCCGCATATGGAGAGGGCCGGGTCCCGGAGGCCGATGCCGTTGTCCCGTAAAGCGCGAGCCGACAGACAGACACCAAAACCAGCTGGACGCGACGCGATCATCATCATGCATCGATCCCCCATGGCGAATTGGCGAGGCGAACGACGCTACAGCTAGATTCTTCTTCTTCTTCTTCTTCCAGTTCTGGAATCTGAATCTCGCAGATTAGCCACGCTCGGCTCGAGTGCTTCTGCGGCTCCTTTCCCAGCCTGCGTCTCTGGAAAAGGAAGCGGCCATTCCTGGAAACCGAACCCTCCTCTCGCATGTGGGGGCCAAGTTTACTCTCATTTCTTGCCTAATTTCTAACGATGTAATTTCAATATAGGCTCCATTTGTAGCGTAGAAATAACTTCTTTTTTTCAAAGAAAGAGAGAGATTTATTGATTAAGCGATTATTTTACTGTAGTCCTGGAGGAGTAGTTCCTTAGTATAACTCGGTTGGTTCGTGAGCGACTCTGTTACACATACTCCCTCTTTACCACTTTGTGAGGAATTTTATCGTGGCTTTCGTCTCCTTGAAGATGCAAGTCCACTGCGATCTGTCCTCACCGTCAATTCTATGGAAGTGGCCACCAATGCATTGCATTTCGCATTGTTGGGAGCCGAAATCCACCCGCAGCTAAGATAATGCTCTCTCGACTTGCAAGCGCTTCAACCATATTCAGCGCATCTATGTGGAACATGCCACATCGACAAAAAAAAAACTAAGCCTATATGAATATGATCTCGTAGACTAGTATCGACCACTGGTTGCTTCGTCTTTCTCTACTCTCGACGCTGCCATCGACATTCAGTTTCGCCCATCCTATCTGAGGGGGTGGCCATTATGCATTGCAGCCGTCGGAACTTGAGTTTTACCACTCGCTTCACTCCGTCGTTCTAACCTAGCCAACTAGTACTTCCTTTTGTTGTCATTTTCTGAGAAAATATTTAGATACTGCAGGAACCGTAGAAACTTCCGACGATCTAAATGGGGGTCTTAGCCTGCCAAATTTCTCAAGTACGGGTGGAAAAATGTCGCCAAATCCAAAAAAAAACGCAACGGGGTCTCTGGAGAAAAAAGAACCCAAAAGATTGCCAGTTCGCCGCAAGCTTCAAGTACCGGTGCATTCACTTTCTTTATTCTATCTGATGCTTTTAGTACATTGTTCTGTCCCGACCGAATGTGGCCACTGTCAGGCTGGGATGGCTTGGTTGGAGTTGTACGTGCCACCCTTGCTGCCTCTGGGAGCTGGGGCCCACCGGGATAAAAGAGAAGGCGCATTTCGCAGAACCAGCTTTCCAGAGGAGAAAACCATCTCCCATCACGCGCTCGCGAGGAATGCGCTTTCCTGGAAGGCGCTTAGACGACCATATTACACTCACTTACAGGTGGCCCCCGCGCCCCGAACCTAACCCGCTAAGCTGTGCCTGTACAGCTAGGCCATAGTCGCGCCCCCTATTAAATCTCGTCCAATCCATACGCACCACGTGCCGGCTACTGCAGCCCTAGGCCCACTGCCAGCTCGGGCCCAGCCCAGCCTGCTGCCACCGTGGCGCCACATGTCAGTGAGACGAGCCTGCCATTAAAATCCCCGCAGCTTTCTCCTTCCACGCCTCCTCTCCCTCCCATCAGCTCCACCGCCGCCTCCCCCCAGGCCCCCACCACTTCGACTCCACCTCCGATCTCCTCAGCCGCCGGCGAGCGGGTCCCACCATCCAGTCTCTCCTCCCCCGCATGCCATCCTCACCCCGCCGCCATTATTTATACCCCCTTACTCCTTCCCCCGCGGCCTCCGCTTCTCCCGATCTGCTAGTTGGCGAAGCCCACTGACGAGTGGGTCCGCTCCGGCGCCTCCTCGCCCGTGCCGCGCCGGCCCCACGCGGCATCCTCTCGACGCCGCCGTTGAGCTCACACCTCGCTTCTCCGTCTCTGCCTCGGCCTCCTGCTCTTTCGAGTTTCCAGAAGGTTCCGAACCCTAGGATTGGAGAGGGGGAGGCTAGAGCTCGCTAGCCTAACCGCGGGGATCGAGGCAGGGATGCGCGGATCGGGGCGGGTGGGGGCGCGCGGCGACGGCGCTCCATGTTCGACCGCATGAAGTGCCTCGTTGGCGGCGGCGTCCAGGACAGCCCGCGCGGAGCGGCCAGGAGGGTCTCGCCGGCGTCGAGGCGCGTGCACAACGACGCCGCCGCCGCCGCGGGGCCAGGGGGCAAGAGGGCTATCTGCTTCCGCCCGCCGGACATCATGGAGACGGTGCACGAGGTGGCCATTTACATCCACCGCTTCCACAACCTCGATCTGTTCCAGCAAGGGTACGGAGGGGCGTGAAAATTTTCGCTTTTCGTCCTTTTGGGTTATTTTCCCCGTGAATCAATGTGTTCTTGGGTTTTGTTTCTTTTTAATACTTAAGTGGTTTAAGTTAAAAGGTTATATTATTTTAGTGACAGGTGGAAAAACGTGAACTTTTGAGGAATAACTTCAATTGTGGTACTCCTTTGGATTTTTAACTGAATGTTTGGGGTTTGTGCAAGCATTTCTTCTTGATTTGGGGTTATTTTTGCTGTTAGCTTTTACATTTCGCTGGTTGTTTTGAGCCTTTTATTTTTCTGGCAGCTGATGACATGTCTTTTGGAACGTCAAGTGTGAAATGCGAACAGTTGTTGCAGCTGACGAATTTTGGTTTTGCGCATGTTTTTGTTCACTTGACTCTAAAGCTTTGCCTTTCTTTTGAATATTTATCTGTGAACAATTCTCAACTGATATTTCATATGAACCTTGTTAACATTTGTCTGTCAAGTGTCAACCTGTACTTGTTCATTATGCCAGGGAGTTTTGTTCTTCCTTGTGATATGAGTTCTTGATTATGTGCAGATGGTATCAGATGAAGATTAGTGCAATGTGGGAGGAAGGTGGTGACAAGACGCCCGCTTCACCCGCTAGGGTCGTCCAATACGAAGGTGCGTGCATCTCCTCTGATGCCGGATAGAAAGCTTTTCTATTCGTTGCATGATTTCAAGATGCTTGCGATTGAAGTTTTTTTCTTAAAAAAAATAGTACCTTTACAATGTATGTGATGATTGCTGAGTTAGCAATGAGCTACTGGCATATTGCTAAAAGTTTGAACCAACCTTTTGATCATTTCAGTACTTGGTAAGATCCATAACTTATGTTAGCTGTTAGCGAAGAAAATGAAACCTACCCATCTAAAAAGGGAGCATTATTATGTTTTCCAATGGTACCTTGTTGATATCAAACTACCTAACCTAACTTGTTGCTATCTATTTCTTGTAAATAACATCAAAGAGTACGATGTGTAACTGGATATGGAAGATAACTGTACAAGCATGTTATACATGACTGCTCATTGTTCCTATACTTCACACAGAATATTACTGTTAAACTTTGTAGAGATGCTTATATTCCCTATATGTGTACTAATTGGTCTGATTGCGCAAGCTTACAAAATGCACCTTTCTTTGGTGCTAAAACAATAATAATTGACAACTGAGTACGCAACTGAACGTCGATGACCATGAGCGCATGCCCATGCGAAGCGTTGTGCTACAGTGTTATGGAGAATGTGTACAAATCTGTACTGGGCCATCTGTTTAACATGGGTGATAAACTGATTATGTTGTACCAAATATGTCCACTCTCACCAAAATCGTGTATTTTTTTTGTTTTTCTTTGTTTGCTGCAAGATAAAGAAGTGTTCCAAGACTTTTTTTTGGTTGCTATTGCTTGTAAGGTTATTCTGTTAGAATATTGTGTAATTGCCAATCTTTAGCTAATAGATAATGACATGCTAGGTGGATTATGCAGCTTCTGATGTCGGTGCGGATGATGCATTAGGCATTTGGAAAATAGATGATGTCGATAATAGCTTCTACACACAGCCATTTCGTATCAAGTATTCTAGACAAGACATTTATCTATCGGTTATGGTGTCTTTCAACATACTCAACAGTGAAGAGAAGGTTTGGCATTTTAATATTTTCCTTTTTCTTTTTGAATCAACTTACTTTAGCCTTATCTGAGCACCTGCTTTATTTATTCAAGGGCCCAGCAGCTTCTGCTGTGATGTTGAAGTTTGAGCTAATATACGCCCCAACACTGGAGAATGGGTTAGTATATTTGTTTTTAATCCTGTCTGTAGTGTTCCTTTCAAGATGTTGCACATAGTTGAGTACATGTGCATCTTTCAGATTTCATGTATAATACTGATGGTGTTTCCTCTGTTCTAGGTCGGATATTCAAGCTTCTAATGTCACGTCTTCAGCTGCTGTGCATGAATTTAGGATCCCACGTAGTGCTCTCCTGGGTTTACACTCATATTGTCCAGTTCACTTTGATGCGTTCCACTCTGCACTTGTTGACCTGACATTACATATTGTGTACCTGAAAGCTGGTGCTACTAAATCATCATTGAAGGTACACAGGTTTGTGAAGCGTTAGCTTTAATGTTATTAAAGCTGGTGATCCTATGCAAGCTTTTCTGAGGCAACTAGAAGCTTTGAACAACTTTTGGCACAACCGTATAACTAGTTAATTAGAAACTGTATGGCTGGAATCCCCTAGAATTCATATCTGGCTGAGTACTTAGATTTCTATTCTTGATCTAACGCTTGAAATTTAACTCCACAAATGAAAGGTAGATTTTATTCCAAAATCCTGGCACAGAGGCAGGTGTTGCCTTGGAAATAAATGTCTGAGATCAAAATCTACTGGGTGAATCTGGTGTTCATCATCCAGAATTTGTACTAATGGATTGGCTGCAATAAATGTTTTTATGCTGCATCAATATTCATGTAAATACTATCATTTTTCTATTGTGAAATAGCCACATTAACTTCCCAATTAATTGGCTTCTGCAGCATGAAGAATGGTGTAATCTGAATTTCTTTTATTCTTTTGTTGAATACCACGAGTAACAATGGCATTTAATTCGCAGATGCCAGACCAAGGTTTAGGCCCAACATCACATCACATTGTAAAGGCATTATTAACTTCTAGGGAAATGTTACTTGAAGAACTGAAGAAAATCAGTAATGCTATTGGCAAAACAATTGAAGATTTAGATGGCGCTGACTTAAATCTTGGTAAATATGAGTCAGTTCACCCACCAAAATCTGACCTGCCTAATTCTAGTAAAGTGTTTCCTACCAAGGCTGTTGGGCATTTGGCTGGCATTTTACATGACTTTCTGGAGGTATGCTTCATCTATCTGTTTGGTGATCTAGGAACGAATTCATGATTTGAGACTTGCTCATTGGAAATATTTGTGTACATTCTGCAGAGACCCAACGATGTGGTTGATGGCAGTAATGATGTTATGCTGTATACTCTTTCCAAGGAACAGTTGTTAGACTTGTTTCTAACTGTGAGCAGCCAACTTTCACTTCTATGGAACTCATTCTTGAAATTTCATAGGTCAAGTTAACTTTTCTATCGATCTCCCTTGTGTTCTATACCGGATTTAGAATGTCCCCAGAGGCTGTGCATTTTCCATGGCCTATGCCGATTTGTCAATTGTTCCTATTTTATCAAGATATCATTTGTCCAACAATGTTTCCTTTGTCTACTGCAGGATAAATAAAATCAAGATATTGGACTACTTGCGTGATGTTTGGGCTATTGACCGGAGAGCAGAATGGTCAATATGGACTGTTCACTCAAAAATTGAGATTCCACACCGCTATTTGCGAAGTAGTGATGACTCATCTCACCGCCATTCCCTTCTGAGAGTTTCTGGTTCGAGGAAGTTCCATGACGATGTAATTGTGCTGCTCTTGAATGTTAACTATCAGCCATTTTGAACCAACAAGTTCCCGTTAGTAAGTACTATTTATAACTTTTGTTCTCTCTATTTGATAATTTACACGAACGTGCAGCCTGTACAAAATTCTGCTTCACGGGCTGATCTACACAGGAAAAGCATAGCACAAATGAAGGTTCGACTATGTTATTATTATTTTTGGAATAGTTTACGAGTACAAAACTTATCTTAATTCAAAACATGTTACTGATTTGAAGCATCCTGCAGATAAACACAAGGTCTGTTCAAGATATGCATATATACGCGGATCCTTCATGTGTTCCAGTTGTTCTTATAGAACAACATGTCATGGTTGTTCCACAACATGGTTCTAGCAAGGATTTGGCATCAAATTCTTCCGAACAAAAGGATACCATTGTACTGCCTAAACTACAAGGAGAATCTTTGGCACCGAAAAGTGCTGGTAAAAGTGGACGTGTATTGCGAGCTGTCATCTTTGTGCATGGATTTCAGGCAAGTTCAGTTGGTCCGGTTTAAGTTTCACTAGAGTTAAATGTTGTTTGGTGAAATTTACTCTGATTTACAAAATGCAGGGACACCATTTGGATTTACGGCTTGTTAGAAATCAATGGCTTCTATTGGATCCTGGAGCCGAGTGCCTAATGTCTGAGGCTAATGAAGATAAAACATCTGGAGATTTTAAAGAAATGGGTAGCAGGCTTGCTGGGGAAGTAGTTGCATTCTTGAAAAAGAAAGTGGGTAAGCTTGCAAGATATGGAGGCTGCAAAGAATTGAACCTTAGTTTTGTTGGACATTCCATCGGGAACATTATCATTAGAAGTGCCCTGGCAGGTATTTTCCAACTTTCTTGACAAATTCCTTCCAAGCAAGTTGGTCTTAAGGCGAGACTAATGACATCTCTGCATCTCAACAGAACCCGCATTACAGCCATACTTGAAGAACCTCAACACATACATGTCAATATCAGGGCCTCACTTGGGTTACTGGTACAGCTCAAATTCGCTATTCAATTCTGGCCTCTGGCTTCTAAAAAAGCTCAAGGGAGCACAATGCATCCATCAGCTCACTTTTAGTGATGACCAAGACCCCCAGAATACATATTTTTACAGGCTTTGCAAGGTACAACATCATTCTGGAGCACCTTTGGCAATCCAACTTGTTACCAATTTATACCAGATTTTATTTGCAGTAAGAATTGACCACAAACTATTCTTTTGGTTATCCTTTTCAGTTGAAGACACTGGAGAACTTTAAAAATATTATACTATTATCGTCACCACAGGTTATTCCCAGTTCTCATGTCTAACAGCTTAGTTGTGGATCAGAATGATTAGTTCCATGCTGTGAATTATTTTGGCCTTTTAGTCCTTTCTATGTCTTGACATATTCTTTTTGCTCTGCCAGGATGGCTATGTACCATATCATTCAGCAAGGATCGAGCTCTGCCCAGCTGCGTCGGCCGATAACTCAAAGAAGGGGCAAGTCTTCACAGAAATGCTCAACAACTGCTTAGATCAGATCCGTGCGCCCTCATCTGAAACCCGGATATTCATGCGTTGCGATGTGAACTTTGATCAGTCTGCCCACGGACGAAACCTGAACACCATGATTGGCAGAGCAGCTCACATAGAGTTCCTGGAGACTGACCTCTATGCCAAATTCATCATGTGGTCTTTCCCTGAACTGTTCCGATGACGGAACAAAACAAAACAAAATAGTGCGCTACTGAGTACTGACTAAGCAAGGAAAAAATACGCTTGCGTAAAGGTTTCACCGTAATTCAACACCAAGATGGGTAGCACTGTAAAGTTCCCAGCAGTAACGATTTTCCAGCTTGTTAGATTTGTAAGAATAGTTCGATTTGTTCATTTCGATTTATAGCACCTGTAGATCTTCACCTCTGCTGTCAAGCCATAATCCCCTGTTGTCTGGTGTATTTTTAACACTGCAGTTTAGGAGGGCCTAACAGCCAGTGTGAGCTTCTGTCAAAATAAGCATGATAATGTGTTTGCTTTTATTCATCATCGTTCCGTGGTGAAACCTGCTTTAGGTGCAGACGAATTGTCTGATCTGATGATATTGGAAGGCAAGGTTACAAATTTTGATTTCGGACTACATCTCAGAGCCGACCAAAATCTCAAATTTTTGGTGAGATTTCAGAATTTTGTCCGAATTCACCGAAATTTCGGTATTTTTCAACCTTTGTGAAATGGTCACCTGATGCTAAAAAAATAAGAAAAAAGATTTAAATAAATATGTAAGTATTTATCTACATTTCCTATTCGTTCGAATACAAAATACTAAATATTATCTACTACTAATTAGGAGTTCGTGATAGTCATTTGTTCTCCTTTAGAATACCTATCTGGAGATTTAACTCGATTGTTCTGCCCCTTTCTCTCATCTTCGCACAGTCCGAACTGTTCCAACCACGATGTCTTCCATCTCAAACCACCTCGACGTTGCACCACCTCCCCTCCCTCGATCTGGTGTGCTCAACTCTCCCTCTCAAATCTCGCTGCCTCCCACTCCTGATTCTCCTCCACCACCACCCCTAATATCCGCCATTTACGAGCTGCGAGAAGGACCAGCATCTGCGTGGAGGCAAGTGGGCGGTGCGAATGCTTACAACTGAGTTCCAAATCCTATCTATGCGGCGGCTACTAGCGAAACTCGGATGTGAAGCGGTGAAGAAGCACAGCAAAGGAGGTTGCAGCCGCGCTTGCCTCCCCGCTCGCCGACAACATCCCCTGCCTTCGAGGCCAGCCTACAAGCCTAAGTACTTCTCAAGGTCAGAGCCGGACGCAATGGAGGAGACGATAGCGACCCTTGCTGGAGAACAGAGTCTGAACTAGAAACTGCGCCTTGGTCATGGGAAGAGGAGTATTAACGCTGCAACAGGAGGAGCACACCGGCATTGTGGTGTGGCAAAAGAGGGGCCTTACCTTCTTCTGTCCCCTTCCCTTGCATGGATTGGCTCTCTGCGATGATGACCATGATGGGAACAGTTGGCAGTTCGTGCGAGGATGGATGTTCAATTAGGAGTTAGGTTTGCTTTCAGTGATTTGTTAGATGAAAAATTGGTTACATTTGCTTCCTCCATTTCTCCTGTGGTGAGTCCATGCTTATTACTTTTAACTAACTTACTGTCCTATATTTTTTTTATCTGCATTCTTCTATGATTTGTTATCCAACAAGTCGAAACTATGATTAATTTGAGAGGTTAGAAATTGCCATTCATAGGAACCATTACTTTGTTGTTTACTAGCTGATTGTGTTAATATCTAGATGAAAACTAGGAAATGGTTGTCATAGTACTGCAGTCTATAGGAACTGAACTTTATTGTTGTTTATCAGGGGAACATGGCTTCCATGTAATATTTGCATAATTACCTGATTAGTTATTAAAAAGCACAAAACAAACTTAGGAAGCAGATTACAATTGATTTGAAGAACATTTTTCGCCGTTACAATTTCCTTACAATGAAAATGTAAAAAAAAGATAATTTTCTCATTAATTGAAGTCCACATTACCTACTGAAAAGGGAACATGAATGGTGGGCTGAGCTAGTGACGTATTGCTAAAGTTCGATCCAATTATCTACATCTTTTCACTTTTCTTTCCTATGGCAAGACCTTTCATATTTATTCAGTATATGGTAATATAATTGTGTTGTAGGATTAATATAACATCATTGTTAATATAAAGGCTTCAAGCATATTGCCATTTTCTATTACTGAAATATCTATGGATTTTCTTCCCTTCTGCATTGTGTATATACCTGGAGAACATTTCTATAGATCAGAACAACTACCACTAAGTGTGCTTCACATCAACTAAAAAGCCCAATTGAGCTTGAGCTGATATATTTTGAATGAAAATCGGTTGTTTTCTGTTGTCCAATCGACTCTGCATTTTTTGTCCTCTTGGGTTTGTGTTATTCTGATCTTTGATTGGTGTGGTTGAAGGTGAGTCTACAACGGTAGGTAGAGTATCTCTAGGAGGAACTAGCACTGTGATGAAATCTTATTCCCCACCTATAAAGTCAAGCTTTCTGATTCATACTATGTTTATAACGTATCTTAGATCAGTTCCAAAATTTGCTAACCCAGATCAGTTTTATACATGGCAATCAACGAAAAATGGTTCTATACATGGTTATATACATGGAAGTTATGTTTGCCATGGAGATTTTGCTCTGTCTAATATATCTTCCGTAGAGGAGAGGCTTATGTATGTGTGATATGAGATTGTGAGAATTGCTAAATCAGTGGAACTAAATGAGAATGAAAATTAATGTGTCACGAAGCTCATTTCCAATGGTTTGCACATATTTAGTGTTAGGAGTGTCATTATTCAAGAAGTTTGAAGTTAATTGCTCTCCTAAAATACATATATTACTTCGGTTGATGGTTAATAATACATTTCTCAAAGTGATTATTTGCCCAAAAACTAATAAAGCTTAAAGTGATAATCAAAGTAATAGTCGCCCACATGATCCTTCTTTCTTTTTCTATGGGAAATCTGAATCTGTGTAGTCAAATGTGCTTGACAGATATTTTTAAGTATTTTGAAGAAACAAATCGTTGTGATCATTTGCAAGGCACATGGCCAAACTATCCTAAATATATGTCTCTATCTCTCTGATCTAGTTCTCTCATGGACAACTCTACATCGCACTCTCATAAGCTACTTCTACGAGCAATCTTAAAATATTTACTGTACTGCAAAGGATGGACACTGCAATTTAGATGAGACGTTTACCAATCAAATGTGCTTGACAGATATTTTTAAGGATTTTGAAGAAACAAATCGTTGTGATCATTTACAAGGCACATGGCCAAACTATCCTAAATGTATGTCTCTATCTCTCTGATCTAGTTCTCTCATGGACAACTCTACATCGCACTCTCATAAGCTACTTCTACGAGCAATCTTAAAATATTTACTGTACTGCAAAGGATGGACACTACAATTTAGATGAGACGTTTACCAAGAATATCTTCTACAAAGTTCTTACATCATAGATATCTTATAATACAACTGAAAGATGTTTTATTTGTATTCATGTTAGACGAGACTCAACATAAAACATTTGTTTATAATCTGATTTATTTACTAACTTGCCGAGATATACTCCGCTTGATGTGTGTATGAAAGAAATTGTACTTTATTGTATAGCTTATGATCATTTCTACTTATATGTATAACCCTTTTTAGGATTCCGTTGCAACACACGAGCACCCTACTAGTTGCACATAAAATACTAGTTGAAACCCTATTGCTATTGATTAATCAATCTGCTGTGCTATAAGAGGCTTGAGCTTGGGCGCAGGATGAGTAGTAGCTAGGTGCTATGATTACACTATCATTTTTTATTGATGTATTGATCAATTAATGTCATACATGTATTTGGATAGCATGTAGCAGCAGAATAATATCTGGTGTTCTTTTTTCTTTTGTAAGTTTTATCTTCAGATGAGGCATTGAGGGTATTAGCATTGGTTACCCTCTCATTGACCCGTGGTTTATTAATGGTGAATTGATGATGATAATGATGGTTGCACTAGTTTTAATCTGCTCTTTCCTGTTGCTTTTGAGGGAATAAAACCTGGAGACAATCGATGTCGTAGGGTTGAGTACATATTGCTCAGTCTCTCTGTAGTGCAGTGTAGTCTAAGAATCTAAGCTTCTTTACCAACTTCTCTTTGGTCAAAAATTTGTGATCGTCCCGGTCAAAAAAACCTTGAAATCTTGCCGAAATACATTCTCAACTATATTTGTTCAATGATCATTACATAGAAGAACAACTTTTTAGACTGAACTGATCCAATGTCCTAACCAATATTACGAACGTCCTTCTATATCCATACTTAGATTTTGATTTGGCCTGTTTTTATGAATATTTTACATTGGAGACTGAATTAGTTGATGATCACACCAATCAATTCGTCTTGCCATGCTAGGTCTGCAGTTCTTGCAAGTCACTGCTTTCTAGGGTTACATAATTTGTATATGTATTTTTTTGCAAAATTTTCACATGTATTCCTCATAAAAGTCATTACAATTCGCCACAAAAAAATTGGTGCGAAATCCAGTCCAAAAACATGAAAATCGGTCGAATTTGTGATTATCTTGGTCCAAAAAGCCGAAATCTCGCCGAAATTCACTGAAATCATTGTAGCAATGTGAAAATTTTCATTTCTTTTACCCCGCTAAGATTTGGAATCTCGGCCCCGACCGAAATCCGAAATTTCGGCTAAGATTTGCGAAATCTCTGCAAGATTTTGAACCATGCTGGAAGGTCCAGGGTCCTGTTTCGTTGGTGACATTATTTTTCTCTCTTTCTGGTATCAAGTCATTGTTGAATCTACACATCAAAACAGTACGATGTGCTTGAGCAACTCGCTGTCATGCTGTCCTTTTCTTTCTTTGTCGTTGGAATGTTTCTCATGGGCATGGCATGCTGGCCTGTTGGCTGCACGTCTGAACCCTGTCGAGAACGGGTAGAACATTGGGAGCAAGCAGTTGGACTGTTGAAAAGCGAGTGATCCTTTTCCTTCCTGGTTGCGGTCTGAGCACTGCTGGGTCAAGGCGAAGAACGAGAATATGCAACCGGGTCGTCGTGCCGACCTCCGGGTGATGTGAGAGCCCCCGGACACCGCGCTGTCATCGACGCCAACGTGACGTCGAGGGTCGCCGGCCCGCCGTTACAACAATCTGTTCTTTTTTTCTTTATGACTGATGGATCACAATGATCTGTTGCTGTTATTGCAGCAGCAGCTGGAAGAGCCTACCACGGCAGAGACAAATCTCACCAAGACAGTTTTCTGAAGCTCACAGCTCACCAAGACAAATCTCAATACAGCTCACAGCAGTCAGGTATCAGCAATCGCACCAAAGGCCATGGGGCACAAGGCCTGTTGCTCACAGGTACAAAACCACACCACAACTTGTGGGCACAAGACCTGTTGCTGATGCTCATGCCCAGACAATACAGAAACTTCCCGCACCACACCATTCTTCTCATCATCTCAATCATCCGGCCTGCAGTTTACAAGCACATGTGACAGGCAATGTATACCGAGCAGCAAATATCGTTAAGAGGAAGGTATATTAGAGGAAAAGGATTTTGTAAAAATGGTGAATTGGTGATAAAAGCCATCTTTCTTTCCAAAAGATAGAGCAGGGACAGTAATGAAGTATAACGCCACACTAGAATGATATAATTTAGACATACATAAATTTCTTCAGTTAGTGGTACTAGGGTGCAGACCCAAGGCTCACGCCGCATTTCAGCTGAAATCCAAAACCCCTGCATGAGGATGAGAGAAAGCATTCCTTCTTGTTACAAGTTACGATATTCAAAGCATGCAGCAATACTTTCTGTTTTGAGTTTCATGCCATTGACTGGCTATTACAGTATTACTGGTATAGCAAGATCCAACTTTGAAAACAAAAATGGGAAAAAATGTACAGGTGACTGGATAGCTGGACAGGATCACAGGGCTGTAAACGCCGCCAGCACATTTGGACACAACCAAAGCTCATGCTGACTACACTTAACAAACAAAACGAATGTTATAATGATGCCTTCAATTGTTTGTTCTCCATTACTCCACACTTCCAGCGGTATTCATGTTCCACAGCACACAAAATTAACTGAATCTGTGAAGGTAAAATACAGTCACTTTCGACTTGTTCTGATTTCTACCCTTTTCTGCAAGTAGTAACATCTGATTTATCGTGAAAGTAATTTACTACTATCTAAGTCATCAGCATTTTACAATACGTTCCCATTCAACCACATTGACATATCCATTAAAACCTACAGAACAATCCTAAATTTGTTGAGAACAGTTATAACATATTCTCACAACATTTCCATCACAACTTTCCCTTACAATGACATCTGAGGTTAATGTCGGCATGTAAGCTACTGAAAGCAAAATATACCAACAATCCCATGCTGTAACGGGCCGGTGGAAATTTGATCTAAGCCATACCACAGATCAGATTTCCAAGATGACGTTGACGAGCTCTGGAACATAAGCTGGATCATAAATTAGCCGCAGGCGCACACAGCTAACAAAAATTTGATGATATATATACCAAATGCAGCATCAAAAAAAGGTGGGAAACAAGCAGCCATCTTTACATCATGACGGCCCCCTTCTAATCCCCTTTCTTTACACGAAGGTACACATTTATACTTAACACGATTGGAACACAAACAAGCAAACCAAGAATAAGAAAGCTACCTATGATCACCACATTGCCCAATCAAAGGCGAAATTTTGATTGATGGATCAATCGGCATTGTGCATGGACGAGTCAAGGCCATCAACTCGGCTGCGGACGATGCGGAGGAATACCTCGCGCACCTGCCTTTCCAGTGGCTCGAGCCCGTCCCTCATGGCTGCGCACACCGCGGCGAGCTCCGCCGCAGCGACCCGCACATCGGCCTCCCTGTCCCCGAAGAGAGGGATGGGGGCTGCGTCGATCGCCTCGGAGAGCTTCTGCGTGGCCTTCTCAAGCACATGGATTTCCTTGAGCAGGCCGCAAGAATTGCGCCTGTCCTTACGCTTTCCCTCCTCGGTTAGGCGTTCTTGCAGTGTGAGGAGAGGTGGTGCCCAGGGGAATGCGGCGCGCGGCGGCGCCGCGGGCAGGTGGTGCGCCTGGAGCGCGCTAGAACGGTCTGGGCACGGGACGGCGGCGACGAGCGCCCAAGCGGCGAGGTGGAGCACGCAGCCCATGGCGTACACCGGCGCCGCGAGGCCCGCCTCGTGCGCGCGCGGAGCGGCGAGTCCGGCCCGATGGCCTGCAGCTGCCGCGCCGCCGACCACGTGCGGGACACGCTCCACGAGAGGGAGCGGAAGTGGGATGAGGAGGTGGAGGATCCGACGACCGCGGCGCGGGACGGGGACGCGCGCGCGCGGCCGAAGGAGCGGTTGCGGTGGGAGGCGAGGAAGGAGGCGACGCCGCCGCTCCCCGAGGCGGCGGTGTCGTCGATGAGGAGGACGGAGAGGTCGGAGAGCGCCTTGCGCGCGCGGCGGAGCTGGCCCTCGTGGATCTCCCCCGGCGCGAGCAGCACGGACGCCGCGACGTCGGCGAGGCGCTCCCAGCGCCGCACCTGGTCGACGCCGTCGCGCGCCGCGTTGCAGACGTCGAGCGCCTTGACCGCCCTCTCGTGGAACTCGGCGACCAGCCTCTCCCCCGCGGCCGGCAGCGCCCCACGGCGGCGCGCCTGGGCCACCACCACCCGGAACTCCTCCTGGCACAGGATGAACGCCTCGAGGAGCCGCCGGATCCACGCCACGGAGAGGATCTCCTCCCCTCCTCCCCCCTCCACCACCTCCCCCCCGGGCAGCAGCTCCCCGAGGTTCGCCGCCAAATGGCGCTGAAACGCATCGAGGTCGGCCTCCTCCCCCGACGGCATGGCCGTGTGGTCGCGGCGGAGCGAGAGGAGCGAGCGGCCGAAGGAAAAGGGCGACGGGGAGGACGACGACACCTGGTAGTCCGTCACTGGCATAGCCTCCGGCGAGTTCGCCGGTGGTTCCGCCGCGGCCGGAAGCGGATCTCGTTCGCGCGGACCTAACGGGTTAGCGGGTCCGGCGCATCTCGCGGGGCAGCGGAGGAGTTTGTGATGGGGATGTGGGTGACTCGTAGGAGGTGGTGGACTTTTATATGGGGGAGTGAGAGATTAGGGGGGTTGATTAATTAGACTAAATTAAATGGATTAATTATTTGATTTTGGGAGGTTGAGATAGGAGGTGTGGCCTAATCACGAAGGGAGGGGAGTTGCTTAGCATTTATTTATAGGAAAAGATATTTCTTTTTTTGGGTTTGGAGAAGTCCTTTAAATAGCCTATCATTTTTATTTGGAGGCAACCATAGTTGGTTTTGACATCTACATATTTCCACTATGGGATTGTGTTGTTAATGTTCTAACCATCAAATTCTCTTTACCTAGAGAAAACAAACAATGGTAAAATTGCTTTCTCTAGCAAATAGCAAACTATTTTTTATAGCATTACCTGGTTTGTGTATAGCATCCAAGGTGCTTAGTAGAACATTGCGAATCCAAACAAGGCTTCACCAAACTAATAGAAATCATCCAGACGGAGTGACATTTCAGTTTGTTCAAGCCTCCGCATTTATGGCCCTCTCGCTGTCTTTTTTTTTCTTTCTTCACATTTGGTCCTCTCCCTCCCTATTGTTTTGGTATATTTAGCTCACCCTCGACCACGACTATAGCGGTAAGTAATATCTGTCTCTTACTGCGATCCGATACTACGATATGTTTGTGACAGCGCAGTAATAAACGGTAACATGGCAGCTTAGGTAAGCCCACAACGGCATGTGATCACTTGCTACGCTATATGATTGCGACATGTCGATCAGCCTTTCTACCATGCTATCATCTCGCGCTCATGCCATGCTCCCGTGCTCACCAACATGATGCGGTACCCACAGCAGGAGATGCTTAGAGACCGAAGTGCAAAAAAACATACACTCAGGGCTAAATCGTTGACGGTTTTCCTGGCCATTTTAGAACTAAAGACTTACTTGTGTCAGACATTGTAGCAAAAAGTTGCCAATCACTTGGAACTCTCCCGGGTCAGTGACACAGACCTTGAGGGTCACTCAAATGGCGATGATATTCAGACAAAAATACATCAGAAAACGAGGTTACATATGCCATAAAAAAAATCACCCAAACCCGCTGGATATTACCAAAAGTAACCGAATCGAAATCTAATTAACACGCATTAGCGAACAGAAAACCGAGTTATGGAAACATCAAGCGAAGTAGCGACGACGAGTAAACGCGGCCGCGACGCGCCGGGGACGCGTACGTGCGGCTGACGCGTGGGGCCCAGCGGGCGGACGCGGTCCGAGCCGGGCCGGGCAGCGCACGGGGATGTTTCCTTCCACCGACCTTTCCAGAAGGAAGCGGGGGTGCGAATTTACCAGGATGCCCCCCCTCTACGGGCAGGCGCGTAGCACGCGAGGGGCAGTTCGGGGATAGCGCACGCGGTCGCCGCCTTGCACCCCCCCCATGGCGCGTTTCGTTGACCCGGTGGGCCAGGGAAGGTGGGGCAGCTTTGTCGGTTCGAACTGCCTGTCGCTTGCGGAGTGGCCGTTGCGTGTGCGTACGGACATGCATCGGTCGGTCCCACCCACCGGCGACGTTTACTGCTCGCTTTGCTTGTGCAAGTGGCAGAGCAGCCAGTAAAAAAACAGAGAGAGAGAGAGAGAGAGAGAGGAGAAAGTCACTGGTCAACTCGAGAGCAATTTGTGAGCTACGACAAGAGTCAACGCTCGCAGAGCCTCCGGCGACTTGTGGGATTATGGGATCATCCAAACACCACCCGATAATTGAAATCCTATAGAAAAACATCTACCGTGGAAAGCTGGATGCGTGTTCGCTTGTTACCGTGGAAGACAAAATTGAAACCCGTGGTGCGCGCCTCTACTTCTTCTCAATGATTATAGTTTGATCTTAAAAGATGGCGGACAGTCACGGATAAGGAAAAATAGTCGTCGGGTCACTACAAAAATATATATCTATCATTTATACTCCCTTCGTTTAAGTTTAGAAGTCTTATTTTTTTGAATGGTCTTATCCATAAATTACCATCTATATACCTAATAAATACTCATCTTTACTTTATATTCTCTAGTACATGAATTGAGTATAGCACTCACTGATAATAATTAGGGGTAACCTAGTCATTTTCAATGTCTTCTTACATTGGTCTAAGTGTCGAGAAAAAATATGTCTTATAAACTTGGTTGGAGTGAGTAAGTTTCATTTCAGGATTTACTAGAGGTCACTAGAGTCATCAATAGCCTATATACCACCCCCGTTGGACCCAGGAGTGATATTATAGAATCCTCTGTGTATACTGTACTATTCTAGAAAAAGATAGTACATACAGTAAACAAAGCTGATACCACATCATATCATACGGAATTTTATTTATTTAATTATCAGAGTTTTATAATATTAATGGCTCGCAGGCCAACAAAAAAATATAACAGCGGAAAGCAAGAAAATATAGTATGGCCCAACAAATCTGCCATAGGCAATCGACTAGAGCAGCAGCCTAGTCATCGAGATCCTCACTAGTGTAGAAATGCTCCTTCTCTAAAAACAATAGATATAGCAATGTGAGTACATAAAAGTACTCGCAAGTCACACATAAAATGCAATAATAATGTAAGGATAACAAAAGAAAGCATTTTATGATTGATTTGAGCAATGAACAACATTTCAAAATGTAAGAAGTAATTTCGAAGGCATAGTTGATCAGTAAATCTGAGTTTTAAACCAATTTTCAACACGGGATTCAACCCGAAGTTTCATCCCAATTTTCCAAAAGGAACCCCTTCCATCTATAAATCATTTTTCTCTGAAATCACTTTTTGAATATCAAAGTCTAATCCGTAAACGGCTTGCTCGGCATGCCCGCGACTGAGGGTGGGGCTAATCAATTAGTTTTATACTCTGTAAAAGTTGTACAACTTTACCCACAAGACATAATCGTCTCACTTTGCCAAAATACACACGTTCTTTGGTATACAGTAGAGAATAACGACAAGGCCCCCATAATGTTCCATCCGTGTAGTTATGCTCGCTAAAGTTCCACCGCTGAAAGGGCTAAACCACCCTAGTCAGAAGCTCCCTCTTGGGTCGTGTGGCAGTCTGAACCAACCCCACATTCAACCTAATGGCACAACTGTCCATGGTATGTCTTAAGACGGATAGTCAAGTCTATCACATACTAGACTTGCGGAAGTACGGTAAGGTTTTATATTCAGCCAAACACACACCGGTCCTTAACTGACCAGGCGAGCTTTTCAACAACCCATAACAATGGCGAATCTACCTGACAACCAATTCTCGCCTGGTCTAAATCACATTTTCACTTTGCTTTGAACAATATCACTTTTTATAGCATTCCATGGCACACTAATACCAAGGAATAATTTTATTTCAATAGGAATATTTGTTTGGCTCAAATTCCCCAAAAGTCCTAAATTCTAGTCTAAGCATGTCTAAGTTATTTACTATATAGCACTAGTCAATACTGTATTAATGTACTAATTATTGAGATTTTTGCTTAAAGTTCCAATGGTATACAGATTGTCAAAGTCAATTGAGATTATAACAAATAGGAGTAACTGTATATTAAATCTGGGATTTAAATTACACTGATAAAATTATGCATACAGTAATTTAAATCAAAATATAATTTAAAATCTGGGATCAACATGATCAAGGGTGTAACTTGCCTTGCTCGAAGCACAAGTGCTCTGGGTCGTCGATCTGGTACTCTTTCAGCACTCTGAAATCTAAACGTCAAAAGCAACCAAATTCAAATAAAATCCAAATAAATTCAAATAAAATACAAAACTAACCTAAATGAGTAGTTTGATATTTTAGATGAATTTAGGAAGAAAAAATAGAGTTAATCAGAGTTCGAACGGAGGATAACGGACTCTCCAAAGATTTAATTCAAAGAAAATAGAGAGAAAGGATTTTTCTAAAATTTTAGAATTATTTTCTAAAGGAAATTCAGATTATTGCGCAACACTAACATCAGCGAGTGCTTTTTGGATTTTTGAATTATTTCACTAAAGGAAAAGGAAATTATGACGTAGAGATGACGTTAGCAAGGAAAATGATTTTTGACTGAATTATTTTTCAATGGGAAATTGGCGGCTATGGCTGACATGTGGGCCCGGGTCCACAGGAACACACCGGTCCACCGTGGACTGGCCGCATGGTAGTGGCGCACGGGATGAAGGCGATGACGGCGGTGGAGTCGACGGGGCGGAGGAGGGCGAACGGCGGTGGATTTGGTTGTGAAACGTACGGTGGCCAGCGAGGGGAGAAAGCTCGATTCCGACGAGGGAGAGCTCTAGAGCTTGAATTGACTGATGGGAATCCTTTAGGGAGTGAATGCACACCTTTTGACGTGAATGGCGACAAGGGAGGAGCTTTGGAGTGGCAGCAGACGGAAAGAGAGAAGACCGGGGTGTGGCATGTCCCAAGCAATTGAGAGGGTGGGACTTGGCAAGGGGCAAAATGGAGTGCTTGAGAGGAGAGGAGCTTTATGCTCCTTTTTTATAGTCTCGTGGGGCACCGAAACAACAGGAATGGTGCGGAGATGGCAGAGATAATGGCAGTGGCCAAGCGATGTTCGAGCGAGATTAAAGCTCAGGAATGGGGGGATTTGGCTGGGGGTGATGGCGACGGGGATGGGTGATTGATTGGCATTCATTGTGCTCAATTTCGGGGAGAAAATAGTGTCTTGGCAAGCTCCCAAATGAGGCAATGGCGGTGGTAGAGGATTGGGCGGACCAAGACGGAGGGGGGAGGGGGCGGCCCGCACCGGAGAGGAGGGAGGCTGCAGGCTGGGTTGGCTCAGCAAGTCGACTGGCCTAGGCCAGGGAGGGAAGGTGGGCCAAGAAAATGGCCGGTGGGCTGGCCAGAATGGGCTTCAGCCTAGAGGGTACTTAGGGATTTTAAATCTTTGAATTTAAATATTCACAGAAATTCAATGAAGCTTTTAGAAATAAGCAAATAAAGTTTAAAATTTTATGACAAATTCACAGAAATTTCCTGAGATATTTTGAACTTAATAAATTATTTCTAACACAATTTGAATTTATTTTTCTGAAATGATTTTTTATAATTATAAAAATAGCAAAAAGGCTTTATAAAATCAAAAACATCAAGGGAATTCCCATAAGATCCAAAATAATTGTTAGAAAATCCATAAAATTGAATTATTCTCTAGAAGTTCACCCAAGGCAGTAAAATAATACATTTTATTTATTTATTTTTAGTGACAAACTTTTTGGAATGTTACTCCCCGCGACAATCGACTAGCCTAACACAGAGTACAACCTACCAACAGGGTTTCAAATTTTGGCGAAATTTCGGATTTCAGACCACCCCGAAATCTAAAGTACCAGCCGAAAAAAAAATTAAATCTTTTTTGAAATTGCGACAGTAACGCGAAATTTCACCGAAATTTCATGTTTTTTGGCCGGTTTTGAATCTTTTAGGGCCGTATTTGGTCCAATAACCCTTAGTAAAGTCATATCCTACGAAAATTTGTTGGAAAAACGAATTTTTTTAAACATTTTAAAATTTTGGTAGAAACACTGTCAGATTTTTATAAAATTGTAAAAGCTTGATAATAAGCTGAAAATTTTATGGTACTATCCTTAGTAGTTTAGGATAATACATAAAAAATTCAAAATAAGTTAACTTAATTTTTTATCTTTAAAAAATCAAAAACAGAATGAACATAATTGGGACAGTTATATTGTCAGAAATTTATAAATTTTCTTGAGTATGATTATGATCTAAAATTTTTGTGAGAGATTAATAATTGACTCATTACCATTATGTAAATTTTTTTAAAAAATTAAACTTTGTTTGTTTGGTCAATCAAATCTATGTAAGCATTGAACTTCGTTTGTTATATTATATTTCAAAAATCAAAAAGAAAAGAACATAAATGGTACTGTGCCTTGTAAGAATTTTATAAATTCACTGGTGTGTGATCATGAATCAAAATTTTTATGGGATATTAAGAACTTCCTTATCACCATTCTGTAAATTATTCAAAAATTTTATGGTTTACATAATTTTTCATTTTGTTCAAGTTTGCCGGTAAGCCTTTTAACAGGGCAGTAGTACTGTTCGAATTTTTAAAACTTCATATAGTTTGATCATCATCTGAAAATTTTATGAGAGCATTATAGATACATCATAACCATGCAAAAAAAATTCAACAGTTTCTAACTTGATTTGTACCATTTACTTGTCGGTCAGTTTTCTATCAGGATAGTGCCACTCTCCGAATTTGTAAAAATTCGTCACATGTGATAATCAGCTGAAATTTTTGTGAGAACATTAGTTATGGATCATAACCATTCACAAAAAATTTCAACAGTTTATAACTTGATATGTACCATTTTCCATTCGGATCAAACTTGTCGGTCAGTGTTTTATCAGGACAGTACCACTCTCCGGATTTTTAAAAATTCCTCAGATGTAATAATGAGCTGAAATTTTTGTGATAACATCAGCAATATGTCAGGAACCTCCAAAAAAAATTAAAATTTTTCGTTAACGTTTAGACCACTTTTCAGCCGGTGTAAAAACCCAAAATTTCGGGTTTCTCGCCGAATTTCGGATTTTTTCCCCCCGAAATAGACCGGATTTGAATTTTCAAATTCAAATTTCGTCCGAAACGAAATTTCGCGATCCGGTCAGGGACAGAATTTATTCCGAAACCGAATTCAAACCTTGCCTACCAATACGTACGCATATGAAGCAACATGGACGGCCGACGCAACGAACCGGAATTACTGAAGTGGGCCATCCAACGCTGGCCGGCCACGTCGGCGACAAGATTTGAACTAGAGGCAGGCCGGCATTCTTGGTGACACGTGGCACACAAAGTCGCGTAGATGGTTGATGTTTTGGTTCCGCAATTTCAGTCGTGTGTTTTGTGTATGTCTCTTTTTGTGCCCCCCAAAAAATGCACAAGGACAGTTATTTTAATCATCATCGCACATTCACAACATGTATGAGTAGCTCAAACGTGTACCTCAGCACCAACATTTGGAACCCTGGATGTAAGCGACTTTGATGCAATGCACCTGGTCTCCGTCTGATTATTTATTGGCTCCCGTTCCTTGAGAATAACAGGGCCAGAAAGGCAAAGGCAGAAAAAAAAAATGGAGAAAGAGGATGGAAAATAATACTGGCTAGGACTTCCTTCTTTCTTAGGGAAGCTGGCTTAAGATATGACCGCATTAGCATCCAATACGTCAACGTCGATCAAGTTAGGTACGGATTTCATGATTTCAATCGGATGGATATTCAGAGTACAGTGGCAGAGCCAGTCAGACAGACAACATGCAAGGGCAAAAACAATCACTCGTTCACATCAACTAATATCAATGAAGCTGCATGAAAGAATTTCAGTGCTCCATTTTATTCGGCGGTAACCCTTAGCAGAGTAAAAGATATGTCACTTGGTTCAAGTGTTCAGAATTCCTGCTAACTGAAGCTCGTCGGTACCAGTTAACCGCATAATCCATCCTCTTAAATTAAGGGGGGAAAATTGCTGTGTGAAGTACCAGTTAACTCTCCTCGACCTATAGAACATATCCTACTGTTTGATGAGATGAGAACCAAAAAAAGCGCAACTTTGTTTGATGTGACTAACCCAAGTAAGGAGAATGGCAGCTTTCAGAATGGTTACAGGCTAACACCAGCGATTTGGTGCCAAAAGAAGCAAATCGGCATTTGCTGCATATATCAGTTCTTCAATTGTGAAACTTTGGGCCTCGTGCTTTCTGCAGAGTGCCCAAGACACTCTCAACCAGTTTATCCTTCTCTTTATCTTCTTCGGAGTCTGACACAAAAGAGTACTGCTTATGAGATACCCTTGTAGGCTTTTGCGCATTTCCTGCAATCAGATTGTCAAGATAACCTGGGTTGCTTCTAGAACAATCGACAAGCCCATCAATGTCTTGAAGTTTTTTGCTAGAACCATCATCCTTGCTACTGTTCCAGGAATCAATAATTTGGAGGAGCGTGTTCTGCTCAGCGTCTCTTCTGGGCTGTTGGTCTGCGTGGTTGTCATCATCCGAGAATTCATCATCCGAAAGAGTGGGAGGTCGGTAGCACATTTCTTTATCAACCACTTCAGCAGTTTCAGCAGTGGCAGATATAGGACCAAGTTCTTCCCAAGTGAAGTCATCACCATTACATTGATTTCCCTTGTTGCCAGCATGGCCATTTCCATTTTCTGCAGGTAGAACCCTTGGAAATTTTATTCTTACACCAGGCATAATCTGCAACAGTGACTCGAGGTCTGGATACCCAAGCTTCTGGTGATCAAGCTCATATCCATGCTTCTGAGCAAACTGACGCTTGAAAATGCTGATGTTAAATCCATATTGATATTGCAAAAGAAGCTCCTTTAACAGCATGTGACAATCAGACAATATTTTTTCCCTAATGAGAGACCTGTCTGCCCTGCTTTTATCACTAACATATTTACCCTGCTGCAATGGTTTCCCAGTAAAAAGAGAACTGAGACCATCAAACTTACTGGACTTTGATGGAACACAAGTTCTCTTGTGAGGGAGGGTAAGACGGAAAGGAAAATATCTGGAAGGAGTTTCTTCAATCCATTTCTTTTCCGAAACTAACAAATGTACCAACTGATCGAGATCTTTCTCAACAAGGCCTTTGAGAGGCCAACAATCCAACTTCTGCAATCCATGTCCCAACTCCTCCCTGGCCAAGAAAAGTAATCATGTAAGAAATATTCTATTCTCTCTTAAAACGATCAAGCCAAACATGATTTCTCATATTATCTCGCATGAATCCGGGTGGGATCCATTTGCTTGCCCTGTAATTAGTACTGGAGGAGTAGAAAAGACATGCTCATAGGAAGTAATAGATTATAGGTGTTCCAGCTACTAAACTAGATGTAGCTATGTTTGCAACAATATATACATCAACTTGTGCATAACATGGTCTAACAAATTATAGATATAACACAAAGTTTTCAAGCAGCCACAGGCAAAATTGCATAACTGCAGTAAGACCTATTGCAAACAAATCTATAGAATGATAACTTTGTTGCAATTGTAAGTTATTTTCTTCTCATTAGTTGATACTCAATAGATCTACATACTGCTTCTGACATAAAAAAAAATACTACAGCAATATGTTGCATTAACTGTAAGTCTTGAATTAAAATGTGCACAATTTTGAGTTTCAGGTCTAATCCCCAACAGTTTCTATTATTTAAAAGTAAGATCTAGAGCGAACCAAAAGGCATGAATTAAAATCTAAAGGATTAAAAGCTTTACCTTGTCTTCGCTTTCGAAACAAACTCAGACCCAAGGGGTTTTGATAACTGTTGCTCTAAAACTTCCCACAAGTAAAATTTTGTGAATATTTCATGAACCACTTGTTGTTCATTTCCACAAGTTGAAGCACTTAAAGATTCAGATTCCTCAATTGAGTTTGTCCTTGCTACATCAATGACATTTTGATTGGTTGTACTGGTATCTGATTTTCCAAATTTCCACCACCCCGCTGCCCAGCTAAATAAGCCCCTACTCATTTTGGAAGAATCATCCCTTTTTCCAGCTTTACCCATGGGAACAGAGGCAGGTCCACTGCACAGTTCTGAGTTCTGGAAAATTGATGGATCACTCTTTAATGTTCCCATCTCTTCCCCATGCTTTAATTTTTCAGAACGGTCATCCTCAGATAAAGTTGAAAAATTAGCAATTACCGCGCTATTAGTTACATCTGAGCTGCCATTTTGGGAAGAGGTCTTATGGGTCCTCTTCAAAAGCTTCCTATGCTGATCAGCATTATGATCTTGCTGAGGAGTTTGCAAATCATCAACCTCTTCAGCAGAAGTGCTTTCACGATGTGGAGAAACCTCAGGCTTAGCAGTCTCGGAGCCATTCCACAGTATCCAGATCCTTTTGAATAGCCCATCTTTGTTAACAGTATTTTCCACCCCTGAGGAAGAGGGAGTTCCAGGGGCATTCTTTGCATCAACTTCCTCGTGGTTGGCACATGATTCTGGCTCTGCATTCAAAACAGCTGTTGGGGAAGATGAGACAGAAAATGTCGGTGGATTCTCATCTACAGTTTGCGTGAAGCTTCTGTCCCCGACAATACTTTGAGAAGAATTTAGGATCTTAGAAGCTTGTTCAGAAAAAGTTGACACAGAGGATGGAGGTATCTTATCATTTGGTATTGTTCGAGTGAGGTTATTGTCCCTGACATTACTATGAGCAGAACTCAGGGTTTTAAAACTTCGTTCAGCAGGCACTGGTAATCTTTTGTTGATACCAACCGCATATGGCTGGTCTTCACCAGGTGGAGGATTAATAAATTCCACAATATCTGGCATCGATTGGAGAAGGCAAGAGAACTTGTTGTGGCCAAAGAAATCCTTACCCAGATACACATTGTTCTTTTGAAGCTCTGATCGAAGCAATGATAGGCTCACCCCATGAGGATACGAATATAGTGCCTCCCGAATCCCATTAACAGCATATTTGGGGATTGGATAATGCTTGGAATCAGATGGTACTGCAATGGGTTTTGGACAAGCCTTGGAATCAGATGGCACTGCAATGGGTTCCTCTGATTCTGTGTCCAGGAAGGGGTCATCAAGGGCTCCTTTGTAGTGACCATACCAAGATCCAGATAAACCATCAGGTGGGTGGTTAAAATGTTTCGGTGAGAAATCATCCCCTTTAACTAAAGCTTCCCAAGGCCACATAATTGTCGCTGCACTGCACAGTACACTGGTAGCACTACTAGGGCAGGCAAGCAGTACGTTATAGTTGCTCATTCGCAAACGATGCAAAATGGTTGCGAAATCTTTATCCCCAGATATCAGCAAAAAATGGGCTGGTGGGGGGTTCTGGGCAATCCAGTAGACAAGATCAGCCATAAATGACCTGTCAGAACTATTCTTTCCACCTATATTATGGCAATAGCATTATTAGTAGAACAAGAAGAAACCACAATACTACGTAAGCAAAAGCATATACGGGAAAAAAAATAAAGGAAATTACATAATGCCAAATTTGAAATGCTTTGAGGAATACTGATGGGAAATGCTAACATTGCTACTTATCAATTGTTGGAAACAAAACTCCAAGCACCTGCAATATCATCTAATGAAGTAAGACCATCCAACTAATCACCTGATATTTGAATTGTCTATACTCTATTAAACTTGATGGAGCACTGCTAGTGCACTACCTAATATCGTATAAATCCCAAATAATAAAAACAACAAAAATAAAAAATAACTCATGAAGTTTTTTCAGTATAAAAATTTACAGCAACCACTTCAGTATCAATAAAAATAATGACAAGATCCCTACCGACAAACTTCTATAAGATAATCCACAAAAGTAAAACAAAAACAAGAAAACATCAATATGTTTATTACTTCTCACGATGTTTATTTACTAAAAACAAAAGAAGTACATTCCCTACAAATCTGAGGCCACAAGCTACTCTACTGGCTGTATCAAAATGGTTACAAAACTCAAAACCACAGGCTACACAACCATCATCAATTCAGTCATTTTAAACAGAAGGCTTATTCGATTCTAATCAACGCAAAAATAATTACCATCCCACAAGCCTATCCCTGAGATTAAAAGGTCACTCCTTGTGGTAATCAGCTGTATGTACAAAAATTTTAGCAAACAACAAACCTATGGTTGCGAAATTAATCACATATCAGCTTGTCTTCGACTTAAGCACACTAATATCGTATAGTATGGCTATGCATAGCATAGCAGATCACCACCCAGCAACGCATTATCCGATGAAATACACATAAAAAGTATAAACAATACACAAATCATATCAGAGGCACCAAAATCGTTTCCTACTACATCTACACAAATGGAAAACGGTTCCTAGGAGTCGAGTCAAAAATCACAACCGCACAGGACGGAATGGTGGGTGGAACGGGCAGAGCGGAGGGGAGGCACGGCGAGAGCACGCAACTGTGTGGGACGTGAGAGATGGAGATGCCAGTGGCGACGAGCGCATCCTGCGAGGCGCGCGCGAGCTGGAGGACGTCGCCGAAGGCGGTGATGGAGAGCGGCCCGCGGATGCCGGCGGCGCGTAGCGCGGCGGTCACGCGCGGAGCGACGCGGCAGACGTTGACGCCGTTGGGGAGGTGGCAGTTCTCGAAGTCCCACCACACCGACACCTTCACCGCCCTGCTCTCCTCATCGTGCTGCTGCGGGCCCCGCCACCTCTCGCCGCCGTAGTGGGGGCCGCCCCCCGCCGCCCAGCCGAGGCGGCGGTAGTGGCCGCAGCCGGCGCAGCGTGGGTGGGCGGAGAAGCGGCGGAGGAGGAGCTGGGACATGGCTGGCTGGGGAATGGATCGGCGGCGCCTCTCGCTGGAGGAGAGAGAGGCGGAGGCGGAGGCGGAGGCGGAGGCGGTTGCGGTGATGGGATTGCAGTTTGTTGCAGGGTTTAAGAAAGGGAAAAATTCCAAACCCTTCTCGGCCTTGTTCGGCTTAGCCTTGTGTACTCCCTCTCGTGACGGTTATCGGACTAGACATCGATGTGATCCTTAAAATTCAATTTTAATCACTAATTTATATTATAATATATTTTAAATATTCAATAAAATTATAATATTATGAAAATACGTTTCGAGACGAATCTACCCATATAATTTTCATGCATCCAATCTAAATATTTAAAAATATATTGATAGCTAAGGTTTTAAAAATTTGACTGCACGTATGCCAAACCGACAAGTCTTTGTAAACTGGAGGGAGTAGCTTTTAAGCTAAACCACGGTGTTTAGTAATCTAACTTGTTTTCGCTTTTGAGTTATGGCTTATTGTTCAATTGTCGGAAATACCTATGATTCCAATAATATTTTGGTTCAATCATCATCAAGAAAAATATATAAAAATAGAGCAAATTACATGAAGAATTTTGCTTAAGTAGATTTTAGAATTATACGAAGAATTTTGCTACGAGGAGGCCGGATCCAAGGGGTGGAGGGGACAGGAAGGGTGGATCTGAGGGGCGAAAGGGATGGGGAGGACGGATCAGGTAGCCAAAGGAATCGGGGAGGTTGGACCGAGCAGTGGAGGGGACGGTTTGGCCTAATTGGCAGCCTGGGGAGGAATCAAGGACGGCGGTCTAAGGATGAGTCGAGGATGGTGGCGTTGGTGGCTTGGAGGAGTTGATGGCGGTGGCTTGGGGGCGTGGACGATGAAGGCGTGGGTGAGACATGGTCGTCGACAAGAGAGAAGAGTGGTAGAGAGGGAGGATGAGGCGAACGGGTTGGAACGAGGGAGTACGAGGAGAAAAAATGGAAGAGGGTTTGACTTATATAGCAATGGTATTTGTGGGTAATTTCAATGAAGTTTAGTGGCAAAGGGCTATTTTGATTCTGTAAAAGCCCAAAAATGTGCCTCTTGACTGGTTTTTAGCTTTTAGTTATATGAAGGCTTTGGACTTTTTCAAAACCCAGCTAAAAAGTCAGTCGTTTGTTTCGGCTTTGGTTTTTTTTGCTTTTAAGCCAGTGAAAAAGCTGTAAAAAACAAGACCTTTAGCTTCTCTGCTGATTTGCCACGATGGTACGAAATCCATGGACATGGTGGATACAAAATCTCTAACAAAGCGGAAAAACAATCTACCAATATACAAATTTCACATCTCTAAAAATTCTCTAATAAGAAAAAGAAAAAACAATAAACCTATACCGGGCAAACGACAGAGCCATGGGCATGGGTTGAGTAGGTTGATCATGACGTTGTCAACTAGATATGCTGAGAGTAATATGATCATTTTATTTGTTGCAAAGCACAGTCATTTAGTTTTTTTTTAAAAGAAGATAGCCCATTGGCCGAGCTTGAGAGACTTGGAGCGTCATTGATTCGATCTGCCTCAAAATAAGAAAATCGTTGCCTAATTTGCTCAAAATTAAGACTAGATGTGGGAAATAAACACCTTGCTAAGTGAGGGTAAACAAGAGAACAAACGTACTTTCAACAACGCCTTTACTCTCATCGCTGCCATGACGAGGAGACCCCACCCGCGCACCTCCTCGCTAGGGATGGCAATAGGATATTAGCTGCAGGGGTTACCTTCCCATCCTCATTTATATAAATTGGGATCCTCTGCGATCCTTACGGAGACTGCAACTTAAGCAATCTTTATAGACGCGTATTGTCTAGATCAGTGAATAATGTGTTACTATAGTACCTGCTACAGTGTTCTCGGAAGATCCAAATCATCGTTTTTTGATCGGGTGGTCCGTAAGGGAGTGCTTAAGTTGTAGTTCCTATGGGACTGCAGATGATCCCTGTCCCATCTCTATTTAGCCCGTGGAGACGATTTTACTCCTGACTCCATCCTAGTGTGGAATTTTGTGGGAAACAGGGCACCAATAAGAACATAAATTGAAATGACATTGAGATAGTTTTACAAGTTTTTTCATATGTTTAAGTAGAAAAAAGTAATTTTTTTGATATAGATATGGTAAATTAACACTAAATGACATATAAAGCTAGGACAAAATATCTACATTTTAGACATGTATATGTACCAATTTACATGTATAAGAGTGTATTAGGTTTATGGTGGGGAAAATGTGGGAGTCGCCTTAACAATGCTGACACCTTCAACGCTTTGCTTTGCTCACCTTCTCCTCATACTACTGCTGTTGTAGGCCTCGCTGCCTCTCACTAACATGGTGGAGCCAACTATCACTACCGAACTAAAGCGACAATAGTGGCCTTATCCCAGTGTCCTACTCACTTCACATGGCTGAGATCCGGCTGAATTTGCATTAAAAAAAGTTTTCACCCTAAATCTCTCGTCTCCTACCGTCTGTCTCCCCTAAACACGCATAAGAGATGTGATCTCTACCGCCTCCTCCCGTGGACCCCGCAATTACCTACATACATGGCTATGCACACCATCCACCATCACTTCCTCTTTTGTCTGTCGTTGCGATGAAATGAGTTAATCTAAACTGTTGTGATCGAACTAAACCTCGCCCACCTATAAATTCAACTAAAAGCCACACGCGAATAGTTAAAATAGAAATAACTAAACTACCTCTATGTACCGTACCCTACCCCTAATCAACAACTCTACCTAGCCCGCCTGCAAAGACAACATCAAAGCCAGCAACAGCTGCAAGAACACCATTGCAGTAGCCAAGAACCACAACATCACTGTGATGAGATGGGGGTCATCGACGCATCTGGCGCAAGTGATCTCTACGATGAGGAGAGAGCAGTCAGCATCTCCCGTGCATGCCGGTTCACTGGTAGCGGCTCCCATACTAGCACTGGTGATCCTGGTGGGAGGCAGCAGGGCACCCTACTCCCGCTGGATACGTGTGCTTAATCAGCAAGGTGACTTGTTGAAAGGTGGCAAACCTCTTGAAGAATCCATACATCATACCTTCTACTAATCCCTGCAAGTTTCCGGCCTCCTCGTTCGTTTGAGCCGTGGGAGCTCCGGCTCGGCTCGCGGCTCGAGCCGAGCCGAGCAAATTTTTTACGATGGGGTCCTTTCCCGAAAAAAATTACGTTTAGGTCTTTTTCGGGGGGAAAAATTACGATCGAGTCCTTTTTTTGAAAAAGAATATATATTACATTCATTCCCTTTTAGCGTTTTTAGGCGTAGCGTTCGAGTCCTTTTTGGAAAATTCGAAATTACGTTTAAGTCCTTTTTCGAGAAAAAAAAGCATCAGGTCTTTTATTCGGAAACAAAAACTACGCGCTGCGTTTAGGTCATTTTGCTGTTTTCCTTTTTTACGTTTAGATCCTTTTCCGAAAACAAAATACGCTTGGGTCCTTTTTTTTTGGAAAAAAATTGTTTATATCCTTTTTGCGTTTTTTAGCGTTAAGCAGGCGCTACGTTTAGGTCTTTTTTCGTTTTTTGAAATTATTACGTTTAGGTCTTTTTCCAGAAAAAAACACTTGCATCGCGTGTTTCCTTGATTTGCTCGTGTTGAGAGGACGTGAGCACGTTTTCTCAATTTGCTCACGTGGCAGGCGACGGTCGCGGCGTGGCACGCCGCGGCCACTTACCTAGTTATTACAAGAACAAGGATATTTCTGGGAAAGGCACTAGAATAGCTAGATTCATAATTTAGGAATTCTAGTATATGGATTTTTTTTTTGGAATAGTAAAGATGTTCTAGATATTTTAGGTCAAGGGCTTTGATCTTGACACATGTCAAGAGTCTAATAATCCTTGAGCACTAGAGGGCCTTGTCTTTTGCCATAGTATGGCATAAGAGGATAGGTAGGCAAGGAGGTAGTAATGGGAGAGTGCTAGGATAGCCACCTAAAAGAGTGTGGGTACAGCTTTGTACAATAGTGTTCGTGTTTTTAATAAAGTAAACAATTTGTAATTGTAAATCTCCTAGTTAGGTATTATTTTTAAATATTTAGTGCATTAATAAGTTGTGATTTAATGTGAGCAGGCCGCCTAAAATAATTTTCTTGGCTTTGTGTGAGTGGCTCGAATACCCGAAAGCAGGATAGTTTGGGCTTTGACATGAGAGACTTGATTGCTTAGAAGCCAATAATTAATAGTGCACTAAATAAGTAGAAATTAAAAGGCTAATCGACTTTAGTAGATAGTTGTGTAGCATTAAAAATATGTCCTCTCGAAGTGGGCACTAGGCCACGTCAGTTTCCAATATGTGTTCTATCTCTCTCAAATTCTATGTGACAAAGTGATCACTTTTCTAGCCCCTTACCTCATTTTTTTTTCAAATATAGCCTCCTCCCGAGCAGAATTACAGATTTAGCCCTCTCCCTACCCCGGAAGGCAACGACACCTGTCCCCTGTAGGCGAGTGTGAGAGGGGCCTACCGTGGCCGACGAGCGTGGGAGGAGGCCTCCTGTGGTAGGGGAGCGCAAGAGGTCGGGAGGGGGCTAGATTTGCAATTCCGCTTTGGAGGGGGCTATATTTGCAAAAAAAAAACGAGGTAAGTGGGGTTAGAAAAGTGATCACTTCCTATGTGACTGCAACTTTTGATTGGTTCTTGCTGATAATCTATTCTTGTTGTGAGAAATGTTGTGGTTTCATGCTATGATTAATGGTCATGTTTTTTGTCTCTCCTTGCTTTGTGGCTGCAAACTTTGATTTGTTGGTTTCTTGCCGAAGATTCTTTATTTTTGTTGTGAGAAATGCAATGATTCCAATTGGTTCTTGCTATGGTTAATTCTCACCTCTTTTTTGTCTCTCCCAATTAAGCAAATTTGATTTGCTAGGTTCTTGACTTAATCTTGATTCTTTCCATGAGAAATGCAATGGCTTTCTATTGGTTCTTTGATGATCGATCATTAGTTTTTTGTATCTTTCAATTTCTCCATGGCTACAAAATTCGATTTGTTGGTTTGTTACCTTAATCTTGAATTTTGTTATGAGAAATACAATGGCTTTCTATTCTTGTCCTATATGGATACAAGATAGAAAAAACTGCAATTAGGGGCTTAAAGAATCAATAAAAGGAGAATCGGACCATGGTTCTTGGTGGCCTGGTACAAGTAAAGACGAATCGGACCATGGTTCTTGGTGGCCTGGTACAAGTAAAGACTTCAGGATAATTTTACTCACGAAAAGCTAGCAATTCAATGTTTTCTCCATTGTTTAGCTGCAGGTGATTAAGCTGAATTTGAAGTTATGATGGTATGTTCAACCCTTAAAGGGTTTACTATCGAAACACTAGTGTATATACAACATTGCGACATTAATTTCTTTCTTGTTTTGAGATTCCAGTATACAACATGGAATTGGTGGGGATTGTTGGAAACGAATCGTGCATATGCATGTTATTCCCCTAAGAATTCTAGAAAACACGATATTGTACATTCCTGTACGCATCACATTGTTTGATATGTGACCTTGGATTCTCTCGTTCAAACTCTCTGCATCCGACTCCATCTATTTGTTGCGAACATGCATCTGTAAGCATCTAGAACCCAAATTTCATTTGTTATGTGTTTTGGTGATTAATGACGCTTATTTGTCAAAACTAACCCTATTTCTAGGTTTTAAGGTGACTTAGTACATGATATTAGCATTTGGGAGTCCTTATTACTGGTGAATCCCTATAAAGATAAAATTGATGGCAAAGCATGATGATTAAGGACTTTGAGACTAGAAATGATCTGATGAGTCGAGTTTGGATTATTTTAGTAATATGTTTGGTTTTTTCATTTTGACCGTACTACTAAGGGGTTCCAAGGCAAGTATCTTAAGCTTTGTGAGGTTGGGTAGCTAGTTGTGATGCAAACTAAGTCTCTTTAGCTCATATCTAGTCAAAAGAAGCCAAGTAACCAATTGAGAATGCCGAAATTGGACTTGGTGTAAAATTTCAGGACTTATCAGAAAATGTCAGTTTGAGTCAGATTATCCAAGTGGGTCTAACAACCAATCGGATCAATTCAGCAAAGGACATGTTCTGGAAACTTCCATAGGAGTAAGATGATCTGAGTGGATCAGACCACTAGTTGGATTAATTCAACAAATGACATGTTCTAAAAACTTTATTGGAACTCGAAATATCCGAACCTATCGGATCATCGATCGGATCAATTTCACAGAGGATATGTTCTAGAGTTTTTATTGTGACTCGGATGATCCGAGTATGTTGGACCATCGGTCGAATAAATCTAACTTAGAAGATGTTTTCAAGACTTTGCACAGGGCTGGATGATCCGACTAGGCCGGACGATCCGGCTGTGTATAACGGCTATATTCTTTAACTGTTTGAAAGCATTTAAGCTAGATGATGCAACTCGAAGTAGATTTTGAAAATTATTGTCTATTGGCTAGTTTATGAGAAGTGGAGCTATATATAGGCCCTATGTGGATTCTTGTGTAGAGGTTAACAACTCCATCTCAGTGTTCATCCTAATGGGCAACTTGATGGCACTTTGAAGCTTGGATTGAAGATCCTTTGAGTGTTTGAGAGAGTAGATAGGGCTAGTTTGTGCATCACTCTTAGTTGCTTGATCTTGTGAGGTTCAACTAAGCATTTTTGACTTTTTTCTCTTGAAGGTTAGCATTTTTGACTTTTTTCTCTTAAAGGTTAGTGACTTTAGATAGCTTGAAGGTATTTAACTCGGTGATCTTCCTCGAAGGTGATTGTGGAAGGCATTGGGAGTCTTATAAAGATTTCGAATCCACCTGTCCGGAGTAAAGGACTATCACGAGTTGATGACTTTGATTCCTTGCACGGTTTCAAGTCGGAGCTAAACTTGCGAGAGTGCTCCAATGAAGAGTAGGGGAGATTGCCAAATCTCTGGGACCTCGATAAAAATTAGTTATGCTCCTTGTCTTTTTATATTTCTTTATTTATTTTGTTGTCTTCCCATTCCCAGATTCCTAGAAATGCGTAGAGTTGAAAATAGGTTGCAAAATTCATATAGAAATACTAGACACTTAGGTTGGGTTAATAAAATATGATTATTAAATTAAGCCGTTATTACAAAAAAAAACTGCTAATTCACCCTCCCTGTATCCGATCCACTTCAGCGTGCATGGCCTAGGGGCCTCGCCGAATTGCACGGAGTCAATCCGATATTGATGCAACGATACAACGAGTCGTCAGGCTGCACATTCTGATTAATCTTTGTAAGAGCATATACAACAGTAGATAAGGCACACCACATCCATCTGAGGATAGAACTCCGACATACTTGTGGCAATACTGCAGTTAAAACCCAAACCATTGTTAGGATAGTCTGGTTATAGTTAAAACCATTGCCATTCAGTCTAGCATTGGTTCATCATTCATGGGTTGGTTGAGCATGAAAATTAGATTTTCGTGGTACCTGATGAGTGTGGACTTTATTTTCCTTCAGATACTAGCACAAAACTTTTCTTCCTGAGATCAGATTCAGATACTCGTACTATCGTGACAATAAGTACTACTATATTTTCAGTTAAACATATTTTCCCCATTACCTTTTTTTGGATGTTTACTCAGCAGATTTGTCCATGATCAATCTATCCATAGCAACGAACAGAATTCTGCTGAAATTTTACGGCTTAAAGAAGGGCATCAGCTTTAAAGAAGCCTTCAACGTTCAATCCCATTCGAAAAAGAAAAAATGGACTACAACATTCAAGATACAGTTGATTTTCATGAACAAAAGCCACACCATAATAATGAATGCTTGCCATGTTTCTCTCTCTCTCTCTCTTTTGGGCAAAAATTGTACAAGAAAACAAGGAGCCAATGCTAGACTGAATGGCAGCTCAGATTCTTGATGAAACAGAGCTTGTTATACAGGAAGTATAGGTAGAAACTAATGACAGCAATTAGCAGCATACAACACGTTCTCGAGACCTTACTTGGAGTACTTGTGGTTAGCAAGCCTACCACTCACGAATCAGAGATATGGTCCATATCAAACCCACTAGCGCAATGAATATTACAACAAAAATGCAAAAATTGAATAGACACATCATAGGCATCATAAAAATCAATTCTTGTGCAATGAGATGCCTGGCGGAAGTACACGGTCGTCCTTCTAGCGTATTCTACCCTAACATCAGAAGCCATCAGCAACCTGAAAGAACCGATAGAATGAGCAAATTCAAGAGGGAAAAAAGCTTAACAATCTTATTAACTAATATGATATCAGACAAAAATATAACTTCATGAATCATGACAGTTAACAACTAAGGCCAGCATGGGAAGGCACCACCATTGTTTTCAAGGCGTCGCCTAGGCGTCCAGGCGCCGACAGCAGCACGCCAGGGCTCGGCGCCTCACCTGGCCGAGGAAAGGCAGTCGCCTGAAGCTCCAGGCGTCGCCGCTGGGCGTCCAGGCGACGCTAGGCAGAGTTGGTTGGGCCGTCTGGGCGGCGCCAACTTGGATCGGGGTGGGGGCAAAGCAAAGGAGGGATAAGGCAAGCAGTGGGCGCGGGCCGAAGTGGGTGAAGATTGGAAAAGGCTAACCCTAGCGCGTGGGAGGCTGGGATATCCGCCGCCACCACCTCGCCGGCGCTGCTACTGCCTCGTTAAGATCCGAATCCCATCGTCTCCAGGCCCTCCCCCACCTCCTTGTCCGTCGCCCGCACCGCCTCTACCCCTACAGCGATGCCTGGACTTCCCCTGCAGAGTTTGATTGATTGATGCTGCTGCTACGGCGCTTGCTTGATTGCAGCCCTGCCTCATCTTCCCCTCCACCGCTTCTGCCCCTGCCTCATCTTCCCCTCCACCGCCTCTGCCCCTGCCTCATGCTGTGAGCCTATGATGCACTGATGCTTGTGGCCTGATGCTTGTTGCTGTGAGCCTGTGACCTGATGCTTGTGGTCTGATGCTTGTGCTGTGTGCTGCTCATGCTCTGATGCAATGATGCTTTTGCTCTGATAGTCCAATGCTCTAATCCTGTGCTGCTCTGATGCTTGTGCTATGAGTTATGATGCTATTGTGATGCTATTTATTTGCATCCATACATGGTATATATGTATCGGTGATATTACTGATATTGGCATATTGCTGACCTTCGCCTAATCCTCGCCTAGGCGTCCAGGCGCTAGGCTAACGCCTCACCTCGCCTTGCCGCCTTGACAACCATGGGCACCACATCATTGAAAGTATCCTTAGCGGTCTTCAAATATTTTTTTGGGAACTTACCCCTGATTGTGAAGTAAGGTCTTGATAACACCAGTACCAAAACAAGGACCTACCTGGCTACCTCAAGCGCACAGGACAAAGACAGAAAAGTACATGTGAAAATCCAGGGTAACTTACCTTGAGCACTAAACTGAAGGAAAGGCTAATCCATTGTATGTACACACTAATATGTCGAAGTTAAGGTCTAGAACAAAACTTATTCTAGTAGTACTTTTGCAACTGCTTCAGAAGCTAGAAAGCTCCTGCTGTTAAGTTTGCATTAACCTTTCTATGTACTAAATAAACAACTATCTGCGACTTTATCCAGAAGCAAGGATGATTATTCATTGCATATAACTTCTGGTTCTGGACAGCACTATGCTATAGCCAGGAAATTCCTACACAAATATTGGTCAGCAAATTTGGCCTGGTAAGGTGTTCTACTAAATCTCGTATTTATAACAAGTTCCACAGCTTCATAGTCCACCTTAAACACCCTCCGATAAAAGATTGCAAGATACAACAAATATAGGTTGTTAGGTTTCTGTTGATCAATCCTGTGAATGTAATTTCTTCTTAGAGTGTTTATATCGGTTGCTAGTTGTGCATTATGTATTAGTTCATAGTCAGTATTGTAATTGTTTTCGCAGCTCTCCTGTGTATTCTCGAAAAGCAACAGGATCAATAAGGATAGCTGACACCAACTACCAACTGTTAACAGCAAGCAGAGGACAACCATCTCAGGTTCAGGGCACAGCTATTATTTATGGTACAGCAGTTTTCCTACCATAACTAATATTTTTTGAAACCAAGGATGCATTGTTTTCCATTTCATTAAACAGAAGTACAGAACCAATAAGAGTCTATTGGTAACTAATACGCTCTATAAAGAGTACATGTCTATCGAATATACCCATCGTTCTAACTTTTACGAAACCATCTATGCAGTCTGGTCTACAATTTCATGGAATCAACTAGTTTTGGTCATGGAATATTGGAATTACAAGAAGTTTCATAACATTGACTGCAAACCTACTGAAAGTTGGAATCCAGACTAGGATGTTGGCAAGACAAGCTCCTCAATTGGAGGGCGGCTGATCCTATTAATTTTTTGTTTAAGTAGCATACTTATTTATATGCTTTCTTTCTATGAGCTTCCAGTTGGGGTGAAAAAGAGGTTGGATTTTTTTAGAGCTAGACCTTTGTGGCAAGAAGATCAGGGGATAAGGGAAACACCATTTGGTTAATTGGCCAATGGTATGCCTTCCCAAGGGTCAGGGGGGTTTAGGTTTGCTGGATCTAGGGGTAATGGATTTTGCTTTGTTAGTAACATGGATATGGAAGTTAGAAAATGATGATGGAACATGGCAATTGATGGTAAGGAATAAATAATATTTGAATAACCAGACTATGGTTCAGTTGAGACCTAAAGCTGGGATTTCTCAATTCTGTACAGGGATCCTCAAAGTTTATGACATTTTTAATGCTTGCTGTAAGAAAAAAAACTATGTGGTAAGAATATTAGGTTCTGGGAGGATGTTTGGCTGGGTAATACTTCTTTAGCTCTGAGGTATCCCAGACTATAATCTCAGTTTCATCAAAAATATAACTCTGGCAAAAATGATTGGGAAAGGCCTGGATAAAGCTAGTTTCAGAAGGACTTTGCTGGATGAAAACCTTAAAATTGGGTTAAGATACAACAAGAATGTGCTGAAGTTGTCTGATCACAGGGATAGTTTGGTATGGAAGTTGACCTCTAATGGTCAATTGTTATACTCTGATACCCCTTCTTATGCGCAGCAGCCCCAGATAGGGCACGAGCGTGCATGGTCTCTATTATGAATAGCAGGCCAATAGGCCAGAATATATACATGTACAAGAGGGTACGAAAAGGAAAGCGTATATAAGACAATATCTATACAAGGCTAACAATCTGTATACAAGGCAACTAGCAATCTCTATACAAGGCAACTAGGATACTGTCTAACACCCCCCTCCCCTCATACTCATGGTGGATCAACAACTCTGAGTTTGGAGAGATAAAAGCTGTGCTGAGCTCTAGTTTGTGTCTTTGTGAAGAAGTCTGCCAACTGAAGCTCTGAAGACATATACTGAAGAGCCACAACCTGATTCTGTACATGTGACCACATGTAGGAAGTATAACACCAATATGCTTTGTGAGCTCATGCTTCACTGCATCTCGAGCAATGCTAATAACACCTGTACTGTCAGATAAAAGAGCCATAGCTCACAACTCAACCTCAGCACTCGAACGAGAAACTGATGTCTGCTTCTTAGTCTTCCAAGCAATGAGAGAATTACCAAGAAAAACACAGTAAGCAGAAAGAGACCGACGATCAGAGTGATCTTTAGCCCATGTAGCATCAGAGAATGCCTGGAGCTGTAAGGAGCTGAAGCGTGGAAAGAAAAGGCGCCAAGATAGCTCCAAAAAGATATCGCAAAACACGAAGATGACTATAGTGAAGCTGAGTGGGAGCAAAAACGAACTAACTCAAGATATGAACTGATACGAAATATTAGGACGAGTGAACCAAAGTAAACAAGACTCCCAACAAGATAGCGATAGCGAGTAGGATCCTCAAGAGGTTCACCGTCAGTAGGTCGAAGGTGAACATTGAGCTCCATGGGAGTCTCAGTTGTGCGTTGATCAGGGAGAGAAGCATGATCAAGAAGATCCTGAATATACTTTTCTTAGGATAGAAAGAAGCCCTCAAGTAGGGGTGAAAACGGAAACGGAATTTCCGACCGTTCCAGAGAAAAACGGAAACCTTTTTCGAAGCGAAAGCGGAAAATGTCGATGAAGCGGAAGCGAAACGGAAATTTTTTGTCGGAAACGGAACGGGAGAGCCATTTCCGTCGGAAACGGAATCGGAAATTCCGTATAAGTGAAACCGGAAATTCCGTCGGAAACTTGGCCCATTTGGCCAAAAAAGGAGAATGGAGACTTTACATTTATTTTCGAATTAAAATAATTTCAGAAATACAAATGGCTTTATAGAAAATATCAAATAGAGTTCAAAAATTCCAAAAAAATTCTCAAAAATACTTTGGAACATTTTGAACCTAAGAAAATTATTTCTAGCATATTTTTGGCTTCATTTTTCATGAATAAATTAATTATATAAATCTGAAAAATAGTAAAATGGCATTTATAAACTCCAGAAAATCCAAGATAAATCTCATGAAATCATAAATGAACATTGAACAATAATATGCAAATTTTAGGGCATTACATCTTTATAGTTGGAGGAGCAAGAGGATGTCGATGATAATGATATGGAGGAGGATATGATGGTTTGATCTGGGGGACAAATAGCGAGCCTTCGACTGACAAACTTGAGAAAAAACTTTCTAGTGATACCGGTGAACATAACATTGTTCTTGTATCAACCTTTGTGATGGAATGAGTTACATTGTTTTTGTGGTCATGTATATTGTGATCATGTATTACGTTCTTGTGGAATTTTCCACTTTCGTTTCCGTATCCGCTCCATTCCGTTCCACATCCGTTTCGATCATTATTCGTTTTCGTATCCGTTTCTGGGGTTTCCGGTTCCGTTTCCATTACCGGTAAAAGATGTGGAAACGGAAACGAAACGATCATTTACCGACCGCTTTCGTTCCGTTTTCATCCCTACCCTCAAGTGTAGAAGAAATCTCAATCCTAAGGAAGTATCGAAGGGGACCCAGATCAGACATGAGAAACTGCTCACTGAGACGTGCCTTCACAAAGGCAATATACTGAAAATCATCTCCAGTAATGATCATGTTATCAATGTATAGAAGAAGAGACCAACCATGAGGCGAAATGTGAACAAAGAGCGCAGGATTATGAGCAATAGCAAAAAAACCAACTGCAACGGCCACAGAAGAAAAACACTCAAACCAGGCACAGGGGGCTTGCTTGAGCCCGTAAACAGAGTGGTGAAGCCAACAAACCATACCCTCAGGAACAGAATACCCTGGTGGTGGCTGCATAAATACCTCATGCAGCTCACCATTAAGAAAGGCATTCTTGACATCAAGCTGAGAGATAGACCACTCACGAACATAAGCTACAATAAGAAAAGTGCAAACAGTGGTCATGTGAGCCATAGGAGCAAAAGTCTCATCATAATCACGACTATGCTCCTGCTGAAAACCACATGCCACGAGGAGAGCCTTGTAGCGCTCAAGAGAACCATCAGAGCGAGTCTTAACCTTATAGACCCACTTGCATGTAATGGGACGGATACATGGAGGAAGGGGCATAAGATCCCGCGTGCTAGTGCGCTCAAGGATAGCAAGCTCCTCTGCCATTGCATGCTGCCATTCCTGATGAATAACAGCATCACGATAAGAAGTCGGCTCGGCAAGAATTGCACCAACAAAGCCAAAGCGCTCAGGAGGCCGAATAGACTGACGATCGCGAAGAGCATAGCGAGGACGCATTGAAGAAGGTGACTCAGCAGGAGAAGATTGCACATCAGAAGAAGATGGTACACCAGAATAATCCTCAACTCGCGGATAACGAGTGTAGTATAGATGATAAGGTGCAATGTCAGAAAAAACCTCTAAAGGAGGCACCGGTGGTGAAAACTCTTTGAGGGGAGGAACACGATGAAGGAGACGCCAACTGTGGAAAAAGAAAAGTGGCAACTGGAGTACAGGAAAAGTCAGGAAAGAGAGTGGCTCGACAAGAGATGCTAGAGTGGAAGAAGGACGAGGGTAGAAGGGACGAGACTCATCAAAAGTAACACCCCGAGAGATTCGCATCCATCGGCCAATAGGATCCCAACAACGATATCCCTTATGCTCAGCAATATAGCCTAGAAAAACGCACTCAGCAGACTAAGTGGTCAGCTTGGTGCGTTCAGGAGGTGCAAGGAAAACATAGAACACACACCCAAAGAGGCAAAGACTAGAATAATCGGAAGGCATGCCATAAAGACATTCCATTGGGATCCCACCCTGAAGAGCAGAAGAGGGCTAAATATTAATCAAGTGGCAGTGGAAATAGGCTTAGCCTAGAAATAAGGTGGAACAGCGGAAGCAAGTAAAAGAGCACGAGCTGTCTCAAGAAGATGATGCTTGCATTCAGCCACACCATTCTGAGCATGAGCATCAGGACAGGAAAACTGAGAAAGGGTGCCTTGCTTAGCAAGAAAAGCATGAAGATCTCATGACAGATACTTGCCTGTGGATTCAGCACGAAGAACACGAATGGGAGAATCAAACTGAGTACGGATCATAGTGGCAAAATTCGTATAGATGGATAAAACCTCACTACGAGAAGACATAAATTTATCCAGGTGTGGCGAGAGAAATCAACTATAAAAAAAATATTTATGACCCCTTTTTGAAACAAAAGGAGCCGGACCTCAAACATCAGAATGAACAAGATTAAAGGGAATAGGACACAGACTCACTAGAAGGATAGGGGAGTTGTATCTGCTTACCAAGCTTACCATCCGCACAATCTAAAGAGGTATCACCAGACACAGATCCTAAAAGTCCACGACGAACTAAAGAAGACAGACGTGAACCACAAAAATGACCCAAACGGTGATACCACCAAGCAAACGATCCGGTGGAAGATACAACAGAGGCGAAAGCAGTGGACGAGACGGAGAGACTAGCAAGGGCAGCGGAAAGAAGACAAAGCCAGTTAACCTCCCAAAGACGCTGAAAGTCACAACGGCAAGGGCCAGTACCAACTAGAACCCCCGTGTGGCGATCCTGAACACGACAAGAGTCAAAATCGAGGACATCACAACAGCCATGATCAGTGAACTGGCCAGCAGACATGAGCTGCATGGTCAGTTTAGGAACATGAGAAACAACAGGAACATGAAAAGAGGAAGACAAATGAGTGCCTCATCCTGCAACAGAAAGAGAGGTACAGTTTGCGGTCTGAACAGTGATGGGAACAGCCAGAGGACTAATGGAATGGAGACTCGCGGTATCATGTCATATGAAAAGAAGCACCAGAGTCGAGAATCCATGGTGAGATACCTGAAGAGTATGTGGAAGGTGATCTCTCACTGGAAGACTGAGTAGCGGAACTAGCAGAACCTGTCGGTGCAGAGGCAGCCATGCGACGTAGCAGCGTGAGAATCTCCTATGTGGAGTTAGAACCAACAGAAGTTCGCTGAGGGGCGACGCCCGAGTCTCTAGTGCCCTTGGAGGAGTGTCTACTTCGACGAGCAAGATCCTTATTGTAACACAACTGCTCTACATGCCCATTCTTATCACAATAAGTGCAATGAAGCCCCCAGCGGCCGTCACTGGAGTAGGTGCCACTAACGGAGTAGTACGAAGCACAACCAAGACTGAAGGAGACAACAACAGACCTGCACCACGAAGATGAGTCTCCTTGGTACGAATAACTGCAAGAGACTCCAACAAGGTCACACGAGGATGGCGAGCAAGCAGCTAGGCACGAATCTACTCAAACTTAGTACGAAGACGTGTCAAGAAGTCGTAGATGCGGTGAAGCTCCAAATGAGTGCTGACGTTGACAGCACTGGCAAGTGCAGCAAACTTCCAATCCAAGAGAGTCAAGCTGACACCATACCGAGGACAACTACATGTAGAACTCATACACGGTAGAATCACCATGCTGCAGTGACTGCTCTTGTTGCACAACAGCAAGGTACAAAGAATCACCAATAGGCTCGTAGCGGTCGCGAAGATGCACCCACTTCAACTGTTCCGAAGACAAAGCAACCACGTCTCCGGTGAGATGTACCTACATGCTAGCAACCAAAATGGTGAAGGCACGAGCATCCTCATCAATCCATATCTTGTATGTAGTAAACTGAGTCTAAAAAGACTCCACAACATCAACATAATCATCATACGCCTTCTGTCGAGTAGCTTCATCGGCCTCCTTGGAAATAAAAGGCGTGGTAGGGGTAGTAGGATGAGGCGGACAAGATAGATCGCCGGTGAGAAACTCCCAATGACGCTGACCACGCATGTGAAGGCTCATATAGAGAACCCAGCCTCGATAATTGAGAACATCAAAGGTAACCGGTCAGCGAGGAATAGAGACGATGCCTAAAGAACCTGAAGATGATGACATAATTTTATTTTATTTTGACTTTTTTATTTTTTTACTAAGGAAACTAGAGTCGCACCCGGATCAAGAAGCTGGAGCCGGAGTATCTGGAGCTAGACCCAAAGTCTACTTAAATCGGGATACCGATCAACTTTCAAATCTAATCGAGTAATCCAATTGTGCGTCGGAGCTCGAGGTCGGGCCGGAGCTGAGGCGGGTGACGTCGGTGCGGATACCTGAAGGAGATGTGGAAAGTGGTCTCTCACTAGAAGACTAAGTAGCATAACCAGCAGAACATGTCGGTGCAAAGGCAACCATGTGACATAGCAGCATGAGAATATCCTGAGTGTAGTCAGAACCAGCAAAGGTCCGCTGAGGGGAGGCGCTTGAGCCTCCAGCACCCTTGGGAGGCGTCCACCTCGACGAGCAATATCCTTCTTTTGGTAACAGAACTGCTCCATGTCTATTCTTGTCGCAATTGACGCAGTGAAGCCCTCCACCTCCAGCAGCCACCATTGAAGTAGGCGCCACTAGTGGAGGGGCAGCACGAGGCACAACTGGTGCACGCATAGTTAAGATCAAAGGAGACACCAGCAAACCCGCACCACGAAGGCGAATCTCAATACGAATAGCTGCAAGGGCCTCCAACAAGGTCACATGAGGGTGGCGAGCGAGCAGCTTGGCACGAATATGCTCAAACTCAGCCCGGAGACATGTTCAGAAGTCATAGACACAACGGAAGCTAGAGATGAGAGTGCTGACGCTGACAGCACTAGTAAGTGCGGCAAACCTCCGATCTAAGAGAACCAAGCTAACACCACACCGAGGATAGCTACGTATAGAACTCATCCACGGTAGAATCACCCTACTGCAGTGATGCTCCCGTCCTACAACAGCTAGGTACAAAGAATCGCCAGCAGGCTCATAGCGGTCGCGAAGATGTGCCCACATCAACTATGCCGAAGACAAAGTAAGCACATCTCCAGTGGGATGCACCTCCATGCTAGCAAGCAAAATAGTAGAGGCACAATCATCCTCATCAGTCCACATCTTGTAAACGGCAAACTGTCTGAAAAGACTCCAAAATATCAGCATGATCATCATATGCCTTATATCAAGCAGCAGCATCAGTCTCCTTGGGAATAACAGGCGTAGCAGGAGGAGCAGGACAATGCTAACAAGGTAGATCGCCGGTGAGAAACTCCCAAAGACGCTGACCATGCATGTGAAGGCGCATATGTAAAACCCAATCTCGATAATTGAGACCATCGAAGATAACTGGGCAGCGAGAAACAGAAACGACACAGAGGAAGAACCGAAAGACGACAGTTTTTTTTTATGAACCGCTGACCCTCGGGTTCTCCTTCCTCTGTTTTGGAGAGCAGAGGCAAGGAGGTCACCGGCAGAGAGGGTCGGGAACGACGATCGGGGCGGCGGAGAGCACGAATGCGGAGCCCGGTGCCGGCAGAGAGTGTTGAGGACGGTAGCGGACCCCGAGACGGGGAGATCGAGCTCGACGCCTGGCGGGTTCGGATCTAACGACAGCGTCAAGGGCGGCGAAGAGCACGAACGCGGATGACGACAGCCGGGAGGCAGACCTTGGGGGACTGGTGCCACGGCGGGAGGACCTTCGCTTGGAGCAAACTCTTCTCCCCTCCTCTCTTAGCTTTTCCCTCTCGTCCTCATCTCCGTCGAGAGGAAGCAGCAAGGAACCTCAGAGGGCCTGTGCGGTGACGGAGCAGGAGGATGGAGTTGGGGAGGCTCCGAGGGCCTATGCGACAATGGCATTTGCCGACGCAAACCGGGTCGACATGCCGTGCATCGCTATCAAGCTGCGATGAGCCGGCCGGGTCTGGTGGCGGCGGCGGGCCGTCTATACGGTGGCAAGCAGCGGCCAGAGATTGCAGAATCACCGGACGGTAACGACGGTCGGTAGCGAGAAGAGCCGCAGGAAGAGCGGCGGCGGCCGGCCAACAAGGAGAAGGGTGGACGACGCAAGTGCAACGCCAGTGAGAACCCTAACCCTAACCTTTCTCTGATACCATGTTATGAATAGCACTTGTATTCATCATGAAGCCAATAGGCCAGAATATATATATGTACATGAGGGTACAAAAAGAAAACCTATATAAGGCAATATCTATATAAAGTAATACAGGATACTAGCAATCTCTATACAAGGCAATATAGGATATTGTCTAACAAATTCAAGTTCTCACCAAACTTTGAAACATTTACAGATAGCTAAAATATTAAGATGGAATAACCTGTTAATTTGTTATCAAACAGCACCTAGCAGCACAGCGATACTAAAGACTTGGTGAAGGAGAAAAAAAAGGTACTCAAATATTAATATCGAGCTTTCTGTGGATAATGATATTGGAGAGTTAGCTTACCATCTAACAAGTCAGTCTTGATCGGCTAAGTAAATGTCACGCATGATTGCCATTGCCTTTCAGCTTGAGTTCGAGCTCTAACTCTTTGCGCCTTACTTCCAGCTCCAAGCTTTTATTCTCAATCTTCATTTGTTCATTTTCCAAACACATTCTTTCCAGCTCCCTGTCCTTCTTTTTACTGAATTGTTCCCACTTGAGGCGTTGTTTTGCAAGCTCCAGTGCCTGGACTTCAATTTGCAAGCGATGTTTCTCAAGCTCTGCAGATTGTATTGCCAAGTCCTTTTGTGCCAAAGCCAAGTTAGTTCCATCTGGAAAAACTTTGTTGATATCCAGTGCGATACCGTGGGAATCAGACCTCCTGCTACAGTCATGTGAGCTAGAAGAGTTGCCAAAGCCTATATCCCCATGATCCGTCATATACCGCATCCTTTTATGTACAGGCAGGGTGCACTTATTTCCATGCAACATGTGATGCTCCTCATCATCCTCATAATCAGTGTCTGCACTTTGATCATCTTCATCGGCATCTCCACTTGCTCCCCTCCTCGGATCATTTTCCTCTTTACACCTGAGAGCAAGCTGCAGTGAACACTGAAGTGCAGGATCTTCAGGCAAACTCACCCGGTTGTTATTATGGTAGGAGCACATCTCCTCGTAGAACAAGTGCTTTGAGCTCAATATCTTCCTCGCATCCTCTTTCAACTTCTCAGAGAGATTATCCATGCGATCCAGAAGTGCTGGATTCTCCACAACCTCGCAAGTTGTACCCCGACCAAGGATATCCGTAAGCCTTTTGTATCTCTTATTGAGGTCATTGAATTTATCCTCACACTGTTGCGGTGACACATTGCAGCCTCGCTCGCCCATGACCTTCGAAATTGCCTTCCACTTGCCTTTCTTCTGCATCATTGTACAGTTCCTCTTTCCACCTCCTAAATCAGCTCCTGAATCCTCCCCGGTGTAAGACACTGCAGTAATTAAAAGCTTAACCATTGAATCAGTCCACTTCATCCGCTGCCATGCAGAACCCTTCTTTCCTTTGCCGCTTTGGCTACCAGTGACATCCTCGTTAACACCATGATCCTCATCATCGCTCATGCAGTTCTTCATGTGATGGTGGTGGTGGTGATCACTCTTGCCATGTTCTCCAAATTGAAATTCTGACAAGTGATCAGAATCTGCAACCTGGTTCATAGGCATGGAGAAATTGCCAGGCATCTGAGAGTGGCTGAAGCCCTTATTTCCAGAGTTTGGAGCATGCATTTGCATGGGGTTATGATGCAAGTCTAAACTGCCATAAGGTGTTGCTTGCATCAAGTTTCCAGGGGGTAGGTTATTGCCTTCCATTCGCCCAAAGGATCAGAGAGACACTAGTACCTTCTATTGATACAATATAATGGCACATGTATTTCTTATCAGTCTTGAGACCCCACCTGAGAAAGTAATTCAGAAGAATTATTGAACTGTCCATGCAAAATGCACATTCGATAACTCCACAATGGTCTCGAATTATGCTGTAAACCTAGATACACAATTTAATCAAAATCACCTATATGACGATCAAGATGCTTCGAGGTTTCATTTAACTATCCTATTGCTTGCTAAGTAGTGTTTCTATACATCACCCTCCTAATACAGCTGCATAAATCTTGAAGTAAGCGAAGGGGGAAGTAATCACCATCCACCCTTCATTCATGCTTTAATATTATCCAGAGCCTAATGTGCAAGCAATGGATCCATTCAGTATAATTCCATGGAACATTAGCAAAGATTGCAGGGTATTATTACTCCGTACTTAAAGTGAAACTGCCTAAACAATTGCCAAGATGAATCAGTTGAACTGCAAGTAGTAGAGCAAAAGAACTAGTTGAACTAGCATAAGGGATTAAGGAAGGACCACCTGGATAAAAAATCCCATTAGACCTAAACTACTACAATAGCATTTATCATTAGTTCTTTACTGATCTTACATCATTTTCATGCTTCAGACATGGAATTCAGATTTCAGAGAGCAAGTAGGGAAAAAAAACAGATTATCATCTGAGCAATTCCTCAATAATCACCCTATGATCAAACAGGGGAGGATGCACCATTGCACCTTAGACCCTATGGGGTCACAGTACCCCCACTGGAGAAAGAGAAGAACCGAACAATACGGATGGATTGCATCACTACCAGCAAAAAAATCCGCAACTGGAGCGACTATTCCTTTCAATGATGGACGCATTTACACTGATATGGAAATTGGATGGAGTATCCCAGAAAGATAAGGGTTTGATTGCTTACAGGAAAGACCAGAACAAATGCAGATCAAATATTTGGATTTGGGGAGGGATTTTTTTTTCTGACAGGGGAGGGAAAATCTGAGACCAAACCAGAACTGTAAGCGATGCAACTCCTGCTCCTACTCCTACTCTATAAGTAAATCAATCTCAAATCATGCCTCTTCCCAGGGGCGGACCTAACGTGGGTCATGGGGGTTCAGTTGAACCCCCAAAAATTTAGGAAAATAAACTGCTACTAGTACGCGACGACGGAGCAAATAAATCCGCAACAAACTCCATGGACTGAACTATCCATCCCAGAAAGAAAGATTTGGATGAAATGGATGAAATTGCTCACAGCAAAGATAAGATCCCCAGGACAAAGCTCACTCTTAGAACAACAATCGAAGCTAGAGGTTCCTTACCAGCGAAAGAAGATATCAATCCAAGTCCGGATCGATCTCCACTCCAAGCCAGTCGGTAGAGCGGAGGAGGATGCCTACGAGATGAGAAGTTCTTCGCTTCGAGGTTGAGACACACGGGGAGCAATAGCCACGACGAGATCCGGAGAAGAAGAGGTTGGACTAGAAGTACACTGTACACCTGAATACCTGATCAAACATCGGGCCGGCCCGGGCTCAAAAAGCCCGAACTTAAAACGTCGGGTCAGAGCCCGGCCCGAAGCCAGATAATTGTAAACTTGGCAAGCCAAAGGCTAGCTTGATCGCGGTGCAAATTTAGGGGGCGTAGCTTTAGATCTGAGGTGGATCTGGGATCTAAAGCTCTAGTGTTTGTTTGGTGTAGCTCCGTTTCATGTTTTTTCAACTTCAGTTCCAACTTCATATTTGAATCCACTTCTTTAAGAAGCTGGAGTTGTCGATGGAAGTGCTCGATTAGGAGACTAACTCCAAATTCTAAAATAAGAGTAATGTACGGAAAAAATCAATATTACCCTTAGTCTTAGTTTTGAAACTTGTATATTGTATTTTATATATTAGTAGCTTATTTTAATTTGCAATTTGTTTTTCGAACACATGTATTATTTACCTATTACACTTGTACATTTTTAACATGTTACCTAGTTTTCACTTAAAATATGTACGAGACAAAGCTTTTAATCTCATTTTGAGCAAAAATACGAGAACAACTAATTTAAAATCGAAACACTTCATGTTTGAAGCATTCATCGAGTTCAAACATTCAGTACAACCTATCCTCAAACATCTGATTAGTTACATAACACTGATACATCAGCAAGCACAAAAAGGAAAAAAAGAAAAGAAAAACACTGATACATCAATATTCAGTTCAACTGCAATCTATTGCAAAAGGAGAAACTCAACCGACTGTTGTTGCTGCTTCCTTGCTCGCTGGAGGAGAGGAAAACATAAGCAAAATCAAGCATAAGACCAAAGGAACTAGAAGAGGAAACATATATGAACAAGACCTCTAATCTCATGTACTGAAATAGAAGCAAAACTGCTTAGGTCTATTACTGAACAAGAGAAATAGTAGTAGAAAGATGATAATCTTAAAACAATAAACAACATATTTCTTTCTTCTCCTGCAATACCACTATAATCAAGTTCAAGCAATACTCAAGGTGGGAATATGATATACATTTATGAACATTTTGCAATCTCTGAAAAACTTATACCTTTCTGAACATACTACGATCTCCTAACATTAGAATCTCCGAAAAATGTATACAAGTGATTAGAGTACCTGATAAATCATGAATTGCAAAGTAGTATCATCGAACTATCTCAGATCTGACAAAAAGAAAGCATCAAACAGCATCAACTAGGGCATGCTATGAATGAAAACCATTTTTCCTCAACACAATTGGGGATGCTACAATTTGACGACAAAATTTTCCAACTAATTGGAGGAAAGATGCGGAAGAAGACAAGGCTAGAGGAATGTACATGAATCAATACAATTTGGAGGTAGGGACTTAGGTGCTGGCTGGTGTGCAATCTTCGGCTGGTGGGGATTAGTGTTTGGAGACAGAGGCGTCATACTTTGAAGGAGGGAGATAGCCAAGGTAGCTGCGCCGGGGAGATGGGGAGGTCATCGCGTCGAGGATGGCCGAGGTCACCTCACTGGGGAAGATGGCCGAGGCTACCGTGCCTGGGGAGCGGAAGAGGGGCACATACCATGGGAAAGCTCACCTAGGCTAGGGCTTCACTCGCGCTAAGGGAAGGAGGACGCGCTATGGTTTGAGGAAGAAATGGGAGATAGGGCGACAACGCATGCGGGAGGCGAGGAACCAAGGTTGGTTTTGACGAGGGGTATTTTGCGAGTAATTTTACCCCAACTCCAAGGGTAGTCTCATAACAGAGTCGCATGTAAATTCAAGCTCTATTAGTTTTGGTGATTGGTATTATATTAATGTTTAATCCTTATTTAATTACAAATCTAATCATTATGAGACTAACATGTTTATTGAGCTCCATTCTTATTAGTCTCAAATTTGGATAGAAAATGGAAAACCCTAGGTATGCACTTGTATTCACTCTATTGTCTTAATGCATACTTAGAATTCAAGTTAAAAGATAAACTCTTTCATTGCCTTAGTCTAAATATATGCATTATGTTTCCAAATCTATATATACATGAATGCACACATATAGGGGGAGTTGATAATTTAACTTGATGTTTCAATTGTATTGATCCATGTCCTCTTGCCATATAATATAAAGGATCAAGACTTTGAAACAATCTTTTGAGTATATATAACTTGTGTAGTTGTAGTATACTCATACTAATATAGGATAAACTCATATGCAATCTAAGATTGATTATGTACATATTGATTCCATGTTCAATTAGTTATATGCACATAATTAATGGAGTTTGTTCTATAGTTGATGGTCTATATGTATTGATCCTTTTCAATTACTCAAACATATTTGGATCATTACTAATCATCATATTGAGTATATGAAACTTGTGTAGTTATATATACTCATGTCAATTTAAACGAAGTTTAAATTGAGTTCGGTTGTCTTTCAATCAATCAAAGAACATTTCATCATGTGTTGATGGTGTCTCTTTGTTGATTAAAGACAAACGAAAAGTTCTTGAGTATAATTAAGCATTAGTTGCATCAAAGTACCCAAGACACCTTTAAATCATTCAAATTGATTTGGGTTGTGCTCAATCAATCTTGGAGGCATCCATTTTGTGTTAATGGAGTGCAAATGATGATTGGGACAACCGTGTTTGTTGGACTAAAGATCTTCAATGAGTTGTGAAGTAGGTTGAGTCTAAGAAGATAAAGAATCGGGAACGAGAAGTCATCATGTATTGATGAGCTTCGAGAGGTGATCCCAAAGTGAAGAGAAAGGCTAGAGAAGGTTCATCATGTGTTGATGAATAAGAAGAAGAAGATTTGATCCTAGAGAGAAGATGATTGGAAATCATAAAAGCTCTAAGTGGATCGCGTGCGGCAAAGATATAACTAGATAGGCTAGAGTGTCTAGTTTAGATCACCGTACTATTAAGAGGGGTTGAGTCATTTAGCTTGAGCTTCATCATGTGTTGATGAACTCAATCCGGTTCACTCTAACTCACTCTCTTATTTGGATTTTGTATGGAGCTAATCATTTAGCATGTGTTGCAAATGGGTGAAGCTCATGCATTGGTTTTTTTCCATGATGCTTTGATTTGCATGTGTTGCAAATAGGAGAAGCTCATGATTGCTTCTTATTGAATCTTAATTGATTTGGTTTTTGCATAAAGCTATGGATTTGCATGTGGTGCAAAAGGGAGATAGCTTATGCAATGTTGTTTATGTGGTTATTGATTGGAGCTAAGTTTTGCATATGTTGCAAAAGGAGAGAGCTCAAGCAACTTGTTTAAAGTGGTTGCATGGAGCTATGGATTTGCATGTGTTGCAAATAGAGAACTCATGCACTTGAGTTTGATTTGTAGTTTGCTTGGAGCTAAGATTTGCATAAGTTGCAAATAGAGAGCTCAAGCATTTGAGTTAATGGTTGTTGTTTGCATGGAGTTAAGTTTTGCATATATTGCAAAAAGGAGAGAGCTAATGCAACTTGATGTTTGAGTGATTATTTGCATGGAGTTAGAGATTTGCATGTGTTGCAAATAGAGAGTTCATGCATTGGAGTTTTAGCTTGTGACTTGATCATGTGTCGATCATCACAATGCTAAGTGTGTTTTGTGCTTTGAGTTTGCAAATTATGTTTTTGCAAAATATTGAATTATTTTGTTATTTGCAAATAAGCTGGAGGTTATGAGTTTCGATCCTAGAGCACGTGTTGGCATTTGAAAATATGTTTTGCAAAGTGTCGGGATCATGTGTTGATCCTTACATGGCTAGAGGATTGATCTCATAGGTTCTCGGTTTATTTGCAAATAAGTTGTGCTTAATATGATTCTTTGGAGAATGTGAATTGGGTTTGCAAATGTGTTTTGCAAATTGCTTGATCATGTGTTGATCATCACATGGCTCAAAGAATCAATCCTTATTGATGTTTGATTCAAAAAGAGAAGATTTTTGAGAAAAATTTGTTTCTGATCTGGGAGGCCGATCATACCACCCCTAGTTGGCCGGTAGCACCGCTGGGTCGGTGCTAGTGCAGTTTGGCCGGTAGCACCGGAGGTCCAGTGCTACCGCTTCTTTAGCCGGTATGAAAAGTCCAGAGAGGCTGTTTTTGGGCAGTCTAGCTGTCCGGTGCTACCGCTCATGGTAGCCCGGTAGCACCGCTCCCAGTTGGTCAGTGCTACCGAAAGTTCTGCACAACGGCTAGTTTTCTAAACGTTACTGGCCCTAGTAGGGCGGTAGCACCGGTGTAACACCCTGGCCCAAATTAGCTCAAAGTCTAGCCTACCATAGGGCGGACCTACGCATGCATAGCACCCCACTTACACTTTCGTCCTCGCTTTATGTAAAAGGTTAACCCAGAGGTTCTATGTTTGGACCCAACAGGCATTATATACTACTACAACTCACTTTGTGCAAGCAATGTGAGATTAATCCCACCACCACTCCACATGGGCCATATGGGCCTTCACATTAACGGGGCCGGGGTATTACAACCGGGTTTACTGAGTTTTTCAGATTTTCCCCCTAACGGCTAGTTTTGGTTTGGAGGCTATAAAAGGAGGCCTTGGGAAGGAATGTGAACGTTGCTGGTGTGATTGGGAGTGTGTGGGAGTTGTGTGCATGTGTTGCTCTCTCCAATTTATTTCTTGAACTAGTGTGAGTCCCTAATTACATGTGTTGCAATTAGAAAGAGGATTGAGAGTCTCTTGTGTATGTGTTGCACTTGAGGAGGATCCTAGTGCATATGTTGCACTTAGGAGGTCACTGGAGTGCATGTGTTGCACTAGGTGAAGCTCAAGTGGGATCGCATGACTTGTTACTCTTGGAGGTTGCCGCCTCCTAGACGACGTAGAGCATCGTGCGCGGGAGCTCTCAACGGAGGTTTTGAGAAACCCCAACAAAGTTTGTGAAGGTTGGAGCTCGCCTACCCGGGAGGGAAAAGGAGCTACCACTAGTGGATTCGAGGTGATTGTTCAATTCATGGAGCCGGTCCAATGTGTTTGGGCTAACCTCAACGTGGACTAGGAGAGATCGGCAAGTCTCCGAACACCACGGTAAAAAGTATCGTGTCTATTATGTTTGCAATTCTTATTTATATTGTTGCAATTAAATTCTTAGAATTAAATTGCTTAATTGTCTTTAGGATTGTAAATTATTGTTAGAGACATAATTAGTTAGTGTACATAGTGAGTCTAGTTGATTTAGGATTTGATTGTCAAAACCTTAGTTTATCACTTCCGCATTGATTATTGTTTAGGTTTTGACATAAGGATAAATAAAACGTGTATTTAGTGAGAAGAATTTTTAAAGCCGCCTATTCACCCCCCTCTAGTCGGCATCCTCAATCTAACATCGTGACTCCGCGTGGGGAGCAGCCTCTTCCCTGCTCCACTAAAATGAATTACGGACTGCTCAGATTCGCCTGACTCCAGATTCATTTTTTTTTGGAGTTAGACCATTTGACATGGCTCCACCTTGTCCAAAAGAGAATATGGGAGCTGGAGCCATGATAAATGCTCGCACCAATAGGGGCGGAGCTAGCCCAGACTAGGCCAGCTGTTCTTGGGCCAATTTGTGATTTTAATGATTTTCAAGAGATTTTATGTGGACTTTCCATCCAAGGCCTCGGGCCATGGCCCGGGTGGCCCATGGCCTAACTCCGTCATTGCGCACCAACACACAAGGACAGATAACCTATGTTTTGTCAGTAACAAACTGTCACTATAGTTGGAAATTGTGGTTGCAGGTGCATAGTGCACTACTCTACTCCAAATGCCTAGCCATATATATTCCTAAATCAAGTAATCAACATAGTGGGTATTAAAAAAAAGTAGTTAAGATAGTATTTTGCTAAATTTTCTTTTAGGTTTGTATCGTGTATGAACATATCGAGCTGATGGTATAGCACCGCTCTAATTTTTGTGAGAAGCGCAAATCCTTCAAAATCTATCAAATTTTACGAAAAATAGTATAGTTTCTCTTAAACCCCTACCAAAACATTCGTTTTAAACAGATTTTTAGTCCATGACCATTCATGGCACGAGTAAAATTTTTCTCCTATTTTAAAGATGTATTTGACCATACGTGATCATATGGAGTTTGATCTTTCTAAAATCTAGATAGTTTCGTAGAAATATCTAGATACTTTAGAAATTTTATTTGAAGTAATTTGATGGCACCAATTGTCATGAATCTAGTGGTCATAAGAGTTTACATATAGTCCTTTGAATAAAAAATGTATATCATTTACAAGAGTTGATTTTGGTTTGCAAATATTTACATTTTATTTTTTCGAAGCAATATACTCGACAAAATATTCATGTTAATTGTTATTCTCATGAAGAGGTAAATCACTAATAAGGACAACATATGTTAAAAACAAAAATATGTATTAATTCATTTTCTATGTGTGTAAAAACACCATTTAATATACTGACATATAAAATAAGAATAGCGAATAAGGTTAGAATTAACATCTATTTAAGAACAAAATACACCATTGTGTTGTCACCTGAAGTTGTAATAGTTTCTCTAAAAAACTTGTAATTGTGTTAGCACCAAACAAAGTGTTAGTGCTAGCTTATTACTTCAAATTTTTATAATTGTTATTGACTTTTAATAGGCTTAGAAATGTGGCTTTTATCTTTAGTTTTTATAAACAATATAAGTATATATTAAAAAATATAGCACAATGTAATTACTGAACACTTTAAGATCGAGGATGCCGACTAGAAGGGGGTGAATAGGCGGCTTTAAAAATTCTTCTCACTAAATACACGCTCTATTGATCTTTATATCAAAACCTAAATAATAATCAATACGGAAGCGATAAACTAAGGTTTTGACAAATTAAAGCCTAAATCAACTAGGCTCACTAAGTGCACTAGCTAATTATGTCTCTACTCAAGAATATATAATTCTAAAGACAATCAAGCAATTTAATCCTAGAATGTAAATTGCAACAATGTAAACAGAGAATTTAAAGAAAACACAAAGAGACACACCAATATTTTACCGTAGTGTTCAGAGACTTACTGGTCTCCCCTAATCCACGTTGAGGCTAGCCCAAACCTCTTTGGACCGGCTCCACGAATTGAGCACCCGCCTCAATTCCACTAGTGGTAGCTCTTTCCCGCTCTGGGTAGGTGAGCTCCGACCTTCACAACTTTGCCGGGCCTTTTCACAATCTCCTTGAGAAGATCATCGCGCATGACGCCTTCACATGCCGTCTAGGTGTCAGCAAACACTAAGAGTAACAAGTCAAGCCTCTTGCTTGATCCTCACCAAGTGCAACACATACACAAGGATACTCAGTCCTTCTCTAGATGCAACACATGCAACTAGAGGTTTCTCTCTTTGCTCACAAAGTGAAACACATACACAATGTAGAGGAGAGGCTCACACTAGCTCAAGAGAAAGCAAATCAACACCAAAGATATTCTACACAAAAAACTAAATCAATTTCATCTCAAATCACTCAAATATGGCTCTATGAGCTCTTGGAGTTTTACTCTCATAAGAATACCTCAAATGGGTGTTAGAGCAGCAGCAAAACCCTCCTAGCTCGGCCCCTTTTATATCCCCTAAAGAAAACTAGCCGTTGGGGGCAAAATGCCCAAAAATCGGCAAAACCAGGTGCTACCACCCTACTAGGGCTGGTAGCATCAGCCTCTAGGCCAACGATCACTTTTGTGCATTAAAAACACCAAAAACTAGCTGTTGCTATAATACCCCAGTGCTACCACCCATCTAGGACCGGTAGCACCAGCAATTTCAACCAAAAACACTTCTCTGGAGTTTTTACATCGCCTCTGGGCCGGTAGTACCACCCTGGGCTGTGCTACCGCCCAACTAGGAATGCAAAAACTACTAAGAATGCAAGGCGGTTGTATTATGCCAAATATACTATTCTTTAGATTTTACTTTGTCCTTGATTTTACGAAGTGCAGAAAAACTATTATTTAGACTTTACTATCGAACCTCATCGTGGTTTATTATAGCCATGTGATAGATTTACTCCAAAGTTACTGTCAAATACACTCTAATTTACTATTCATATATATAGATTTTGCTGTCATACTAAAAGATTCAATTTACTACTGCATAGACTACACAAGCTACTGAACCCTCCACATGATAGTAAAATCTATATATACGGATAGTAAAATCTGATTCATGCGATGTTTATTTACGAAACTTATATCATTCTGTTCCTCTCGTCGTTAGTAAGATACTAGTGAAAATTGTTCGTGAATCGAGAGCTGTCAATAAAAAATTATGGCTAAAACAAAAAAATATATTCTTGTACAAATAAGGAAACACATTTATTAGTTGATTGGCCACGTTACTAATTGACTTAGTCAACATATGAAGCGGGCGTACGTGGATGGTTTGAATGCGCTTCTCCGGAGACATGGCTAGTGCGTTGAATAACTAATCTGTGCGCAACACAGATTAGCACTTTCGTATGTGTATTTATACTATTCTACAGCTGCGTATAGAATTGGCTATTCTACACCACAGCCAGTTAACACGGACCGACCAAGCCACGTATACTAGTACTCACTACAACCGAACTGTCATAGTTAACTATCGGCTACGTGGGAAACTAACCAGTTAACGTGTTTCCTTCGTTTAGACATAAATCTTTTCTTTTGTTTTAGCCATAACTTTTTATTGGTGTCTTCGATTCACGAACGGTTTTCACTAGTAGTTTACTGACGATGAGAAGAACATAATGATATAACTCTCGCCAATAAACGCTATATAAATCAGATTTTACTATCAAATAAACATCGAATTACTTAATACGTTGTAAAACTTTACTACCGCACAGACTTCATATGATGTTGAACTCTCTGGTACGATAGTATAGATTTTACTATTCATATATATATTTTATATTATACCAGAGGGTTCAATAACCTGTGGAGTCTGTGTAGTAGTAAATCTTACTAGACAATTGAGCGCGGCGTGCCACGCCGCGACCGTCGCTCCCCACGCGAGCAAATCGAGAAAACGTGCGACTGCCACTCCCTACGCGAGCAAATCGAGGAAACATGCGAAATGGTTGAAAGGATACAATCTGCGATTTCGCTAGAACGGAAGGTCCGCCTCGGAAAAAACGGAAAAAAGGACCTAAACTTTTTTTTCGGAAAAGGACCTAATCAAAATTTTGTTTTTCCAAAAAAGGGCTTAAACGTAATGCTAAAAAAAATGCAAAAAAGACCTAAATGCAATGAATTTTTTCCATAAAAAGGACCAGAACGTATTTTTCTTTCCGAAAAAGGAACTAAACGTAATTTTGATTTTACGAAAATGGACCCGAGTGCAATGCCTAAAAACGCATAAAGGACCTAAAGGTAATATATATTCTTCTTAAAAAAAGGATTTAATCGTATTTTTTTTCGAAAAAGGACTTAAATGTAACTTTTTTTTGGAAAAGGGACCTAAGCGTATTTTTTTACATGGCTCGACTCGAGCCACGAGCCGAGCCGGCGCTGAGTCGTCTCAAATCAATGTGAGGGCAGGGATTCTATAGAGTATAACTGAGGGAGGATATATATATTTTTTACCGTCAGAGCATGCTTGTTCTACTTATGCTTTCACCAGATGGACCCCCAGGAAGCGACCCACCGCGCAGCAAGTGCTCCGTACGTACATATAACTACTATATTATAGCGCCTGGGATTGCCGGCTTCGAAGCGTCCCGTCGCTTCGCCGCGCGTGGCTAATCGCAGCGCCGCCGCGCGCCGCCGTTCGTTCGCTCCGATCGTGTCATCCGTTGTTGCCCGTGCCAACTCCGTTTCGCTGGGTCGCTTTCGCCCGTTCGTCGCCACGATGGTTGGTAGCGTGTCTCGATTCGCGCCACGGCTTCACTTCGCGGCTTCTTCTTTGCGTTCCTCTTGGGAGGCCTCGATCTGAGCTCTTCTCGGTTCGCCCGTCCGTCATCTCGTGAGCTCCAGCGCCTCCCAGCGTCCGCTTCTGCCTCGGTTCGCCCGGTTGTCTTCTTCTTCGATCCATCCCCTTTCCTCCGGGAGGCCCGACGCTTCCCCGCATCCGCCTCAGCCGGTTCGGTCGATCATCGCGCTCCCACGCTCCACGCCGCCATGATCTGGTTAGATATGGTCATTTAACCCCATTTTGTCCTCTTGATGCGCTACTGGTTTGCCCTTTCTCTCATCCTCGGGGGCAACCGAGTCCATGCCATTGACCCGGACACGCAAGATCGGCGGCACCACTGCTTCCTCGGTGTTCTCACTCTTCAGCCTCAAACCCTAGAGCAAGTTCTGGACCCAATCCATCATCTGCACAGGTTCGGTTCCTCCCTTCCTGTCTTGCCGTTAGGGGATTCCTGTTTCCTTGTTGCATTATGCGATTGGTTCTATGCTTTTGGGGTTTTCTTGATTTTGGTAGAACTCGATGGCTTGGAGGGCTTAGTGTCGCGGGACTCCGGCAAGAAGAAGCGGCTGCTCACTACACAAGAGCTAGTGGGTTCTTGTGTTGCTTAAGAATTGTTTTCTTGGCTTTGTGGATCATATTTGAAACAAACCAAATCGAGTACTTAGTAGGTAGCATAAAAGTCCAAGATTTGCCACTCGAATGTTAATGTTAGAACTTAGAACGCTGTGTTTCCTTCCTTTTTTGACTAAAAGATTAAGCGATGGTTGTCCTTTGATCGGCTAACTTGTGCAGTGACCATTTGGAATGCTTATGGAGCCTTTCAACGCCCATTGTGGATATTTACGCTTCTTGTCCAACGTTCTTTGTGGAATCCTAAGATCGTATGTATATTCATCATCGGAGATGGGATAAGTCATGTGTTTTAAGCCTAATCAATAAGAAAACCTTTTGTTATTTGTTGTAGATTAAGGCGGTATAATTACATGATCGTGCACATTTGTTTCTTTCCGCTAAAAAGGAGCCGCTTTTCTAATGATTTTCTTTGGCATACATGAAGTACCTAGCTAACGACCTTGATGTTTGTTTTTGTAGATCACAGAACATTAACCTTGGGTGCAGCATGTGTATCGGCAGACATCACTATTTTAATGATCCGAACATGTTTCTTCATCTGTGCTGCTGCGGAGTGTACTTGGCCTTCCGATTATAAGTCAGTTTTCACTCCTTTGCTATATGCATACAACCTATATTGCAAGACTAACAGACCGTAAATTCCTCTCTTGTTAAACAATTCTTGCACCGAGTTGCAGATCTCACATTGGTACCATCACTTGCTATCGGTCAGGTATCCTCAAGCCGCCAGTGTTACAATAGGTTTGCAAATCTATATTTAGGCTCTGTGTTATTTTACCTCTACCATATTCCTCGATGGCACACTTGCGATCACCAATTTTAAAATGTTTCTCTTTATTTCTCAGCAGGCCAGTAATCGACAAAGTGTATGCACAAATGACTCTTCAACCGGTGATTACAGATCAATATTAAAGTACCGTTGTAGTTTTGTTACTCGCTCATAGGACTTCTCTTCATGACCTTGATCTCAAGAATTACAAGCCGAGGATATACATGACAATATGTGGGCATTTCGACATATATATTGAGGTGTGCAAAATATAGCATTGAGTACAACTTTCTTCTGCTGCAAGATGGCACAATAAATAAAACTCTTCGCACCTTGAGTTCTTTTATGTTCTGCATAACATTTTTAGGTTCACTGCTAGAGTTACTTAACTAAATAAAACTCTTCGCACCTTGTGTTCTTTTATGTTCTGCATAACATTTTGAGGTTCACTGCTACTGTTACTTAACACTATTGGATGTCCTCAGAGTGTATATGCAAATTTGGAGACTGTTAGTTATTGTCATGCTTTGTTATAATCAGGTCAGCCAAGAAGACATTTGCTTAGTACTGGTTGGAGCCTTTTCATGAGTGGCAAGAGGCTACTTGTTGGTGATTTGACATCTTTGCTAGGTAAATTTCATGCTCCCTTCCATCTTGTGAAAGCTTATCCTGGTTCTTCCTAGAGTTTCAAATTTTAGCAACCGATAATTGAAATAGAGAACAAAATTGGAGAATTAAATGCCACCTTTTGTTTTGCTATCATGTTATCTTTTAGGAATGAAAAAAAGCAACTTCTACTAGGAATCAGGCAACCGATAATTGAAATAAAGAACAAGATTGGAGAATTAAATCCACTTTTTGTTTTGCTATCATGTTATCTTTAGGAGTGAAAAACAACAACTTCTACTAGGAATCAGGCGTGCAAGCCGACAACCCACTAACATGCCATCTTCAATACTTTCGGGTGACAGATATGCTTGTGGGTCCTTGCTTCAAAGAGACCCATGCCGCTATCAAGACTAGCCTATTTACCATATTTTATGACCCTATGTGAGTTCCAAACCGTTCTTTGACATTATAATCTTGTTAGCTACCTCATAGTTTTCTATGTAAATTCAATAGCTACTAAGAAATTTTAATTTTAATCACTTAGTTATTTTTTCCCATGGTGATTATACACGCCTGATTAGTACACTTTGCTTGCATCTATCATGACTATTCTTGTTAAAGTAAAATTAATTTTCTGCAACACGCATTTACAGCGAACCATAAGTTACCCTGTAGTTAAATACTTTGGTCTCTATGTTTAGATGAATTCCATGTACCATCATCTTAGATTCAAGGATTTGTTAAGTTTTTTTTATCTCTTTCTATAGATTGCTAAATGCCAAGTTTAATTAGAATGCTTATGGGTCTTATGGGTATACCCTCCGATGAAATGCTTATGTTGTACGTATATACCTTATGTTTTTTATAAGACATCCTTTTGTTGTGTTATTATGCTGTTACCTACTCTGTCATATTTCTGCTACCATCCCAGTTTATCGAAACAACTTTTGCAGCATTAATTGCCCAATCCCTTGTCCTATATTTGCTCAATGGCCCTCATATAGTGCTATGTTTAGTAGACGGGACTTGTGGTGCAAGGGTACATGTTATTCCACACATCATCTGATGCTATAGTCGGTGTGTACTTCCACCAAATGGTCCTCATTTATGATAATAGTGTGATTTTCATCCATTTTTACTAAATCTTTTTTGTGGGATTCTGCGGAGTCCAGACCATTATTTTCACCGTGACAAAATAATCGCATGGAGCTCTCGGTTTGATTCTTTGGATCCCATACCTTGCATGGAGATGTTGTGCAAGCTCAACATGAAGTAAGTGATTCTTTACTGACCAATATATGATCGTTCAGTACCTTTGTCCAATACACTCGATTGAAACAGTGCCCCATCCTCTATAGTATGCTTTAAAAATTGAGCTAACATGTATAGAGATATATTTTAAAAATTATGCTAGCATGTGTAGAGGCATGTTTTAAAAATTCTACTAGCATGTGTAGATTGCATTTTTTTTATTGTAGTACTGCCTATTGCATAAAAAAAAACTGTTCCACCTATTCGCATTCAACTCCAAACCGAACCGTTTTTTGCTTTAGCAAAATCCACCTAGCGCAACATAGTGCGCAACCCTACCTAGTATTTATATATATCGACAGCTTATGCTTGTGTCAAACATGGCGTGCGTGTACGTGTGATCAGTTGTTCCCGACTTCCCGTTGTTTCACCTTGCTTGCTTGGGCAGAGCACCCATGGCTGCGGAACGCCAAGAAGGCTCCGAACGTGCCCGCTGGGGCCGCTGGGCGACATCATCAGGGCGAGGCTCAAGCAGTTCTCCGTCGTGAACAGGTTCAAGAAGAAGGTCATGCATGCGGGTATATTGATCACTTAGTTTGTGTTTGGTTGGTAGGATGAAGTTGAATGGGATGAGATATTACTGTACCATTTGATTTCATTGTTTTGGTTGAATAGAATGATGCAATGTCTATAGGAAATATTTCTCAAATTTGTATCCTACTATCTAGAATGGGATGGTTCTATTCAAACAATCAAACACATGAATAATTTTTTTCTTGAACCATCTCGTATATGTACCATTTGGTACGAGCAACCAAACACACCCTTATTCACTAGTAAGTCTGTACTGTCGTTGTGCTGAATGTCTGAGCTTTGTCTCTCAGTGCTACCGGGCGTCCAGGTGATCGCCGAGCACCTGTCCGTGGGAGGAGGTGGAGGCGATCAAGGAGATGTTTGCGCTCATGGACACCGACCATGCACAACGGCAGGGTCACGCTCCAGGAGCTCAAGGCCGGCCTCAAGAAAGTCGACTCCAAGCATAAATAGAAAAAGCATGCTTTGATAGTAAAACATACATACATATAGCGAGAGACGCACACATATAGGACGGTGAAATAGGGCACTATAATTTTAAATACGTGAATTTATTTTTGAAACTTTCAGTTTTAACGTATATACCTATCTATATATAACAATTCAAATGAAACTCATACCTTTGAAAAATATACTCAAATTCAAAGATTCGAACGAATTTAGATCACATATTTTACTTATTTATATATAAAATCGGCACATACCAACAATCAAACTATCGTAAAAAAAGAAACTCTAGTTTGAATTTCAGTTCAAACTTATTTGAACTAATTAGTAAACCGGTTAAACTCAACATCCTAAAGATTTCAAAAAAATTCGAATGCAAATACATAGGGAAAATACCCGTTTTGAATCATGGTGCCCCAGGTAATTGTGGAGTCAGTGCGGTAGTAAAATCTTATTCATGCGGCGTTTATTGGTAAGACTTATATCATTTTGTTCCTCTCGTAGTCAGTAATCTACTGATGAAAATCGTTCGTGAATTGGAGCTACCAATAAAAAATTATAGCTGAAACAAAAAAAAAATATTCATGTACAAACTAGAAAATGCATTTATTAGTGGTTGGTCACGTAACTGATTGGTTTAGTTAATACACTGGCGTACACATGTAACTGAACGGTTTGGACATGCTTCTACAGGGTTACGACCAGCGTGTAGCTACGCACATGCGTAGAATAGCGCTACTGTATATATGTGTCTAGGATGACGAAATAGGGCACCATGATTTCAAATACGCGAATTCAAGCCAAATCCGGGTATATTTTTTGAAACTTTCAGTTCTAGGGTATATACCCACCTATAACAATTCAAATGAAACACACGCCTCTAAAAAATATAATCGAATTCAAAGGTTTGAATGAATTCAGATCATATGCTTTGCTGATTTATATATAAAATCAGCACATACCTATAATCAAACTATCATCAAAAAAGAAAACTCTAGTTTGAATTGTAGTGCAAACTTGTTTGAACTAGTTAGTAAACCTGGTTAAACTCAACATCTTAAAAATTTCAAAAAAATTTGCATTCAAATATATAGGAAAAATATCCATTTTGGATCATGGTACCCAGACACCATGGTGTCCCCGGTAGTTGTACTATACACACACACAATAGAGTTATTCTACGCGTGCGCGCTATGCTGCCTATTCTACGTGCGAGCCGTATCACTGTGATGCCACCGTATAGCTGTGCACACTGTGCACACCGTACTAATTGCTAGTAATTCGGTACTAAATCACAAATACATTTTACAATATAACAACAGATGCAATTACTACCGAATCAATTACTAGTTAATACGTTGGTCAACCCAACTAGTTAATGCGTCTTGTTGTTTGTATATTAATCTGTTTTTTCTTTATTTTAGCTATATCTTTTTATTGGTAGCTCGTATTTGCAAATGGTTTTCACTGGTAGCTTATTGACGACGAGTGGAATAAAATGATATAATTCTAGCAATTAAATATTAATTTTGATGACGGGTAAAATAAATTACTAATTTTATAATAATAAATTACTACATCTACAACTAGAAATTACTATCTTACAATATAATTGGAAAATGTTACACAGATCAGTCATTTGACAGTAAAAGTCCATTAAAACTATATGTACAAGTTCTAAAAAATTCTCAAAAAATTACCATATGTAAGGATGTGAGTTTCTATAGCCCTATAAAATTTGAATACCAAACTCAGTCGCATTTGAAAGATATAAAATTGACAAGCGTTGTCAATTTCATATCTTTCAAATCAGATTGATTTTGGTCTTCAAATTTTACAAGGATATAGAATCTCACCTCCCCTACTTATAGTAATTTTTTTGAGAATTTTTTGAAAACTTGTACATGTGATTTTTATAAATTTTACACGATAATAGTAGTTTACACAAGATATTTCCTTTTACTGTCCAGAAAATAATATATTACTTGCTATTACACAAGATGTTATTAAACCGAAATGAAGTGAACTATCAGAACAAGAATTTAGCTCTGTTTGTCGACTCTGTAGTAAAATATTATATGGACGATCGTAAACATTACTGTAATAGATGATAAAATCAACTGAGAACCGTTCGTAAAAATGTTAAATGTCTGTTCAGTAGTAAAATACTACACAGATCAGTCACTTGGCAGTACACCATTTTTATCGTGTAAAGTCCGTGAAAACCATATGTACAAGTTTTTAAAAATTCTCAAACAATTACCATACGTAGGGGATGTGATGTTATACAACCCTGTAAAATTTGAAGACCAAACTCACTTGCATTTTAAAGATATGAAAAGAATAAATTTACTATTTATCACTGATTAGCGCTTGCTAATTTCATATCTTTCAAATGAGACTGATTTTAGTCTTCAAATTTTACAAGGATGTAGAATCTCACCTCCTCTATTTATTGTAATTTTTTAAGAATTTTTAAAAACTTGTACATATGATTTTTATATATTTTATACGATAAGACTGATTTACATATGATATAGTAATATCTTATGTAATAGTGAGTGATATGTTATTTTTGTGATAGTAATTTTACCGTCGAGGCGTAGCCAGCCGGCTAGTATTGCCATAACGCATGAAGATGGATGGAGGGAGATTGAGACGTCATGGTAAGAGAAGAGAGTCCCGGCCTGTTCTCAATCTCATACATGGAAATTCAATTGTTTATTGATTGCTCATGCTCTACTTCAGGTATGCTAAAACAAGCAAATACTCCGTATATTACGAGCTGCAGGTTTTCCGCCCGCTCGCCGCCTCCATGTCGACGTTGGGCGACGTGGCCGCGCCGTCGAGCTCCACGTCGCGTGCGTGAGTAGTAAAACAGTCGGTCGTGCGTACGGCGCGCACCGCGTGCGTCCACGTCGCTCACGTGACTCAGCCGTTAATACGGCTTATATACTTGAACGCCGTTATTTGGTAAAAGTGTTCGCGCGGCGCGGCGGTAAGACCACGCCGTCGGTCGCGGGTTCGACTCCCCGCTCGTGCGCACCCGTGGGGTTTTTTTCCTGCGCAACGCGTGCGTGGCGCGGGCGCGCCGCGTGCCGCCCAATTTTTTTGCGAAGAAGTGCTTGTAAGTTTCAAAAATTACATGTAGATCCTATTTTGCGGTTTATTTTGCAGAAAGGGGCCCAAAAATTACATGTAAGTTAGAAAGGGGCACGAAAATTACATGTATGTCCTATTTTGCGGGAAACTTAAGTTTTTTTTTGCAGAAAGGGCCTTGAAAAATTTCTAAAAATTACATGTAGGTTAGAAAGGGATCCGAAAATTACATGTAGGTCTTATTTTGCGGGGAACTTAAATTTTTTTGCAAAAAGGGACCCAAAAAATTCTAAAATTACAGGATAGTCCGTCTTTTTCGAAAATTTCTAAACTTACATATTAGTCCATTTTTGAAAGCGCATCTAGGCCCCTTAAGAAGTTTTGGTGATAGATGGCAACACAATTAAAATACTAATGGTCAAGTGAGAATCTATGTAGAGATAGAGATTATATCATCATGAGAAAGCGATTACAGATCCCCGCTACATTTAAAATTTGTGAAAACGGCATCAAGACTTATGTTGTAAATTTTCTATTTTATTTGAGTCTAAGGATAGCCGTACTATTAAGGGGGATACAACGGGAAATCGCTTCTAGGATATACTTGTGCTCAAAGGATAAAAATTGCATTGCATAAGAACTCTAAGCACTTCATTTCCTTTAAAAGAACACCTCTGGCCGAGTGGGCCAATCCGGAGTATCCGGACATTTAGTTCGGACACTCCGGGTTGACACCCTCGGTGGCTGCTCTCAGATAGTCCGGAGTACCCGATGTTAAGTCCGGACACTCCGGGTTGAATTAGTCCGGAGTATCCGGGGTTTTTGTCCGGAGTCTCCGGGTTAACTCCTTCGGTACAATCTAAACCTCACTAACCCGGAGTCTCCGGGGTATTTGTCCGGATAATCCGGGTTGTGCGCAGCTCTCTCACAACGGTTGGATTTGGAGCCCCTATTTAAGCCCTCACTCTTCACCTAACAAGTGTGAGCTCCATTTATTAGACCCATTCATTCTCAAACTCTCTCTCTCACTCTATTGAGCCCTAATCTTCTTTCTCCACTTGAAGCTAGTGATTGATTTAAATCTTTTGGGAGAAAGGAGTGGATTTGAGTGCCTTGAGCTTGCATCTTTCATTATTGAGCACAAGATTCATCCTCCAAGTAGATTTCGCGACGTATTTGTTACTCTTAGAGTTTGAAGGGCTCCTAGACGGCAAGGAGTCACCGGGAGCCTTCAATACTTGTTGTGGTGAGCCCCGAAGTTTGTGAAGGCAAGTCTCGCCTCCAAAAGGAAATATGCAAGAAGTGAAGACCGGCGAGTGATTTGTGTAACACCGGGAGGATAGTGGTCAAGAGGGACCCAGGCTTTGTGCCTCCTCAACGGAAACGTAGGATTCCCTTCAAGAATCCGAACTTCAGGTAAAAAATTATTGTCTTCGTGTTCTTCATTTGCTTTTGCTAGGGTTCGTGGTCTTAGACTTTGGGAGCCCCGATCTACTCCATTGCTTTGTTTGGTTCCAGATCTATATCATCCTCAGGTATCTGATAGTATTTAGAACCTTTGTGTTCAATTAGTTTGTTGGAAATTTGTAGAGATTTAAAATACCATTTCGAGGTCTCCAATCCGGAGTATCCGAAGTTCAACCCGGATAGTCCGGATATATCGGAGTATCTGGATAAAAACCCTGGACACTCCGAGCTTAGTCCCTCGGGAGATTTTGTTTTTACTGCAAATTTTTAATTCGCCTATTCACCCCCCCTCTAGGCGACATCTCCGGTCCTTTCAATTGGTATCAGAGCCAAATCTCCGTAGTTTGGCTTAACCGCTTGGAGAATCAAGATGTCGCTAATAGAAAAGAATGACGAAATCTGTGACCAAGACAAGGCCACGGGTTCCGGCAAGAGGGTTGAGATTCCATATGATTATCCCTCTCTTGGAGTCTCAAGCTCCTCATCTTATGTTTCCGTGTCGTCCGGTAGAGCACCTCACTTTGATGGTACTCGTTATGCCGCATGGAAACATAAAATGAAGATGTACTTGAGATCACTTCACCCGTGTATTTGAGAGATTGTAGAAACAGGTTTTAAAGCAACGGATCCAAACAAGCTTACTCCCGAAGAGAAGAAAGCTCAACATTTCAATGACTTGACCGTCAATGCCTTGTTCAATGCTTTAAGTGACTCCGAGTTTAATCGAGTCGATGGACTTGAAGATGTCAAAGCAATTTGGGAAAGACTCATGGTTACTCATGAAGGGATATCAAGTGTCCGCGAGTCCAAGATTGAGCTCATTATTGGTGAGCTAAGCAGATTCACTCTAGAAGAAGGAGAGTCATACACAAAAATGTTCGACCGCTTGATGGTGTTGGTGGATCAAGCTAAGGGTCTTGGAACCGATCTCACCGACAAAGCTGTTGTCAAAATCATTCTTTGAGTGATCACTCCCACCAACCGCAATTTAGTGCAACTTATCCGGGATCGACCAAACTTTGACACTCTCACTCCCCATGATGTTATTGGGAGGCTAATGATGGATGAGATGATGATCAAGGAAGCGGAGGTGGTAGAAGAACTTAAGTCAGGAAAGAAGAAAGGGATCGCTTTGAAAGCAGTGAAGATTATGCGGGAAGCCGAGGAAAGTACAAGTGATGATGAGGAGTCAAGTGGCCCCTTGACCAATGATGACATGGCCTTGCTAGTAAGGAGATTCAACAAATTCCTCAAGAAAAAGGGCTACAAACCGGGGGGCCACTCCAAAAATCAATGGAACAAATCAAGAGGAAGGCACTCAACAAGAAAGTGCTATGAGTGTGGAGAGCCTGGCCACTTCATCGCTGAATACCCGCAAAAAGAGAAGAAGGAAGACAAGTTGTACAAGAAGGATAATACCGAGGCAAGGAAAAGGAAAGGAGCAAGAAGTTCAAACATTACAAGCACAAGGGACAAGCTCACATTGGAGAGGAGTGGGATTCAAACTCCGACTCCGATTCAAGCTCTAACTCCGATGAAGGAGGAGTTGCCTCTATCGCCATCGCCATGCCTTCCACCTCAACAACATTGAAGGGCCTCTTCAACAACTTGAGCGATGACAATGAAGATACTCCAATGTACCTCATGGCCAAGGGGCGCAAGGTATTAATCAAAACAACATCTCCTTCCTTTGCCGACTCATACCTAGATGATAGCGATGACGCTAGTGACGATGATAGTGCATTCAAGTCCATGAAGGATTTTGATGTGCAAAAATTATATTTACTTTTAAAAGATATTGAGAAGTTGGAGGAAACCATTGAGCAAAAGGAGGCTACTCTCGAAGCTCAAGAGGATTTGCTTATTCTTGAAAAAGAAAAAAACCTTGAGCTACAAAAGAGCCTAAATAATGAAAGAAGAAAGTATGAGGAATTGGTCAAAAGTTCAAAAATGACCAAATCCGAGTTAACTAGTCTTGTGATCACCAACGCTTCACACGTAGAGAAACTTGCCAAGGCAAAGGATGCTTGCAAGGCTCTTGAAGTGAAGCTTGTTGATCACAAGAATAGTACCTCTAACTCCTTGACGGATAACTCCAATTCCTCATTACCATCTACTAGCAATGGATGTGCTAGATGCTATAATGTTAATATTGATTCTTGTGCCACTAACCTTGAGACTTTGCAAGTATTAGCTCATGAAAATGAGAAGCTCAAGGGAATGCTTGAAGATGGACTTCAAAAGTCCTATAAGGCTAGCAAAGGATTAGAGGAATTTCTCGGTAAGCGTCAAGGTAACTTCATGAAGCATGGGCTTGGGTATATTCCACCCAAAGGCAAAAAGAGTCACATCGTGATTGCCCCGTTGAACAAGCCTATTCATTTTGTTAAGGGAGAAGGAAATTCTAAGTATAAGGCTCATGCTACCTTCTTTGCTTCCTATGTGCTTAAAAGAACTAACCTCGGCCGTGTAGTTGCTTATCATATTGGGCGTAAACCCAACAATGCTTCTCATGTGCGATCTATTTGGGTCCTGAAAACTCTTGTCACTAACGTGCGCAGACCTAAACTAGTTTGGGTACCAAAAGGAAAAATCTAAATTTGTTTTTGTAGACTTATATCTCCGGTGGATCAAGTTGGATATTGGATAGCGGATGTACACACCACATGACCGGAGAAAAGGCGATGTTTGCTCACTTGGACGCAAATGGAACAAATAGTGAAAGCATCATTTTTGGCGACAATGGAAAAGGCGAAGTGGTAGGTTTAGTTAAGATTAATATTACAAACGATTTTCATTGAAACAATGTTTTGCTTGTTGAATCATTGAGCTTGTTCGTTGCTCAATTATGTGAAGCAGGCTACAATTGTGTGTTTAGTGATGAGGGTGTGGATGTCATTAAGAGGGTTGATGGTTCAATAGCCGTTAAGGGTCGTTTAAAGGGAAATCTCTATCTCATAGATTTTACTACGGATAGAATTAATCTTGAAACGTGCTTAATGGCTAGATCTAGCATGGGTTGGTTATGGCATCGCTGACTTGCTCATGTTGGTATGAGGAACCTTCACAAACTCATGAAAGGCAATCACATCCTTGGACTAACAAATGTGGTCTTTGAAAAAGATAGGGTGTGTAGTGCTTGTCAAGCCAGAAAGCAAGTTGGAGCCTCTCATCCCGTCAAGAATGTGATGACTACCTCAAGACCTCTAGAGATGCTCCATATGGATCTATTCAGCCCAGTAACATACATAAGCATCGGAGGAAACAAGTATGGTCTCGTTATTGTTGATGACTTTTCGCGTTTCACTTGGGTGTTTTTCTTGCATGACAAAGGTGAAGCCTAAGGAACCCTAAAGAAATTCATGAGAAGGGCACAAAATGAATTCGAAGTGAAGATCAAAAGAATCCGAAGTGATAACGGCACCGAATTCAAGAATACCAGTGTGGAGGAATATCTCGATGATGAGGGTATCAAGCATGAGTTCTCGGCCCCCTACTCTCCTCAACAAAATGGGGTGGCCGAGAGGAAGAATCGAACTCTCATCGAGATGGCGCGCACGATGCTTGATGAGTACAAGGTCTCCGACATCTTTTGGGCGAAGGCTATCAACACTGCGTGCCATAATACCAATCGTCTATACCTCCACAAGATTTTGAAGAAGACAGCATACGAATTACTTACCGGAAAGAAGCCAAATGTATCCTATTTCCGAGTCTTCGGAAGCAAATGCTATATCTTCAACAAGAAAGGTAGGTCTTATAAATTTTCTCCTAAAGTAGATGAGGGTTTCTTGCTTGGTTATGGGTCAAATGCTTATGCATACCGAGTTTTCAACAACAATACCGGTGTAGTTGAAATCTCGCGTGATGTAACTTTTGATGAAACTAATGGTTCTCAAGTAGAACAAGTTGATCGTGCTGTGTTTGACAGGGAAGAACCTCCATGCGAAGCAATTAAGAAATTGGCAATTGGGGAAGTGAGACCTCTTGAGCAAGAAGAAATTCCGAGCGCTCCAACTCAAAATGTCCAGGATGAGACCCTAAATATCCGGACTAGTCCAAAGAGTCCGGATGTGACGTTGGATGCTCCGGATGATGCTCCCTCTTCCTCAATACAAGCCCAAGATGGCTCGAACACCACTAAAGACGATGAGGATCCCATCCAAAGAATCAATGCTATTGTTCCTCATCCAAGAGTTCATCAAAGTATACAACGAGATCATCCAGTCGACAACATACTTGGAGATATTAACAAGGGAGTATCCACTAGATCTCGAGTTGCAAATTTTTGTGAATTTTACTCGTTTGTTTCTTCTCTTGAGCCACTAAAGGTAGAAGAAGCATTACAAGATCCGGATTGGGTGATGGCTATGCAAGAGGAGCTAAACAACTTCGAACGGAATCAAGTATGGAAGCTTGTCGAAAGACCCAAGCAAAACGTGATTGGCACCAAGTGGGTATTTCGGAACAAGCAAGACGAGCATGGAATGGTGACTAGAAATAAAGCCCGGCTGGTCGCTCAAGGCTTCACGCAAGTCGAAGGTTTGGACTTCGATGAAACATATGCTCCCGTAGCTAGGCTTGAGTCTATTAGGATATTACTTGCCTTTGCTACTCACCATGATTTCAAGCTGTATCAAATGGACGTGAAAAGAGCTTTCCTGAATGGGCCACTCTCTTAGATGGTCTATGTCGAGCAACCACCCGGCTTCGAAGATCCTAAATATCCGGACCATGTCTACTTCCTGCACAAAGCACTCTATGGACTAAAACAAGCACCAAGAGCATGGTTCGAATGTCTTCAAGATTTTCTCCTTGAACAAGGTTTTGTAGTCGAAAAGGCCGATCCTACTCTCTTTACTAAACATATTGATAATGATCTATTTGTTTGTCAAATTTATGTTGATGACATTATTTTCGGGTCTACTAATGAACAACTGTGTAAAGAGTTTAGCAGAATCATGACCAAAAGATTCGAGATGTCCATGATGGGCGAATTGAAGTTCTTTCTCGGTTTTCAAGTTAAACAACTCAAGGAAGGAAACTTCATATGCCAAAAAAAGTACATCAAGGACATGCTGAAAAAGTTCGGTATGGAAAACGCCATGCCAATCAAGACTCTATGCAAGCTAACGGACATCTAGACCTCGACAAAGAAGGTAAACCGGTCGTCCAAAAGGTATATCGTTCGATGATTGGTTCCTTCTTTACCTTTGTGCATCTAGGCCCGATATTATGCTTAGTGTATGCATGTGTGCACGATTTCAAGCCGCTCCAAAAGAGTGCCACATAGTGGCCGTTAAGAGAATCTTGAGATATTTAGTGCACACTCCTCATTTTGGGCTTTGGTATCCAAAAGGTTCATCTTTTGAATTAGTTGGCTATTCCGATGCGGATTATGCCGGTTGTAAAGTGGATAGGAAGAGCACTTCGGGGACTTGTCAATTTCTAGGAAGATCCCTTGTTTCCTGGTCCTCTAAGAAACAAAATTCTGTAGCCCTATCTATAGCCGAAGCCGAGTATATAGCGGCCGGGAGCTGTTGTGCCCAATTGCTTTGGATGAGACAAACCCTGAAAGATATGGCCTAACCTATAACCATGTACCACTCTTGTGTGATAATGAGAGCGCCATAAAAATTGCCAACAATCCCGTCCAACACTCCCGTACAAAGCATATCGATATTCGTCACCATTTCTTAAGAGATCATTCCACAAAAGGTGATGTTGATATTCAACATGTGAGTACAAATGATCAACTAGCCGATATTTTCACCAAGCCGCTTGATGAAAAGAGATTTTGTGATTTGAGGAGTGGGCTAAATGTTCTAGACTCTCGTAATTTGGCTTGAAATATGCACGCAATTGATTGATGATTGCTAAATGTTTTTTGAAAAGCTAAATTGATCTACTACTTTATCTTTTATGTGTTAATCGAAATCTTTGATCTTCGAATCTAGCCTTTACTATGTGACTATAGCTTGATTGTTTGAATGTTCGTTAGTCACAAAGTGAGTAGGGCCTTGTGAACTTCTCTTCTCTTGCTGCAAGCCATCTAAGCTCATCCTTTGCAAATTCCCTGTTGATTCCCGGAAGTGTCAATCCGGACATTCCGGTGTTTCTATCCCAGACTCTCCGTATAATCCGGAGTATCCGGACTAAAGTCCGGAGTATCCGGGTTGAGGCGGCTGTCTCCTATAAAACCCTTGCGGGGGTTTCCTTTTCTCTCTCTAGTTCCTTTTCTTCAACCGAGTCTTACTCTCATCTCAGCCCTAGCCGACGCCACCTGTTCCTCCCTTGTCTCCGGTGTGCTCTTCACCCTCCGGAGTATCCGGATTGCTCTCCAAGATTTTGGAAGATCTCTCCGGATCCTCAACCTTGCCGCATTGGTTCCTTCCCTTTTGTGGTGAGTTCTTTTTCCTCTTCCAGATCTCTTTGATCTAAGAGATGCCTTGAAATAGGTTGCTTTGGTAGAGTCCATTCACTCTTTAGATCAATCCCTAGAATGAGCTCTTTGTGCTTTAGATAGATTTGCGTTTTAGGTCTTTGGGGATGAAACTGAACAACCAGGAGTATCCGGATGATCTATCCAGAGTATCCGGATTATTCGGACACTCCGGATCAAAAACACCGGAGTATCCGGGTTGTACTCCTCGGCCCCATTACTTAAAATTTCCATCTATACCTTTTGCAATCTCTTGTTCATCCCATTCTTTGATTCCTCTTAGATGGCATCTTCTCAAGGCGGTTCCGGCGCCGGCAAGCATCCTACCGGTGACGATGTTCCCGGTTCCTCCTCTGTGTCAGGTTCCGCCTCAAAGAAGCAAAGGCACTCCGTGAGGAAGATCAGTCAGGGATGGCTCAACCGGCTGACTGGTCCACCTCCTGCTCCATCATCTCAAGATACAGCTCCTGCTGCAGCTCCAGGTTCTCCTTCCTCCAGCCGAGACACCATTAAGAGGATGCTCAAGTGTCTTTTTGCTTGTGCCAAGATGTATCCTCTCAGGTCAAGGAGACTCGGCAGGAGATTCGTGAGCATCGCCGAGAGTTTAGGGCCTATCGTCGTCAGCAAGGCGAGGACATTCCTGCTAGCGAGTTAGAGGAGTCTTCTGATGGACCCTCTGTAGACTCTGCCTCTCAACGACTTTTTGGCCTTCAATCCTCAGCAGCTCAACCAAGTGGCAGTGGCAGCGGTGATGACAGCGAGGAAGATGAATATCAACCCTCCGGTGACGACAAGTGATCTTCTGTCCAGAGCGCTTCCCTTTTTAGGTGTCTTGATGCCAAAGGGGGACTGTTTAGTTTAGCGTCGCTTCGGGGGGGAGGGACTTTTATCTTAGTTAGTTGTGTGTGCCTTGTGAACTTTTCGTTGTGTGTGGCTTGTGAACTTATAGGTTTATAGTTTGCTTGATTAATGCTTGCCTATCATTATCGTTGTTTATTGTTGAATCATGTTATTTACATTCTATCCTGCATAGATATATCCTTATTGTTCATCTCTTGAAGAATGCAAGGATTTAGGGAGAGCTTTCAAATCTCTGTTATTTCATTTAAAACTTACAAATTGTGTTGTCATCAATACACCAAAAAGGGGGAGATTGAAAGCGCATCTAGGCCCCTTAAGAAGTTTTGGTGATAGATGGCAACACAATTAAAATACTAATGGTCAAGTGAGAATCTATACATAGATAGAGATTATATCATCATGAGAAAGCGATTACAGATCCCCGCTACATTTAAAATTTGTGAAAACGGCATCAAGACTTATGTTGTAAATTTTCTATTTTATTTGAGTCTAAGGATAGCCGTACTATTAAGGGGGATACAACGGGAAATCGCTTCTAGGATATACTTGTGCTCAAAGGATAAAAATTGCATTGCATAAGAACTCTAAGCACTTCATTTCCTTTAAAAGAACACCTCTGGCCGAGTGGGCCAATCCGGAGTATCCGGACATTTAGTTCGGACACTCGGGTTGACACCTCTGTGTCGCTCTCGATAGTCCGGAGTACCCGATGTTAAGTCCGGACACTCCGGGTTGAATTAGTCCGGAGTATCCGGGGTTTTTGTCCGGAGTCTCCGGGTTAACTCCTTCGGTACAATCTAAACCTCACTAACCCGGAGTCTCCGGGGTATTTGTCCGGATAATCCGGGTTGTGCGCAGCTCTCTCACAACGGTTGGATTTGGAGCGCCTATTTAAGCCCTCACTCTTCACCTAACAAGTGTGAGCTCCATTTATTGGACCCATTCATTCTCAAACTCTCTCTCTCACTCTATTGAGCCCTAATCTTCTTTCTCCACTTGAAGCTAGTGATTGATTTAAATCTTTTGGGAGAAAGGAGTGGATTTGAGTGCCTTGAGCTTGCATCTTTCATTATTGAGCACAAGATTCATCCTCTAAGTAGATTTCACGACGTATTTGTTACTCTTAGAGTTTGAAGGGCTCCTAGACGACAAGGAGTCACCGGGAGCCTCCAATACTTGTTGTGGTGAGCCCCGAAGTTTGTGAAGGCAAGTCTCGCCTCCAAAAGGAAAGAGGCAAGAAGTGAAGACCGGCGAGTGCTTTGTGCAACACCGGGAGGATAGTGGTCAAGAGGGATCCGGGCTTTGTGCCTCCTCAACGGAGACGTAGGATTCCCTTCAAGAATCCGAACTTCGGGTAAAAAATTATTGTCTTCGTGTTCTTCATTTGCTTTTGCTAGGGTTCGTGGTCTTAGACTTTGGGAGCCCCGATCTACTCTATTGCTTTGTTTGGTTCCAGATCTATATCATCCTCAGGTATCTGATAGTATTTAGAACCTTTGTGTTCAATTAGTTTGTTGGAAATTTGTAGAGATTTAAAATATCATTTCGAGATCTCTAATCCGGAGTATCCGAACTTCTGAACCCGAATAGTCCGGATATATCGGAGTATCCGGATAAAAACCCCGGACACTCCGAGCTTAGTCCCTCGGGAGATTTTGTTTTTACTGCAAATTTTTAATTCGCCTATTCATCCCCCCTCTAGGCGACATCTCCGGTCATTTCAATTTTTTTCTATGAGTCCTCCGAAACGGCAAACATCTAGATCCCTTTCTTCGCGTACCAGAATTTCGCGTTACGACTGGCGCGTTGCGGCGCGGCGTGCGCCGCGCTCACGTGCCTAGTTTAAATTAAACCCCGTTGTTTCCGGCCGATTCTAGCTTGTAGATTCTCAGGCTGGAAGAACGATTGGTTGTTGCATGGATTAATTAATTTCACCGCCCAATGTTTACAGAAATACCTTGGCAGGATCAATTAGTTAAATCACTAGAAAGGCGGCAAAGTGCGTAGTGATTCAGATTGCAGAGCACACATTTACTGGCATTAGTTAGTTTACCGAGAGCTCAGCACCTAACGTGGTAAAACAATAACACGTTAGTAAAAATGCAATTTTAAAGGTAGTAAATGGTCCTGTCTGAGTTGGTAAAAACATAAACCTACAGTAGTAAAGCTTACTATCGAACAATGGTGCTGGTTTGGAAAACACGTGGTAAAAAGAAATCAGAAACAAAAACACAAAAGTGAGCGTGATGTTAAAAGGTAAGATGTCCGGATCCATCACCACCAGTATATAGTGCAGCGGGGCTCACGGATATAGTCTTATCCTTACTAACATTATACGTATCACTCTGATCGACAGGGCTACCCCCATTTGGCTATATAAATAGGTGTATATGAACTTCGGCGAGCGATGTAGGACTAAATATCTATCTTCCATGATATACAAGATGATGGGTCTGATTAAATGGGCCTTGAGGCCATCGCGCTTATCATTCACCCACGTCCAAACATAGACGCATAGTACGGTATCACAAAGTAGTAAACTCATATGAGACAATAAGTAATAAGTTCATTTTTTCACGGTAGTAAAAGTTTATAAGTACGATAGACCAAAATAAGTAATTAATGCATCGCATCATGTGAACTACTAGTAAGTTGTGTTCCTAGTTTATACATGAATATAATTTCTTTGTTTTAGCCGTAACTTTTTATTGATAATTCCGATTGATAAAAGGTTTTCACCATTAGCTTACTGACGACAAGAGCAACATAATAATATAAGTCTCGCTAATAAACGCCGTGTGTATCGATAGTAAAATATATCTATATCGATAGTAAAATATATATTTACATGTAGTAAAATCTTTTTCATGCGGTGAGACTTATATCAGTGTGTTTCTCTCGTCTTCAGTAAGCTATTCGTGAAAACCGTTCGTGAATCAAAACTGTCAATAAAAAGTTATGACTAAAATAAAAAAACAGACTCATATACAAACAAAGAAACACACTTGCTAGTCGATCATGCAACGTAACTAGTAACGTGTTTCCTTATTCAACTAGAATATATTCTTTTCTGTTTTAGCCATAACTTTTTATTGATAGCTCTGATTCAATAACGATTTTCACCAGTAACTTACTGACGACGAGAGTAACACATTGATATAAGTCTCACCACATATAAGATTTTACTATCCATAAATATAGTTTTTACTATCGATATAGATAGATTTTACTATCGATACACACGACGTTTATTAGCGAGACTTATATCATTTTTTTGTCTCATTGTCAGTAAGCTAATAATGAAAAACTTTTGTAAATCGGAGCTGTAAAAAAAAGTTACGGCCAAAACAAATAACGTACAAACTAGAAACGCAACTTACTAGCGATTCAGATGATGCAATGCATTTGTCGACGATCGGGACCGTCGACCGCAAAAAGGGGGATGATCGCACGAAGGGGCGAGGCCCAGAGTCGCGTTCATCCGAGAAGAGGGGTTAGGAGACGTGCAGCACAGGGAAGAAGGACGAGCAAACAGGGGACGCAAAGTTTATACTGGTTCGAGCCCCCTAGGTCGGGTAACAGCTCTACTCCAGTCTCACCCGTAGGCGAAAGATGTCTAAGAGCTCCTCGGGAGAGAGCTACAGGGGGAGCCCGGCCTCTGGGTCGCTGGGAGGCAACGGCCGAGGGAGCTCGGTGAACGGTGGAATGTACAAGTGTTGCCGCAGACGTATCTGCGCGTTCCCTTTAGGTTTCTTGGTGTGTTGCCTTGTGCGATTTTGTTACCGTTGCGGTTCTTTGGATGCTAGATCTCCTTTCTGACCGGGCGGTCGGGCGCTTTATAGGCTCCCGGCGCTGATCCCGAGGCTGACGTCAGGTGGCCGTTTGTGAGTTGACGGGAACAGTTAACCCTAGTTCCCACGCAGGGGACTGACAGGAGCTGTTGGGGAGTGGTTGACCCTAGTTCCCACGCGGGGGATTCTGACAGGGGCAGATAGCCTCTAGTCCTCACACGGGGGGACTGACAAGAGTGGTTGACCCTAGTTCCCACGCAGGGGATGGAGGTCATCCATACATAAAAGAGGAGATCTATTACATTGAAGTCTGGACCGGGGGCGTCGAGGTCGAGGAGGTCGTCGAGGTTTGCAGTAGTTTGGGGAAGCTCTTGCCCGAGCTCGGGAATAGTCTTTCGAGCTCGGGGGAGGACGGCCTTAAAGCCCCGGGGGGGCCTGGACACGTGTCAGATGACCGATCCCCAACAGCATTAATTACTTATTTTGGGCTATCGTGTACACATTTTAAGTGATGCGACGCATTAATTAGTTGGTTTGTTTGAAGGCTCAGTCTGACTAGTTTAAATAGCCCGAGAGTAGAATAGGCTATATATATCATTCCTAGGAGTATGTGCTCCCACGACTCACATATCATTTAAACAAAAAATTATACCTCTTTATCCTTTTGAGAATACTCTAATAATAATTATAAGATATTTCAAAGTAAGTTTCATGAAAATTTTTATCAAAATCCACTTTTTATAGCATAATTTGTGTATATAAATCCACTTTTTTTATAGCATAATTTGTGTATATAAATCCACTTTTTTATAGCATAATTTGTGTATATACTTCTTTTACATTAAAAAAGAGTATATAGAAAAATAAAGGTCTCTGATGAAAATTGTTCAACTATGTTGCATTGGAGTATCCTAGAATCAGTATTTAAATATACCAAAAGTGATAAATAAGTATAACATATTTATTTAGGGTTTTGATAAACATCATCCGGATGTTTTCTTAGCAAAGAAACATCCAAATTTTGGAGCATTGGATCTGCAGTGAGATCCGTAAGACATGAAGGGAGGTGGGATTGTATTTTGATGGATGGCTTGATACTTTGATCTAAACGTCTAAAATTTGGATGTTTGTAAGAAACAAAACATCCGGATGAAGGCTATACACTCCTCCATGAGATCCGTAAGACGTGAAGGGAGGTAGAATTGTATTTTGATGGATAACTTGATACTTTGATCTAAAGATCTAAAATTTGGATGTTTGTAAGAAACAAAACATCCGGATGAAGGCTAGACACCTCCTTTATTTAAGTAGTATATTAGAAGTGCAAGTATGTACTCTCCCATAAGTACAGAAAAGATTCGGCTCACCATGTTGTTATTGATGACAAACAAACGACATCCTCTTTTCCTTTTCTCCCGTCGCCAGCAGTGGATGCAACTGCAACTACCTATAAGAATATATTGTCCTGTAAAATTCATGCAAAATTTATATAAAATTCAGCTTCTTACCACTCAGGTCAAAAAGAGAAGTCGTTTTTACCGTTCAAAGTCAGCAAGATACTACTTTTGGCATCGCGTTCAAAAAGAATTTATAACTACATAATATTACGGGAGTGTTTTTATGATAATTTACTTGTATCATTTTCGTATATCTAAACTATTATTTAATACAAATAGTAAATTTCAACTGCATATATTTCTAAAACGATATACTTTGGTGAGTAGAAGAAGAACATCACAAAATCAGACGATTCGAGAAAGAGAGAGCTGGCCATATTATTTTTGCACTTCACAAGGTTGAGAAAAGAGAGTTGTCTCTCCGGTAGATTGCTGGTCCGACATGGGTATCGAGTATTCCACAGCTATATATATTATATAGTAGCTTAGAAATTATGATTTCCCCATACGTAGCTTAGGGAGGCATATCTAGTGCATCTTAATTTTTGGTGTATCTCTTGTGCATCTTCTTTGAAACACGATCAAAATAGTAGTCATGGTAAATTCTAGAAATTTTTTTGATAACATTGACACAAAATCAATGTACCACGTCCCAAAATCTCAAATCTAAGTTTGAACTACACATAGAGAAAAAAAATACAAATTTTTCTATGAATTATTTCTAAACTATTTGGGCTTAGCCCATGTAATTCCAACAACATGTATAATGTATTGGAAATATATGGAACCCTCGATTCTTTAACAGTGTTTTTTTTCCTTGAAGGAAATCCACTTGAAAGCATTTTTTTTTCTTGAAGGAAATCCACTTGAAGGAACCCTCGATTCTTTAACTGCTTTCGCACATGAAAATCTAAGCTAAGCTGCTGCTACAATCTCCTGTCGATTAATCATCTTCCCAGAAATCTGGATGCAACATCTGTCTGAAACTCTCTGACACAATTGCAAGAAGCCAAGAACAAGTCTGGATATGTTGAGGATTCAGCCCCTCTTCAGATGCAGGCAGAAGAAGCGACTATAGGTGGACGGAGGCATGGATAATCCAAGGAACATCTGCAGCTGATCGGCGTCGAAACCGTTGACGCTCTGCTGCGTCACGCTGGAAGCCGGCGGTGGCGTTGTTGCGGTGGACAACGCTGCCGGCGGTCTTGCAGCATCATCTCCGACCCACCCCCGGCCGAACCTCGTCCCCGGCGGTAGCACCTGCTCGATGCGCCTCGCCACGAAGTCCCAGCCAGCGGGGCCAAGATTCGCGGCGAAACGGGCGAGGTTTCTGGCGTAGGCGTAGGCGTAGGCGTAGTGCTGCTGCTGCTGGAGCCCAACCTGCTTGATCAATGATCAGTCAGTCACAAGTGCATTACGTTACATATGTGAGTTCATGACTCAGTTCAGAAAATGGAAAGGAAACCATAAAATCTTGAGGGGCTGGACATGCATGCACCCAACTGGTACCAGCTGCTGCTGCTGCATTGTTCCATTGTTTAGAGTTGGCATGGCTAGCTGGAACATAGCATTGGATGGTTGTGGCTGATAGTATGTGTTTCTTCTACTACTTCCATCTGTCTCAAGTGGCTTTGTCCCAGATTTTCCTAATCCATTGCTCCCTGAACCTGTACAATGGGGAAGAATTTGTACAAGGTTAGAAAAAACATATGCTTAAATTGGACAATACCCTTAATCGTTGTCTGTTTGTATCATCTCCAGAATGTTAAGCATATAATTAAAGGACTGATTTTTCAGAAGCATGAAAGGGAACCTTTGTGACCTTCACTTCTTCCCAGCTCGTCAGACAAAACGGATGTATCGTCTCTGGTGCCATGAGAAGCTCTTGGTGCATCTGCAGCACTCGGCTTAAAATCTTTCCCTTTCCATCCCATGTTGGGTCTTAAGGATGGCAGCCGCCGAGTGTTTCCACCGTTGGCAGGCGTTTCTCGAGAAGAATCAGCAGCAGCTTTCGGGTTTGCAGTGCTCTTGTTGCTTGGTGGCCTCCCCCTGCGTGGCTCTGACGTTGCTTCCTGCTCCTGTTCAGACTCGCTAGCATCACTATCAGTATCATCTCTGAGATTCTTGAATTCCTTTTCAGCGAGCTCTTGAATAGATCGGGCCTGTAGTGCAGGACACTGTGATGTGAGTATTATTACAGCACAAATCACAGTACAACGTTAAATAGATAAAAAGGGTAATATTCTTCGGGTTCGAAAATACCATCCAATGTATCATTGACATAGCCTCACGTTGGATGGTGTTTTCCGATTTACACATTTTGCGACGATACTTAGTTTTTTTTTTCCAAAAGAAAAGGTAGGATTAAAGATTGACCTCACGATAATAGAATGTTCCTGGTGCGTTGTAACACATAGCATTTGAGCATAATAGGAACACATCATCCTGTAAATAAATAGTTTCGGTCAGCTTAGTATAACACAAACAGTGAAAATAAATTCTCTAGTAGAAAATTTTCGGTCTATGCCGTCGGTTTCTTTTGCACTTTTGGATTATGTCTTTGCTTTTTGACTAATTGGCTCTACGTCACTGGAATCACAGACTAGTTCGGAAAATGCCATTGTTGGCTCCCCTAAAATTCCGTAATTTTCCTTGCCTTTCTACACGAAAAAACAATCTCCTCGCCATGTTACTGCCTGAGAAGGCAGCAAACCACAATCCCGAACTGCGGAGGCACAACATGCGGCGCCGGCGGTTCACCTGACGGGGCATGAGCTCGCCGCGGTGGAGGAAGCCCATCCCCGCATTGCATGGGCGATGCCTTAAGGGTCTGTTTATTTTTGCTTTGGATTCTCTAAAAACTGATTTTTGGATTTTAGTTGTAGAGAAGTTGATTCTTCAAAAGCTGGAATCAAAAAACACATATGAAGTGGATTGTGGATTTTAATAGGTGGACTGGATTGTAAGAATCAATTCCTAGAATCGAACTGTTTGTTTTTTATTCTGCTTTTAAGGCTAGAATCCAGAATCAAAAGCAAAAACAAACATGCCCTAAGTGTAACATCCTAGTTCAAATTTGTTGAAAACCTAGCTCATTATGAGACAAGTCAGCATGTGCATAGCACTCCGTTTACACTTTCGTCTTCGCTTCGTATAAAATGGTCAATTTGGAGATGATATATTTGGATCCAATAGTCATTATATACTTAATAACTTCAGGCCCACACGCGCCATGCGTCATATGACAGCGTCTCTATCCCGCACCCTGGTATTGAGCTGAACTAAATGTGCATGTGTTGCTTGCCGGTGCTCATTGTTCAATTGTTTTCCTTTACGCATTTTTGTTACGGGTGAAAACGGGCCAGACATTTTCCGCCTGATTCGGAACCGGATTTGACTATCTGGCTAAATCTGGGACGGGATCCAGATACTTGAATCCGAATTCGAGATCAAATTTGGAGCAGCCAGTATCCGGTAAATACGGAACAGGATTTGGATATCCGAATTTTTCCTATTCGGATTTTCGGATTTCCCTATTCAGATCAGCAAGACTAGCTCATTTTTATTGCATTTTTTCCATGACAACCTATTGATATTGACAATTAGTTGGTTCTATTGATCCTCAAGTAGCATATTCGTTCTATAACGTTTATTGAGTTTGATTGATATATAACTTGCTACTATGGTCATGTACTCGTATTGTTTTAATTCAACATATATTACTTTATATATGCATGCATTATCTATATATTTTTATTCGTTTTTGACCCGAATCCGTCACATATCCGTCCCATCTCCATATCCCGAATAACCTGGATTCGTATCTGTATCCGGAAAAAAATATGGATTAAAATACAGAAAGAGCAATATCTATCTATATCTAATCCGTTTTCATCCGTAATTTTTGTAGTGTTGATATTCTGTAGTGTACTGTGGTTCGAACACGCCCACAACGTGTCCGTAGAAATGTCCAGCACAAGTAACAAGCTAAATGGCACTGATATAAATTCTGAGAGTTAAGAAGGGCATAAGGGTCATTTTCAGTTGGTCAAGGAGCTTTGACCCTGTCATAGTGGCATTTTCCAAATAAATGTTTTGGATCCAATGTCATGAAGCTAATTAGTCCAAAAAAAAGAAACAATAGCATAATTCAAAAGTGCAGAAAAAAATAGTAGCATAGGACGAAATTTCTCTCAGTGCATGATACTAAAAAGTGAGTAATGCACTTTGCTCTAAAAAAAAGTGGACAGTGCAAATAATTTACACACCATATTGAAGTATTGTACATGATACTAGAAAGTGGATCGGCGTTGGAATTAATTGAAGATCACTATAGCCAAATTATGAGATAAATCTCACTATCATTAACAGGTGCCAAAATATACATTAAATAAGTACCAAGGGATACCAACAGTTTGCAACGGTGGAGGTACCAAGAGATACAAGAGTAATTTTGTGATACCTCCTAAGAACGGTTAAAACTCAAGCCAAATCATAATAGGATTGACTTGCCCATTTTAGCTTCAACGGAGACAAAAAAAATAGTAACAAAACATTTTTCTAAAGATAAATTATGTCATCCCTTCTATAATTACTACAGCATAATAATTTTAAAACTACAGGAGATTAGAAGTATATGCAAATCTCAGCACACAACAGTACTAGGTGAGTACTTAGAACATAAGCCTTCTGCACACTTCATTGTTGCAGACTTCCCCTATCAGATGAATAGTAGGCATCTCATCCACCTCCAAATACTATACATATTCGTCAACAACACTTGCAAACTCATCTTCATCTAAGATTTATCTTCGTATTCTTGTTAAGTGTCATAAAGTTTTGAACCAAAAAATCACATCCAATACATGATCAAATGCATCTATTGCACCATATTCTGACACCTACTCTCCAAATTTCCATCTTTCTAGAAAGAATCGTGCAAATCATAGCTAAATTCAGTTCTATTGCCAAATAGTAAAAGATTGTCATAAACATTCAAATGCAACAACTCCAAGCACAATATTCCATTAAACTCCTTGCCATAAATGCTCCAGCTCTTTGGAGCAAAACTCCAACCAAATCGAGGGTTGGTTTTAGACTAATATCACTATTTGTTTGAGCTTTTTCACCAACTTAAAAGACAAAAAAAAATTAAAACCTAAACAAATAGGTAGCTTTTTACCTTGATCTTTTCAAAACCAATAAGCCTCTGTATAACTAAAAACCAAAAACCACTAAAAGGTGACTTTTTGACTTATTGAGAGTTGATTTTAGACTAACACCATTGAAGTTAGGTAAAATTACTTACCTCTACCACGTATAAAAGTATATTACTTTTAAGGTGTTTAAACACAAAAACTAATTTTAAACTATAAGTCAAAAAGTCTAAACCTAAATAATAAGGGTCTAAGTGCTCTCAACAAGCACGCGGCATCTACACAAAAGACTCCAAATGCTATAGCCATTTTCACCAGGCAACACATGCTGAGACAGTTTGGTAAGGCAGTCAATCCATAATTATCTGAAGAGAAGATAAAGACGTTGGAGAACATATGGATGCAAACATTCCATTGCACACCATTGATGGAAGTAGAAGAAAGAAAGAAAGAAAAAACTCAAACCTCGAACTGCTCCAAGTTATTGTACTCTCCTGCCTTGAGCTTGTTCTTGATGGTGCCAAAGTCCATCGGACTCTCGATGACATCATGGTAGTCTGGAAGCTGAAAAGACAAGCAAACCTATTGACTCCTCATTCCTCAAAAAAATACAACCTAGAAATAGGAAGAAATCGAACCTCCTTTATATCGACCGGTTCTGAGAAGGCTTCATAGGTATCCTTCCTGCAAGAAATCAAACCATGAAATCGAGCACATGAGAATAGAGTTATCTCAAACTGCGATAGTGGTCACTTTTAAAAAAATAAAAACCGTGAGAATGATAGAGAGGGATAGAGTTTTTGTGCAGTTTTAACAGGGACTACAAGTTAAACAGTTAGCTACAGTAAAAAAATCGATACTATGTTTTTAAACAATATATCCAAAAAAAATCTTTATGATCGTTTTTTGATTCAGCACTTTCCGTGCAACTGCTTAATTCATCGTCGTAGAAGAGCACTTACTCCTGCAGCCTGTCTAGAACAGAGAGCATGAAGGACCATGTGGAGGTCCATCCAAGTTTGTGATGAGTATTTGACTTTATCTGAGCAAGGTGTGCTCAAGTTTGAGTTTGATTTGGATTGTTTTTGAGCTAGAGCAATTTGAGTTCTTGGTTGGAGATCGGTCGTCCGACCTGAGTGGTCGGGCTTTGGTCGTGTTGTGACCGGTCGTCCGACCCGAATGGTCGGTCGTCCGACCCGAGAGGTGCAGGCTTTGGCTGGTGGGAGACCGATCCGACCCCGAGTGGCTGGTTTTGGTTGGTCGGAGACCGGTTGTCCGACCGAGAGGAGTGCAGGCTTTGGTGGTCTGAGACTACCGCCCGACCCGAGTGGTCAGTCTTTGGTTGGTCGGAGACCGGTTGTCCGACCCAGAGAGGTTCTGGCTGTGGTGGTCGGAGACCGATCGTCGACCGAGTGGTCGTTTCTCGCCGGTCGGAGACCGGTGGTCGACTCGAGTGGTCGGGATGGAGACCCGTGGTCGACCATTGTTGGTCGGGATGAAGACCAGTGGTCGACCTTGAGTGGTCGGGATGGAGACCGATGGTCGGACCATTGTTGGTCGGGATGGAGACCGGTGGTCGACCTTGGTTGGTCGGGATGGAGACCAGTGGTCATACCACGTGTGGTCGGGGTTATCGCCGGTCAAACATAGTGTATATCTTCTGTTGAGATGGATATGTGTTGTTGGACATTGCTATGTGATGTGGTTTCCTTGTCTATGATGGTTGCGGGACTTTGGAGCTAGGTCATGGTGAGGCGAAGGGGATCGGGACTAGGCCGGGAGAGCCGAGGTTGGATGATCAAGGTGTCGCCAAAGATGGTGAGGCCGTGGAGTAGCCGCAAGCCGAGAAGATAAAGGAATGGATGAGATGCTAACTTGGAGCCGCTCGATCTAGGAGGACCGTTGGATCGTGGTCGGGAAGATAGAGTAGCGGGTCAAGTTAGTGTGAGTTGAAAAGCGTGCAAAACCCGTTGTGTTGTTGGGTTTGGGTGAGCCCATGCATAGCTTTGTGAGTGGGTAAAATCTCACCCTTGATGGAGTGCTCTAGGGTTTAGAGGCTCATCCAAGGGTGGTAGGTGTTCCAAACCCGCTATGAATAGACAGGAGAGGGGTGTCTCCTTGGGGGTGAGCAGTGAGGAAAGTCTACGTGAGTAGTTGAGAGTTGTTGAGAGGATGTTGTAAGGATCAAATCTGGCTCTTGGATGTTAGCTTAGGATTGAAGCAGGACATCCAAAGGTGGGAATTGATCCCAGGTCACTATAAATAGAGGGGTAGGGGCAGCCTCCCCTCTTTGAAGGTTCTGAGGTTTTTGCTGCTCATTTGAGCTTTGCCCACTTTGTTGTGAGGCTTTGTATACCTCCCCTTCCAGAAATGAAATGTTCTTCATTTATATTCTTGTTTCATTTCTCTTACGTATTTACATTACGCACTTGAATTCTGTTATCTAAATTCCGCATTTACTTACTTGCAATTTACCTTACGTAATTTGGATTTGCCTCATCTCCTTCTACATGCTATTGAGTCTTTGTTGAAATTCATGATTGATGAACTCTTCTCTGGATTCGGTGCTTTCAATCTTTTAGGCAATCCTTACGTTCTTGCTGCAAGTTGTAAATCTGTGTGTTCTTAAAGTGCGTAAACGTGTGACTTGCGGTTCTTTAGTCTTGATTGGCTTCTGGTTCTTGTTGCCAAGGATGAAAGATTGCTGGATGAATCTCCTATAGATCATATCCCAATCATCTAGGCAATCTACAACCTCTTCTATTCAGTTTTGCAAGAAACCAATTTCTGTGCCTAGTTTTCAGATGGTGTTTCTATTTGTTTGAAGGGTTGTTTCTTCGTGTACTTACTTGCTGTGATTTGTGGAGAGTCATCCAAGGATATTCGACTATCAACTCCCACCACAGAAGTTAGGGTGAAGTCTGTGTTCGTGACTCTATTTTTGGTGTTGCATTTGTTAAACTGAAAAAGACGGAACCTTGGTATTAATTCCTTCGATTGTTGATTGAAATAGGTTCCTGGCATCCTTTGGGAGGTGCACACCAATTTTCACTGTTTTTGGATAAGCCGATCAAAAGTTACATCGTTTCTGTTTTTAAGATCGTGCTGATTTTACTGTTCATCCGACCTCTGTAGGTCGGGCGTACTGTTCATCGGTCGGGAACACTATTCGCCCGATCTTCGCTCATCCAACCTCCGTAGGTCGGGCGATCGTTCATCGGTCGGGAGTCTTGCTCATCCGAACACTATTCACCCGAGTATCGTTCATCCGACCTCCGTAGGTCGGGCGATCGTTCATCGGTCGGGAGTCTTGCTCATCCGAACACTATTTCACCCGAGCATCGTTCATCCGACCTCTGCAATGGAGTCTTGCTTAACCGACCTCGCATGATCGGAGTACTGTTCATCCGGTCGAGTCTTCGTTCACCCGAACATCGCTTCATCCGACCACTTCCGGTCGGGAGTTTCTGTTCACCCGACCACTTCGGCTCGGGAGTATTGCTCATCAAACCACTTGGTCGGGAGTATCGCTCATCCGACCAGTACTAACGACCGATTCGCGATCTTGTTCATCCGACGAGCTACTCGACCAAAGGCGCTTTTATCGCTCACCCTATCTTAACCGGCCTGAGCCTCTGTTTTGAAATTGATCGATCGATGGTTCTTTCTTTCGGTCTTTTGGTGGATTGAATTCTAGAGGAGAATTTATTCAAAATTTTATTTGGCTCCTATTCACCCCCTCTAGTCGCCTTTTCGATCTTTCAGAGCAGCAAATTTTTGCCTGGCAATAGAGTGGGCCCGGACAAACGAGCAAATCGACAAGCACACGTGTGAATTACAGTATTAGTAGATCATTAAATTAAAAAAAACTGGTACTAGTAGAACACATTCGGCAGTGAAAAGGTCAAAAGTGGGATCTCTGGTTCATGCACGGTGGTTAAAGAATTTTCTTTCCCTGTCTACACAAATCTTCAGGAGTAAATAAATCTATATTCCTTTATATTCCTTTATAATGCACGTAAACATTCTTTTCTATGTCCACCCTAAATAGTGCATCCCACTGGAGATGGCTCAACATTCATGCAACCAGCGAAACGTTCCTAGAAACTTGCCTCTATCAAAATTAACCCTCGGATCTTTCCTCGCTTTACTCACCCACATCCGATGGTCATTATTTAGTGTGTCTAATTATCCTGTGGCCCACAAATGCACCTCCCCACCTACATATTTGGAAGGAGAGCGAATCAAACAAAGAAATAAATAAGGAGGATCTGCATGCAAGGAAACCAGACTTGAATTTTTTATCGCCAAAATTGTGCGTCGACATATTTGAAAGGAGGGCGAATCAAACAAGGAAATAAACAGGGAGAATCCACATGCAAGGAAACAAGACTTGAATTTTTTATTGTCCTGGCATTGTGATCGTATTTTTTTTCTGAATATGACCCTTTTCGAGACTTTTTTACGGATCTAGCTCCATAGAGTCTAATTTCGGCACGTAAGAGCTGAATTTTTGTTTTCATTTTTTATCTAAGGAACCAATGGTCTGTAAGTGCTGCTTAATTTTTCTAATTTTTTCTCGCGGAACCAGCGGCCGGCGAGCACTGTTTAATTTTTATCTTTTTTTTCCTTGCGGATCCAGTGGTCGACGAGCGCAATTTATTTTTCGATATTTTTCCGAAATCATCCCTGTGGCTCACAACATACCTTCCCTCACCTCCAGCATCAACAAGGTAAAGGAAACAAACGTCCTGGAATCAAGGAAAAGGAAACAAACGTCCCGAAAAGGAAAGGACCATACATTACGTCTTTGGAAAAGGAAACAGGAAATGGGTAGCGCACGGAGAACGCAGTCCGCAATGGCTCCACTACGCCATCGGTGGCTTTACCGCTTTACCGACGGGTCTCCTCCCGAGTCATCGATGATCGTGTTCTCGTGATGTCGTTTTGTGGAGTTGGAGAACCTAAGGACCATACATGATAGTGTGCTTCTTGAACTTGATGGTCTTAGGAGGAAGAATGCTAGCACTAGTTCTATTGATGATATTCTGTTGAGGCTAGTTTTCTTCATGCTCACTCTACTCCTTCTTGTGCTAATTGCCCTAAATTGCTTGTCAAATTGATGCCATGAGTTCACACCTTAAGAAGCTTTCTCGCTAGAAATGATGAACTTGAATTGCATGCTTCTAAGGACCCAAATACTCATGTGAGGGTCAGAGGCAACTAAAACTTGACAATGATGCTTTGAATGTCAAGTGTGATCAACTTGCTAAGGACTTACTAGATAAGTCAAAACTGGTTTTCTTTGTGTGTTGGGGATAAGGATGACTTGGATAAAATCCATGTCGAGCTTAGAAAGAAATTAGAAGACCAAGCCAATAGGATTAGAGATGCTTCTTGCGTTTCTTGTGAGTCCCTCAAGATTGAGGCAGCCGTGCTAAGGGAACAAAAAGCACGTGCTGAGAGATCTTCTCTTTCTGGTTCTTCTTCTTTCTCTCCTTCCCCCTGTTCTTCTTGTGCTTCTCTCTTCCGAGATTGCCAGTATCTTATGAGCACTCTCGAGAAGTTTGTTGGAGGCAAGAAGAAGCTCAATCTTATTCTAGACCAATCCAAAATTAGTAGATTCAATCAAGGTCTAGGATTTGATCCCTTGGAGCACGCTCGGGCGCATCCTCCCACCATTGTGTGCGGCTCCAAGAGTGGTGAGATTGTGGTAGCTCCAAGAGTGAGCACCACCGTGTTTAGGTCTGCTGGGGTTGTCCATAGGACTTCTGACCAGAAGGGTGTTACTCCTGTTGCTTCTGTCTCTAGCAAGGCGAAGTACACATGCACCTTCAGAAGAAGGATGGTCACCTAGTAGATTTGCCTTGTGCATGCCAAGATCACTCGGCGTGAGCGTGTTGTCTGCTCTTAGGGTATCGTGGTCATCCCGGACTTTGAGTGCTCCTAAGGCACACACTCGCTTCTAGACGAGTTAGAGAGTCGCTGTTTTTGGGCAGCGTCCAGACTTGGTTTTCATGCTAGTTCTTGAGTTTTAGTCCCGGAGCTGTTCAGAGTCGGCCTCTTCCGCCGTCCTCTTGATATTCCTCGTTTTCCCATCGAGGTAGATATCGTGGCGTGAGGTGTTCCGGTAGGAGATCCAGCGACCTTCTCGGGATGGTCGGCTTTTGCACCACGGCGTGCCAACCCGCTTTGACTCTAGATTATCTACGAGTTGCTCGATCGTGTGAGAGTTGAGCGTCAGAGAGACACTCGAGTCGATCTTCTTCGTGGATGGTACTGAGGCGTCGTGTGGCTCGAGATTGGGTTCCCAGATCTTCTCTCTATCCCGAGATCGAGTCATCTTTCCCTCTTGTGTCAATTCCTTGTGTCATGTCTATGCAATAATGCTTTTAAGTGCCTTTTGCCTTTTCATGGCATGAGTCGCTTGAGGCTAGCTTGAGGATATGATCACCGCCTAGTGGAGTGGATTTGGGTCATCTTGTGGACTTGTCCTTTCTTAGTTCGATTCTTAGTCCATGAGTTATCCCGAGGCATCATCTTCGCCGTGCATAAGTAGTGGACCTCGTTTTCCTCGAGGTACCCACTCACCGCAAGAGTTGTTGTGTAAGTATGTTGGTCATGTTGATCCTTACTAATCTCATCTAGGATCGCTTTGTCGCTTTTCAATGTTGGCACTCGATGTGAATTCGAGTTGGCCTTTGCGGCTTGTCTCTAGAGGATTGGATCTTCCCGCATGACCATCATGAGCATCATGCTAACTCGCATGTACTTTCAACTTTGTTTGCCTCGTGTTTCGCTCCACAAGTGTTGAGCTTCATGATAATGACATTGGGGTCTTTCACTTCTATGGTGAGCTATCTCATACCCTCATGTCGGTTATATTTGTGATCATCATTTCCATGACATGTTGTGATTGCTCTTGCTCCCATGTGTATTATATGTACTTTGCTAGGTCTTGTTAGTTTTTATGCATCTTGTTTTGTGCCATAGCATGTTTTCCCCAACCATCTTTGTGCTTCATGTATTATATCCTAAATTCATGAGCTCTTTCCCAGCATGTGATTTTCTTGTTTTTATCTTGTCCATGATATTGTTCATTTGGTATGAGCATTTGTATTAACTATGGGCACGTGCTATATATCATTTACTTTATTTTGTCATGAGTAGTATCTAGGTTATATGACCTGATTTTCTATTACATCCATGACTAGCCTTGTTTAGACTTTGTTTGTCGGACTTTGTGCTACATGTGAGTGCCTTTCATGAGATTAGGTTATATGATCTAGGCTGCCGATGTATGACTTATATTGTTCATGATCACCTTTTATTGTCCTTCATGCTTATATGCTTCATACCTATTTTGCATGAGCTTGTGTTCTTCATTCATGGCATGTATTCATCATCATGCATAGAGTGTTGCCATAAGTAGCTTCTCATCTTTGTGTCCATGGTCACCATTTACTTTCATCTTTTGTGTCCTCATGACCTTTTGTTTGGTCTTCTTTTGACGGGCCTTTTCGCAAACATGTAAATATTGTTATTGAGACTATGGATAAATGGATCTTGATGTTGCTAATTGGTTTGTTTTATGCATGATCCTCTTTGGTTGTCTTTATTTATCTTACTCATGTTATATCTAGTAGCATGTTGTTGTGCTTCATTATGGTATTTCTTCATTTACATGGTCATTGCCATGTTTAGGGTAGTATCTTGATCCATGTATTTCTAGGCTTGCACATGATCCTGCTAGCATTTTGTTCTTTGTGATACACCTTGCTTAGCTTCTTATGCCAACATGGCGGTGCTATGATGCACCTTGTCGTTGTTTATCATGTGGATATGTTTTCACCGTTGTCTATGGATATATGGATCTTGATGCTATCTTTAGCTTGGTTGTGAACATGATCTTACATTACCTTCGCATCATGTTCATGCTCTAGATGATCATTTGCCACACTTTTCATGTATCTTGTCCATTCGTGCCTAGGAAGCTGGATCCGCCTAACCCCATTTGAAAGCATAGATTTGTTGGATGCATGTGTGTAGGCTTTTCAGTGAGGAGACCATCATCCTAGGAATATCTCTTCCTCTGCTTTTAGGATCCACTTGTGTCCTTTGCCACTACTTGTTCTACACTCGCAGAGGTAAGTACCTCTGAAAATGTTGATGATAATGATGGATCTCTTAGGAGGTTCTGGTTCTTTTGTAGGTAGAGCTTGTGTCCTTTTTGTCTAGAGTCTTTTGGTTGGACTTCTAGTATAATTAGGTTGCTTTTTACCTTGAGCCGTCTTGCTCCTTAGAGACCATGTGGTTTTCAATCTTATCTCTTTTCCTCTAGCTTTCTACCTATCTCTTGTGAGGAGAGAGTTTTAGAGTGTGTTCAGGGGGATTTGAGATTGGGTTTATGAGCTCATATAGCTTATCTTGAGGGGGAGCTGGTTTGTATATTATGTACTATATATTTTCTTCCAGCTTTTCTTTTCTGTGTGTTTCTTCTAGGTGACTTTGGGCTTGTTTTCTTAAGTTGAGTTCACTCACTTAGACTTCTGGCATGCCTGGCATGGACCTCTTATCTTGTGCTTTAGGTTGCTATCATGCGTGATTAGCTGTTCTCTCTTCTCTCTAGGTTGAGTTCCCTCACAGTCTTTTAAGTCTAGCAGGTTTTGGACCTCCTGGTGAGTGGAGTGCATGTGCACTCCTTAGTTGGGATCTAGAGTCGACTTCCCTATGTCGGTCTTTTGGGAAGATAAGAGCGAGTCTAAGCCGTAGTGAGTCTCTTCTATCTTATCTATGCTCAATAAGCCATCCAGTTTTGCGTTTCTCGCTTCTTCTCCTCATTCTGTTTTTACGGTTGTTATTGAGTTCATTCGGGTTTCTTTATGCCTAATCTTGATAATAACTCAACTTTAACCGATTTGAGCTTAAAATTGATTCATTTGTTGAGGGGAGTTTGGGAATCTGTTCATGCATTGCATTTAGACTGCATTTTTTCGTTTTATGAGCTTTGTCTATTATGCATTTGACTCAATCTTCGTGAAATACATCATGCTATATCTTTCGAAGAAAATCTCTAGCTTAGATATGTCCAAGTTCATTTATCAAGCTAATGTTCATTGAAATCTGAAAAACTTAAAAGCTTTAAATGAAAACTTGATGAAACATATTGCTTTTACTTACTAAGTTTCTTCTCTAAGAGCTTTTACCATGAATTGTGAAATTTTGAACTCTCTAGAGTCCCTATAGCAACTTGGGTGAAATTTGCTTGATCCATATTTGAGTCCTTCAGAATTGCTTATATGTGCTAAACTGAAAATTAAAAAAAAAATTGACTCTTTTGTGCAAAATTGATCTCAGACTTTATATTCTCGAGGCTGCCTCCCATTGCATTTGGGATGAACTTGGAATATATTTGTATGACCAAGATCATTCTCTTAAGAGTTACTCTTGAGATGATCGAAAATGGCTTGAGTCAATCAAACAAAAAAATTGCAAATATCAAACACATAAGTGGGTAAAGAATGCAAATAATGTCAAACATTTGCACCCCGCTATGTTTTTCGAAGTCTTAAAGAAAATTTGCATAAATTGAAAAATAGGCTCGAAGGACCTTATATGCACTTCAAAATTCCTCAAAGTGTTGAGTAGGTTGAACTCTAGGTTTTCCATTTGATCCCTGAGTGGTTTTGCTTCTAGTTTTGAAACTTTGCTAAGTTTTGCACTTGTCAAATCTTGCTAAAAATGATACATTTTCAAAACTTCGCTGATGAGCAAAATTTGTTATTTGCACTTGGACATGTCTTAGTTTGGTTATAATCTGAGATTAATAAGCTTGGTGTCATATCTTGTTATTATGATCATTTGGATAATCTTCAAAGCTCCCTTAGGTTGCATTTCATGCATACTTAAAAGAGGGAGAAAATTCTATTTTGATGCCTATATTGCCAAAAGGGGGAGAAAATGTAGAAAAAGGCATCATTTAATATGTAGAAAAGGAGGAGATAGAAATGTGAAAGCATGTTGGTTCTTATGATTTTTGTAAATCTTTGCTATCTCTTATGGATCATAATCACATTTGACACTTATGATTGGTTTTTAGAGCTTTTGTTGAAAACTTGCTCTTTTCATGGTCTTGTTCTAAATTCTTTCTGCCAACTTGGTCATAATTTTATATCTTTCTCTCTGGACCAAATTTGGCTTTGCAATCAAATTGCTTTCTTCTTATCTCATTCAAACTCAAATTTATGCCTTTTGTGTGGTTTGTCAATATACTCATCAAGGGGGAGATTGAAGGACCATGTGGAGGTCCATCCAAGTTTGTGATGAGTATTTGACTTTATCTGAGCAAGGTGTGCTCAAGTTTGAGTTTGATTTGGATTGTTTTTCGAGCTAGAGCAATTTGAGTTACTGGTTGGAGACCAGTCGTCCGACCTGAGTGGTCGGGGCTTTGGCTGTGTTGCAGACCAGTCGTCCGACCCCGAATGGTCGGGTCGTCCGACCTGAGAGGTCTGGGCTTTGGCTGGTCGAAGACGGTCGTCCCGACCGAGTGGCGAGTTTTTGGTTGGTCGGAGACCGGTTGTCCGACCGAGAAGTGCAGGCTTTGCTGGTCTGAGACCGATCGTCGACACTGAGTAGTCGAGTCTTTGGTTGGTCGGAGACCGGTTGTCCGACCCAGAGGTCTCGGCTGTGGTCGGTCGGAGATCGATCGTCGACCCGAGTGGTCGGGTTTCTCATTGGTCGGAGACCGGTGGTCGACTCAGTGGTCGGGATGGAGACCGATGGTCGGACCATTGTTGGTCGGGATGAAGACCGGTGGTCGGACCTTGAGTGGTCGGGATGGAGACCGATGGTCGGACCATTGTTGGTCGGGATGGAGACCGATGGTCGGACCTTGGTTGGTCGGGATGGAGACCGGTGGTCATACCACGTGTGGTCGGGTTATGGCCGGTCGACATAGTGTATATCTTTCTCGTTGAGATGGATATGTGTTGTTGGACATTGCTATGTGATGTGGTTTCCTTGTCTATGATGGTTGCGGGACTTTGGAGCTAGGTCATGGTGAGGCGAAGGGGATCGGGACTAGGTGGGAGAGGCGAGGTTCGGATGATCAAGGTGTCGCCAAAGATGGTGAGGCGGGGAGTAGCCGCAAGCCGAGAAGATAAAGGAATGGATGAGATGCTAACTTGAGGCTGCTCACGATCTAGGAGGACCGTTGGATCGCGGTCGGGAAGATAGAGTAGCGGGTCAAGTTAGTGTGAGTTGAAGCGTGCAAAACCCGTTGTGTTGTTGGGTTTGGGTGAGCCCATGCATAGCTTTGTGAGTGGGTAAAATCTCAGCCCTTGATGGAGTGCTCTAGGGTTTAGAGGCTCATCCAAGGGTGGTAGGTGTTCCAAACACGCTATGAATAGACAGGAGAGGGGTGTCTCCTTGGGGTGAGCGGTGAGGAAAGTCTACGTGAGTAGTTGAGAGTTGTTGAGAGTGGCGGTGTAAGGATCAAATCCGGCTCTTGGATGTTAGCTTAGGATTGAAGCGGGACATCCAAAGGTGGGAATTGATCAGTCACTATAAATAGAGGGTAGGGCAGCCTCCCTCTTTGAAGGTTCTGAGGTTTTCTTTGCTCATTTGAGCTTTGCCCACTTTGTTGTGAGGCTTTGTATACCTCCTTCCGAAATGAAATGTTCTTCATTTATATTCTTGTTTCATTTCTCTTACGTATTTACATTACGCACTTGAATTACATTATCTAAATTCGCATTTACTTACTTGCAATTTACCTTACGTAATTTGGATTTGCCTCATCTCCTTCTACATGCTATTGAGTCTTTGTTGAAATTCATGATTGATGAACTCTTCTCTGGATTGATTGCTTTCAATCTTTTAGGCAATCCTTACGTTCTTGCTTTGCAAGTTGTAAATCTGTGTGTTCTTAAAGTGCGTAAGCGTGTGACTTGCGTTCTTTAGTCTTGATTGGCTTACGGTTCTTGTTGCCAAGGATGAAAGATTCTGGATGAATCTTCTATAGATCATATCCCAATCATCTAGGCAATCTACAACCTCTTCTATTCGCTTTGCAAGAAACCAATTTACGTGCCTAGTTTTCGATGGTGTTTCTATTTGTTTGAAGGGTTGTTTTTTCGTGTACTTACTTACTGTGATTTGTGGAGAGTCATCCAAGGATATTCTGACTATCAACTCCCACCAGCAAGTTACGGTGAAATCGTGTTCGTGACTCTATTTTTGGTGTTGCATTTGTTAAACTGAAAAAGACGGAACCTTGGTATTAATTCCTTCGATTGTTGATTGAAATAGGTTCCTGGCATCCTTTGGGAGGTGCACACCAATTTTCCTTGTTTTGGATCACCGATCAAAAGTTACATCGTTTGTTTTTAAGATCGTCTGATTTTCTTGTTCATCCGACCTCTGTAGGTCGGGCGTCTTTGTTCATCGGTCGGGAACACTATTCGCCCGAGTAGTCTTGTTCATCCAACCTCTCGTGAGGTCGGGCGTCTTGTTCATCGGTCGGGAGTCCGTTCATCAGAACACTATTCACCCGAGTCTTGTTCATCCGACCTCTGTAGGGTCGGGCGTCTTGTTCATCGGTCGGGAGTCTCGTTCATCAGAACACTATTTCACCCGAGTCTTGTTCATCAGACCTCTGCGATCAGGATCTTGTTTAACCGACCTCCGCGATCGGAGTATCATTCATCTGGTCGAGTCTTGTTCACCCGAACATCGTTCATCCGACCACTTAGGTCGGGAGTTATTCACCCGACCACTTCCGGTCGGGAGTATCGTTCATCCGACCACTTCAGTCGGGAGTCTCGCTCATCCGACCGAGACTAACGACCGATTCGCGATCTTATTCATCCGACGAGCTACTCGACGGTCGCTTTTTCTTGTTCACCCTATCTTAAGCGGTCGGACCTCTGTTTTGAAATTACGATCGATGGTTGATTCTTTCTTTCTGGTCTTTTGGTGGATTGAATTCTAGAGGGAGAATTTATTCGAAAATTTTATTTGGCTCCTATTCACCCCCCTCTAGTCGCCTTTTCGATCTTTCAGAGCAGCAAATTTTTGCCTGGCAATAGAGTGGGCCCTGACAAACGAGCAAATCGACAAGCACACGTGTGAATTACAGTATTAGTAGATCATTAAATTAAAAAAAACTGGTACTAGTAGAACACATTCGGCAGTGAAAAGGTCAAAAGTGGGATCTCTGGTTCATGCACGGTGGTTAAAGAATTTTCTTTCCCTGTCTACACAAATCTTCAGGAGTAAATAAATCTATATTCCTTTATAATGCACGTAAACATTCTTTTCTATGTCCACCCTAAATAGTGCATCCCACTAGAGATGGCTCAACATTCATGCAACCAGCGAAACGTTCCTAGAAACTTGCCTCTATCAAAATTAACCCCTCAGATCTTTCCTCAGTTTTACTCACCTACATCCGATGGTCATTATTTAGTGTGTCTAATTATCCCTGTGGCCCACAACAGACCTCCCCCACCTACATATTTGGAAGGAGAGCGAATCAAACAAAGAAATAAATAAGGAGGATCTGCATGCAAGGAAACCAGACTTGAATTTTTTACTGGCCAAAATTGTACGTACGACATATTTGAAAGGAGGGCGAATCAAACAAGGAAATAAACAGGGAGAATCCGCATGCAAGGAAACAAGACTTGAATTTTTTATTGTCCTGGCATTGTGATCGTATTTTTTTTCTGAATATGACCCTTTTCGAGACTTTTTTACGGATCTAGCTCCATAGAGTCTAATTTCAGTGTACGAAGAGCGCTGAATTTTTGTTTTCATTTTTTATCTAAGGAACCAATGGTCTGTAAGTGCTGCTTAATTTTTCTAATTTTTTCTCGCGGAACCGGTGGTGAAAGCATATTTAATTTTTATCTTTTTTCCTTGAGGATCCGATGAGTCGACGGCGCAATTTATTTTTCGATATTTTTCCGAAATCATCCCTGTGGCTCACAACAGACCTTCCCTCACCTCCAGCATCAACAAGGTAAAGGAAACAAACGTCCTGGAATCAAGGAAAAGGAAACAAACGTCCTGAAAAAGGAAAGGACCATACATTACGTGCTGGGAAAAGGAAACAGGGAGATGGGGTAGCGCGGCCGGGAGAACGCAGGTCTGCAATGGCTCCACGGTCGCCATCGGTGGCTTTACCGACGGGGCGAGGTTGCTGGTCGGCGACCTCGCGGCCGTCGTGCCTCGGCAAATTTATAATTTAAATATTTTTGAAAATAATTTTATTAAGTACAAAATAATCGAAAGGTTTTTGAGAATTTTTCTAGAATTTTTTAACCTAATGTGCTATCTTTTCAAAAATTCTTCTATATTTAAAAAAAATGAAGACAACCCACCTGTAGCTTCTTCTAGCTGCAGCCCAGACCAGAGAAGCTTCTTCTCTTCCCTCCCTCCATTAAAGCAAGAAAGAAACTCCAAAGCTACATCAATCCCGCACCAAATCTCCTCTTTCCATCTATAGTGTTAATTTCTCAAATTTCGTGTTCTATTGCCAAAATTTCCTCCCAATCTGATTTGATCCCAAATTATGGTTTCCATAAATATGCTTGTTTCGGGGCTATAAAAGCCGGTGAGCTCTCCTCCACCCCATCGCATTGCGTAAATCCCCAAGTGCTCCCTCTTGTAAAGATCGCCGGATTTTGGAGGTAACCCAAGCCATCACCGTCATCTTTCCGACGAAATTCACCGCAACCGTGACTCCTCCCCCGCAGGCGCCGGTGCCGACGATCTCGCCGCACCAGTGCCGACCCACTGCGACCGCCCGGCCACCCCTGGCCTTCCCTCCCCCTTGCGCTGGCTAAGCCCAGAGAGCACGCTGTGCTCCCTGTGGAAGCTGCAAAAAAAATAATCTAAAATCAGAAAATTCTTTTTTCTTTCTCTTTCTTGATTTAAAATCTTTTGGGAGCTCGTTTTCGCCCATTCGACCTCCATTTAGTCCCATTTTTCTTTCTAAATTTATTTAAAATTTTAAATTTCTCTTTTATTATTAAGTGTTGTATTCATACTTATCTTCTCATTTAATTGATAAGTGGTTGTACTGTCGTCGTAGCGTTAGCACATGCACTATACTAGTAAATGAAATTACAGGAGGTGAGGTACAGGCAACGGTAGTGATACACCACACACCTTGGAGCCCATCCTTCACTTTTCCTGCAAAGCTCGCCGTTTCTCCCTGCAACAAATATAAAAAAAAACCCAAAAGATCGTACAAAAAGTGAGAGGCAAAAATCTTTACAACAACCGTACCAACAAGTTGTTTAGTTCTATCGAAAAGACAAACGAAGTTTTCTCCAATTAATGTAACCACATAAAGGCAAGAATCAAGAAATACAAGGGTTTCGTGTTTTCTGCCCCAAATGATTGGAGTCACGCGTAAATATTTAAAGCTGGAATTTTTAATTCCTAAATTAAAAAACTGAAAATTAATCCCCTCAAGCGAGGTGCACATTTACGGAGGTAGATCTATATACGTGTACACACAGATCCTACCGAATCAACCAAAAATTATCCTATAAAAAATAAACAAAACTCGTGCGAATTGGACATGTAGGCCGTAACTCACGGCGGGATATGATTGGGTCTATTCACCTTTGCTATAGACATGTCGCCCATAGTGCTAGGGTTTCGACGACCGGAGCGACGAATTAGTAGAGGGCCGCCTTGCCTCTCGATATGAAGTTTGCTCTTTTGGATCTCGAGGACGGAGGGGCAACCCCTCTTCCTGTGGTGGTGGGGAGGCGGTGACATCGTTGAAGAGCTAGCCATGGGTGGCTGCTTACCAGGGATTCAAATTTCGGCGAAATTCGGAGAAATTTTGTCAAAATTTTGGATTTCGGGCCCCTCCCGAGACCTAAACTACCGGCCGAATTTTTTTTTTGAAAATAATCGAAAATGCTACGGTAATTATTTTTTTCGCGAAATTTCATGAAAAAAATCCGGATTTTGGTTTTTTATGGCCGGATTTGACTTCAATTACATCAATAACCCATAATAAAGTGATCTTTGATGATAATTTGTCCAAAAACTTATTTTTTGAGACATTTTAAAATTTTGGCAGAAACACTGTTAGAATTTTATAAAATTTAATATGCTTTTTAATGCTATTAAAAATTTATGGTACAATCTTAAGAAGTCTAGGATCAAACACAAAATTTTATAAAATATTTTAATTTCATTTGTTATCTTTTAAAAATAAAAAACAGAATTAGCATAAACGAGGTAGTAACAGTGTCAGATTTTTATAACTTTTTTAATGTTTGATCATCATTTGAAAATTTTATGCTAATATTAGTGATGTATTAAGAGTATAAATAAAAATTTTCAAAATTTTCTAGAATGGTTTAGACTATTTTTCATTCGGTTGAAATTTGTCGATCAGCCTTCAGTTGCACTGTCCGAATTTTTAAAAATTCATGAAGCTTAAAAATCACCTAAAAATTTTATTAGAATATTAATTATGGATCATAACCATGCAAAAAAATCAACAGTTTCTAACTTGATTTGTACCATTTTTCATTCGGATCAAACTTGTCGGTCAGTGTTTTATCAGAACAGTACAACTCTCCGAATTTTTAAAACTTCCTCAGATGTGATAATCAGCTGAAATTTTTGTGAGAACATCAGTAATGTGTCAGGAACCTCTAAACAAAATTTAATATTTTTTCGTTAATGTTTAGGCCACTTTTCTGCTGGTGCAAAAAACCCGAAATTTCGGGTTTTTTCGCCGAATTTCGGGATTTTTTTTGTTACTAACTGACTGGATTTGAATTTTCAAATTCAAATTTCGTCCGAAATTTTTCCAAAATTTCAATGAAATCTCGGGATCCGATCAGGGACGGAATTTATTCCGAAACCGAATTTTGAAACCTTGCTGTTTACCCATTTCCGATGGTATTGTTTGCTTCTATGTGTGAGTTGCTAGGGCTATGGACTTTTTGCAAAGATTACGGGCTTACCTCATTTACACGATGGTTTTAGGGTCTGTTTGATTTTGCTTTTGATTCTGGATTCTGGCGTCAAAAGCTGAATAAAAAACAAACAGTCTGATTCTAGAATCCGATTCTCATAAACCAGCCCACTCATATACCCTAAATCCACAATCTACTTTATATGTGCTTTTGGATTCTAATTTTTGAAAAATCAGCTTCTCCACAACCACAATCCAGAATCAGTTTTTAAAAAATCCAAATAAAAAACAAAAAGTCCCTCAATTTGAGATTGGAATCGCCGCCAGTTATAAGAGGGAGAGGACCAATGCGAGTAGCTCGTGGGAGGAAAGAGAATAATTGAACTGTGTTTACACGAAGCAAATCTCTACAGTAGAATATGAATCCAACGAGTACTAATATTTGATGATGTGGCTCACTCTTACAGAAGACGTAGAGAAATTGTTGCAGTTAGTGGGGATCACGTATAAAGAATAACATATTTGGCCTTGAAGTTTCCTTTTCTTTTATTTTTCCTTCACCCTTTGAGATTCTTCTCGTACTTTTAATTATTTTTCAATCATCGAGACCATGCAATTGGTACGCAGCTGTTGTCAATAAAAATTCACATAGCCACAAAAACCATGCTGATGTGCATGAAGCATGAATGTGCTCAATCTGACCCGCAACGGTCACAACAGCCGTAAATGGCAAATAATGGTGTAAAATCCTACTCGATAAATATATACCCCTTTATAATGCACATAAGCATTCTTTTCTACGTCCACCCCAAATAATGCACCCCACTAGAGATGGTCCAACCTTCATGCACCCAGCGAAACGTCCTCAGAAACTTGCCTCCATCAAAATTAACCTCTCAGATCTTTCCTCAGCTTTACTCACCCACATCCGATGGCCATTGTTTAATGTGTCTAACTCATCCCTGTGGCCCACAACAAATCTCCCCCCACCTCCAGTATTATCTCAAGGAAAAGGAAACAAATATCCCGGAATTAAGGAAAAGGAAACAAATGTTCTAGAAAAGGAAAAAACCATATATTACGTGTTGGGAAAAGGAAATCGGAAGACAGGGCACTATACTAGTTCTAGCTAGCTTATCTTTGATTTCAAAATGGGGTTCAGATTAAATCGTAAATAATGATGTAAAATCCTACTCGATAAATTCTAGCTAGCTTATCTTTGATTTCAGAATGGGGTTCAAATTAAATCGTGGGCCTGGTATGACGGGCTTCATACGAAGAATGTGCTGGCATTTCTTCCTAATCTATGTGCGTTTTCATGACATTTCCATGTTTGGAATTAATATATATTTGGGGCGTAACGTTCCAACGTGTGGTTGTCTAATAAAATTAACCACACGAAATTCATGCAGGTAGGAAATTAGGGTGTTCGATCGATCTATAGCTATAAATTTTAGCTTCGATTCATCTGTTGCTCGCGCCTTGAATACGAATTTTCAATCAAATGTTCATATTTCGAATAAGGTGGGCTTCACCCCAAAGTCTTGTTTAGAAGACCTATTCCTAGCAGGAATCCACGTGGATATATCTTGGTCCGTTCATATAGATTCTAATTGGGAATGGGTCTCCTACACATATCCTAAATGTATTTACATTTTTTTTTTTTGCTATTGAGGTTTTTATGTTCTGCTTTGTTTTTGCGTAGAGTGGGGGGCATATGTCGAGTAGATATATGGCTGGTCATTGAAGGGGAGGGAGGTTGTAGTAGCGTCGTACCGGAAGGACTCAAGAATCAGAAGGCCAGAAGCAACCTATTAGACATGCTTCCTCTTCTTGGCCAGTTGAGTAGTCTTAAAGCAATAATAACGGAGCGGTGCTTCAATGCTTTCCCCCTCAATACAGGTTGTACAAATCTTGAAACAAGCGAAGAAGTGAGTAATCACCATCTACCATTCATTTATACTTTAATATTTGTGCAAATGTCAAAAGAAAAACATGGAAGCATCTCTCATAATAACGATGGTCACCTTAGTGGTAAAAGGAAACTAAAGATGCAAAATCTCAATATATTGAAGCTTGTCTTATTTGCCTTCTTGTTGGTTTCCCGGTTAAAATAACGGAATTGCTAAAAGTAGGACGTCTCATTTTTTCGGACGCTGCAACATTTTTCGCAACGCGTGAAATATTTTCCTTCGATAACAGCAAACATGTCGATCCGGATCGCTGCAACATTTTTTTCCTACGCGTGAAACATTTTTTCGCTACGCGTGAAACATTTTCCTTCGATAACAGTATAAATGTGTGCGCGAAAAAATATTACAGATGTTGAAAAAAATGTCACAGACGTTGAAAAAAATATTGCACCGAGCGTCCGATGAAACATTCAGCGATCCAACATCCGGCTCCTAGTGTTCACCTTAAAATAAGGGTTTAGAATGAATACGCAGGCTTCACACCAAGAATGTACGTACCAGTACTTCCTTCCTTGTAGATCTTAATTTGCATGTTTTGAAGGTATATGTACTTCTATGAATAAAAAATTTGTGATGTAATTAACGTCCAAACGTGGCCGTCTAACAAAAATAAAATAACAACATTGAAACGTATGTAGCAAATTATGGTGCTCAATATGTACTATTGAGTTTTTAGGCTCCGTTTTACACGCGGGAATCTCATTGGAATTTTACATGAAATACTCCAATTCCCACAGGAATGAGCGAAATCCCCACATTCCAAACTAAACAGGAACTTCACATTAGGTGTGTTTCCATGCACGTTGAATGTGTAAATAACACATAAAGATAGTTTTCAACATTTCAAATATATATGGTTTTGAGAGCATCTAGGCTCCCTATTTGTATAGATTATGCTTATCATATAGGTTTTGGTGTTAATGACTAAAAAGGATACTCAGTGTAAACTGAAAATAATCAGATTTGATGACCAAGGCTAAGATGTTTTTCTAGTTTTGGCTTGGGAGTTGATTCAAGCCATATAGTTAAAATCATCGTACTATTAAAAGGGATTATACATAAGAAATGATCTTGGTTCATATGCAAAATCACTAAGATTACTTGAAGCATAGTACCTTTCATGTTTCTCTCTCAAAAATCCAGAGCTTTATCTTGTTAGCCAAAACAATTCTCTCTGAACCAAACTTCATTCTATTCAGGTGCTCAAAGATCCTAAGTTCTAATTCTAACCGAGCGTACACCATGTACACTGGACCGATATTTTCAGTCCGGTGCTGAGAACTTCCTTCACCGAGCGTACTTCATGTACGCCAGACCGATTTTTTGATGGTCCGGCGTTATAAATTCTCCTTTGATTCTTTTTTCAACCAAGTATAACTATGTTCGTCGGATCAATCTAAATTCTTTCTTAAAATTAGTTCGGCATAAGTTATATTTTCACTCTAAATAAAATTCTAGTCTGTGTTAAAATTTATTTTAACCAGAAATATAAAGTTTGATGCAGACCAGAATTCCTTGTGTACGCAAAACTTGTTTCTCTCTATTTAAACTAGCCGTTTTCCCATGTACGCTAGCCCTACTTTTTCAATCCGGCGCAAATGTTATTTGCTGGTACTCAAAAGAAACAAAAACATGTGTACGCCGGGCCAACTTTTTCGGTCCGGCGCAAGCATTCTCTTGCTGATATCAAAATCAAGCAATGCATATATACTACGGACCGATATTTTCGGTCCGGCGTAAATGGGTCTCTCTGAGTTCAACAATGCTATGTACCCCGGACTAAAATTTTCGGTCCGACGTGTGTGTAGTTTGACTTATGGTTCATACACCATAGAATTCTTGCAAAAAGGTAGCAGTTGACCTACCCCATCTAACCTACCAACCCCCAACGGGCAAATGGCAGGTGTAACGATTATTTCTGTTCATGAACTATATATAGAATGACTGGGTTCACAAACAGTGATAGAATTTTTGCACATTCACATCTTTGATATCCTGACCATCTTTGACATCATTCAAACCATATACAACTCTTGATCTTTAGAACTCCTGAGCTTCATTTTCATCAAGAGTTTGAGTTTCAACTTAGAAAATCACAAACATTCTTTCTGAACATTTAGAGTACTTGCTCGAAGCTAAGTTTAGGTTGCATCTAGCTACTGAACCAAGAGACAGGGCTTGTGGATAGTCTATTACTCTTGGAACTAGCTGTTCCTAGACGGTTGGAGAAGTTGTTGGTGCGATCTATCCAACAGAGATTGTGGAAGGCCACCATTACTGTGAAAGGTTGAGACTCACCTCACTGGAGTAGTGAAAGAGTCAAGATAGTGGAAAACCAAAAGCTATTGAGATTGGCTGTTTGGTGGAGCAATACTTCTGAGGAAGTGCTCTAACGGGGACATAGGAGTGATCTCTGAACCTCGGTGGAAAATCATTGAGTTATCCTGTGTTTGTTTTTATTGCTCATTATTCTCTTATAGTTTCTCATTCGAAATTCCCTTTCTTACAAAGTTTTCTTGAACAAGTGTTGTTCTGGACTTTTATACTAATTGCTTCTGTTTCTTCTTTTTATTGAGAAAAGTTTTTCATAATAATAATAATTAAAAAAATTTAAAGTTGCCTATTCACCCCCCTCTAGGCCAACTTGATCCTTACAGGTTTTCAATGAAATGGCTACTCCACACTAGGTGTGTCTACACCTTGAATATCTTATGCCGTAAATGGCACATAAAGATAGTTTTCAATTATATCAAATATTGTTTTAAATTAAATGGGAACTCCACAATATATAGGTGTGTTTACACCTTGAATATCTTATGTTGTAAATGACACATAAAAATAGAAAATATATATAATTAGTAACACAAGGTTTTCTTCTTTGTCTTCATATAAGAATCATGCCAGAAGCCCAATTTATAACATTCAATTGTAGCCTGATTAAAATGTTTAAAATACAAGTTTCACAGCTGTTTTGATTGATGTGGTACCTGCGTGTCCAAAATTTGCTGGCGTGGATGCTACATGTCTGATGTCGGACACATCATCATCACATGTCCTTCCGTTGAGTTGCATGCACCAACCAGTTCACTCAAAAGTTTAAGACGTTGCGTCAACCAGGTCTTGAACTTGAGATCTCTTAGCTTTCATACCATGTTGAGTTGCATATACCAGCCAATTTACCCAAAAACTTAAGTTTATATAAGAAAAAATGAGCAATCCACTTATACTTCAACACCTTTTTCTCCCTTGTTTGGCTGGGAACAACAGGTGTTCCCCCTGGGTTGGGCTAGGAACGACATGAAGTATGGGCAACTAGGTAAGCAACCGTGGCGTGCCACGCCGCGGTCGACGCTACTCACGCGAGCAAATCAAGAAAACGCACGACCGCCGCTCCCTACGCGAGTAAATCGAGGAGACACGCAAAACGGTTGAAAGGATACAAACGTAATCGCGTTTTTTCGCATTTATTCAGCGGAACGGTTGAAATGATATAAATATATCTGAGCTACCGTGGCGTGGCACGCCGCGACCGCCGCTCCACATGTAGAAAATAGAAAAAAAATGATCTAAACATTTTTTACGAAAAAGGACATAAAAAGGACCTAAACGCTTTTTTCGGATAAGGACAAAATAGCACCTAAACGTAACGCTTAAAAAGGTCTAAAGGGCATAAATGTAATATAATCTTTTTTCCCGGAATAGGACCTAAACGTAACTTTTTTTCAAAAGGACCTAAACGTGATTTTTTTTTCAGAAAAGGATCTAAATGCAAAAAAAATTGGCGGCTCGGCTCGAACCGCGAGCCGAGCCGGAGCCAAGCCGGCTCAAATCAATCTGGAGGCCCGGTGTTGGCGTCAAAAACTTGAGGTAGGGTTTACGACAAGAAGACACGCAGACGAACACCGTTCAAGAGCGTGCGGTCGATTTGACTCAGAACCGACAAGGTAAAATATAAAATTTACTCAAAAGCCGATCGTAACGATCAATCGGCTTAGACCCACTCAGCTTGAAGCTGATTAAGATCAAAGTAACAAGGTAAGTCTAATTAGCCGATTAAGGCTAATCAGAGGATAAAGGTAGATCGATTCTGAAGAAGGCGATGCGCAACAAAAATCAGAATAAATCAAACCTGTGGTGTAATTGAAGAAGATCAACAATCGGCGATGCGCAACTTTATTAATCAAGATCGATTCTGAGACTAAATTACAAAAGCTACTCCTAGTTGTGGGAAGAAAGTAAAAAGTGGTTGATTGTATTGTGTTGGTGATGATTCTTTCGCGGCCGCTTTGGTCCTTCTTTTATACCTTGATCGATCGTGTCTGTTACAACACGCTTTATGTCCGTTTCAGTATCGGCCTTGTCTCGGATGGTTGTTTTAAAATCTTGCGATTACAAAATATCTCCAAACCTTCCCATCCCGTCTGTTAATACCGTATCTTTGACTTTATTGCCGATTTTGACCAAGCTTGCGAATTTGGTGCAAACATATGCCCCCATTTTGGGAGATGACTTGTTATCCGTCAAAAATCACAATTATCGGCTTGTTCAATCGGCCGACGCTTGATCTTCACCCATTAATCGCTACTTTATACGCTACCGTAATTCTCGACATATCGGTAGTGCGTTTTAAGCGCTCGCGTCTTTTGATTCACTTCCGCCTCTTCAAATTTTCACCGTGCTATAAAATGCGGCCCCACCTCGGTCATTCTTCACGCACAAGCTCTCGACTCGAACAATCGGCTTCGTCTAATCCGTTGCTCGTTTCCATCAATCGGCTTGCATCTTCCTTCATCAATCGGCTTGCTAAGATCGGTGAAATGGACGCGAGTCGGTACTCATTCAATCCCTAACAAGAAGATCGAGATTTTCTTGGTCCGATAGGGAATCTAGACGCCAAAGACGGTTATTAGCCAGACATTCCTCGCCTCCCTCTATCGACTCTGCGTTTAATATAGAGAGCTGGGAAAAAGCTTGTGGCATGGCCAACAAATACTCAAAGGATGGAGATCTTGGTATATTCGCGTGGCTGCCGTAAAAGAAAAGAATGGGAAAGGATGGGTATAGTGAATGCATCTCTCTCTTTAGCCGATCCGAAGCCAATGAGCCCTTAGTGGCCACGGCACGTTATTTCGGTCGGAGACCTTCAACGCCTTCCTATTTCATATCGCCCCATCGCCCAACTTTATTAGACGTTGCTCAATTGTGTTGTCTTGACCGATGGAGATCAAGTATCGGCTTTTAGTGGAAAACCAAAATATAAGCTTATCCGATCTAAAGGTGAAGGTTGGGCAAAATATATTGGAAATAACAACAAGGTTAATGGCCTAGTATCGGACGAAGAGCACGTTGCATTCTCGAATCTTTGGCTAGACCGCTTCTTGTTCGTGGGCGTCTCTTGGACCAACACAAGTATATCATCTAATAGCGGAACATTTGGTAGAGGGTCGTCGGCTAGCATTAGGAAAAATGTTCTTAGGAGCGATCATCAAATGATGCATGTGATTAGAGTCGGCTATTTACGGATTTGCGATTTTGCGTCGGCAATGTAGGCGGTCCCTCGTGGTTCATCCAAGTATGGTTGTACTACTTATTTAGCCGATCTTTCAAATTGGATCCTTCAGAAGATTCGGCGTTTCCTCGCGAAGACGCACCAGAAAATGCAACACTAGAATTCAGAGCTAGCCGATCTTATGGCGAAAGATACATTATGTGTTACAGCGGCAAGAAGAAGAGCTGAAAAAATACTTATCTTTCTTCCTGAACTTGGATAGTAATGATTTTAGCCAACAAGACTTCTTCAGTTATACCAACGCAGCCGATTTTGAATGGCCATCTTTTCTTCATCTAGATTCTGACAGCTCTAAGATGCCTGAATCGACTCTAGATTTCTTTAAAAAATTTATTTCTCCTGGTGTCTTTCATGTCGGCTTTAATACAAGAAACCGTACCTTCCAGCCTTCATATGAATTCTACCATCCTTCCGTCTTTGCTAGACAATTAGGTTTCGGTCAGATGATCCCCAACCTTTCACTCCTTGATTTAGTACAGCCCAGGACCAGAGTACGATCTTTAGCTGCAGCCAACATGGTCTTGAAAATAGCCGATGATTTGCAAATCAGATCCTTGCCGCATTTTGTTTTGAACAGTCGTCGGTCTAGCCGATACTCTGCGTGGTGGTCTTCAATTGCAGAAGCGCTTCTCCTTGATCGTTCTCCATCAGCTATTATTGCTGCCCTTTTCCCAGACCTATCTGAGCCGATGGTCTCTTCAGATAACGATTCAAGCGACGAATCGAGCTCCGGATATGATAATACAAGTCTCGTAAATATTACTAGCGAGGTATTAATCTATTTAACTTTTCTCCATCGCAGCCCATACGAACTTATCTCATCGGCTTTATACTCCTCTTTGCAGACTAAAGCTGATGGCAAGAAGCCGATCGATGTTCCTGCAGTAAGCAAAGGAAAACGACCGCACAAGGCAAGCGACTTATCGGCTATACCTCGGTTCTTTGGGTATTCAAAGTCCATCTTTATCGATTTAGAAAGACAACAACAACCAAGTAAATTATACCCGACCATCTCTCGTTCCTTTTATTCTTTCCGCTTTTCATTTAACTAACTTTCCAAATTGATGAATTTTCGTGAGAAGAAGAAGCCAAAGTCCACCAAAGCTCTCGCCAGAAAAAATACTCCAAGCCACAGGAACAAAGTGGCGAAAGTTCACCGCACGGATCGGCCACTGCTCAGGTATTTTTTCCATCTCAAAAATTTTACGAATATTGATTTAAACCATCGGTTTTCATTATATTCTCTCTTTCAGCCTACCACGTCGGCACAAGTGGCCAACATTCTATCAAGCTTACCTGATATATCAGCCAAAGAGTCATTGCTTCCTCAGCCGATACCATCGCCAACCACCGCTGCTGCTCCAGAGATTTCCGATACATCCAACATTCTCGGCTTTAATTTATCGGACTTGGATGACCCAGAGGTCTTTGCAGCCGATGATTACATCTCTGCAATTCAGAACATCATTGCGGTCTCAAAAGATGCATCGGCTGTGGTCTCATCGGCTCCTGGAATGCAAGATCGCCTCAATAAGCTTTTTGATGTAGTGTCCAGACCGCAGTCAGAGATCCTGAATCATAATCAGCCAATCCGGGATGCTATGGCTGCAGTTGAGGCCGATCTACCACCACCGCCATGGTGCGTGACTGCTTGAAGTATGCCATCTGGATGAGAAAAAAGCTTTGGTGGAGGCAGCCCAAGAAAGGAAGAAGAAGAGAGAAGACCAAGAAGCCGACCAAAGGATTCTTGACAAAATGGTTGCGGAGACGAAGGCAAAGAAGAAAAAGTTTGATGCAACCATAGAATCTCTGAAAGCTAACAAAACTTCCCTTGTAAATTGGAAACCACTAAGAAATTTCTTGAGGATGAATTGTCGAAAACGATAAAGCTCATTCTTTCAAGGCCAAGATTCCTTTGAAAAAACAACTTCGCCGCTAAACAATGAGGCGAAATAGCATCGGTACAGTAGCAACCTTTAAAGAGCAATCGGCTAAACTTGTACCCATCCAGGCGCAAGACGAGAAGATGTGAGAATCTGGATGAGGTGCAAGAAACTATAGCTAATTTCTTTGGAGCATTATCGGCTTTGGGTGCACGACTCCTGTGCTCGGGATGTAACCTTTTTAACATTTCCAAAACACTTACTCAAATACTTTGAATACTTGTAATTTTGCAATGTTTATAATCGGCTGTTTAACCGATTTATATTTTGCCTATATCCTGAGTTTGCAATCCTTTCAGCCGATTAACAGCATCGTGTTAATCTTGGCTCTGAACAAGATTTTAGTCGGCTAGGCTCCGATCCAAACGCTAGGATAGTATTTCTTTAGATATTTCCCATTAATTGCTTTAGGCAAGACATACCCTTCTAGTGTTTCCAGTAAGTATGAGTTTCCACCAACTAGCCGATTAATTTTGTATGGCCCTTCCCACGTAGGTGACCATTTTCCAAATCGGTTATCCTTAGAACCAACAGGCAAAATTGTTTTCCATACTAAATCGGCTTGATCGAAAGATTTAGGCATGACCCTTTTATTATATGCCCTTGCAACTCTGATTTTATTCTTTTTAAGCCGATCAAGCGTGGACAAACGTAACTCCGCTAACTCATCCAAGCTGTCGACCATTAAGTCATTGTAATCTTGAGCCGACAAACCATTACATGCGGCTATTCAGTACGACTCAATGTTGATTTCTACAGGTAAAACAGCTTCTTATCCATACACCAATTGGTAAGGTGAAAGTTTTGTTGCTCCGTGATAAGATAGTCGATAGGCCCAAAGTGACTCCGATAGAGTCGAATGCCAATTCCTTGGCTTCTCATCAATTTTTCCTTTGATCAACTTCATTAGTGTTTTATTAGACGACTCGGCCTGTCCATTAGCCTGAGCGTAATATGGCGAAGAGTTTAACAATTTGATCCCTAGACTTGTGGCGTAACCTTGAAACTCGTTAGACATGAATACCGTACCTTGATCGATCGTGATTGTTTGTGGTATTCCAAACCGATGGACGATATGTTCATTTACAAAACTAATCGCCTCAACACTAGTCACCTTCTTAAGTGGGATAGCCTCAACCCACTTTGAAAAGTAATCGGTTGCGGCCAAAATAAATTTGTGGCCTTTACTCGAAGCAGGAAATATTTGGCCGATTATATCTATTCCCCAACCCCTAAACGGCCAAGGTTTAATAATTGGATGTAAAGCCGATGCTGGTGCTAGTTGTATGTTGCCGAACTTTTGACATGTCTGACATCCTTTATAGTACTTGAAACAATCCTCTAGCATCGTCGGCCAAAAATAACCTGTCCGTCTGAGCATCCATTTCATCTTATGTGCCGATTGATGAGAACCACAAATCCCTTCGTGTACTTCACCCATTGCCACCCGCGCTTCTTCAGTTTCAAGACATCTCAACAACAAACCTTCCATAGTCCAATAATATAGTATATCGTCCAAAACAACGTATTTCAACGCTTGTTGTCTTATCTTTCGTTCTGTCGGCTTGGATGGATAGACTAGATAATCTTTTATTTGCGTTCTCCAATCAGCAATATCTGCGCACATGACTGCTTTGCTCACGATTCGATCTCGACTTTGGTCAAAATCCTTATATCCTGAATGCTTGCTGAGCTAAAGCATTAGCTCTATCGTTCAATTCACGAGGAATATGACCGATAGAAAATGACGTAAAAGAGCTGATAATCTCTAAACATTGTTCTAAATATCTCAGTAGTATTTCATCCCGACATTGGTATTCTCCCTTTATTTGCTGTACTACCAATAGTGAATCACCATATGCCTCAACAGCTCTTACTCCAATATTTTCTAACAACAGTAAGCCTTTGAGTAACGTCCGTACTCGGCCCGGTTGTTGGAGCATCGATTATTTAGCCTAGAATGCAAATTCAAAGCTATGCCCTTTGGGTGAAGTGAGTACAATACCGATACCATCACCTTCCCACATACCGATCCGTCAAAGAATAGTTGCCATGGTGCTACCAAGACTAAGTTTGCCGCTGTGTCATGTCCTTGTTATAAAATCGGCGGGACTTGTCCTTTGACCGCTGGGCGATTCATATGATAAGTCGAACTCGACCAAGGCGTAAGCCCATTTGCCAAGTCGACCTCGCAGAATTGAGCCGACAAAATATATTTTATAACATCGGTTTTGTAGATTACCTTACGGCCGATGCTAATATGTAGTGCCTTAGTTTTGTGCACGAGAAGTACAAAGACAAACATAGTTTTTCGATAAAGGGTACACGACCTGCGTCTAGCAATCGTCGGCTTAAGTAAAAGATAACCCTTTCTTTACCATGCACCTCTTGTGCTAATACAGCTCAATAGTATCTTCAATGAAACATATAGCCTAAAAGGACCCCTTTTGAGGCGCGCCAAGGCGGAGGGTTGGACAAATACTTCTTGACTTCATTGAAAGCTCTCACGATCGGCTCCCCATATAAATTCTTCGTTGTCCTTCAACTTTAGTAATGGAGTAAAGCACGAATCCTACGGAGAGGTTTGAGATGAACCGACGGAGATAATTAATTTTGCCGATCAACTTTTATAACTCGTTCTTGCATGTCGGTGGCTCAAGATTGGCTATAGCTTTAACCCTTGTTTGGTGACTTCAATCCTCTTTCATGCACCATGAAGCCTAAAAGCTGCCCAAATTGACACGCCAAACGCGCACTTGAAAGGATTCATCTTTAGACCGTGTGATCTTATGTTTTTAAAACTCTTTCTAAATCGCCAAGTGTTGTAAATCTTTCGCGATTTTACCACTACATCATCAATGTATATTTCGACAATGTGGCCGATTAAGTCATGAAAGATCGATTCATCGCTCACGATATGTTGCTCGGCGTTCTTCAAGCCGAAAGTCATTACCGTCCACTCGAACAATCCTATTGCACCGGGATATCCGAAAGTCGTCTCAGATGTCGGCTTCGCCATGAGTATCTGGTTATACCGGCATTACCATCTAGAAAACTTATGATCTTGTTCCCGATGCAAAGATCGATAAGCATATCGGCTATCGGCATCGGGTATTCATCTTCGGCGTCGCCTTGTTCAAATCTCTAAAGTCGACGACACCAAGCTTTCCATTTTTCTTCATAACAGAACAATGTTGGAAACCCACTCCAGATCGGCAAGGCCCGATAAATTTTGCCTCCAACAACCGTTCTATCTCTTCTTTTATAATTTGGTACAAGGCTGGATTAAAACGCCTAGGATACTGTTTAAACGGCCGATAACCCGATTTTATAGGTAGCCGATGTTCCACAAGCTGACGGCTTAATCCAGGCATTTCGTGATATTCCCAAGCAAAACAATCCTTGTAATCCTTAAGGATTTTTATTAATTTTTCTTTGTACTTTACACCTAAATTTGCACTAACAAAAGTTGGTATTTTTCTATCACCGCTACCTATATCGACTTCTTCAAGTAAATCGGTGGATGTGAAGCCTTGACCTAACTTCTCAATTTCTTCAAAATCTTCGATGGCTTCGTAGCTATCCGTTGTTTGCCGATAGCTTTGCATTTTATCCTGCAGCGCTTTCAATGTTTTTCTTGTCCCCATCGGCGTAATACTTCATTTGCCCGATCAAAAGTGCCCGGCTTGACACTGATCGGCATGAGACCTGACTTGCTCACACAAATGAAATCGCAGTCGTCCAGCGCCTTGCCCGATATGCAGCCAGCTTCTTCGTGTTGCCAATTCGCATCGGAGCTAGCCATGGCAATGTGAGCCAATGTATCGGTAGAACGACCTCAACTTCTTCTCCGCTCCATTGAACAAGCGCTTGATGCATGGTCGATGGGATACGTAGCTTGCATGAATCCAATCCGCCCGAGCAAAGACAATCGTAGTTTCCTTTGGCATCAATTACAAAGAATCTTTGTCGGCAAGGTCTTGTTGCCGGCGATCACTCGATGACTATGACACCCTTTGCTTCGTAGGGTCACCGTGAAGTCATTGTAACCATGTTAGTTTTGATTAAGTCTTCGTCGGACTTACCCGCTTTTTGCATGTCGGTATGCATCGATTCACCGTGGCACCCCGTCTACCAAAGCATCCTTGATATCGGCTTGCCATTTATATACCCTTTCGGATACAATGGTTTGGATGCCGATGATCATCTTTGGGTTTCTCAAAGATGGCGTTACGCACGCCGAAGCACGGTGAGCAATCGCCTCTTTGGCCGATTCGATTCGACTCGAACTTCGGTAGGCAATATGAACACCATGTTAATATCCATTGAAGGCGTGTCATCTCAATCATAGGAGAATCAAGTCATCACCGATTCAAATCTTCTTGGCTTGTTCTTTTCTTCTCCACTCTTTTTGACGCATTTAACTGGACGAAGTTCGTTAAACACTTCGTCTCTCTCTCTCTCTGCGTCGGCCTCACGAATCTCTTGCGTCCTTAGCCTCTGAAGCCGTCATCGTTGCGATCGGCTCAGGCGATGGACACCACCGGGTTTGGGTTCCATCGGCTTCCGATTTGACCACCAAATCTTCTTGATTAGCCCGGGCTCGTGTGTCTTGTCTTGGCTCGGTTCTTGATTCGGTTTAGATATTCTCTCGTGGACCGCCTTCGTGACTTCGCCTGCTCTCGATCGGCCCAGATAGCCTATCTCTGGCCGATTGCCTTGGCCAATCGTCTTAGGGATAATGTTCCATCGGGCAGGTGTACGGTGATGGTAACGCTACTCTTCTTTCCCAGCAAAACTGCCAAAAGGGACACCTTCTATGTGCCCTCTCCACATTCTCAGTACGGTACAAATTATCCGACCGGCGGGTATTACTCCGTGGTCGGCTATTCATCCTTTCGTATTTCTCCATTAATTGTGAGAATGTTGGACCTGACCTTTTCGCTGGATGCCTTGATGGAGATTTCTCTGCTTTGTACCATTTACCCACCTGGGGATTCCCCTTGGGTTTAATGGTTCTTGAATTTTTTCCTTCTTGATCGGCTTCTATTTGTAAGGAACCGATGGTAATCTTCAGTGTTTGACCGCCGTCCGAGCCTGATAGTATGTCGACTTGTCGACCCTTTTTCTGCACGTCTTGCATCGGCTCTTTTCCTTTAGCCAAACACTGCACCATGTTGATGGGGAACGGATCAACATCAACTTGCATGGTCGGCTCATCGGCAAACTTCAACCGACCATCTTCAATAGCAGATTGAATCTGTTGACGAAAGATATTGCAGTCATTAGTGTTATGCGAATAAGAATGATGCCACTTGCAATACTGCGTTTTTGATCTCATCGGCGACGGTATCACATGTCCCTCGGCAATCGTATTATCTTTTCTTGCGTAGTAAATCAAAATACGATCGCACTTGGAAACATCAAAAGAGTACTTAACTTCCGACTTATTCCTAGTCGGCTTGAGCGAGCCAGAATGGACTAAGGATTTCTTGGATCCTTTTACCCATTCGCTATATTTATTTTCGCTTCCTCGTCTTCCGACGAATCACTAGGGCAATATTCAACCATATTGACCTTAGCCTTATCCTTTTCTTTGTTATTGCTGTGTTTTGAATCGTCTTTGAACACCTTATTATCGCTGAATCGGCTTTCTTGAGCCGATCACGCGATGCAATAAGTGGCCAAGGTCGGTGAATTCTTGCCCTCCAAATTTCTCCCTAAGCGGCGGGATCAAACCTTGAAATGCTAAATCGGCGAGTTGGTTGTCAGGCAACGTAACGCTAAAACACCGATTCCTAATTTCTCTGAACCTCTTGATATAATCCGTTACCGATTCCCCAAACTTTTGGCGTACGGAACTCAAATCTGAAATTCTGAGCTCCAAACTGCCTGAAAAGAAATATTCATGGAATCGGCTTTCCAAATCGTTCTATAAATGGACCGAATGCGAAGGTAAACAGGTGAACCACGTAAATGCTGCCCCTGATAAAGACAAAGGGAATAGTCTAATTTTTAGCCCGTCGGACTGGGCCGCTTCACCGCATTGCGCGATAAAGCATCCAACATGCTCCAGGGTGGTAATAGAATCATCCCCAGGAATTTGGCAAAGTCCGGGACTCTGAAATTATGAGGGTAAGACATGCGATCTATGTAATCGGGGTACGGCTTTTTGTAGCCGATAACCTTCCCTTTTGGTTGTATGCCGAATTGGTCCCTCAAAACGGCAGAGATCTGATCGACCCAGTTAGCGTTATCGGCCGTTGGCATAGCAGGCCCTTGATAATGTCGGTCATAATCGACGTCCTGCCCCCCGAGTGCAAGTTTGGGTTGCCAATTATGTTGTGCCGTCGACACACGACCATACTGATCGCGTCGATTATGCCTGGTTTGAGCTTCCGGCACTGGGGCAAATGGTTCAGAGTACGTTACTACCCTATGTGGACCTGGGTTCCTTAGCAGGGTAGGCTGTTGTGGGAATTTCTCAGAGCCAATCGGCTATGAAACCGATTGGAGAAAGGCGTAGAATGGAGCCGACGGAGGCAAATTGATTGATGCATCCATCCTAGCGGCATCGGTATAGGCGTGGTAATGGCTCACCCCACTTGACCGAGGGTCCCTAAGCAATATGACCGTGGGTTGTGTGGGCATCATGGTGGGGGGTGAGGTTACAGCCGATGGTTTAGGATCGGCCATTGTGCTCTGCGTATTTTATGATATTGAAAAAACAGGATAATTTGGCAGAGCCTGCAGTGGGTCGAGCAGGCTTCCTGACGAGGCTAACTCCTGAGCTATAGATTTGACACTATTCGTTATCATCGGCTTGAGTGTTGTAACAAGAGCCGATGATTGGTTTATTAAGGCGTGGTGCACAGACTGATTAATCATAGCCGATAATTCGCTTGAGCAGCAGATATCGGCTTTGTTGTTACGTTACACCCGACGCCCGTAGGCGTTGACCGTCGGCAGGGCGGATTTTTGAGTGACGCCACGTCTTGTTTTCTGATAGCAGCTTAGCATCATCTCTTCTAGCGCAGCCTTCCGAGCTTCAATCTCTTGGCGTTGCTCCGCAGATAAATCGTCCATTGTTGGGACGATTATAGCTTCTGAGTTGAGATCTGATGGCGGAATCGACTTCCCTGATGAAGACATTGCGTGGTCCTACTGGGCGTGCCAAGAGTGTGTTGGCGTCAAAAACTTGAGGTAGGATTTCTGACAGCAGCACACCAGACAAACACCTGGTTTAAGAGCGTGATGGCGAAATCGACTTCCCTGATGAAGACATTGCGTGGTCCCACTGGGCGTGCCAAGAGTGTGTTGGCGTCAAAAACTTGAGGTAGGGTTTCGACAAAGAAGACACCGATTTAACACGGTTTAAGAGCGTGCGGTCGATTTGACTCAGAATCGACAAGGTAAAATATAAAATTTACTCAAAAGCCTATCGTAACGATCAATCGGCTTAGACCCAATCATCTTGAAGCCGATTAAGATCAAAGTAACAAGGTAAGTCTAATTAGCCGATTAAAACTAATCAGAGGATAAAGGTAGATCGATTCTGAAGAAGGCGATGCGCAACAAAAATCAGAATAAATCAAACCTGTGGTGTAATTGAAGAAGATCAACAATCGGCGATGCGCAACTTTATTGGTCAAGATCGATTACAGAGACTAAATTACAAAAGCTACTCCTAGTTGACAGGAAGAAAGTAAAAGCTGGTTGATTGTATTGTGTTGGTGATGATTCTTTTGCAGCTAGCTTTGGTCCTTCTTTTATACCTTCGGCCGATCGTGTCCTATTACAACACGCTTTATGTCCGTTTCGTATCTGCCTTGTCTCGGATGGTTGTTTTAAAATCTTGCAGTTACCAAAATATCTCCAAACCTTCCCATCCTGTCCGTTAATACCGTATCTTTGACTTTATTGCCGATTTTGACTAAGCTTACCGAATTTCGTGCAAACACCGAGATTCCACCAAATATAGTAGAGGCGGTGTGCAGCGACAGTGGAAAGGGGCGGCGAGGTACTAGGAGAGCGAAAAATGGAATGCTTGCGATGACGGGAGGCTATTGGCTGCGGAGGTTCGGCAGTTGGTGCGGTGAAGATGTGCCGGCGGCAAGCAGTGGCGGGTGACGGGGTCCAGTGATGGCGGCGACGGCTCTACAAAGGTTTGGAAGGGAATCGAAGGTGAGCGTATCAAAACGTGGTATAATACAAATTAATTCTCGTATGAGAAGTAATCGGACTTCGGCTTACCAGTCGCGGCGAACGGCGCTAGGAAATATTGTTAGTTTAATTTTGGAGTCCGATCCAAAGCAAATAAGAAAAAAAGAATTATTTTTCGATTCGGTTTGTTGAATCCTATTTTCATTCTTAAATCTGCAGATTTGGGTATAAATTCCTGGTAGTCATGAGTTTTTTGTAAGCAAGCAAGCAAATATGAGAAAAGCAAAAGAGCAAGAAAACAAGAAAATATGTTAGTTGTGCCGCACCACAAAAATATTTGTGTTCATGAGTTCTTGTGCTCGATTTTTTTGCTTTTGTATGTGTGTGCTGATCTGGGCTAAAACCAATAATTGGTATCAGAGCGTGTGTAATCATGGTGTTTTATTTGCCCTCGGGGAGGCCACCACTACTGTGCCTCGGGCAAGGCTATTATCGCTGAGCGATACGGTGTTAAGCAGGATCCAACAACTTATCAAGCGTGGGTACGATGGTGCATGCAGCTCCATATAGCAAGAAGACGGCGAGGTAATGAGCTGTTGTTGAGGTATGCACCGTAAACAATGTGCAGTGTACTTGCGTATGTATTCAGATCGTGTTAATGTCTCATATGGGCATGAGTATTTATAAGTGTGTGCCCAAGTTCTCACGTTTGTAAAGTTCTCAAACGAGTTTTCATACCGTCGAAGTTGTGTCACGAGCGAAGAGAATTGGCGTGATGAGATCATGTGCAATAAATTGTCTTGAATCAAGTAAGTTGAGAGCATCACGTTGAGGAGATGTGTTCGTCATCTTGAGTCAAATCTGTGGGAGATGTGTCTAGGACGTTGAGGAAATATGTTCGCCGTCTTGAATCAAGTCCGTCAAAGATGAGATCAAGACGTTGAAGAGATGTGTTCACCGTATTGAGTTAAGTTGAGTACAAGATGTTGAAGACTCGGATCGTGTTTTTTTTGGTAACTATTCTCTAAACACAGGTTACATTGATAGACCCAGTACGGTTTGGAGATGCAGCTTGCCCTGTCCTGTGTTGTCATTTGGAGGCTCTGTTTCATATGATTTTTCTTCGTGGCTAAGCATTTTGAGGATAAAAAGTTGTAGAGAAGGTTCTTAGGCCTTTCCCACGCTAAATTTAAGCTCTAATAGCCATCTAACCACTAAAACAACAATCCTACGTATTAAGGCATTGTTTGAAAAGCCTATTCTCGATCGAGAACCTTGCTAATGAAAAAAAAATAGTCTAAAATCTCAACTCATCCACGAGAATCCTTATTTGAAACAGACCTTCCAAACAAGACCTAAAGGTGAAGTTCTCCTCAACCTGAGTTGGCCCGAATTTTTGCGTCCCCACCGCCATCTCAACAACAGCCACGAATATGTGTGCCTCCATTAGCGTCTCTCTCTCCTTTGTGGCTTAAGCATTTCACTAGCGGAGTAGTCTTATGGTGGGAGCAATCTAACTCTCCATGACATAGGTTTACCAAAGTTTGGCAATCTATTTGGTTCCAAGCCAAACAATCCAGTTTTACCAAAATTTTGGTCATGCGTGTGTTTTTGGTAGCTAGCAACATTTGGTAAGGTTTTTATAGACTAGGAACCAAACACCTTAAATTTCCAAGACAAACACATTATATAAGGGTAAGAGTGCAAGTGGTGGGGTTTAGTACCGAACTATAAACAATAGGGTGAAATGGAATTCAACTTTCAAGTTAATACTTTTACATAAAATATGGACGAAATCATAAGCTGAGTTAATACAAGTGTGCGGTCAATCCTATATGCGAGTAGACTGAAGCCTATTTGTACGTGGGCATATATATTGCAGAATTCTCTACAGGCATAAGGTTGGGAGGACATTATTGCCCGAGAATCTTAAACTGTGAAGGAACGAGAAAGAGTCTTGAAGATTTTTAATCAAGGTTAAAAGACCTCTCAAGAGGTTAGAACAGAGTGTTGAGTTATTTTAAGAGGAATAGTGCCTAAGATCTTGATTTAATCCTAAGTGTGGAAATGACTCAAAATCATACCTTGAAATCATGCTAGTTGCATTTGGAACAAAGTTTTAAATGTTCTTTTTTACCTAAGATTTTTACCTAAGTTTTTACCTAAATTGCATTTAGAACAAAGTTTTAAATGTTCTGCTTTTTACCTAAGTTTTAGCAATTTCAATTTTTTCGGATTTTTCCATCCGCGCAAAACCTCGTTCACGCGGACCACTTGAAGTAGTCCGGCATTAAAGTCGTTCACGGACTACTTCCAAGTGGTCCCGTGAACTGACTTTTTATCCTATTTCGATTTTTATTTTTAAAACATAACAAATGATGTTAAAATATTTTCATAAATTTTATGTATTATCCTACATATCTTATGATACTCCATAAATTTTTCATAGCATGAAAATGCATTCTCAATTTTTAAAATTCGAGAGTGTTTCACGAAATGCCAAAAAGTCTAAAAATAAACTTTTCAAACATTATCATTGAAGATCACTTCTGAGAACTTATTGATATAATTCCGTCCGATCCGCCAAAAATTCAAATTCTGTTTAAAATTCGAAATCTCTAGCTTTTGCCGAAATCTCGCCGAAAAATAAAAATTCGAAATTCATCTGTAGCAATTTCAATTTTTTCCCGGATTTTTCCATCCGCGCAACAGCTTGCTCACGCTGGACCACTTGGAAGTAGTCCGCGCAAAGGTCGTTCACGCGGACTACTTCCAAGTGGTCCGGCGTGAACCGATTTTTATCCTATTTTCGATTTTATTTTTAAAACATAACAAATGATGTTAAAATATTTTCATAAATTTTATGTATTATCCTACATATCTTATGATACTCCCATAAATTTTCATAGCATGAAAATGCATTCTCAATTTTTAAAATTGAACGTGTTTACTAAGTGCCAAAAGTCTAAAAATAAACTTTTTCAAACATTATCATTGAAGATCACTTCGAGAACTTATTGATATAATTCCGGTCGATCCGCCAAAAACTTCAAAATCCGGTTTAAAATTCAAATCTCGGCGGTTTTGCCAAATCTCGCTGAAAAATAAAAATCCAAATATATCTGTAGCAATTTCAAATTTTTTCGGATTTTTACATTCGCCGGTCTATGCAAACTCATTGGGTCCAAATCCGAGATTTAGTAGATTTCGCCAATTTCGGTTTTGTAACCTTGTGTAGCAGATGATGTCACTGAGGCGTAGTAGAATTAGGCAAAGTACTGTAAGCTAGACTGTAGCGAGGCGTGAGCACCAATGCACCATGCCATCTCCATATATGGGATGAGTGTCTTACAGTATACATACTTGAAAAGTAAGTAAGACTGCCGCTTAATCTAGCTTTCTTAGAGAGAAAAAGGTAATGCTAACAAATATAGGAGCCAAAGAATAAAAAATAAGAAATTACTTGGAAAACAAAAATCATTTAGATATTGCAAACTGAAAAACTTTTACTTGCACCTAGAGGTAGTTTGGAATTCCATTTGAGTACCATTAACTTGAATTTATTATGTAAAGGGCTACATTCCTAAAAATTAAATCTCAGATTAGACATTGAAGTATGTCATTAATCATCAGTATGCTTGAGACAGACTAAAACTAAACTATGGTACTGCCTCAATACATCGTTAAGAACCAAAACAGACCAATTTTGACAGGCATGACATTCACACTTGCTGTCCACACCAACCCTCAATATCATTTTAATTATATGGAAAAAATGGTAACTGGGCCTTGATTAAACAATATTAATCTAGAGATATGAAAAGACTCGTGTAATGTTCAACTCAGAATATATTTTTAAATGGAAAAAGGAAGTGGGCAGGGAATGTGGAAACTGAAATGCTGCCTTGTCAATTGCACCCACACCCACCCTTAGATGTGCTCCCAATGCTCCAGCCATCTTCTATGCAATCATTTTTAGATCAATGTCATGTATGAAGCTCATTCTTTTTTCAATGAATCTTTGAGATCTCCATGCAGGGCAGAAAGATCAAACAAATATGATCAAGCAGCACTGATAGGCAGCTCAAATTTAGCATTGATATCATAAAGTAGTATGAACTTGGCGAATCGTACTCATACCGAAGTAAAGTTAATAGGGTGCATTGGACAATTTACATATTCATTAGGATTTTGAAAGCCAATCGTTCCATCAATGCAGGCAAGCGCGGGGAGAGATTAATTCAACATATTTATTGCCATTCACACCAAACGGAGTCATGCAGATATAAAATCCAAACAATTTACTAATCAGTTTCACGCATAAACTAACAGTGAAGGAAATGAACCTTAATTTTGTTTGATGCTCCAAAACCATTAAGTCGATTTAGAAGCCCAAGCATAGCGCGATGAACCTCACCATCACAGTTCCCAGTTCTGACTCCATTGTAGCAGATCAAGTGGAGTCTATTCCATCCATAAATACAATGGATGGTGCATGCTCCTTGCCTAAATTCAGACCAAATGCAGCCTGGGAGGTCAACAACACACGATAAAAAATTCTTCAAAACCTATATATTACTGTGTATAATAATGAACTATTTCAAAGTCCATATAACTGCTGATATGGTTAGACAACAACTTGAATCAACGGAACGTGCAAAGTTTTGGGAAGTTGGACAATATTCTGAAAGGTAACATAGCATATAGCATACAGAACAAAGCTATGTAAGACATGTAAATAATCTATAACAGTATGTTTACAAAAAGATTATAGAGTAGACTGACTAAGGATGGTAAAAAATGAATCAGAAAGGGAAAAATAGTTCAGTCAAACAAGTGCTGACCTCAGATCGTCAAACAAAATGTGCTTATTGGGAAATGGGGGAAATAGAATGACCGTAATTATAGAGAAGGGCTGATTGCATATATGTATGGATTGAGTATTTAAATGAGATAACCAAATTAGTAAATAGCAAAAACTCTGCGTATAAAATCAGAAGCAGATAAGCAACATTTTTTTAGTTTCAAGGTTCATAGCATAAGGAGTCTACTACAATAGCAAAGAGGATCTAAACTCTCTTTGTCAAGAGTGGGAAATTAATTAATTGAATAAAATGGGTTTGGGGGTAAGGGACCGATGTTAATAATAAATATGGGATTATATGTATAAAAAGATAGGAAGCAATTGTGCCTGAATGTGGAACAGTTTAGCTTAACATTACCAAGATACCGATCCGAATCGCTCATAGATGCAAAAAGACCGATATGAATGCATCCAAGCAAAATTAGGTAGAGGCGCCCCCAAAAAAACCCTCATAGTATCCCTAATCAAGCAAGCATGAATTACTGGTACAATGAATGCTTGCCTATCTGATTAGGGATATCATGAGGTAATTTAACTTATATAAGCGGAAAAATAGTAATGCTTATCTGATCACGAAAAAATAATTGGGCCAAACACAAATAGGAGTATAGAATGCAATGGAACAAAATGGAATACAAAGCATGAAAAAACAACATTTTTATAGTGGCATAATGTCATATCTGTTATATTTTTTTTCTTCCTTACAAACAGTATACTGATTGAACCAATATATGCAACATAATATGCATAAATACAATGAGACTGCAAAACAAGTAAATATGAAAAGGCCAAACAACCATCATTAGCTAGAGTTAGTTTTTTGAAGTATAAATATTGTGGGAAAATATATAAAATGGTAAACCATCACCCACACCTTCAAATCAGTTCTACAATAATCATTCACAAACTTTTCATATGTCCTCTATTAGATATATGATATAATCAGCAACAGGCTGGTAGCTTGTAAAGCTAAGCACTCTGTAAGTATCGTACATGGAATGAGGCAACATTAAGGCAGCTCAAGAAAAACCTCATCTTATAGGCATGAGAAAGAAGTATACTTGTTCTGAGGAGAGAAAGAAAACCAGAATTGGTCACATCAGTTTTGGGCATCACCAAACAACCAGAAACACAGGTAACTGTGGTTAATGACTAAATGGTGTCTTATCATTGGCTTGCTTAATACTCAATTGACAGAAACATGGAGGAACTAAAAAACACATAAAAATGTCCACCTACCAGTAATCCTTGCATTGTATAGGAAGATTCTAGCACTGAGTAAATTGATAGAAAATCACCTGATGTACATATGGCTGAGTGTTCCCATATACGCTGCAGAAGCTACTCCAGTTATGTAAACCATCTGGATTGTTCACCAAATAGTACTCCAAATGAAACAAAAACTAAAACAAAAGAGGTGAACAATGGCGAGTACATTCATATTTGTAAGACAATGTTTGTTTAGATGTAGGCATGTTGGAAGTGTCGTCCAAGCTATGTAGTATTCTAACAGAGAAAATATTAGTAACACCGATTGTAAAGCTTCACTCTATCCTATCTTTATACAAAATTGACCAAAAATGAGAACTCAGAGATTTATTATAGGATCATATACCCTATTCTATTACCTATAGAAAAATCATAAACAAATAGTCTAGCTACACATCAGATATCATTAGAGGCTACAGCACGCAAAACATAGAAAATACTGGTCCTTCCTTGACAGGAGCATGCGCCTACCTAAAACTTTAGAAACTCACCAAGAAGCAGCAGACATAGGTAGCTCTCGGCAGCTGAGCAGGCAACAAATAGCTAAAACCCACCAAGGTTCTTGCCAGTTGCCACAGGAACACAACGCCTTCTGAGGAATAGCTTCGCCTAGCATTGCTCAGCCATTAGCCTTATGTGTGTATGCTACAGAGCCACATAGTTGGCATCCTGTATCGTGATGTATTCTTTTGTTTGGAAATGCACAATGGCTGCGTGTGTGACGTTTTCCATAGCATAGGCAGTGGTGCCGGCAATTTCTCCATAGAATGTTAAGTCTCTGTCGTGCCAGTGGGTGGATGTACGTGGCATATGCATCTTTATCCATCCTCTGATCTGGTTGGTATCTTCATGGACAACACCCGATGAGTGTATTGACAGACGCAGATGTTTTATCATTTCTGTTAAGAGTAGCTGTCTCGATATATAAACAGTGGTGTTAACCTGCGAAAAACGTAAGTAGGCTGGCCGTTAAAGAACTAAGAATCGGAGTGCTCTATGTGTCGTACATACTATATAGGCATAGGAAAATGTATGGATGGAACGGGGGATAAAACGAAGGAAGAAATACAAGTGTAAACATATATAGCCAAACGATTTAATATAGATGCGTTCCATTTTAGGTATGAATCATTATCGGTAAAGTAAAAAAAATTGGTAAGGCCAGTAGTAAACAAGCGAGAAACATGCTACGCAGGAAGAAATGTAAGGAAACGTTGCGCTAACGATTTCGATGGTAAAATAGTATGCAAGAATATCAGATAAGAGAAAGGCTTACAGCAGGTACAATTGTGTGGTTCTCGATCTCAGAAGATTCAGCTTCGATGGTAATACAACGCTGGCGGTCAGCATCACTGCTATCCTGGTATATGCTTGTGTCCACAGTTAACCTGGAAGCAGGACAGATGACCAAGCCTTCAGTATTTTCAGGCGCAGCTATGTTATGCAGTCAGGGAACATCGGAGGAACGGGATGAATCGAACGGGTGAATCTGCAGGAACAAAACAGGAGACGATGTCATGCCTGGGAACGAAGTGCCAAGAATGAATTAAAGAAGGAAAATATGTCTACAATGGCTAATCCGTGTTGAAATCTCCAAAATTCAGTCTGATATAACCCGAACCAAGACCTTCAGTTCTATTCTTGAGAGAAAGACATAACATATAGCTGATTCGGTTCTGTTCTTTAGAGAAGAACAGAGACAAGGAACATATATGAAAAATAAATTTGTGTCGGCAATCCTGCGTAGACTTTCTGATTTTCTCCTTTACTTATATACACCAAAGATTGTAGATGAGCTCGGAACAAAATCGAACGGAAGCCGTAACAGGCATGTGTTGTACCTGTCCGAGAACAATGAAACAGATTCCAAAACTTGAAGATTTAATAAAAGAAGACCGATTCTAAATCTTAATACAACAGATTTAGTTAACAAGGCGGAGGAGCGGTGTTTACTAATTTGATCATGGGCAATGTCGGTGGTTCCGCGAGGGTCTGTTCCATGATGACGCATGGAGCAAAAAGAACCAGATTACATTCCTAGATAACTACAAGCGGAAGGAGCAACCCTTCCAACCTATGATCGGCGCCAACGGAGGAACGAACATGCACGAAAGGAGCGAAAAGCGTGAAGAAACAAAGACACCTGGGATCTCAAGCCAAAGGAGGAAGGCAGAAACAACAACGGGGACGAAGCAAACGGTGGGGAATGAAGGGCATCGAACACAACGACTGAACTAAGCACAACCATTCCATAATGCGCGGGCCGAGGCAAACTAACCGGCGGCGATGCACCAGTCGCAGGCGCGCCGTACGAAATCCCGGCGACCAACCCGATGGAACCGATGAGGCCACCCTCCGCACCAAACGCAGTCGGGCAGAGACCCCAAACCAAACGGCGCCGTCCGCAATGGGGGAAGAAACGGCAAAACCGTGACCCTTTAAGGGCCATCGCCCGGGCATGGCCGGCGCCGACGGTCGAACAGAGCGCCGGTGACGGCGTCGAGGAGGAGGAGAAGTCGGGCGAATGGAATGCCGATTGCGCTGTGAAGGAGCACAGGGAGGCGCGACGCGGGTGAGCACGATTGGCGCAAGAACTGCGAAGCTCCCGAACCAAATGGTGACGTCGGCGACGGACGAGGAAACGGCAAAATCGTGGCCCTTTAAGGGCCATCGTCGGGGGCACGACTGGCGCCGACGGGTGAACGGAGTGCCGACGACGGCGTTAAGCGGCAGGAGAAGCCGAACAGGCGGGGCGACGGCGTGAAGCGGGAGAAGAAGGTGGACGGACAGGAGCCCAGCGATGGCGTGAAGGAAGCCCATGCGCGACGGACTGGAGGGCGAATAGCGAGAACCAGGAGGGCCTCTGCGCACAGGGGGACGACGTGGCACGGCGGAGAGCTCGCGGATTCCTTCGCCTTTAAGTATGTTAATATATGCGAGTAGACTGAAGACTATTTGTACACATTTTGATAAAAGGGCCAAGGAAAGGTTTACCTCAATAAGGCAGCATTTTTTTTTTGTTAATATAACAAAATCAGTAAACAGAAAAGTTCTCTTTCATTCCTTAAGACAGACCGGATCCATCATGAAACAAATACACAAGGTCAAATGGAATGAACAAATGATCAATCTAATTTGAATAAAGTTAAGGCAACCTCAAGGCAAGATTGGGTCAGTTTCTACAACCAATGCATGCTCTGGTGCGGTGGTACATAAAAACGTTCTGTAGTGCTCCAGCTCCTACTCCTTCTAAATTCTGCTCCGACTCTTTTTGATTCTAATTTTCTGAGAAATCAGAAGTAGTTTCTGGAAGTGTTCAGCTATTGGCTCTAGATTCTTGAAAAAGGGGATTCGGGAGAGAGGGAAGGGAGAGGAGCCATACTTGGGACGGCGGCTTGGCGACGCTCGGCGGGGACGGCGAGGCTCAACGCGGGCTCGGAAGAGGGGCTTGGCGGCGCTCGAGGCAGGCTCAACGCGAGTTCGAGGTGGGGACAGTTCGGCGGCACTCGAGTCGAGGACGACGAGCTCGAGTCGGGGACGGTGAGCTCGAGGCGGGGTAGATCGGCGACGCTCGAGGTAGGGAGGTGACGCTCGAGGCAGGGAGGGCTCAAGGTGGGGAGGCGGGGCTCGACACAGGAAGGCGACACAGGAGGCAGGGAGGCGGTGATTCTCGCGGGGAGCTGCCTCTAGGCTGCTCCTGGCCACGCGTTTATTTTGGAGAATCGCTCCAGCCGCTCCTGAGAATTCGCGCAAGGGAAGTGAGGTCGTTCGGTAGAGCTCCAGCTCCTCCAGACGAGAATCCGGGAGTCGGAGCTCTACCGAACGGGCTCTAAGTCACTAGAATATCTACACAAAAAAATCCTTCAATGGTGTTTTACCCCTTGTCTACCAGAAAGTTTAGAATCAGAACAACTTTGATTGTAGCCCTGAATCACCAGAAGTCATTGCAAGAACATGACCCCATCTTGAAGTGGTGGAACCTATTCAGATCCCTCACCACAAACTCCCTCTCCGCAATGCCACTGACGAGCTTGAAAGCCTCATGGCAATCGCAGCACATCCTCAGGTTCTTCATCACCCTAATGGTCATCCCCTTGGGGATAACCAGCAAACCAAACCCTAATGCCAGCATCTCACTGTGCACTCCAACCATGACGCCTTTGCCTTCCTCACCATCCTCTTCATGAGCATCAAAGACTCTAGCACTACCTAGTCTCCCCTTGTAGCCCTTCTCCCTCATCTTGCCCTCTAACTCATCTAGCAACATCATCACTTCACCTGCCCTTTCACCCACGGGTGATACCACGCCGGCGTAGAACACATAGGGGATGTCCTTTATCTCGATCCAGCTGCAACCGGGATCCTTCCGTATGCCCCGTCGCCTCATGCTCGACCACACAGCAGCAGCATTATCAGTCTGACCGGCTGAAACATATGCGTTCGACATCACTACCAGTGCACCGGCTACATCTTGATTGAACTCTGACACCCTCTGGCCAGCCCTGGTTGCAAGATCTAGGCGCTTGTGTGTCCTGCAAGCTGACAGCAATGAGCTCCACAGCATGAGGGCATCGCTGCCTTCCACCTGCGCTTCGTTGGCCAGGTCGAATGCCTCCTCGAGCCACCCTGCGCGGCCGAGCATGTCAACCGCACAAGTGTAGTGGCTGGCGGATGGACCAATGCCGTACTTGCTCTGCATGGAGTGCAGGAGCTGGAGGCCGGTGTCGACGAGACCAGAGTGGCTGCAAGCGTGCATGACACCAAGAAGTGTGACACTGTTCGGCTGCACACCTCGATCAACCATCTCACTGAACAAAGTAAGTGCGCACCTCCCGAGACCATACTTCGCCGCTGCCACGATGATGGAGGTGTAGGGGATGACCGACGGCTGCTCGATCCTGTCGAAAACCTTCCTTGAGTACTGGTAGCATCCGCACTTGGAGTACATGTCAACTAAAGCCACCGCGATCACGTCGTTGCGTTCGTGCCCAAGCCGGAGGGCTGTGCCATGCACGCACTTGCCAACTCCGAGGCGCCCGACGCCTGCGCACGCATTCGCGATGCTTGATAGCATGAAATGGTTGGGCGCCATGCCATCGCCACTGGTTCTGAACCCGGCGAAGAGCTGTATAGCCTCGTGCCCCAGCGCGTTCTGCGCGTACACAGACAGCATAGAGCCCCACGACACCGCATTCCTTGCCGGCGCAGCCATGCCGTCGAACACCGCGCGCGCGTCCTTGACACTACCGGCCTTGCCGTACATGTCGACGAGCGCGGTGGCGACGACGGCGTCACACGCATAGCCTGCAACCTCAGCGCGGGCATGCACCTGCCGCCCGAGGCCCGCATCGGCGAGGCGCGCGCACGCGCTGGTGGCCGTCGAGAAGGTGAAGGCGTTCGGCGGGACGCCGCTGCGAGCCATGGCGCGGAGGAGAGCAACGGCCGCGCGGGGTCGGCCGGCGCTGGCGTACCCGGACATGAGGACCGTCCAGGAGACGACGTCCCGGTCGCGCATTTCATCGAACATGTAGCGGGCGCGGGCGGTGGAGCCGCAGCGGCAGTAGGCGGCGAGGAGGTGGTTGGAGGAGGCGACGGTGGAGGCGGTGCCGACCTTGAGGAGCTTGGCGTGGGTGGCGGCGACGGACAAGAGGTCGGAAGCGCCACGCAGGAGGTGGATTAGGAGCGGCGTGAGCGTGCCTGCGGTGGAGTTCGCCGCCATGGGGACGGGCTGTCATGGCTGGGTTGAACAGCAAGTGTGCGCAGATGTGCAGGAGTGTCTACATGACAAATAAAAGGTGCATGAAATCTACAAAATCGGTTATAATAGTACTAGAAATTTTCATATAAGTTTTCCTTTTGTACTAACTTGTAATGTCTCAACATCGAAATTTTGAAATATACTACAATTTGAGTATACTCGAGATATTCTCTTACAAAATAATCAGCTCGAAGTTAGTTTCTCAAGTACTATAACCAAGTTCCACCGCTGACACACTAAAAGTGTGGAGAGAATTCCTCGTACTTTACTTAATAAGGTTGAAATACTCAAATACCTCATTGTGATGTTGACCTCGCGACTTCAGACCTGTATCAATTAGACAGATATATTCTCTTCAGTTGCAACTTAAACAGTTATAACTTATTCGGTTGCAATAGCAACATAGGGTCCCAGATGGACATTTCAGATCGTGCAAGGCACCGTAACTCATTTTCACTGTAGCAAAATAAGCGTCGTAGCACACAAATCTAGATCGTTGGATCTGAAAATTAGCAGCTCGTATCTATGTCCCAATTAGACATCACGTGGCATATGAGGACATATTACATATATGTGAAATACACAGTGACGTATGTATACGAACTTGCCAAGTGCTCTCACAGTGCCATTGATGTTGCTAGAGTGACTTCTTGAATTTTTTTATTTTATAGTGGTAGTTTTGAAATGACACCAATCTTGATGCACTCCGAAGGGTAAGTAGCTAGAATCACCCCTTGAAGTTGGATGTGCATCAAGGTTAGTGCAAATCACCGTGCACTTGTGCACAGAAGCACCTGCATATAACAAAAAATGGATTATCTACTATTGCCAAAAATGCTCTGTGCACCTAGGTTCCAAACAATTTTAAAGATCTGGACTATTGGTTGCTTCGATCGAACCGTGCTCACTGCGGATAACTGCTTAACTTGCAGTGCTTTTAGGACTGCACAGGAATCTTACTTAGTGGTGTGCAACTGCAAGCAAACCAGCACCACCAATCTCAAAAACAACATCCATTCCAGTACCACTTGAATTCATACCATCCACAAAAAAATAGCGAAAAAAACCCCCCCGAAAGTAGAACTAAAAATGACTAAACAAGAACTGGAAAAGAAGAGCACAAAGCAGATCCAAAGCTACACATCTAAACTATTAAAGTCGTAGATCGAAGGCCAAAGGGGATCCAAGCCACATGAAGCAATCAATAGTTGCACATGAAAAGTGACAAGCAGCAATGGCCCCTCCTGCTCACAAAGCAACACCCCATGTTCGCCAAGTACAGGACCATGTTCCTGCCTTGATGCATTCAGCAATCAGAGGCACCAAACATGCCATGTTTTCAGTACCAGATGAACAAAAGCAGCAGAATATTTTCATCAGTTCTTGCATTGATCACGACAGCGAATAGCCAAAAGGAAAGATCAGCTAATAATGGAGTCATTACAATGTTTGGACATCTGCTCAAAAGACGTAATATATATTCGTCCACCAGATAAAATGTTCTTCAGGTGACAGCATCAATCAGGGCATCAACAAGATTAACTCGGGAGGATTACCAAAGACAAAATTAGAACCAGGAATCATGAAATAAATTGGCAACACGACAGATTGCATCTCAGCGATGAATGTACAGGGGAAATGATAATGTGACTCACACGAAAACTCTTACAAAAGATTGTGGTAGATATTTTAATCCTTTTTAACACTAGCACCAAGCTTGGCGTGAAAATAAACAGGAACATGCAATATATGATTCAGCACTAGTCAAAATAGCAGCCACTGAAAACATTAGGAGTCTAAAAGGTACACAATTTTGATCCGGTACACAAATCTGGCAATACACATCAATGGAACCCCAGCAATCTCAAACATAGTAGCTTACATGGCAAGGACTTGAGAAAAGAACGGCCAAAATAGAGTAGAAAGACCAAGAACCCACAGAGCTTAGAAGCACTTCCGGTGAACAATCGATGGACCTGACTCGTCATACTCACCCTTCGAGATCCACATCTGTTGCATAAAAATCAGATTGCACTGTTAGTATACGACAGAAACAAATATAGCGCGACTGCTGCAGCATAGTAAACTTGCTATCTGAGCAAAAGACATGTGTAATATTTACCTGTTGGAAGGTGCTAAGGGAGGCCAGGATGGACCCTCCAATCCAAACACTATATTTCCTCTCAGGAGGTGCCACCACCTTGATCTTCATGCTGCTTGGTGCAAGGGCAGTGATTTCCTTGCTCATTCGGTCAGCAATACCCGGGAACATGGTTGAGCCACCACTGAGTACAATGTTACCGTAGAGGTCCTTCCTGATATCCACATCACACTTCATGATAGAATTGTAGGTGGTCTCATGGATCCCAGCAGCTTCCATACCAATGAAAGACGGCTGGAAAAGGACCTCTGGGCAACGGAACCTCTCTGCCCCAATGGTGATCACCTGCCCGTCAGGCAGCTCATAACTCTTATCCACAGAGGAGCTGCTCGTGGCAGCCTCCAGCTCCTGCTCATAGTCAAGTGCCACATACGCGAGCTTCTCCTTGATGTCCCTTACAATTTCCCGTTCAGCAGTGGTGGTGAAGGAGTAACCCCTCTCGGTAAGAATCTTCATCAAGCAGTCGGTGAGGTCACGCCCAGCGAGGTCGAGACGAAGGATGGCATGCGGAAGGGCGTACCCTTCATAGATTGGCACAGTATGGCTGACTCCATCACCAGAGTCCAACACAATACCTGCAAAAACAGCACTTCCCCGTCTCAGCTCAGATGGAGGATGCAGCTTTGCACTGTGAAACGCGTCGTCGCCATGCAAATGGACAATTACCTGTCGTGCGTCCACTAGCATAGAGGGAAAGCACGGCCTGGATGGCAACATACATGGCCGGAACATTGAAGGTCTCAAACATGATTTGGGTCATCTTCTCCCTGTTAGCCTTGGGGTTGAGGGGGGCCTCAGTCAGCAGCACAGGATGCTCCTCAGGCGCCACACGGAGCTCATTGTAGAACGTGTGGTGCCAAATCTTCTCCATGTCGTCCCAGTTGCTGACAATCCCATGCTCGATCGGGTACTTCAAGGTCAGGATACCCCTCTTGGACTGGGCCTCGTCACCAACATAGGCGTCTTTCTGCCCCATCCCCACCATCACACCTGTGTGGCGTGGGCGCCCAACAATGCTGGGGAAGACAGCCCTCGGTGCATCATCCCCAGCAAAACCAGCCTGTGGAGGATAAAAACACCTTCTATAATTAGTACTATGAAGGCCAGAGTCAGACTGACAATTTGTACGAATTGATCAGGAGGAGCAATACAAACGAACCTTGACCATGCCAGTGCCATTGTCACAGACAAGGGGCTGGATGTCCTCGCCGTCAGCCATTTGATTAGGGATTCTGTTGCACAGATTGGATCTATTAGTGCCAACGCAAAAAGAAACAAAAAAATCACTCCAAAAAAAAAGGCCATCGCAAATCTCAACATTAGTCCAATGCAGCAGCAATGTTAGCACCTATAGGACACAGCATACGTGCTTAATAAGTTGTACTCTGTATTTTGCTGCCATTTCTCTAATAGTGAGCAATTAAACGATATAGAGCATTATGGCTTCCAAATCATTTGAAATAATAATAATAATTACTGAATCATCAACATTTTGATCAAGAACCACACAGGACCATCCACTTATCTGTGCCTGCCGTTCTACTCTACTAAAACATAATCTATGCCCATTTCCTGGCCGTCCTACTCATAAATTCTTGAACCGGGAAAAATAAATGACAAGACAAGAACAGCAAACACATGCCAAAGTATGGCAGAAAGGGGTTAAAATTTCTCGGTGACCAATCAGATCTAACAAGCACAAGAACTGGATCCACGGTTCACGAGAAACTCCCGGCCCAGCCACGAACAAGTCGCATTCAAGTAACACGCTTCCATGGCCAAATTGGGGGCGCTAATCTGCATTTCGCGCACCACAGCTCTCCGGCCAGGCCCGACGCCGCGGTCGCCTTCCTCCGCGCGCAGATCCGCACGTTAGCCTTTTCGTAGCACAAAGAATCCGGAAAAGAAAATCGCAAACAAATGCGTTGATACTTTTCAATGCTTACCCGGGGATCTAGGGGAACCTGCCCGCCTGAAACCCTTCCACCGAGATGGGCGCTGCAAGAAGCAGAGGAGAAGGTGGTGCTGTTGGTGGCAAACTAGCCAGAGACAGGAGAGCCAAGGTCTAGGCTTGGCCTTGTGTCCTTTTTTATACTATGCACATCATTTTTTTCTCATCTCTATTTTTGCCTTTCTTGAAAAAAAAAATAGGATCTGCCAACGTATCATTAAAAAAAACATTCATTTTTTTCACCATTGGATCGAGACCGAATCTAGATCTAATGGTCCACTTTCATATCCCAACACTACTACTATTTCCCTTCCTTGATCCAATTGCTCTGCCTCTCGAGCCCATCTCGCAGCGCCGCCCACCGCTTGCCTCCCAAGCCCTAGCCTAGCTACCTTGTCGGAGTAGAGGAACATCGAGGAGGCTTCCTGGCGAGCCCCTCTGCATCCTATGCCACCGCCCACCACCTCCTCCCCCGCTCTATCGCTATCACTACTGTTCGTTTCCTCCTCCCTCGCTGATGTCGCCATCGGCCTCCATCTCCCCTGCCACGTCCTGCTTCCTCATCTCTGGCATCTATCGCTGTCGGATCTGTCACTGTCTCTCTTTGCCTCCTAATATTCTCTTGATCTTGTCGCCCTGCTGACCTCTATCGCCCATTGTCCTCTCCCAAGCCTGTAACTGGCAACACCCCTGTCCACTGCCTCTCTTTGCCTCCTAATATTCTCTTGATCTTGTCGCCCTGCTGACCTCTATTGCCCATTGTCCTCTCCCAAGCCTGCAACTGGCAACGCCCCTGTCGCCACTACCACCCACCGTCAATCCTCTCGTCGCCCTAGCTTCCCTCTAAATCCCAATCACGGTGAACCCCAAACCATAACCCGGGTGAAGCCAAACCCTAAAGAAGTTCACCAGAGCCTTGCTGGAGATGAAGGTGGGCGGGCGCACGAATAATGATACAAACTAAAAGGTTAGAAATTTGACTGATATCCACAAAAAAATCATTCGATAGATTTCTAGCAATTCCAAAAAATATATTTTCTTTCACCTTTTGTGGGAAAAATGGATACCGAGGAAATAAATGGGCATAATAATAATATCATATAAGCCCTTATCTTTTCCATTTTTGAGATTTATTTGAGCAAAATTTTTGAAACATAAACTCCTTTATAAAGAATTATACTTCAAATCCTCGAAAAAAAACTGCTTCAAAATGGTAACATTTTGTATTGCCATTTTCTATAACAAAAGTATGTGGTTCTATTTTTTATTTTGATGTATCTAATAATGATAATAATAAATCCATTTTTACCCCCCACCAACTTTGCAAAAAATACATTTAACACACCCATCTACAAAACCGGGTATCTAACCCTCTAAACTTACAAAATCAAATCAGTTTACACCCTAAGACGATTTTGATAGCATGTATCCCACTCAAGGTGGTTTTTGCCATATTGACAGCCACATCATCGAATTTTAGTAATAAGAATACAATTCAAAGGTGTTGATAGCCGACCTCTTTCTCACCCTTTTTCTCTCTATACACATTCTCTTTCTTCTTATCATTATCATCCTTTTTGTCATTTTTGATGATATGGTTATCAACATGATAAAAAACACTCTGAGTTAGATTCCGACAGCAAAATCACTCTTCAAAATTGACATAGGGTCTCGGTTTTGTAAGTTTATGTGTGCTAAATGCATGGATTTATAGTTAAGGGTGTTGAGTGGACTTTTTGAAAAGTTTAGAGGTGTAAAATGGACTTATTCTAAAAATAATTATTAGATCTATCATGGCTAATAGTATTATTGGATTTTTAGGGAAAATAAAAAGGTTTGTGACCCAGCCAAAAATAATTGAAAAGGGAACTTCGTGCCATCTCATGGCCAGTTATGAATGTCCTACTTGGCAAATAATTTGCTCAACTCCAGTTGTCAAGGAAGAGAAAAGTATGTCCATGAAATGGGGCATTGTGTGCAAATTAGTCCTTCCCAAACAGCCAAAATGCTAATGTCGGTATCCAAAAGAAACCTCAAAACTTCTCTATCAAAGGAAAGAAAGCTCCAATTGTGCAACAATTAATTCCATCTGCAGAACATATAAGTGGTCCAAGATCAAAGGGGGAAAAGAGCAAAATAAAGAGAGGATTCCCTTTCTCTCTCTCTCTCTCTCTCTCTCTCTCTCTCATGAAGAACCTGAAGCTGGAATGAGCTGGCGATGGGTAGAGAGCGTGGACCGTACGATGGGCGACGTGGAGGGGCTAGAGTCGTCAGATTGATCCAACGTGGGCCCCGTGCAAGCAAAGGCGTGTGCGCACGTCCATTGGCCAACTCTCTCTTCGCTGGATCCTGCTTGGGCCTCCGCCTTCCTTCCAGATGGCCTAGCTCATCTAATACTATTCCATAAGTTTCCTTTTATTATTATTATTATTATTAGCTATCCAGCTTTCTCTCACACAAAAAAGCTATCCAGCTTGTTCCTCTTTAAAAAATAAAATAAAATAATAGTAGTAAATCCAGCTAGTACCCGAATCTTGAGAAAAATAAGAAGCCAGCTTGTGCCTGTGAAGCATATGTTTATTTAAATATATGAAAAAGTTCGTATAAAAACCTAAACTTTGCTCGAAAGTCTGTTTGGCACTCTAAATTATGAAACTAGACATTTGATTCCCTAAACTTTACAATTCAATTCAAATAACATCCTGACCTAATTTTGTATATTGGTATTGCCCGCGTGGCATGATGAGTAAGTGATTTTGTCACATAGGATAACATGCAAGTTTAGATGAATGATAGGTAGGGCTCACATGGAATTCTCTTCCAAATCGAAATAGAGAGGGAAGGAGCTCCAGAGGCTGACAGCCATACACGCATGATTAGGAGCTCGACGGGGAAGAAGCCCATGTGGGCCGCACCTGCCATTGACCTAACTTGATCAGCGTGTCATCCTACATTGCAAAACCGCTCACTTATTACGCCACATGGGTAATACTACTATGCAAAATAGGATCAGTGTGTTATTTGAAGGGTTAAATATCTGGTTTCATAGTTCAGGATACTATATGGACTTTTGACAAAAGTTCAAGGTGTCACGTGAACTTGATATGGTTTTGAACTAGACAATTATTTGCAATTAGTCCTTTGCACGATGGCCTTCAACTCAACCAACCTTAACCTTGGCATTTGATCCCTGCACGTTCGCATTAGCTTCTGAGCTGACCACAACGTTACGTCCTGTTTGGGTTGCATTAGGATTTTGGTAGAACTTCTCAGAGAGTGGATGTTTTTTCTTTCCTGTGAGTTTCCACGGTTGCAGAGCGGATGACGGTGAGCCGGCCGGCGGGCGAGGAGATTCAAAGATGTTGATACTCTTCACTTCTCCACCATTGATGCCACCTAGCTAGCTAGCTCGCAGGGAGCTCTTCGCCGTCCCACCTCATCGCAACTTTTCTATTATTAAGTAGCGAGCAAAATCCCGCTTCCAGGTGCGCCACTGTTTAGAAACCCCATGAATAGTACCTTTACTATATTACGGAGGTTTCGTGGCGTCCGGTTGATTTGAGCAGAGAGGGCTCCAGCTCGGCTCACGGCTCGGGCCGAGCCGGTAAAATTTTTTTTCGTTCGGATCCTTTTTCAAAAAAAATTACAGATAGGTCTATTTTTAGGGAAAAAAATACGATTAGATCTTTTTAAGAAAAAGAATATATGTATTACGTTTAGGCCTTTATGCGTTTTTAAATGTTGCGCTCGGGTCCTTTTACTGAAAATCAAAATTACGATTAGGTCCTTTAGGGGAAAAAAATATGCTCAGGTCTTTTTTTTTTTGAAAAATTTATGCGTTGCATTTAGGTTTTTTTTTGTTTTTCTAGCAATACGTTTAAGCCCTTTTGCAGAAAACACAAAATTCTTTTTAGGTAATTTTCGCGCGTTTTCTCGATTTACTCGTATAGAGAGCGGCGGTCGCGCGTTTTTCTCGATTTACTCGTGTGGGAAGCAGCGTCCGCGGCATGGCACGCCGTGTATATTTATCTAGTTATTCCTAGCCATCTCAGCGCTCATGCCAAGCGTCATCCAAGGCAAATGGAAACTTCTCACTACTCTAACTTGTCTGAAATTACTTTGACCATGTGTGTTTAGGGATGAAGATCCGACATCTTCTCAGAAACAGCTTCAAATAGCTTTCCGATAAGCTTCAGTACATCAAACTCTTGAGACACATGGATCTGACATATTGCAACTTGAAAATGCTTCTTTATCTTTTTTATCATCACAGATGTGTTTGGCCAAAGTAAGTTAGCTAGACCCACCTAGACCGACGATAGAAACTATCAAGATTTTCTTTCGTTAATTGGTTTCTACTAGCTATGACAATGTGCTTCTCGTCATTCCTTGCACGTTGTTCGACGAGATTTTGTACAAGCTCTAACATAATCTCATGTGATAATATGCACAAAATACAAATTCAAATATTTTTGTTTGCTATCCAATAATTAAAGGAAACTAGTCATCAATCCGTGCATCCGCATGGGTTACATATCTCGAGTTACTCCCTCCGATGATAAGTATAAGGTGTATTTTGATTTGACACATGGATTAAGGTTGTGATGAAATTGAGAAAGACATGAGAGGAAATGACTTACATATCCCTCTTAATTGTCTTGGAAGATGAGAGATAATATTTTGTGTAGGTGGTAATGAATAAATGCATATGGTTGAGAGAGAATAAATAGGTGTATAGGTGGAAAGGCTCATTAAATCTACATACACGTCTTATATTTTTCAACAAGACCATTCAAACTATAGGCCTTATATTTATCAACGGAGGAAGTATATTGTTAGTTTTAAAGAACATGAAGGACTTATCATGATAACTTCCAACATGCAATATACAGATTTTAAATTTAAAGGTTCATAATTTTTTTTTTTGTTATTTTTAATTATGAATTTTGAAAATCTCTTTATTATCTATATAGTGCATTGAATTAATTGGTGTTTGTGCACACATAAAAAATTAATTTTAAGTGTCAATTGTAATGTTTAAGTTTAGAAACTTTCATTTCTTCATTAAAATTGATGCCTAAACTATACCCAATATAAATAGTAACATAGCATGCATACAAATTCCTGTGACATTCCTGCATTCGAAACGGTGCCTCAACTCACGTATGAATGGGAAACATTCATGCATTCCAAATGGGTGGGGGGGGGGGGGGCAAAATGGTTTTCTAGTGAAAAGTTTAATTAATAATCGATTGGTGGCCAAATTAAACTAAGATGGGGATACCGATACATCAAGCATTTGTTTATAAAAAATGTTATTCTCGCGAGCCACAAAAGAATGTGCAGCCGGAATTCTCTGAGAATGCTAACGGGTTGGTCATGCGTAGACAACATATATGCATTCCAGATGACCCCGAAATCAAGGAGTTGATCCTAAAAGAAGCTCATGAATCCCCTCTTTCTATCCATCCCGGGAGCACCAAAATGTACCAGGACCTCTGAGCAAAATTCTGGTGGCCCGGTATGAAACGGGACATCACCGCGCATGTTGCTATTTGCGATGTGTGCCAACGTGTTAAAGCCGAACACTAACGACCAGCGGGAATGCTTCAATCCATGCGGGTTCCCGAATGGAAATGGGATGAAATTGGCATGGACTTCATCACCGGCTTACCGAAGACGTTAAACGGGCATGACTCCATATGGGTCATTGTTGACCGTCTGACTAAGGTAGCCCATTTCATCCCCGTGCGCGTCTCTTATAATGGAGCTAAACTCGTCGAACTCTATATGAACAATATTGTTCGACTTCACGGTGTTCCTAAAGTCATCATCTCCGACCGTAGCTCTCAATTCACATCCCGGTTCTGGAAAAGTCTGCACGAACTCCTCGGGACCAAGTTGTTCTTCAGCACGACCTTTCATCCTCAAGCAGGAGGCCAAACTGGAAGGACGAATCAAATTCTGGAAGACATGTTGAGAGCTTGTGTGCTATCATATAGTACTAATTAGGAGAAGTGCTTGGTGTTTGCCAAGTTCTCCTACAACAATAGCTTCTAAACTAGTCTTCAAATGTCGCCCTTGGAGGCATTCTATGGAACAAAATGCCGAACTCCTCTATTTTGGTCTGAGGTAGGCGAAAGGCAATTCTTCGGGCCAGCCACAATCCAAGAAGCTGAAGATCACATTCGACTAATCAGAAGTCGTCTGAAGGAAGCACAGTCGCGGCAAAAAAGCTATGCTGACAATCGTCGTCGTGGATTGAGCTTCGAGGTGGACGACCTTGTTTATCTCAAAGTCTCACCACTGCGTGGTACTCGACGATTTCGAGTCCATGGAAAATTAGCACGGTAAAATATCGGTGTTTCTCTTTGTGTTTGCTTGCAATTCATATTTATATTGTTGTAATTTACATTCCTAAAATTAAATTGCTTGATTGTCTTTATGATTGCATATTCTTGTTAGAGACATAATTAGCTAGTGCACTAGTGAGCCTAGTTGACTTAGGCTTTAATTCTCAAAATCTTAGTTTATCGCTTCCGCATGTATTATCATCTAGGTTTTGATATAAGGGTACTTAGGCGAGATTTTAATCAATCGTAGAAGAAATTTTTAAAGTCGCCTATTCACCCCCCTCTAGTCGACATCCTCAATCTTACACATGGTTATTGACTGGTCTATGATGACGGTTCTGAACCGTTGGTGATGTCCTTTTCTGTATTAGTGTTATTGTGTACATAACTGTGGACAACAATTATATTTTCTTAATCATTTAACCACTTATCTTGTGCACTTTGAACTGTATGATATTGAATCTACTGCAGCATGATTTCTCTTACTTGACAGGGTAATATTTTGGCCCTGTTTGGTATAGCTCCAGATCCCAGCTCCACCTCAGAGCTGGAGTTTGTAGGCTAAAATAAAGTGAATTAAGTTTATATTTTTAGTCTAAAATGTAAACAAGATGACACATCTAAACACTCTTAATGTACCCACAGCTCTAGCTCCATAAATTTCTGGAGCTAGGAATACCCTGCTCCACCAACTCCACGGATTTTGGTGGAGCTGGAGCTGTCCCAAACACCCCCTTAGTTTTTGTAAGGTTGGCTGTAACATATCTTACCAGAGTAGATATTTTGTGTTGTGAGAGTTAGAAAATAATTATCATGAATTTTACATTATATTCCACAGTTTATGTGCACATTATATTCCAAAAACATCTAGATGTTTAACTTCTTATTGAGAGAGAGAGTAATTTGCATGTTCATTTGTTGTCATTCATTATATATTTATTTATGTCCCAGTGATTGCAAACTGCACACATATATAAAATGGAGCCTAAAAATAAGATAGACGATATGAAAAATCTGTTGGATGCTAAACAAAAACTTGACATGAAGATAAAACAATTGAAGGGAAAGTTTGAGTTAACAGAAAAGATTTATGAGATGAAACAAAAACTAAAAGACATAGATAACAAATCATAAGATATTGAATCTCTTAACAAGGTACTCATCATTAAGGAGCGCAGGGCGAATGCGGAGCTAGAAGAAGCCAAAGCTGAGCTTATAGAGGTAATATAAATGTTTTTAGCATTTAATTCGACGTTGTTACTGATAATATACCAAGATACCATTTTCACAACCAAATGATCGCATTTGTAGGGATTAAGAGATATGACTAGAAGTCAATTAGTTATTGGTGTCAAACAAATGGGCACTGGCCGGAGCTGTGAAATTCAGAGAGAACCAAAAAACCTTTGTTGCGGAAGCTATGTCACATATGATGGCAGACATGGAAAAACCCTAAGGTCTCCTTATCTTGATTTATCAAATAATGTTGTTTCTCAATGTATACTTATTGATATTTGTGGTATCATATCTTCTAAATGTATTATCACCTGAAATTATCCTTAATATTTGCTCATCTTGAATTAATCCAATTACTGAATATTTTCTTGCTTGTTGTAACCAAAATATTGTCATAGGAATATTTTACTGCACAATTACTGAATAGTGTCTTGCTTGTTAGAACCAAATTATTGTTATAGGAATATTTTTCTTCCTCTCTTGAAAAACTTTCATGATTAGTATTTGTTGTTGGAAATTTTCTTCTTAGATATTTCTGCAACGACATTTACAAGGCACAACTAGTTATAAACTTTCATGCATCGAGGCAAAAGTTTGTCTAATCAGGATCGTCTTAAAATATGAACATTTGCAGCACTTTCATCTCTTTTGTTATTCTAATGTTGATGGATTCCAAGAAAAAATCCTCTTTTTTTCCATAGTTCGTCCTGAAAGTTGTCACCCTCTGATTTATTTTTTTACTTCATCCTCATCCCCGAATGAGAATACCATAGGCAGCCTATTATCACTTTGGTCTTGTGTAGGAATATGATAATTTTGATGGTTCCCTATTTGATGAACTCCATATTTGATGATCCTATTCCAATACAAGACCAGAGTGAAAATATGTTGTATATGGTATTCTCACTCGGGGATGAGGATGAAGTGAAGATAAATCAGAGCATGACAACTTTTAGGACGTACAATGGATGGAATTGGATTTTTCTTTGGAATCCAACAACTTTAGAATAAGAAAGTAGATGAAAGTGTTACAAAGGTTTATATTTTAAGACGATCTTGATCATAAAAATTGTTACCTCGATGCATCTCGGATGTTTAGATATTCAATTACAAAATATATAACTGGTTGTGCCTTGTAAATGCCGTTGCCAAAATATCTAAGGACAAATTTTTTTTCCATCAACAAATACTACTCATGGAAGTTCTTTCAGGAGAGTAAGAAAAATATTTGAATCACAAACGATTCTTTACACAAACCGTTTGTAATAGGCTATCATCACAGATGGCTCTTGATACAAATCGTCTATGATAGCCTATTATCACGACGGTTTGTACCACAAACCGTTTGTGATATGTGCTTCACTAACAGTTTAGTAACTATCTGTGATGCAACGTATTATCACTGACACATGCTTACAAACGGTTCATAAAACCGTCTGTGATAACGTTTTTAAACCGTCTGTGATGGCCTTTTCTATAGTAGTGAGTTGAGTTTGAACCAAATATTAAGAATGATTTGGACGGTGAATTGGGCCTGTTTGGTAGAATGAGGTTGTTAAAGTTTATCATAATTTTTTTGCCAAATTGATTAAGGTTAGGCCATCAAAATTAGAGCTACACTTTGGCTAGCAAAAACAAATCTCGCCACACCTTTTTAGTCGATGATGCATGGATCCTAGGTGGCAGAAAAATAATCTTGTCATAGGTGTGACTACAAACAAAACAAACATGTAACTCTGTCAAACTTGTATAACTTGAAGTGTGATAAGATATGACTATGAACCAAATTGATCGTCGATAAGCCAGCCACCAGCCATGCTAATTTGCTAACTCGGTCATGGGGCTGTGTGCCTATATCTCTTCTCACAGGTGTGTTTTTTCTCACTTTTTAAAAGAGGCTCGTGCTTTTGTTCACAAATTATATACTACTAGGTTGGGATCGTGTGCTACACTACGCCATTTTTTTCACCACAGGGACTATTCGTAAATTTTTGGGACTCTGAGGGCCTTTGTGAAAAATCGTCCAGGGCCTCCTTGTGAAGTTCTAGAACCCAAGGGCCTCCGCGCAAAATGGCCTGCAAAGACTCTCCGTAAATTTCCGAAACCCCGAGGGCCTCTGTGTAAATCACCAAAAGGACCTCCTCATAAATTTTTGAAACTTAAGGGCCTCTGCGCAAAACGGACTGCATAGGACCTCACTGTAAATTTCTAGAACCCCGAGGCCGTATAAAATCGCCGAAACAAGACGTCTTCGTAGATTCCCGGAACTCAACATTGTGGTTCAAACATGTAGCACTCGGTGCATGACATTAGGGCGGGGAGTGCTCTCAACATCCTCCATTAATTTCAAGAAACAAGTTTCGCATAGAAGCAGACTCGTTTAAGAATATGGTTGGTAGCCTCAGCTTTACACAAACATATCTAAATTTTTTTAGGCTAATCACAACAGGCTAGCTCACACTGGGTTGTTACACTCTGGACCATGGGCAGCTCTGGTTTTCAAAAAATATTTTTTTTTGAAAAAAACAATCTGGACAGCATTTCACACGGGAAAAGAGATCTGCCTAAAAAGAAAAATGAGGTATCAACGTGGCCAGTGATTCTTAAAGGAGCCGATGCCGTGGATGTTGGAGGTCAAGCATGCTTGATGGGCCTCTTTTGGCGGCAGAATGGATTCATAGACCAACTATCCTAGAGTTTGATTGTTCTACAGTGGTTCAATTGCCGAAGGCCACGAAGGTTCAAGATCAAAACATCATTTTGTGATCCAAGGTTCATTATCTTCCTATGTTTGTGGGGAAACATATGAGAAGAGAGTAAATATTGTAACTCATGAGTTGGCACATCTAGCAAAGTGCACAAAACACTCCGTGGTGTGGAGGACGCAATTTCCAGCTTGTGTTGAGCATCTAATTGCTTACTAGTATAGTACCCTGTCTTCCGGTTTCCTTTTCCCAGCATGTAATATATGGTCTTTTCCTTTTCTAGAACATTTGTTTCCTTTTCCTTAATTCCAGGATATTTGTTTCCTTTTCCTTGAGATGATGTTGGAGGTGGGGGGAGATCTGGTGTGGGTCACACGGATGAGTTAGACACATTAAACAATGGCCATCGGATGTGGGTGAGTAAAGCTGAGGAAAGATCTGAGAGGTTAATTTTGATGGAGGCAAGTTTCTGGGGACGTTTCCTAGGTGCATAAAGGTTGGGTCATCTCTAGTTGGGTGCATTATTTAGGGTGGACGTAGAAAAAAATGTTTAGGTGCATTATAAAGGGGTATAGATGATTGTAAATCTATTTCTGAGTAATCAATATAGCTCTTTTTTTCCTAAAAAAGAAAAAAGAAAAATGAGGTAAATAGAAGGAAGGTAGAAATTGTACGCAAACTGGGCTGAGCCGGAATTAGAAAAAGCCCAGGTGCCGGACTCCGGTCCAGCTGAAACACGCCGTCGTTGTTCTCCTCCACCTCGACAATCTGTTTCTCGCCGTCTCCGAATACTACTTTTAACCCTAATCAACCTATCCACCCATCGACTGGATCAGGGAGACCACAAGAAATCTCGCTGTAGATCTTACCATGTCGGTATTTCTTTCTCTCTTTGATTTGTTGCGTATGTACCGTGTTTATGTTGGACGTAGGTGCAGTTTTTGCTTTTCCTATCGGTGAAGTAAGATAGAACAATTTGTGCGATAAGAAGGGTGGCGAATTAGTGTGTATTCAAGGGACTGCCATTGTAGGTCAGATCTCAGAACACATGTTAATGAGTCTGTGATAGGATTGTCGATTCCTTTCCATTCAACCTTTCTGTGGCACTTCGTTTCCGTTTGTGAGGAATGGAAAATGGGTTTCCCCGGGTCAAAAGAAAAAAAAAATCAACCTTTCTGTGGCGATGTTTTGCTTGATATCATGAGTTGGGATTGTGCTTCTAATGTTGCACAAGCATTAGTGAAGTGGGATTTTTATGCTTGTGCCTTGCAATGCAGCCCGTGTTTTTGCGTCCTGGATATTAAGAAAATCCTATCTGACCATGCTACAGATTTAGGTATTTCATTCAACTCCTAGTTTTTGAATTTGGCTCTTCTATACAGAAATAGTTCTTTTTAGAGATTTTCGAATTGAAAATTGCTCAATCTGGTGTTAAAACGAAAAGGGAGAGGACAGGATTTTTCTGGGATTGAGTGCGCAGTTGCTCTGTTAGCTTCGAAATTTCATGATATATCCTATTGCTGATTGACCAATTAGCTATCTCTTACTAGTTAATTTTTATCAAAAGGATCTTTGTACAGAAAGATTTGTTGCTTGGATTGTCCTTAGGATGGTTGAAATCAATTGTTTCTCTTTTAATTCTTGTTGTTTTGTAGTAGCGGCTAGCAAATAACGACATTTTTTTACGATGTTAGGGTGGATGATGAACCTTCTGATGCAAAGAATTACCTTGAGGAACGTTGCAAGCCGCAATGTGTAAAATCATTGTATGACTACGAGGTGCGTGTTAAATTTATTTTTATGGAACTTATTTAAGTTAATAGAAAATTAACTCAGATATGCATACCTGTTCATATTCACGACGCTAAATATTACAACGGGGATTCAAGAAACAGTGATATCCAGTCTTTTGTTGTATCGCTTGCTGAATGATCTACGACTGGTATTTAGTGAGCTGGCCAATTTAGGTTGTTATCACACACAATTAATTGATTTACACTTAAGGGTATAAATTTCACATGATTGTAGCACATGGCTTTTTTATTTTTCAAAGACAGAAGGCTAAAAATTCATTGAATATATGGCTGTAAGTTTTAAGTCTAATTCTACTTTGCTAGAAATTTGCGAAAAGCCATCCAATTCCTATCAGCTTTCGTTATTTCCTGGAAGCGTTTTGTTGGATACCTGGTTTAGTTTTGTATATAGCAGCCTAGTTGTTTGTTACTGGTATTAAGTGGTCAGCGATCTGTATAATATCGCATGGATGAGGCACTCAAGCCAGAATGATACAACTGTACACATACTGCGAGTTGTACGACAGCAGATATGGATCTGGTAATCCACGATTTATATTCCAGTTTGGGTGTGACAATCTAGTATGGCAATAATACTGATCCTGATTTTCAAGCCACTTTATTTCTTCATCTTATTACTGGCAAATATGATCTTGAGGATTTCACGATGAACACGGAAATTTTCCCGTTGAGCTTTTGTGCTTACCTTGCCCAGAGATGTGTCAAGAGAGTCGAGAAAGATGAAAGTGGGCAGAAGCACTGCACTGGGCAATACTTCGACTACTGGTCATGCGTTGACAAGTGTGTGAGTACTACTTGCACATTGAGTAGTTCTGAAACAACATTGCCGAGCTGCCCGACTGCAATTCATGCATGAAATTTGTGTTTGCAGGTAGCACCAAAGCTCTTTGATAAGCTCAAATGATGATGGAAATGGAATGCTACTTTTGATATGTGACTTTTGTAGTTCCCCTTTTCACGTCTGAACTCGAATAAATCCATCCAGAATCTTGTTTCATTTTTTTCCTGTAATTTCGGTGAACCTGTAACGAGCAGGTTCAAAAAGCCGACGAAAACCGACATTGCCGAGCCGGTTCGGCAACAAAAACCGACCGGTAAACCGTGGAGTTCAAATATAAATTTTAAAATTTTGAATAAATTTAGCAAACAGTGTTAAATATTTTTGAAATTTTTTATGTGAGGTCATGAGGCAATGCTAATGATGCTATAAAATTTTCAGATGATTATCAGACTTGTGTATTTTTTAAATTTTTTTGACAATGATACTGTCACAATATATGCTCTTCAGTTTTTTATTTTCTAGGGCACAAAATGAAGTCTAATATTTATTAAACTTTTTGTGTGATGTTATAACGCAATTACAATTGTGTTGTAAAATTTTCAGATGATGATCAGATATGTGTATTTTAAAAAAAAATTCTAAAAGTGCTATTATCATTGTATATGCTCTTCTGTTTTTTATTTTATATAGGTACTAAATGAAGTCTAATATTTATGAAAATTTTATTACATAATCCTTTGGCACTATTTATGGTTACATTAAAATTTCAGAATATAACAAATCTTTTAAATATTTATAAAAATCTGACAGTGTCTTTGTTTCTTTTCATTAATTGCTGTTTTGGATTTTTTAGTAGTAATAAATGATTTCAAAAATTGTTTAAATTTCTCTGAGGTGTTTGATAGATTAATTGGGATTTTTTTGGTAATTTTTCAATTTTTTTTGCAATTTTCCTTCCATTATCACCATTTTTGATATTTTCGACCGGTTTTCGGTTTTTTGAATGACCGCCACTGATCCGTTTTTACCGAGTTGTAGTCGGCGAAAAGCTGACGTTGACTTAGATACCGGTTTTCGAATGTGAACCCTAGTAACAAGTGTCTTCGAGCAGGGCAAGAGACGACGCATTATATATCGCTGGTGATCAGTTGCTTTCTTTGCAAAAATCTTTTGATTGTTGCAACGGAGTCAAATGCGATTGTGCAAGTGGTCATTAGAAAAAAAAGTGTAATTTATATATCATTACCTGAGATGGAGCCAAGTGCATATAATCACTACTCAATTTTACTTAAGTGGAAGGCATCAAATCTACATGACATGTAGATTGCTTCAGCATTTTGACATCACTTTTTATCATCAGATAGCAGTGTGCCGCGGTCGCTACCAAAAGCCTCTTAGGCTCTCGCTCGCGTTACAATAACATATATTCTCACATCACATGGAACTCAGATGCAAGCATATGCAAACCCTCTCCAAATTAAAAGAAGATAAGACATAGCGGTAAATTCTCAGGCACTGGTTCACATATAGAGGTAGGCCAATCCAACTTCCTCTATTTAGGACCAATGAGAATGAGACCGAAAAAAATAGGTCCCAAGAAGATTGTTCAAAATGTATATAAAAGGCAAAACCAAACCAAAAATGATATGCTACGTTCCTCAACAGTAGTGACCCGAATCCTAAATAAGCCACTCGGAGTATGAGGACAAAAATGTCATGTATATGCAAGGGGTCAATCTTTTGCGGCAGAGTCATCTTCTGGTTGTCGGCTTGTCTCTCCCGAAGTTCCCTGTAAAAGGGGTGGAGACCATTGTACTGTTACTCCATTTTGGACTCACGACTGGTTAAGTTCTTTTTTTAAAAAAAAAAAATTCTTGGTGTTGGCACTAGTGAGTTTTTTCCCTTCCTTTTTTTTTGGAGAAAAAAAGGAAATACAAGTGTTTACGGAAATACCTCAACTTGTGCCAAAAGATTCTCTAGTTCGGATAATATATCTGGGAAAGCAGGCCGGTTAGATGGAATGGTTTCCCAACATCTCTGCATCAAGCCTAATAGCATGGGATGTGCATTTTCTGGGAGCCCTGGGCGCAATCCCTGGTATGACAGTAAAATGATAGGATACTTAGCACATATTGCAATGCGCATATTACAGCACAACTGCACATATTATTCAGATAAAAAAACCTGCGCATATTACATACCTGCCTCACACCTACAGCTGCTTGGAGAGGGGTCATGGTATCGTATGGGATCTGGAAACACCAGAAATGGTAAATTAACAAGCCTCAGCAATCTCAATGATAAATGCGCAAATTGTGGTAGGTAAATTTAACCAGTCATAGAAAATAATATACCTTGGACGTTATGAGCTCCCAAAGCACAATAGCAAAACTAAACACATCTGCTTTGTTATCATATGGTTGATGATTTATAACCTAAGCATGCATCAGCAAAAATATATTAGCAAGGAATTTTACATTTTCATCTCTTTAGCAGTCAGCAGTCACTGTATACTACATAAATATGACTTATATCATGACACAAACCATTGAACATGGTTATCACGGCGCCCCGGTGAGGCGAGTCGCCCTCCGGGACGCCTGGAGGCCTAGGCGAGGATTAAGCAACCAAAAAAAGTCTGTTAATATCAGTATATCACCAATACAATATATCAATATCAGTGCATTTCTCAAAATTCAGCCCATTCGCCGGCCCACCCCCCTCTCTCTCTCTCTCTCCCTCTCCCTCCCTCCCTCCCCCGATCCATTCGGCGCCGGCCCTCCACTCCCTGTCTCGCCTCTCGCGGTGCCCGCTCCCGCTCGCGCCGCTCTCCCTCCCCCTGAGCGCCGTCCGGATCCAGCAATCCTCGGATCTGGCGACTCCGTCGCCCTGGACCTCAGGCCGCCGTTCGCCCGGATCTACCAGATAGCAGCGGCGACGCAGAGGAGCCGGCGGTGGAGGCGACACAGAGCAGGTGGTGGAGGTGGCGGTGCCGCGGCGGAGCTCCCTTAGCCTCTCCTATGCATGTGCTAGGTATGCCTTCTCCTCGCGCCCTCCTTTCCCAGCCAGGTGAGGCGAGCAGCCATGGCGGGCGGCCACCGGTGACTGGACGCCTAGGCGGCGACTAGGCGTCGCCTAGGCGACGCTGTGATAACCATGCCATTGAATACTCAGATCATTGAAATACTAAAGGGCACAATGGAGGTCCAATTAGGTGGTGGAAAATGCAATTTGTTCAATAATAATCTAACCCAAATTTTGACTTCAGCAATATATATTGATACAGGAAGCTTCTATCAACAACTTCCTCTTAAGACCTAAAAAGCATCAACATTGCCAGGCACATTTGGAACTGGGTTTCTAACATTAGTATTAGTAGATCACATTGCTCCATTAAATAGAGTTGTACCTCAGGTGCCATCCATCTGTATGTTCCAGTTTCAGCTGTCATGATACCTCCTTGATCCTGAAACCGAGCTACACCAAAATCTGCCACTTTCACAACCTAGAGAAATAAACAGCATAATCATTCATCAACAAAGAACAGCCTTTATCACAAATAAATGAACGATGCATGACCCCAAGTCCCCAACACAGATAACACATAAATAAGCAATGTGTACCAACAATATCATCCACATTCAACACTTGCCTTCTTTTTGTTCCATTTTTCTTTATAAATATGTTCTTTACCAACGAAGTAAGAGTTATAGGCTACATACATGATCTTTGTCCATTAGAAGGTTGGCAGTCTTCAAGTCTCTATGGATGATACCCCTCTGATGCAAGTAACACATCCCTCGGCATACATCAACTGCAAACTTAAGGATAGTTGGGAGCCCCAAGACATTGTGCTGCTTATGCACGAAGTCATACAGACTTCCTCCAGACATATATTCTGTAAGATATATAGAAATAGATGTTATGTATTAGTAGCGGATGAGAGGAAAATGCTCCAACCTCCAAAGATATCATTTAACCAAGGAAACACATGCTCTTCATCATGTAAACAAGCATAAATGCATAATATTTTCAAGCTGTAAGTTATATTCGGCAAATACTATGAAACCGTAGGGCATTGTTTAAAACATTTTCGGGCCTAATTTTCTGTATGAAAACAATTATTTGTAGGTTCCTATTATATTGAACTGATGCTACCATAAAGCTCACCTGTGATTATGCAAAACTTCGGTGGTTTTGTGCATGCACCAATGAATCGCACAACATTGATATGATGAACTTCCCTGAAAAGAAGTATGGTGCAAGTTGAAGGCAAGGCATACATATTTATTTCTTGGTTCTTGAAAGGGACAAGGAAGTTCAGGTACACTTAATCTGAGAGTTGTGATGTGTTCATTTCTAGACATGATGAAAGAATTAAGTCTCTTCGACCAAATTATAAACAGGAGGTAGGATTTTCAACTACATCACATAACTAGAATATCTTAGAAGTGATGTTCAGTACCTTAGAATATATACTTCTTGCGTGAACTCATTCCAAACATTCTTATTCAAATGCTCTGCTCTTAGAACTTTAACAGCAACATCCTCACCAAAATAAGTCCCATGAAACCTTCACATAATCATAACACATTATAAAGAGAAAGCACTACTGAATACAGCAACTAAGTAACTCAGCAATATATATGCAATTGACTCACAAGTCCCCACAAGAACCAGAAGCAATCATTTCTCCCATCTTCAGAAGTCGTTTATCGATTTCCCAATCACCACCTTTTACTTGGAATGGCAGTGTTCTTTCTGCAGCTGAGGAGTGAGATGAACCAGACCATGAACCCTGCATTCTCAGAAGGAACCAGCAATGTGCTGTTAGTTCTGGAAAAATAAACAAGACACACTGCCTCGTTCATCAACCATTAGCAGAAACAGGATTAAACTATGTGCCTGCAAAACACTTAGGCAATTATAACCTTTATCTGAATATGAATAATTGAGAAGTTACCTCATTCCTTAAAATGGATGCTTCCAGTGCCTTGTGCAAGCCATCAGTGTCCTGATGATACCGTTGCAAAATTGGTATCATTTGAGTAGTGCAAGAAATACAGTTCATGTAGAAACAGAATCAGTACACCCTAGCTAATTCTTTGACATAGGTCCCTTGGTGTTGACAAGGCACATAATTCGATCATTGGTCAATGCAGCACAGTGTTAATCAGCTTCTCGAAAACTTAGGAGGGCAGAACTAAGTGATCGACAGATCATACTGAGAGAAAAGAGATCTTGGTGAACATTTTGCCTAAGATTATATGAAGAAGTAACTGATACAATACAACCAGCAAATGGGAAATTTCCAAGAATGGCTTACTTCATTTGCCAAAAACAACAAACATAATCCTAAATTCATTGACACTTACAGGATGTCATATCACACTTTATTTTGGCAAAGTTTTGTACACTTCTAATGCAAATTTCAGAAGATGCTAATCTTACATTAACTAGATCCAATATCCAAGTAACAAACCTCGTGCAACAGAACATAACATAGATGGCTTGCCTAACTCTGCAGGATTTTCAGATCTGCTGTCTTTTCATCCAGATAATTTAACAAATGGCATGACAAGAACCTAAAATTACCTCGACGGGCCAACCATCAACAACAAAAACATCAAGAGAATAGCCATCTAAGGTCGAGAAAACATGCGCTTCCCTGATGTTCAGTCCAATGTCAGATAGCAAGGCAGACAGCTGGCAGAACATATTACAGTTAGATGCTATACTGTGAGCAAAAGGTCAAATGACACTAATCATGGAACACGTAGATCAAACAATTATTAGCATGCATGGTCCAATACGTGGTCGAATGCAGAAAAGGTGATGTTTACTAAGGTGCCCAGAGTATAAGCACAAATAATACGTAAGATGGAATGCCCAAATTAGACTTTCGAAAATAAAAAACCTGGCATAATAAAATAGGTGCTTAAGCCTTGAGCATTGATTTAAAAATGCTGTTACAGAAGAATGCTTAAAAAATGTATCATAAGGTTAGGATAAAAGCGCACAGAATTGCTGACCTGACTAAGGAGCTTTGTCTTGTCAATAGTGGAGAAAACTATCTCATGAATGTGTGTGTGTGATGTGTCCTGCCTGTGAAATATACACAGCCAAGATTAGTATATTTGTAATAGGTATAGATATCGAAAGCTTTATTTGGAAGAAGGGGTACACTTGTGTGCATGGGCATATAATGGTGTTCATAGCAATGAGACACATGTAACATTCACTTGGGGCTCCTCAAAAGCTAGGAAGCAGTACATAGTGTGGAACATGAGTACCTTACAGAGAGATCATCACCATCATCAGGCCCTTCTTCGGATGCATCAGAGTCATATGTTGGATCCATGTCTTCAATCTTTGATCAAAGTTTAGAGTCAATTTGACAACTCCGATTTCTATTGGTGATATTAAAGATAAACAACCATTAAAATGCATGGAACAAACATGTAGTCTCAGTAAGAGAAAAAAGAGAGTAAAATCTACAAGCTAAAGAACCTTCCCTCTTTCCCAATCTCTCTAAGTAGATCACCAAATATTAACGCACTAGATGCACACCCAACAAAAGCCTTCATTATCCAAGCTAAAAATGTATTTCACAGAATCACAGTAACAATAAAGTAGGTAGCGAGCTTCATCGCGACCTGTACTATGGCATTTTTCTCCAAATGACAATCAGCTGTAACATATTATATTATGTAAGCAGTATATGAACAATGATCAAGCATGTATTCACAAATACACTTCGTCACTTTCTTCATTATTTACAACACCTCAGCAAACACTATTTAATGGAAAGAGACAGCATTGTAGAGGTCTTTGAACAATGGCCACATTCAGCTTCTTTTGATGGCAAAATCAGAAAAATGCTGTCCCAGTCCATATCTTGTTAGAATATTTCACACAAAACGCTTATTCCATCTAAACTCATGAGACATGCACATTCAACTGCACTTTTTCTTATTATTAGTTGTTTGTGGAATGATAGCAGCACCATGACTTGATGGTTTAAGTTGCTTGTGTGGAAAAATTCATTTGGTATGCAACTCCTGTTGTGAGGGGTTAGAAAGGTGGCCCAAAGTGAGAATAAAGCCAGTTAAAATGGTATTACCACTCTTTTCCAACTAAAATTTGCCAACAAAAATAACAATAATAAGAACAATTTTGCAGAACTGTTATATGTAAGTAGAATCCAACAAGTAGCCACTAGATGCTAAAGGTAGCTACCGTTGTCACATACACATTAGTTGCTTGTAGAACAGTCCAAATCAACATAAGAGGCTAAGAGCTTTACCCTCAAGAAACGGACATGAAACGCAGGGCGCCTATCAGGATCCTTTGCTTCTGTCAAGACCTTCTGATGAACTAAGACATCTGCTGCTTTGTCGACATTGATATCCAACTGATAGCTACAGAATGGGAGAACAAAAGAAGAACCCATCTTAGACTTATGATTGTACAAAGAAGACAACGGGATAATTAATTAATTAATTGACCAGGCAATGCTACGTCCTAAAATAGTGATTGTAGTTACCAACTTCCTTTCCAGCGAGATGCCACAAAAGAGAACAACTCCCACAAAAGAGCAATTACAAAGGCTAGCTATGAGACTAACACAGCAATTCAAACAATTCCTAAATTTCGTTCTATCCAAATATAAAAACCACCTCACAACCACAATCAAAACAGGCAAGCAGCCACGTCAAAGACAATGATTCAGAACCAGAATAAAAATCTTCCTTACTGGGAGTGACTGATCCCACCCCCAAAGGTGAAATAAACACAACTGTTCACTTCATTTACTTCCAATCTTAGCTTAATCCCAGAACATACCAGTTTAACATCGAGCAAGTCACAGATCCACTAAATGGACCAGGCACTACTCCATCATCACAGTAGTTAGTAGAGTAATCGCATATCGATAGAATCCTCAAGCAAAAATACCAAGTCAGCTCCAATTACAAACCTAGCAAATCAAAAAGACCAGTGGAAGCTAACTCATATGTCAATTCAGCTAAAAGTTGATTCATTAAACACGAAACTCACCAATACTCTCCGCGAGACCTACCGAAAAACCCAAACCGAAACGTTCTCGCTACCCATTTGAACAGCCATACTGGCCACAGATTCCACGGCTAAGACGCGGGAAGCTAAGAGCAGACAGGGGTAATGAATCACCTACGGGGGAGCCGCGAGAAATGGGCCTCGAGCTGGGCGCGGAAGTCGGGGTCGGCCGCCTCCTCGTGGCCCTCGGCGATGAGCCGCTCGAACACCTCGCCGCAGATGCCGCGCGCTCCGCCCCCTCCCGCTCCCCCACCTCCGCTCCCGCCCGACGCGGCGGGCGTGGGGCCGGCGGCGTCGCGCGGCGGGGACAAGCTCTCCCCGACGCCCTCTTCGACGTCCCCGCCGGGCTCACCCTTCGCCTCCGCCGCCATCCTCACCTTCCGCCGCCGCCGCGCGGGTCACCGGGCGCGCATCGTCCCCTCGAAGCTTCCGCTCACCTAGGGTTCCGCCCGCTCGGTCGGTGGCGTGTTCTAGAAGGTTCGAGAGGCTGGTGGTGGTCGTGGTGGGTGCTGGGTAGTTGGAGCTCTTAAAAGGAGAGAGAAGGTAGGAGTGGGATTGGGAGAAGGAAGAAGAAGAGAGGCGCGTGGTTGCGGGAGGCAAATTAGGGGAGATGCGAGGGGCAAAAGAGTCTTTTCGCGGAGGCGCTGCGTGGCGAGAGTGTCCCACACCTCGGGGGCTCCTTGCGGATGAGCGCCCGCGCCGCAGGATGGATGCGTGCGCCTCGTCCTCGCGGTTTCCTTTTACTGCGCCCACGTGTCAGTGGTTCGGTCTAGTGGACGTGATGCACGGATGGGGTTCTTGGGGGGGACGTGGATAGGGTTTTCCACAGGGTGCTGCTACGCGTACGCGATGGAAGTTTCCTTCGGATGTTTAACACTAGCTGACATGTGGGCCCACGTTGTATTAGTATGCTTAAATGGCATAAGCTCAAGGTGTAAACGGTAATATAGATAATTAGCGCTCTAATTATATTTTAGTAACAGAAGGATCGAGTGGCATTAATTCCAAGAGTACGGCGTTAGACATATGTCATTTTCATAACAGCCTTATTATTATAATCACTAATCGGGGTTTGTTCCCGTCTAATGCACCTTACAACATGATGTTCTTTATTTGACGAGGGAATTAACATGCTATTATGCATTTCATGCCGACCATTACCCGATTGTGGGATGAATAAAGATTATATTTTGCTCAGTCGTTGTTTTGCCCATATCTTGTTATTTATGAGCCTATGATCCAAATAATCTACATTCTACTCAAACTTCAGAGGAACGTCCCACGAATTGGTCAACATGGTAGCCTGTGACCGAGATCCCAATTAAGGCAGCTTAATCACGCGGTTATCTCACAAGTGAAAACATGATGCGATTCTGCTATGTGAACGAGTGGCCTTTTCCCTTCTATTGTCGTGGTTTTTTTATCAAACAAGCAAGTAAGGCGTGCAAGTGTGATATTATATCAACTAGTATAAAAATAAAAAAATTATAAATAGGGCTAGCTAGCCTTCAAAATTTAGATTTAGTCTTTCCATCGTGTAAATTCTGCGAAACCGACTCTTCTGTAGTAGTGCCTTTGTTGCACGACTTTGAATTCTCAAACTGTTCCATCGAATCTAGACAAATATCCACCTACGATTTGACATGAGAGATCACTAGTTTGAAGTATGAGGTTGATCCTAAGCATCATTCTTCAATCTAACATGCTACTATTGTAACAGCCGTACAAAAAACAATAGAGCACAATGACACTATTGGGCAGGAGCAATTCCCAATTCTAGGTCCATTGGACACCCTAGAATATCCCCTCTTGTTTTGGTGCTTATCCTCACTCATACCATGAGACTGCTAAATAAAGATGGACTCCTAAACTGGTCTGGTCGATTTGTATTTTGTGATGAAAAGACAATTCTTTGCTTTTATCCAAAATGTGGATTAGAACCAAGCCATCTAGTACGGGCTGGAATCTGTTTAAAGTGGGAACAAAGGGGAGAACCTAAGATGATGAATCTGAAGCCTGTTTATATGTAGCCTTCTTGCACTTTTTTTCTCTCGAATGAAACTTTAAAATCTAGATCTTTTCTTAATCGCGGAAACATCGGTAGGCAACACGTATTATATACCGCGCTCCTTTATCACAGCAGGTGATCGGCATCACATATGCTTCCTGCCGAGCTCGACAGAAGGGGTACTGCCGAGCACAGGTAGTGCGACAGGCCTTGCTGAATCCGACGTGCTCGATAGGTCGGCTCCCACGGTGGTCCCACCCTACCCACCGTGACGGACGTTGTTGCCACGGTCCCAGCTATCTGTTGGGCTAGGGGGTTGCATGGCAGACGACACTTGTCGTTGCTTCCGTGATCAGAAACGGGACTATTTTTACAATTTTATTAGAACTATGGCCAAATTTGCAAAGGAAAAGACAAATGTGTGACGGGGCCGCATAAGCCAAAGCTTTGATGAATATCTCCTTGAGATCCATTGCTTATTCCCCATGCAACCATGTCACATCTCCCATTCCAGGGCACCCTAGGTGCACATCATAAATCAGCACAGGTTTCCAACGGCATCTCGTATAAATCTACAGCTTCTTGTTGCTTTTTAGTAATAAAAAGACTGTTAAAATTTTGGATGTTTGTGAAGCTAGACAAAGATTTTGTGGTTTTATTCTGCTGTGTAAGCTAGGGCAGAACAGCGCACATGGAGGAATTCTGCTTCTAGTTCAATATTACTACAGATTGGCCAACCGATGGAACTAGTATGTCGACCAGGTTATCAGGCAGAGGATCAAGGTTTTGAGTCCCACTAAATATTTCTTAGATGTATTTGTTAGAAACGACACGGCATAAACAAAGATAATCAAAGAATATGATACATAAATTTAACATGAAAAGCTCTTCCAAAAAAAAACAGACACACAATTAGCGATAATCAACTATAGGAGGAAATTACAAAGCAGTGAATTTTACAAGCGTGTCATCAATCCCTTGCATTTAAAGAGGGTAGGAGGGGTACAAAACACCCGAAGCCCCCCAAAAAAAAACAATAACATCTCTGATCCAGACTAGCGTAGAGTTCCTCTCGTCCCTCTCCATCTTCATTATCAAAAATTGTTTCACAAAATCAATAGCATTATTTGTAACGATGCATGTGATTATGTGAGCCCTGTTGCCCTTAGCCGTAACACTACTTCAAAATTATGTATTATGTTTTTTTTGTCTCGGGCGACATCATCAAAGCATATATACTCTTGGCACTAAAGCAAGATCTCTTTTTTGACAAATCGCATCAATGCAAGATACTTTCGTTTGGGAACATTCTTAACCCATTACTGAAAATGATGATTTCCGTTCAACGTGTGTAACGATCAGCAACTTAAATAAGCCCCTTGGTACACTATGATATAACTTCTTATGTATAGTAGTATCTGAATTAGATCAAAGTTTTATGAGATATGGTACAAACGTGCACAGTCTTAAGAATAAAGAAGATGAATCTCATATAGAGAATCAAAATAACGATGTTGAATCAAACACGACGAGAGAAAATATTTGGCGAAGCCGATTGCAAATTCTTTAAGCACAACATCAAAAGAATACAAGAGATTGTCATTCTTTCACAACTCTCTCGAACCTTTTGTGATTCTCAGATCTTTGTCCTATACAAGAGTCTAGTACTAAATAACAACCAAGTCTCTAATCTTGTTTTGTGTCTTTTGCTTTGGATAAGTTGGTTTGTGACTTCTTGATTGCTTGGGTTCTCTATGACCACCACTTGAATTTATATAGCATCCTTAGTCCTCCTCCAAAGAGAAGTCAAAATCCTAATTGTATTAGAATTTGTCTAGCACACCTTTTCAAATCTAAAAGACTTGACGACTAGCGCTGGCAGAAAAGTTCGAAGCTCGTGAGCAACTCAAACTCGGCTCGTAAAATAAACGAGCTGAGCCGAGCCAACTTCCTAGCTCGTTATCTTAACAAGCCGAGTCTGAGTTAATTTATGAGCCACTCGTTAGCTTGTTAAGACTCGGTAACTGAATATTCACCGTGATGATTTTTGATGTAAAAGACTTTTATTAGATGAATATTTAAATTATGTACGTCCATGTAACCATGTTAGGTTGGAATATAATTGTTAGGATTGTTAATTGGCTCCTCACTGATTATCTATGTTTTACTTGTATGCCGGATAATTAGTTACGGTTTTATTTATGTAGTCTTCCCGTTACATGTATATGTTAATGTGTGTCATGTGCTCACAACGTGTCTTAGCTTAGCTTTTGACTAATTACCTTAGCTCACATGGTTTAAGTTAACTCAGTTCATCTTAACTTATGTGGCTTGCGAGCTGCTCACGAGCCGCTCGAACTTTTTATCGAGCCGAGTTTTCAACTCGTTAGCTTAATGAGGCGAGCCAAGCCACTTTTTTTAACGAGCTTAAACGAGCCGAGTCGGCTCGATAGCTAGCCTTGTTGACGGCCCCTAATGTTGGGACTGATCTGTTACACAAGCACAATCACCAATAGCTACCATAATTCTACCTATAGTAGCATCTATATAAGTTGTTACAATTGAAAACCTACCGGGTCACTATCTAAGGGTGTGTTTTGTTGTTTGTACTAAGTGATACATGTATAGGATGGTTCAAGAAAAAAGTTATTTATGTGTTTGGTTGTTTTAATGGAACTATCCTATGTTAGATGGTGGGATATAAATTAAAAAAATATTCTTTATAGATACTGAACTACCCTATTCACCGAAAACAATAATCAAATAGTATAAGACTTTCTCATCCCGTTCAACCTCGTTCCACGAATCAAACACATCAAGCAACTTCTCATTGATCCTTTTGCAAATGTTACGCTCCTAACCTTAGCTGGTTGGGTCGCTCATCTGACATAGTTATTTAAATTTTTTTATATAGTCATCGCTATGAATTCACGAGCATGGGATAATATCATGGCAATCTAACTTGCGCACCCAAACAACAAAAAAAAAAGGAGAAAAAGATAAATCAAGCACGCATAATGTCGAAGCAATATCTAGGTGAAAGCTGAAACTTTGGGCATCTTTTGGCGTGGATATTGCTGTGTGCAAGTATGAAGTAACACAAGACTGGATCAGGCTTACGGCAGAGATGCACATCCCGTATGAGAGAAATGTTCATAAAAAGAAAGCCCTCGAGGTTGACTGGCAGGGCTACGTACGTAAGCTTGGAACTGAAAGAGCGTACTGGTGTCGGCCATTACAGGATCTGTCCGTTCTTTTACTTTTTTTCCCTTTTGGCAAAAAGGGTCTCCACCCTCTCTTGGTGTCACTTAGGGTGATAAGCTATTTTCTTGGAAAAGATTCCTCGGGACAGTGACAGAGTCAGGCCTCGGAGCATCTGAGTCATGACCTGTGTGACCTGGGATCGAAAGACTATGAGTTTGATGTCTCCATCTCACATTCAATAGCCTGGTGGACCAACTCATGGCCCAAGAATAGCTGGCCCGACTCAAGGCTGACCATGGGCTAGCTCCACCCCTGCCTCGGGAGGAATTGAACAAGAGGGAATTAATGATCCAGTTCTCTAAAGATTGTCACAAGAGGATTTACCGCTCGACGTTTCACTTACACGCGGACGTGGATCTTACTATCTTAGGAGCCAATGCAATGCAAATCCTTATGTTCACCATTTTGCAAGGTCAAATCCTCCAATTTTCCATTGAAGAAAGTTGCACAGCACCATTTCCTGGTCCTTTAGGAATTGGGTAAGGCAATCTCATTATTTGTCGCTGTACGACCAGTACAATACTATCCCTGCTGTACCTTATATGGTATATATAGAAGAGAAGAAATTAAATACAGTGTATGTAAACAAGATGTCTACGAGAAGCCGTCTCAAAGATCCTTCCTCAGTTCAAATTTATACGACGTATTTTTATCTTGCACATAGATAAATAAGATATTGAATATAACGAAACTACCTCTAATTATTATCTCTAAGCACTGTATTTAATGCATGCATACAGATAATATAAGTAAATCTGAATATTTATCAGGGGTGTAAAGTGAACATCATACTAATTTGTATTGGAACATGACATACATCCTATATTTATGGATAAAATCATTACAAAATAAGAAATTTTACAGTGGATAACATAGCTAGTAAGTAGTGGTAGTAGAAATCAAATCTAACCATCTATTCCTTAAGGGTATTTTAGATTTCTCCTATCTATTCATCAGCGGTATTTTAGACTTTTCCTAATTCGTTCACAGTTTTGAATTCACTGAATACTTGGTGATCTTCAGAGGCTTCTTATCCATTCATTCGCCATTCATCAGGATTACAGGACGTGTTTTACTGTAGAGGACAAACAGTATGACGAGATTCTTTACCCTTTTACCCCTCTCTGGATTTTACTACCAATACTACAGGTAGTAGTATAACTCGATCTAAACCGATTTCAACTATTAGATTCAAAGGAATAGACGCTTTATATTGATTTTAATCCACTATAAAAGAGCTCTAAAAAATATACCGTATAAACTTAAACACAGGGAGTAACATCTTGCTTGATCCGGACAGCAGCGCGGTGGCTACAAGGCGCTTCAGAAGCAATGAAAGCCGCTGAAATGTTAGGGAAGTCTTCCAAACCTTTCCCTTTTGTTGTTAAGGTGAAAGCTGAAGAGAATGTGATTGACGAGGCAGTGCGCTAGTAGTACATACATATTGTAGTGGATATCCGGTCCTACCAAAGCCAGATGAATATGTATGCAGCAAGCAACAGAGCAATGTGTAGTAACTGTAGTTATCCATTTCTGCAGCGATCAGAGAGGAAAAAGGGCTTGAAACTTGAAAGGTTGGAAGCAGGAGGAGATTGGAAGGAGCACTTCGATCTCTTTCCTGCCTTGTGAGTAAAATTATCTGTTTTCTTAGAAGGAAAGGTGCAGACTTAATTGTGATCGTACACCTCCCACTCAGCTTTGCCTCTCCCAACTCTTGTTTGAAGTTTGCACAGGTGAATGGCATGGTGAATAGAGATGATTTGCCACTGCTTTCCTTGTTTTCATATGGCCATGCATGTCCCAATGTACAGTCTACGAGAGGAAGTTGGTTCTTTGTTCGGGACATGTTCCTAGGGGTTTTATATGTTTTGGTTGCTCTTCCTACCTTGCTATATTATTTTGTGACAAAGCCCGTATACAGTGTTTTGTAACGGTCAAATCAACCGCAGCATTTGTAGCACACTAGCGGAGTTACCCGTGCAACTGCACGGCTAGATATTATGATACAGTTGTTTTTACATAAAACTCTAGTTTCTATAATTAAAATACAACTGTATTTTTTTATATAACTTTAATATCTATATATGATTAATCTGCACCATTATAATCTAGTCCCATTAAAATAAGTGGTGAAGATCCATCTCTTTTTCTTTCGATTAATGTGAGAATTTCTAGATTTTATCTTCTTTTTTAGATTTTTGTGGGTTTTTTTCCCTTAAAATGAATGAGGTGTCTTGAATATTACCGATTATTTTTAATTATATATATAGATATACATATACATAGATAACTTTTGGGCTAAGAAAGTACACGCGCCACGACTGTTATTTCGAACCAAACGTTGGAGCAGCATCATTGTAACCATCCTGTGGATGATTTCGGACCTCGAGATAGTTTGATAATGGAGATTTGGGGCAAAAGGAAGAACATAAGGCAGAAGAGAGAAGGTTTGGGGCTCAAGACAATAGATGGTTCTGTTATCCTCCCCGATCAACTTAGCTTATATACTGCTAAGTTTGATACTTCCATGCCATACACAACTTACATGGTCTCAGCCCAACTCCACAGTCCACATGACCGACCCATTCGTCATATGTTAGACATTACGGCTCTGCCGTGAGAATTATATCAATTTGGGCTATCCCAAGTTATGGTAAAATTGGACACTTAATTAGCTAATTTTGGACTATGCAAGTCATGGTAAAATTAGACACTTAGCTAAATTTGGCTATCCAAGTTATGGTAAATCATGGTAAATTTGAATGGGTCGGTCATGTGGACTGTACTTCTCCAACTATTACGGCTATCCAAATCATGGTAAATGAGACACTTAGCTAAATTTAGAAACCTGTGAAATCGGAGGGAAATAAAAAATCAAAATTTACAACTAATGAAGAATAGTTTGCAGGTATATGAGAGTAGTTCTTGTAGTGGCTCAAACAACAGATTACCAGAGAATTGCAACAACAGGCAGGAACTAATAGAATATTAAATAACTTGATATGAAACATGATAGAGTCAAGTTGATGATATACCTGTTGAGTAGATGGACACGTAACAAATTTAGAAATTGATAACCATGAAGGGCCCTTGATCTTTCTTTTGATGAGAAATAATTCAAGAGCACTTATCAACTATTTTACTATTTAATCCTGATGCCAACTCCTGGCAAGAGAATATTCATCAACCTAGCATCAGAGTTCCAAATATCACTGAATGATCACCAACAGTGGAGAAAATTGAAGTCTATAAAGGACACATACCATAATTGCCCCATGCTTATCCATTTTGACCCAAACCTCTTCCAATCCCAAATTCTACAAGTATATGGTTTCTATAAGGATGCATGTATCTAGAAATTTTACAGATGCACAAAATCTGATTAAGAGAAGTGGAAACAACAAAGTCATATGATATTAACCTTTGTATTTGGTCATTGCAAATGCCAGCAAACTCCAAATCAATATAACCACCTCCAACTATTGCAATCTTCTCTGGTCTTGAAGGCAGCTGCATCTGAAACAATAAAATGCTCTATTCCTGGTGGCCCATTTTCATGAATCATGGATATTAATAGCAAAAGCGTGTTGGCTACAAACAAGACTCGGTAAAACATTCAATCTACAGGATGTTAATAGCAAAAGCGTGTTGGCTACAAACACGGAATCCAAATTCCGAACAAATATTCCCGCGGATCAAAAGTTGCGATTGGACATACGAAGAGTAAATATGGGGGTAGAAGTTCACTTGTGTGCCGCCGACGCTGCCAAGGTCGTATGATATGAAAACCGTCAATGATGAGGAGTTAATATAAATCCTTTTGTAGTAGTGAAATGTGCAGGCACTAATCATGACCAAAAGTACCTATATCTACGACGAGTTCCTACCTTAGATTTAACTTTAAAATAGTAAGTTCCACACACGAGACTAATGGCTTTATAAGATGATCAGCAGTAGTGGTCAATATATAGCATCTTATTGCTTCATGATTCATTCATGGCATATTTTTTTTTTAAACTATCTATCTATCTATCTATCTATCTATCTATCTATCTATCGCTTGAGACAAACAATATCCAAATCAACAGCAACAACATGTTGATTTCTTGCGTCATGCGTACGTCATGGTCGTCATGCCTGCTTGAGTTTATGGATGATGATTCATCAAGGGTAGCCTGCATTGGACGCCTCCAATTACTGATGGTTTCTTTGGACATGAATATATATGCAACATGCATGCATGGTTAGGTGACTTAAGACGAGTCAAGGTATTAAAACACAAAGCTCCCTAAGATAAAGGAGGCCATCGACAGTGATAGGCAAACCAATCGAGCAACCTAATTCGCTCCGTAATGGGTATGGTGTAGATTAACATGCAGTAATATATTCGCACGTGGACATGATATGCATGACGCTCAGAACAACAGCTATGTGTGTATACGTATACAGAGGCAGAGGCGGAGAAGAACCACTCAGATCGGGGCTAGAGGCCTGTGATCCAAATGCTTTAAGTTAGACTTGCTTTGGCTATAGGCTGACTACGTCTTAGCTGAAAAACAGTAGCCTGGCCCAGAGGCCCAGTTATAGACTGGCTCTGCCCTTGTATGTATGCAGGGTAATACTAATATGCACGCACGTGCGGAACTAGCTATTCAATGCACGAGCCGTAATCCCCATTTCCTTTGATCTAGATGCTAGCGTACGGCCTATAAAGACGGCGCGGATCAAAAAGTACGCAGCATTGGCAACCGAACGAAAAACTGGTAGTAAATCAATGCCGGTAGATCAGTGCATGCAGTAAATCAATCCAGAAACACACATTTTTGACAAAACGGTTACCTAACGGAAAAACCGACAGTAAATTAATTGTGAATCCCTCTTCCTGGACAAATCAGCAGTAAATCAATCTAGAAACACACGTTTTAGACAAAACGGCGGAAAATAAATCCCACATTTTAAACAAATTGTGCCTTTTTTATTATGCTACTTGTACAACTAATTAAGGGAAAAAATTAATATCATTTACGTCCGCTAGATGTTCAGTACATCAGCTAGAAGTCCAATAGTAACATCAATTATATTTGATAGTGAATTCTTGTTTCAAATGTAGTAAATATAAATATATTAACGTATAAAGCACCAGTCTCGTCGCTGCGGTTGATGCAGGGTTCACAAAATCGACGAAAATCGCTCGATTTTCGGTCGTATCGGCGCTGTTCGGCTTCATAAATCGCTCGATAAACCGATCCAATTCAAAAAAATTTGTTCGACGTAAACCGGCAGAAAATTGGTCGATTTTCGAAGAAAATCGCTAAAAAAATCGACCGAAAAAAATTTCAACTGGTCCGTCGATTTTCCCAATTTTCCATGAAACGGTCGATTTTTGAATTTTTTTTATTTTTGATTTTGAAACTCTACGATTTTTGGCTCGATATTTCTGATTTTCGAATTTCGATTTTCGGGCGATTTTTTTCAAACTGATTTTGTTAACCCTGGATTGATGTTACTATTGCTAACTATATATTTTAATATCGGTTAATTAATATGTTAAATCTACGTGCGCTTTTCATAGTAAAATCAAGTGTACTATATAGTACTTTTTTGTGTCATAGTCAGTAAAAATCAAGTATCCGCATAAATAAGGTTGTAAAGAAAATCCGATTCAAATTTTTTTACAAACAGCCGAAAATCAATCCCAAATCTCCAATTTTGGTAAAACGTGTCGTCTTTGTTGTGTTGCTGCTTGAACAACTAGATATGGAAAACAGCATATATTTTACTATCACTGTATATTCAGTAGTAACATCGAGTGGACTAGATAGCACTTTTTTGTTTTTATAGCTAGTAAAGAATAGGATATTTTTCCAAACAAAAACTAGTTCCATGATGCAGAAAAAAAGTCATCAAGGGGGAGATTGAAAGACCATGTGAAGGTCTACTTATATTTGTGATGAGTATTTGACTAAATTTGAGTTTGGTATGCTCTGGTTTGAATTTGATTTGAATTAGATTTTCAATTTTAAACAATTTAAGATTTGTTTGTTTTTTTCCGGTGCTACCGGTCATGGTAGCATGGTGCTACCGGCCGAGCGGTAGCACCGAACCTCAGAGCGGTGTGGAAAAACCCGAGAGGGTATTTTTAGGGGATCAGGAAAGCCGGTGCTACCGGCCATGTTAGCCCGATGATACCGGCCGAGCGGTAGCACTTGACCGATTGGCCGATGTGAAAATTTTGGAGAGCATCTTTTCTGGTTTGGGTGTAGGGCGGTGCTACCGGCCGAGCGGTAGCACCGGCCCAAATGCCCGGTGTGTGAATTCCAGAGAGTGGTTTTTCTCTGGTGTGGCTGTAGGGCGGTGCTGCTGGTCTGGGGGCGGTAGCACTGGCTCTGATGAGTGAGAATGATCCAAAAATTATGACTTTGAGAGTTTAATTGCATTTTTTTGGACATTGCTATGTGATGGGTTTTTCTTGTTTTTGATGGTTGGAGGACATTGGATTTTGATCATGGTGAGGCGAAAGATGATCGGGACTAGGCGAGGAGCGTCGAAAGATGATCGGAGATGGAGTCGGTGCAAGCCAAGAAGATAAGGAACGGATGAGATGCTAGTTAGACGCTGCATGGATCAAGGAGGGCCGTTGGATCGCGGCCTAATTGATAGGATAGCGGGTCTAATTAGTGTGCTTTGAAAACCATGCAAGAAAATCCGGTTTGTTTGGTGGCTTTTGGGTTAGCCCTTGCATGGCTGTTTGAGTGGGTCAATCCTAACCCTTGATGAAGTGCCCTAGGGTTGAGGGACTCATCGAAGGGTGGTAGATGACCCAAGAGTAGTATAAATAGAGGTGGAGGGGTGGCCTTCCTCCTCTTGAAGGTTTTAGAGGTTTTGTGCTCTTTTGAGCTTTGTCCACTTTGTTGTGAGGCTTTGTATACCTCCTTTCCAGAAATGCAAATCATTTTCTCTTATGCTTGAATTTACTTTACGTATTTAAATTTCGCACTTAAATTATTGCATCTTACATTCATGTAATTTGGGTTTGCCTTCCCTCCTACATGCTTTTGGATTGCCTCCTTTCCTTCTAAATGCTTTTGCTTCTTGTGCCGAGGATATTGATTGATGGATGAATCTTCTTTAGATCATATCCCAATCATCTATACAATCCATGCATCTTTATTGCAAGAAACTGATCTTATGTTCTTAGTTGAATCATTCTTTTAGATCATGTTTGTGGGGTGTTGAACTTGTGTTCTTGCTTGTTGTGACGTGTGGGAGGTTATCCAAGATCATATTGATCATCAAAATCCCACGAGCAAGTCCAAGATCAAGTTATCGAGTTTTTGCTCAAACTTGGTGTGTTCTTTCTTCAAAGTGAAAAAGGTCAAAACTTTAACGTCAATCCTTGCGATTGAAGGTTGGAATAAGTTTCTGACATCCTTAGGATCACATCTACCAAGTTTCGTGAGTTTTTGTCTAGCTGATCAAAAGATTCATCAAGATTTTCTTTTGAAGGTCGTGCTGGTTCTTCAGCTGTTCTTGAGCTCAGTGCTACCGCCCATGGTGCGGTGCTACTGGCCTCCCAGTGGTAGCACCGCCTATACAGAACAGCTAGCTCTTTTTATTTGCTTCCTCTGAGTGTTTCTCTTTGAAGGCTTGTTTGGAGTATTTTGTGTGGGGGAAAATTTTATTTGGGATCATTCACCTCCCTCTGATCGCCATCTCGGTCCTTTAAGTATGAATAAGATGGTGAAAAGAAGCTTCATCGATGAAAAAACATTGTTACATTGGTTCGCGAGATAGATGCACAAGGTTTTGTAGTCCAGAAAGCACGCAGAAGCGAAGGAGACTTAGGGCTCATCGGTATTTTTTTCAACTATACTCTTAATGCATTTTATACTATACAACTATATTACAATAACTATTTGCAAAACCAATTTCTCAAAGCAACAGATCATTAAACTTGGTTTTTACTCTACCTAACATAAATCTATATTTATTCGAAAACTTGTTTTTTTACTGATTATGACACCATGTAATGTGTGACATTTTACTAGTGAACAACGCATGTAGTTTTAAAATATTAATTAATCTGATATTAAAATGTATAGTTAATTATAGTAAAATGTATATTTAGAAATAGTAACATCGACCGGAGTGTGAGACAGGTGCTTTGTGCGGTAATAAATCATATGCATTTTCCCCTTAATTAGTTGTACAAGCAGCGGAGAAAAAGACACGATTTGTCTAAAATGTGGGATTTGGGATTTATTTACTGTCGTTTTGTAAAACACCTGTGTTTAGAACCAACCAGTATGGTCAAAACTATTCCAGTTTGAGAAACAACTGAGCACCTTGTACACCCTTACGTTGTTCGAAGAATTCAAGGACATATATTTCAAGAGTATAGCCCTCCGCATTAGAAACAATCTGGATAACCCTAGCCAGTATCTCGTAACACATGGGAAGCAAACAAATTTGTTCTCATGGTCGCAGCACGAATTCAAGTTGATAGCCGACGAAGCTTCCGAGGAGTATAGCTGTGAATGTCGGCAATGGCAACACACTAGAATTTATCTATACAAATCCTACCTTTTTGACTTACGTATAATACATATGTCCAGCATGACCAGATTTTATTAACATTTATAACATAAATTATTGTTATGTTCATGTACTTTTACTATAGGACTATTTTGCGCTCATATGATCAGAGCATTCACTCACCTGGAAATCGATATTATTCCTGACCGGTACGTGCTACAAAGGTATGCCAAGGATGCAAGGGTTGAACTACCTTATGACAGGCACAACCTCATGCAGTTCGGTCCTGACGGCACAACTAAGATGTATAGTCATTCAACCCTGCTGATAGAGGCAATGGGCATTGTAAAGGCAGGGAGCAAGACAAATGCGGGGTATGAGAGAGTGATGGATGTACTGAAGGCACTTCAAGAACAACTTGATAACATCCCGATGGATATTGCCACTGCTGATCCTAATAACGATGCTCTAGAAGCAGGAAATGAAACACTGATAAATCCAGCAGAACCGCTTGTTTCTCAGACAAAGGGAAGGAAACATGCCATTGATGAACCAAGACCACCAAGTGCACCAGTTGAGAAGAAATGCACCCGGGTGTGCATCTTGTGTAGACTTAAAATAGGCCACAATGTAGCATCCTGTCCAATGCTAAAACAGACTGGTGTTATAAGATGTAATTTAAGAGGAATGTACCGGAGTCGAGGAAGGGGAGGTACACGACGCCAACTAATTCATAATGATGAAATAGATGATGAAAGTGACCTTAATTCTGATGGATACGACAAATGATGAAATCATAATATTACTATAACCTATGTTTTACTACCATGTACTAACACATATATCTAGTGAAGAACGTGCTGTGGAAGCAATTAGAATACAAAATTTACTATGTATTCCATAACATAATACTATTAAATAGACTTATGTTTACTATCTTATACTAACACATGTTTGGACTATCTTCTCCTCATTTACTATCTACTACATATCATGCTACGGTATTATCGACTTGTGTTTACTATAATACAAGAATATACTTATTAACTTACCAAAAATGAAACGACGAAATAGAATCTCATAAAACAATCAACTTCTATTTTTTATTCAACAACATATTAATAAACATATTTCATACAACTAATACAATTGTACGCATTTTACTATTATGGTTGTGCACCACTACTATGTTTGTAACTAATATTTACTATCATGTACTAACGCCTATGTCTGTAGACACATAACTTGTAACATTATAGCAAATTACTATTTGTGAGGTTTATGATTACTACCTTGTACTGACACATTTGTTACCTACCTTCTTCGCATTTAATATTTCGACCATACAATTGTAAGGTCTTATTATCTTGTTTTTACTATGATACATGTATAGATGAACTGAAAAACAGCAATGGAGTTTAACAACAAATTAATAAAATCTAGTTTGTTTTTTGTTTTTACTATGATACATGAATAGACGAACTGCAAAAAAAACCCAGTTCGTTTTTTGTTTAACAACATATTAATAAAATTAACCGCAACAAATAATAGCACTGTTAACATTTTACTAATTGCTAAATGCACTATTACTATGTTTATGACTAATGTTTACTACACTGAACTGATGCCTATGTCTATTGACGAACATAATTTTGGAGAATTGCGTGTGTATAATTTTACTATCTGGTATCAATTGAATTATTGTCAAAATGATGAACATTTACTAACCTTAGAATGTCCTTGGTTTACTCACTGAACAATTTTTTTTCCTATGTAACATAAAATTACTATTGATGTCAAAAACATTTCCTAACAGCAGAATGTCTTTGATTTACTCATGCCAGAGTTATTTCACATTGACAAAATGATACTACAGGTGGAATGTAATACATAATAAGACCACATCATGATTGACATTTGTCGTACAAAAAAATGGCATTTATCGAAAGTCAGTTCGTACACATCATTTCGTTCTTAAATTATAACAAACTTTTCAACATAAAAAACGCATGCTTTAGCTCGGTCTGAACTTCTCCAATTTGTTCGACAGTGGCTTCATCAAGTTGACAGTGTGGAACAACATATAGAATATTAATTCGACCCTATGTTAGCTCCCTTTGGCCTACACATACAAACATATACCTGTCAGTTATAAATTTTGCTTATGTGAATAACAATTACTATATAACTTATCGGTTCAATGGTAGAATGAAGCTTGCCCACTTTGCCATCATATAACTCGAGGAACTTCATAGCGAAGAAGGCGCAGTCGTTGAGTAGAACCTGCTTGGGGGTGGCAAATAGTGGACACCTCCACTTTGGAAACTTACTATCAGTGACAACTTGGAATGCATCTTGTAGACGTGTTATAATTTTCTCACCGACATCGCCGTGGTGGTCCTTGGGGTTAGTGCACTTCTGCTTGTAATTGTTTGAGTTGAGCACATCAATTCGCCTTTGAACCATATTGAGACAATACACCGACTAATGCGTATTGTGCAGGAGAGGGAATAATACCTAAAAATATTATTGCATACATGTGACGAAGGAAAGAGAATAATCGATATATAAACTTAGGATTTTAAACAACTCACCAATTTTACTCCCATGGCCTTTGATTCACCAATATGTTTCCCAAGCAAAGAAACTACGAGATTCTGTTGTATTTGTCATTTTTCAAATATTCTTCGACATTCAAAAGCCTCTGGGAAAAGGACAAACATAAATATAAAACTACTACAATGACAAGATATTACTGTGTGAAATGTTAACAATTATTGTACTCATAATATCAATATTTACATACCGACAAACTCCATGGGAGATACATCCTATATCCAGCACTCTTCGGCCTCAGCACGGCATCATCGTGTGACTAATGCAATCATTGAAGAACTCTACAAACATGTCTTCTATAGTTTCACCGTCTTTGAACGATTTTCCCAAGTCATCACCATTTGCAATGCAGTGATAGTCTTGTGACATGGTAAGGATTTCTCTGCAAAACATTAGTTATAAACACAACCAATGCAGAACATATACCTTCTTTACACTAAAAAATCATGCATAAGATTGGTAAAAAATAACTAAAAATTACATCAAACCTCTTTAGTGTGTCATCATGAAAGATGATCTCCCAAACCTGGCTGTCGGAGTACATCAGAACGTTCGAACGAGCAACGTGGCACTTGAATGGAGACAAACCACGATGGCATGTGTACTGGTGTCGGGTAGAAGCATTACTGGGTCTACCTTATTGATAGCATTTGGGTCATCATTTGCTGCCTCGTTTAGTGGTTCCTGTATAAAGGAACAAAAGATCTGAAGTTACTATAGATGTAATAAAGGTTTACTAGTTGTATAAATAATATTTACAAATTTTGTGTCGTCCTTTGTTGTCTCGATTAATGGTTCCTGTATAAAACAAATAATTCTGATATTACTATCGACATAATAAAAGTTTACTAGTTGTATAAATATTATTTACTATCAATGAAAGATAATTACTGTAAGTGTACTCGACTATAACCTGGCGGTCGGTAGTTCTGGGCAACTCTTTAATGACTTTCGCATCGTCCACTACCTTATCTACTGACGTTGCTTGTGGGTAATAAACATCAGGAAGCATGCCTAGGATGGCATCCTCTTCGATCATGGTGATAATATTATTGATCTTCGCCGACATATCATCAACTCCCTCATGGACTGTTACAAATATGAAGCAATAGTTATCCCAAAAAGAATTACTTCATGTTGATTCAATCCCTACACAAAAAACTATAAATTGTACCTTGTTGAGTTGCATCCTCATTAAATCCTTGAGATGGGGTGAAGAGTGTCGTGGTCGGCACGTATATGGCGTCATTGGTATGACACGGTTCTGGCTTGATAGGTATCTGCGGGGGTAGGCTGGGTGGTGCAGGCGAAAGATCATATGGAGGTGGAGCACGAAGACTTAGAACAACGTTTTTAGATCATTTGTGCTCGTGATCCACATCGAGATCCCTCTTCTTCTTATGTTCTGTCTTCTTTCTTTTCACAAGTTCGTCCATAGGCGACATGATTTCACGTATCACAAGAACAACATCTATCTACATAGTTTCAAGCCTTTTTTAGGCTCTGTTGATTTTCCTAATAGCCTAGGACGATTCATCATCAAATTTTTTAAGTGCATCTGTAGCAGCCTGCTGCTTTGACTTCGTGATTTTTTAGATCAGAGAGAAAGAGAGTCTCCCAGCATTGATAGCAGGCTGGGGAACTACTGAGAAAAAGGGTGACTTGGTATATCATCGTGCAGACTCGCTACACCATACCAGTAGCATGTGTCCTCTATGCTCCTGAACTAAACATGCCAAATACAGCTACATTATTATATTTACTAGAAAATGATAATAAATTTACTGTCAATAGTAGTTCTTATTAGAATACTCACACTGAGCTTGCCGAAGGTATCATTGCCACAACGATCTACCATTTTGTTAGCCCCCACCAACTTGTCAACAAGGACCGTCGTGAAGTAAGCAAAGCGTGGTGTGTCGACAGTTTCGATGCTGTGAACACACCTCAAGTTGTCCAGATAATAAATCTGTTTATACATAATTACTATATATTATCATTTCTATATATTACTACTGTTACATTAGAATTTACTGATGCTAACAAATTAACAATATGAAACATGTAAATCAAATAATACTCACAAGTAAAAAGACTGCACATCCGCTAATTGATTTAATGGATGTTTCCTTCTTCTTGTTCTAGTTCAGTACCGCGACCCTGAGGTCATCAACCATCGCTTTGCACCTGTCAAGGCCACCAAAATCCTCCATGTTTTTGGTCAACACTGCCTTCTTCCCTGTGACGTGGTTGGATGTCCCCGAGAATAGCAATTTGTTGAACACAATGAGGAAGAAACATCTCATTGTCATGCTGCTAGTTCCCATTGTATCGGTCCTTGCCATCAAAGTCTCAGTCATGACTTCGCCACCACGAGACACACCATGCAATCCATTCAAATTTAAGCTCGACTATGCTTCCGATGTATGTAGCAATAGGTGCATCCCTTCAACCGCATGGAAGCCCAAGTACGCACTTGACGACGTGGGCGGTTATGGGTAGAATCCTTCCCCCATCGACATGAATAACTATGTCAGCTGGGTCTATCCTATCCATTAAAAAGCATAAGATATCTCTGCTCTCAAAACATTCTAGGTTAAAATTCAGTAGTTCTTGAAATCCATGATTACAAACTGTCGGGATCTAAATATGCAAATCCAAACCCTCTGTGTATAATGCACTAGTCTAGGATCATGCTAGTGCACACAGGCTCAACATAGATGAATATCACAATCATACACAGCGAAAACATATTAAAAGACTTTATATATTAAATATAACCTGTTGACTGATCTTATGGTTGACTTTGACATGACTGAGCCTCGCAAGGCTAAACTGTAGATAACAAGTTAAACTACAGCGGAAAGAAAATGTAGATAACCCATCAGTATACCACATGCAACTGACAAGGCTCGCACCTTAAATGTTCGTCTCCTCCTAGTACTCCTCCAAAGTTGGCGTAGACTCCTCCTCAACTGATGATTTTGTTATTAGCAAGGGTGAGTACTTAAAGCACTCAACAAGTTATGCACAAAATGCAATTCTAATATAACTATATGCAAGGCTTATTCCAATGGAATGGCTGATATGGCTGTTATGCAGTAAAGCAGCATTTACAAATGAATACAGTAAATAGATCAAAATGACAGTAAAAATAATAATAATAATAAATAATTTGCAGATATTTCCGAGTAAACTGGATCACAGCCCTAAATCAATTTCCAAATTTTCCATATCATACTGCCTCCCATTCCAAGTTTTATTTTATAAAATCTAACCCTAGACTGTAATTCCTGAGCATTGTACATAATCGTGGGTACGAATATCCGAATAGATTTACACTCTGTAGAGATTATGCACTTTATCCACATCATATGATCATCTCATGGTGCCACATGATATCACACTTCCTTAGGTGTGCGGTTAAGAGATCATGACAAAACCTTTCAGAAAACCTTTATCCCAACACTGACCCTTCCGGTAAGCTATACACTATCCCTTCCCTCAGCGGAGGTAAGTATAGGATCGACATACTGTTGGACCGACGTGAGACCAAAGTACACCACATCCTCTCCTATAACCAAACTTCCATGTGATTATCCGCCTGAGGACTCAATTCAAAGGCTTGCAAGGTTAAGTTCTTAATTGACCGAGGCAAGACTTTCACAATCCAACCGCCATATTGGTCCACCTTAGCACACAGCCCCTTGCCACTTGCCTCAATCTAAATTATTTACCACCCCAGTTGTTTATCATGCACCATGTGCGATAAACAAGTCAACATCGTTTCGTGATACATCTCACTACAACTCAACATCATTGTGTGACAATACCCGACACACCTTTCCATAAACATGTTCCATATTCTATTAGTCAAGATTGATTTTGGTATTTCAAAAGATATGAGTTGTACGTGGTATGACTAAGAAGACTATTCACAATTAATCTAACCATCCCACATTGGTATTTAATAGCAACCAACTAATAATGAACCATCCTAGGATGCTAAATAATCATGGAATACAAATGACAAGGCAGGTATATTCCAATTGGGTTGAATAACATGACACTTGGGTCTGGCCAGGCCCTCATGGACTGAGTCCACGGCATTGGCTCAGTCCACCATTGTTCCGGTCCACCAGCGTCCGTCCACTGACATGTGGACCCACCCACAACGCTGACCAGGCCGCCACGCAAGGACCAGCCGAGCAACACATCAGCTACACATGGACAGTGAGGCTGATCTGGCGTTGATTGTGCAACACACGTGGCAAAAACACGTCAATCATTGTGACATACCACACAGGCCGATGGCGCACCGAGCCCTATGGTCATCGTCGACGAGCAAGGTGGGCACCCATGGTGATGAGGACATCACTACTATAGATACGACCACACCTGGTTGGACCAATTTCAACACGTCATCCATGGCCCAAGAAGAGAGAGAGATCAAATCCATAATGTTCTGGAATCCAATTCGGCCTCTAGATACCATTCTGAAGTAAAATGAGCATAACTTTTGCATACGGAGTCCAATTGGAGATTTCTTGCACTTGATTAAAAGCTTGCTTCGAGATCTTTCCAACAGATTTGACCCCACCTAAAAATTCCTTCGGAGCACTCCACAATCTACAAAACAAGTTGGGTCAACTTTCCAATCCGAGTTAAACTTGGGCCTTAGGCCTTGGAGTCCTATTCGGCCTCTTCTTTGTGCTGGCCGAATCCCTTTTCCCTTTTACCTATATATATATAGCTAGAGAGTCCCCCAAAATTACTTGGGTTTTGTTTAGTTGTAGTTTTACTTAGTGAAACTATTTGGTATTCTCTTGTTCGGCGAGATCAACACCAATATCGTGCTTCGGAACCCCACATCAATACTTCAATTATATTTGCAATTTCAGATTGATTTTGCTTTGTTCTTGCTTGTTCTTCAATTTCTTGCAGGAATCGATCTTAGTGATCAGGTCAACCTGGTTTTGGCACAGTTGATAACAACTCGAAGTTTGGTTCAGCGATTGCTTGGCATCGGTCATGTTTCGATCGTAGCATGGATCGTGAGGGTGTCTCCACTGATCGATAGTTATCAATCTCACTGAAAGATCAGGACATCCAATAGCCTCATCAGGTGCTTAAGGGCTTAAAAAACAAATAAACTATTGCAGCGAAAATAAAATAACTTGGGCCATTCGACATGCCACAGGCAATCGTTTGGGGAATGACTTTCTAATCCACATAGTCTTCATAATAGTCCTCATAGAATTCAGTATTTTCTGGTTCTACCTTAACAACTGATCATTAAAGGCTTATAGTCATGAGTACAAAAAAGTACTCAGCAAGTTGCAGGAAAATGATGCAATACATTCATGCAAGGCTTGACAAAGGATAGTCATATGGTTCTTTTGCTGAAAGCAATAACTTGAATTTAAATACAATAAATTGATTGAAAACATATTTATAAAAAATATAATAAATAACTGGTAAATCAATGGTAGACAATATGAATAGAATGACAAGGCATCACCCTACACCATCCAAAACAATTATCAAACCACTAAATTCAACAACATTAACTTTAGAAAACAAAACAACAGTGAACTCCCCGTTCACATCCCAACAATTCCACCTCCCACATTTCATGAAACACTCTATACCTCATGTGAAATTACTGGGCATGTCCATGATCATGGACACTGCTATTCGAATAGTTTTACACTCTGCAGAGGTTGTACTGCTTTACCCACAAGACATGATCATCTCCTTTTGCCTCCGGATTAACACACTTTCTTTGGTGTGTCGGCAGAGAGATCCTGACAAAGCCTTTACAATGCCTTGTCTAAACTTGGTACTACCCGCTAAGGTTTCGCCCCTTAGGGCCCCCTCTTGAGCCATATGAATCAACCCGTCCATCCCGGAACCCGCACCACCATTTGGTAGTACTCAAGGTTAAACATTGCAAATTAATCAGCTAGGTCTGTCCCATACTAGACATGTGGTTGTACGGTTAAGCCCAGTTCAATGGTGCACAAGATTAAGCCCTTGAGTTGTCTCAGGCAAGACATCCACATCCAAAATGTGCTAACAGCACCCCTTTACTACACGATCACATGCCCTAGGGAAAACATTCTCGTTTAACCAAGACCAATGGAAACCCTACCATGGTACAACCAATTTTACAACAGTGGCTATCGGCCACAATTCAATATCTAATTAAGTCAAGATTAACATTAATTCACATGTGATATGAATCCCATCGTATATCTAAGCATAGCTACGATAACCCAAGTTGGTAATCTGATCATGTCCAACTAATAATGTCTCAACCTAGGGTTAACACTAGATACATGGCATCCCAATAATCAAGGTGGCATAATGTCAACTATGTATATAGCTATCCCCAACAATTAATCATTGATACATAAATAGCATGCAATTGTATAAAACAAAGTACTTTTGTGTGAGACTCCGGATTTGCTATCCAGAATCCCCTGTGTATTTCTGTACTAGTCCCAAATCAACGCCAGTACACACAGTTCACAGTGATGAATCATAACCAAAAAGCACGAATTGAAAAGATAAATCGAAAATTTACTAAAAGCCATTATTACAAAACCAGGTCACATGACCTTAAGTTTATAGCAGCGGAAATAAGAAGCAAAATGGTAAAGCCAATAAACACCACAGGCAGTCGACTGAAAAGAAACGTGCGCCTAGCTCTCTAGATTGTCTTCATCGTACTCCACATCGTATAACTCACCATCATTCGTAGCATCTTGGAAAGCTTCCGACGAAAGAATTTATTGTAGCATTTGAGTACAAACGTACTCAGCAAGTCGAGGAAATATGCAAGATGCAAGGCCTTCCAAAGATGGCTTAATATGGTTCTTTTGCACAAAGCCAGATTTAACAAACATTATTAATAATAATTTTCACAAAGCAGTTTTAACAATTATTTGTACAATTGAAATTATCTATAACTCTAGTGAAGGTTCCAACCACCAGCACTAGTATACAGGCTCTATCCGTCCATTTTAAAAGATCTTGCTTAACCATCACATGACTCCATCCGTCATGATTCAAAACAGGTTCCAACCACTTGACTGGTTTTAGCCACCAGAAATACATCCAGAAGTTCTAACCACTCCTAGATCCCAAAATATTAGTTTTTAAAACCAAAAACAAAGTCTACCAATATGAAATCATTCTTTGCTTGCCCTTGACCGTAGGCACGGCTATTCGAATAGTTTTACACTCTGCAGAGGTGTACAGCTTTACCCACAAGACATGATCGTCTCTTGTTGCTATGCGCAATAAGCACACTTCCTTTGGTGTGTTGGCAGAGAGATCATGACAAGGCTTTTATAATGCAATAATCTAACCCGACTCCATCCGCTGAGGTTTCACCGCTGTTAGGGTTCCATCCACCCAGTACAGAAGCCCCCTCTTGCACCGTGTGGGAAAAACAAACTTGCCTCCATCTGGCACCCACATTCCACCATCTGGCGAGTCTAAGTTAAATTATTACAAATTATTTAGTCAGGTCGTACCCATTTAGACATGTGGTTGTACGGTTGTGCTTAGAATGGACAATCACAAGCGTTGGTCCTTAATTGACTTGGGCGACACAAACGCAACAAAAACCAGTGCTCCATCTGCACCCGCCAGACAAACCGATTCGCCCAAGTCTAAATTATTTTCATTTTTATTTTGCAAATACAGCGGTATACATATTGCCACAACTTTTCAAATTCATAATTTTTTCCACAGTTTCAAAGTAACCCATCCATAGGTATTTGATCGACTTTGCATTTAACACATCTAGCGCACTAAACAAAATATATCATAACATATTATTATTATGACATATTACAGCAACCTAGGGTTACAACAGTCAAGGATTTCAATATCAAGGTGGTAATAACATTGTAAAGCATTTATAAAACATGGGATCAACATGCGTCATGGAGACTTGCCTTCGTTGATGAGGAGAGAAGGGTCAATCGGCAAATCGGCACCTTCTTCGGAGACGGTAGCAGCTTCTTCGACTACGCGCAAAACGGAGCGACCAATAAATAAAAGAAAATAAATAAAATATAAAAATTATAAAATTAGTACTGGCAGACAGAGCCTAAATTTAGATGACTTTAGAAATTTGAATCACTCGATTCGGAGCTACAACGAAAGAGAACGGGTCGATTGAAAAAATAGAAAAACGAGGAATATTCTAGAATATTTCTTTTTCCTGGAATTACTGAATTTCTTCTCTCTCTTACTGGTGGGACCCAGCTATCATTGGATCTAGACTTCTTCACAAACAAAACAACAGAGCACAGCACATCCATGGAGGAGGGGCTCGGCCATGAGACGGCGCCAGCGTAGGAGGGCTCAACGGCGGCCGGCGATTGAGAAAATGGAGAGGCGACGGAGCCACGGCACCAGAGCCGGAGTGATGTGGCTGGAGGTGGCCGTGCGTGCGCGACCATGGCTGGAAGCCAAGCGGCGGCAAAGACGCTGGCAGCGAGAGAGCAATGCAGGTGGCCGGTTGAGGGAGTGTGCGGGGTGACTCAGTGCAGGGAAGCCAGCTGTGGCGGCGGCTGGGGCCGGGAAGGGCTGTAGCGGCGGCACCACGGGGAAACGCAAGGTGGCCGGCGGCGCGAAGCCGAGAAGATGCGACCGACGGTGGAATGGGAAGGATAAGATGAGCATCACATAGAGCTCGACGCCGCGAATCCAACGATGTAATCGGATTTCGAAGAGGTTTACCGGAGACGACAAATCGACGCCGCGAAGACGGTTAGGTCGATGGTGTTCAAACGTGAAATTCGTCGCCGTCCTATAATGAAACCCAAATTTTCTTGAGGGCTTTTGATCTTTGCGACAAGATGCACAAATGACAAGAACGGAATTTGATTTGGCTCATCGGATCAAAAGTTGGCTCGCCGGTGTCTTTGGTCGATGTCAGGCTGCTGTTTTCGTGAGTTTTGGAGAGGAAAAGTTTGAGGAAACAAAGGTAAATGGTGAGCTCGGCGTAGGGGAAGGTGAGACGCATCTATAGCAAGTGGAAGCACGCAAAAAGATTGAGAAACGGTCGAGAAATCAAGTGAGGAATGAATTGGATTTAATCGCTTACTGCGCCAAATTCGGCTTGAATGGGTGAGAGCAATGGCCGGGGATTGAATCCTTGCATCAATGCGGTCGTAACGGTTCAATTCTCACTTGATTTGATGCGGAAATGAAGGAGTTATGAAAATTTCTTTTGGACATTGAAGAAGGGCAGTACGTGAACTTCACTGATTGGAGGTGGAAAATAACACTGTAGCAGCGCTGACATGTGGGCCAAATGAATAGTGCTGAGAAAAAAGTGTGAAGGATAAAATAGTAAGAAGGCTCTAAAAATCTTGAAAAAATTCTCAAAAATACTATGAAATATTTGGAACCTAACAAAATTTGTTTCGGAATTTTTAGAGAAATCTGGAATTGTATTTGAATTTTGGATATCCGGATGAAAATGGAATTCCCGGACGCGAATGGAATAAATTCCATTTTTGGATAAAAAGGAATGCCAGGTTAATTAAAACTCCAAGAAAATCCAAATCTTTGAATAAATTAATTTAAATTAATTTTTAACAAAAGAATCGAAAATGGGATATTACATTTTGCAAGCATAGACTCAATATGATCAAAGGTTACGACTTGCCTTGCTGATCTACTGCTGATTCTTTATCTTCAAATTCTCTATTCGCTCCCTCGGGATTAGCGTCTATGGAAAAGAAAGCAATGAATAAAAATAAATACCAAACAGAGACTCAAATAAGCTCAAAATTGAAAATAAATGGCTCTGAAAGGTAAAGCTTGATTTTAGAAAATTTAAAAATTTGAATCGCATCAATCGGAGTTCGTATGAAAGAGAACGGATATTCGAAAGATTAAATCAGAGAAAATAAAAAAAGATAATTTTTGAAATTATTTTTCTAAAGAAAAACTCGATTTATTGCGTCATGCTAACGTCACGGCTAACGCGTGGGACCCTCGGTCTATGGACCGAGTCCTAGGAAGGGCTAGGGTTTACGATGGATCAAGTCCACGAAACAAGACTAGGGCTAACGTCATCAAGGTCGGCTGTTGACGTCATCGCGGTGGCGCAGGCACTCGGCTCAGTTGACGTCATTGCTGACCTCAGCGATGATGTCGGTGCTGACGTCATTGCCATCTTCGGCGAGACAACGCTTCGGCTGTGGCGACTCTTCGGCTAAGGCGTGTGTTTATCTCCCGGCGGCGGCACGGTGAATGGGGCAAACGTCGGCGACGGAACGACGCGGTAAAACGGTGGGAGGTGGAGTCTCACAAAGGCGTAGATCGGCAACAGAGAAGATGAGCTTCGGCTCCAATGGCACGGCGGCGATGCTCCAAGATCCGACTGGATCGATATCGGTGACAACGATGTCTTGGGCGAGGAGAACAGAGCGGCGGATGTGGCGTGCGAAGAGGAGTTCGGATCTGGCGTCGACCGGCTTTAAAGCCCAGGAAACACAGCGCAAACACGGTGTCGATGCAGATGCCAAGATGTACGCGGCGTGATTTCTGTGCTTAAGATGAATAGTGCACAACATTGTTCGTCAGGCCGTGATTGGGCCTGGGCTGTGGAGCGGCGAGCAGATGGGTCGGGCAAAGGAAAAACGGGCCGGGTGGATTCGGCTGTGGAGAGATGGGTCGCGAATGAACAGGGACGGGCAGAGAAAATTTGGCCTGAGGAGACTTTAGAAATAAAAAAAATCGATTTTCCAATTAATTAAACAACAGAAATTGGAATAGATACAAATAAATTCAAATAAATAGCAAATAAATTCATAAAAATATCAAAAAATAAGGAAAATTCCTTGGAGCAAAAGGAAGCTAACTATGATTGGAAATCTTTTGTTTGATGTATAGAATAATCAAATTAAATCCTTTTATTAAAGAAAAATTCAAATTAAGCTTTGGTTAATCTGGGAAAAATGCAAATAGTTCATTTTCCAATTCAAATATTCCAAAACTCAAAATTTGGGATGTTACTAACCTCTCCCCTTAAATGGAATCTCGACCCCGAGATTTAGACTGGGTAGAGAATAGGTGGGAAACTCGGACTTCAGATCCTCTTGTTGCTCCCAAGTAGCTTCCTCTTCTGAATGATGGCTCCACTGAACCTTGCAATAACGGATAGTCTTGCTTCTCGTGATACCCTCTGTTTGATCCAAAATTTTCACCGGTTGCTCCATGTAGGTGAGATCCTCTTGCAAATCAATGGCTTCCAAAGGCATCTGCTCCTCTGCCACTCGCAGACATTTCTTCAATTGGGACACATGGAACACATCATGAATTCCAGCAAAAGATTGAGGCAACTCAAGTTTGTAGGCAACCTCTCCTCTTCGTTCCAAGACTTTGAATGGTCCAACATATCTAGAGTCAAGCTTTCCTTTTACTTGAAATCTCTTAACTTCTTTGATAGGGGTGACTCTAAGATAAACATAATCATTGGGTTCAAAACTCAAATCTTGACGACGATTATCTACATAGCTCTTTTGTTAGGTCTGAGCTACCTTCAACCTGCCTCGAATTAGCTGAACTTGCTCTTCGACTTCTTGCAATATGGCAGAGTCAAATAATTGTCTTCTCTAGTCTCCTTCCAGTTGAGAAGGGTTCTTCACTTTCTCCCATATAAAGCTTCAAATGGAGATATCTGCATACTGGCTTGATAGCTGTTATTGTAGGAAAACTCTTCATAGGGCAAACACTTGTCCCATTTGGCACCATAAGTTATGGCACAAGCTCTTAGCATGTCCTCAAGAATCTGATTCACAAGCTCAGTCTGTCCGTCGGTTTGAGGGTGATAGGCAGTACTGAATCTAAGATGGGTCCCCATAGCTTTATGCAAACTCTACCAAAAGCGATAGGTAAACTATGTTCCTCTATCAGACACTATTTTCTTAGACACTCTGTGAAGACTGACAATCCTTGACATGTACAATTCTGCCAATTTATCTCATGCGTAGGTAGTCTTTACTTGAATGAAGTGAACTACCTTAGTCAATCGATCCACTACTACCCAGATTGAGTCATAACTTACTTGGGTCTTAAGAAGTCCGGTAATGAAATACATACCAATTTCTTCCCACTTCCATTCTGGAATCTTTAATGACTGTAGCAATCCTGCTAGCCTCTGATGTTCTGCTTTGACTTTCTGGCAGACATCACAAAGAGCAACATACTCTGCGGTCTCACGCTTCATGCTAGGCCACCAATACCTTTCCTTAAGATCTTGATACATCTTATACTTCCAGGATGAATGGAGTATAAAGTCTCATGTGCTTCTTTGAGTAACAGTTCATTAAGCTCTTTTTGATCTTGTATGCAGATACGATTCTTATACCAAACAATACCTTGTTCTTCCTCAGTGAAACCTACGGCTTTTCCTTTCTTCATATTGTTCTTAATATCTTTGATATCAGTATCATAAACTTGTGTTTCTCGAATCTGATCCTTTAATGTAGGGCGTACTTCCAAAGTAGCTAAGTAACCTTGTACCACTTCCAGATTAAGCTTATGGAATTCCTCATAGAGTGCTGGCTAACTTTCCTTAAACATCAGAGTATTGCAATAACTCTTTCTACTCAAAGCATCAGTTACGACATTAGCTTTACCTAGATGATAATGAATTCCAATGTCATAATCCTTGATCAACTCCAACCATCTTCTTTGTCTCATATTAAGGTCGGCTTTGGTAAAATTGTACTTCAAACTCTTGTAATCAGTGTAAATCTCACAACAATTACCAGTGAGGCAATGACGCCAAATCTTTAAAATATGCACTATGGCTGCCAATTCCAAATTATGGGTAGGATAGTTGACTTCATGTGGCCTCAGTTGTCGTGAAGCATATGCCAAAACCTTCTTATCTTGCATTAGCACACAACTGAGTCCTTATCGGGATGCATCACAAAATATCTCAAAATTCTTTCTGATATCCGGCAACATTAGCACTGGGGCAGTTGTCAAACACTTTTTCAGCTCTTGGAAATTTTGCTCACACTCTAGTGTCCAAGCGAATTTCTTCTCCTTTTTCAAGAGCTGGGTGAGCGATCTAGCTTTTTTTGAAAACTTCTTCTATGAAACAGTGATAATATCCTATAACATCCTGAAAATTTCAAAAATAGGAAAAATAAGAATTCGAAATTTAAAAATAGAATCAATTAAATTTTTAATTGGAATCAAGATTTTCAATTAAATATCGTCCTTTTTCCTCTTTATCTTGAATTCTAGTCCTAGGAAAAGTATATGTTGCTATAATAAAACTTTTTCTTTCAAAAATAAACAAGCTATGAAAAAATGAGTTTGAAATATAATCTTATTTTAAATTCCCATCTTTTCTAAATTTTTTCTGGATTTATTGACTTTCTTGGATTTTTGACTTTAAAGAAAAATCACTTAATGGAATTAGTAAAAAGATAAAAGTGAAAAGGTGAAAAGATAAAAGTAAATGATAGTAAAAATCTAAAAAATTGATATTTAATATTTGAAGTCTCTAGCAACCTTTTTCAGTAGTCAAAATGTTTTAAATGCATTTGGTAATGAAGTGACATGTGAAATGACCCATTTTAACTTCAAAACAGTGAGTTGTCAAAAATTAATAAAAATATTAAAAAGTTATCTCTAGCTGAAAATTTTCCCATATCTCCCTAAAAACATAAATAATCTCTGGTAAAAATATATAAAATCAATAATTAAATTTAATGCCTTTTATAATTAAAAAATAGAAAATAGGGAAATCTGAAATATGCAATGTCAGAATTAATAGAAAATAAATATGAATGATCTTGATATGAAATTTTTATACAATAATTATTAGCCCATTTAAAACTCTCTAAAAAAGTTTCAAAAATTATTAAATATATTTTTGTTCTCAAATAAAATAAAAACAGAAATGATGAAATTGATCAGTCATTATTGTCAGAATTACCATAATTTTTCTGTAAAATATTTTAATCTGAAAAGTTTACAGTAAGGTAAACACTGTCTCTAGATCACTCACAAAAATTATTAAAAATTTATGAGTCGACTAGACCCCGCAGTTGGTACCCATCCCTCTTTTCTTTTCCCTGTCATGTGCGCCTTTTTCCCCGTTCCCCATTTCCTTGTGTCAGCCCTTCTGCCTCCAGACGAGAGCACAACCAGAACACAGCATGCTCCTCCAGCTTTTCCCCCAAAACCTTCTAGATCCTCGCAATCTCCTCCAAAAACCAAGAACCAATCGTGGTTAGTTCGTGCATGCATGTTTTAGAGAGAGATGGAGAGAGTAGCACTAGAAGGTGCCATAGCAGTTGCTGCATGATGGAGCATGGACTAGCTAGTAGTTGCTGCTGTTGCTAGCAAGCACTAGTTCTGTAGCTTCGGCAGCAGCATGGGGCAAGGCTAGGGATGAAAACGGGTCGGATATCTCCTGCCCGATCCAGGACCGAATCCGGTCGGGATCGGATCCGGGACCGAATTTTACTATCCAGTCGGATCCGGGACCGGATCCGGATACTTGAATCCGGATTCAGGATCGAATCCGGAGCATCCAATATCCGGTAAATACGGGACGGGATTCGGATATTCGGATTTTTTCTATTTGGATATCCGGATTTTTTCTATTCGGATATCGGATTTTCCTATTCGGATATCAGCAAGGCCCAGCCCATTTTCATCATTTTTTTCCATTTCAGCCCATTTATATTAACAATTAGTTGGTTCTATTAATCCTCAAATAGCATATTCTTTCTACGAAGTTTGTTGAATTTAATTGATATATAATTTGTTACTATAGTCATGTATTCGTATGGTTTTAATTCAATATATATTACTCTATATATGCGTGCATTATCCGTATATCTTTATCCGTTTCCGACCCGAATCCGTCATATATCCGTTCCGTATCCCGAATAACCCGAATCCGTATCCGTATCCGATTAGTCCATATCCGGTTCCGAATTCGGAAAAAAAATATGGGTTAGGATACGGAAAGAGCAATATCCGCCCGTATCCGACCCGTTTTCACCCCTAGGCAAGGCAACACGGCCAAACAGCCGGCATGGCCGAGTGGTGCGTAGACGCTAGGTTGGAGGTGTTAGCACTAATCATGACTTGTAAGTGAATTTAGTTTTTTGGATGGGTTAGCAGTTCTAGAGGTGGGCACTGGGCCGGGCTATTTTGGGCCGGCGAGGCACGCCCGACCCAAAGACGACCCACGGCCCAAGACGACATCATTTCAAAGGACCGGCCAAAGCGGTTGTCGGGCCATGCCGGCCCGCCAATCGAGCACGATGGCGGCGGCCCGCCCCAAGACGACAAGATGGGCGTGCTCGGCCGGCATGGCCCGAATGAGCCCGTTCGTGCGTGGCACGCAGACGTCCGACGGCGCACGTCGCCGTGCAACACGCAGCAGGCCTATGGCAACGCGGTGGCACGCGGCCGAACCCGCGACAACGCAGCCGAGCTTCACCTCCCATGCCGCATCGCGTCCCGCCGGCAAGTGAGTAGAGGAGGAGCTCGAGTGCTCGACCCGTGCCGGTGGGAGAGGAGAGGGAGGCGCCGTGAGGCGGTAGGGAGGTGAGACGGAGCGGGAAGACAAGGCGGAGGGGAGGTGGAAGCCGGGCAGAGGGACTGAGGGAGGTGGGCCGTGGGCGTGGCTGGCTCGAGGGAAAAGGGGAGAGAGAGTATGCAGGGAGCCAAGAACAATACATGTGATGGTGTAATGTACTCATGCATACGAATGGGCATGTATTGCCATTTAGTATGCACTAATCGATTGTTTATTTTTTGACTATATATATGTTCGTAACGTGCACTGGTCGATGTCTTCCATAATCTTCTACATCAATGCCAACTAGGCTATACATTCATTGCATACCGTAGCATCAGATATCGCACACTACTACAAGCAACTTCGGGTCCTTTTCTCTCATCGCAATAGTGTAAATAGGCTGGGCCTGGGCCGGCACGGCACGAAGCAAGCACGAAACGCAAATGGGCCGTGTCTGGGCTCACCGAAGATGAGCCGGGCCAGCCCGACGCACGACGACGCCGCCGCGCCGGCGACGGTTTAGGCCCGAAGCACGATGAGCCTGTGCCGGGCCGGGCCGGCACGGCACGACGCCCACCTCTAAGCAGTTCGTGTCTGTCAAGTACGTAGAGTAGTTCGTGTTTGTTGCATATAGGAACGTAATATGTTACTGTTGATTTTGGCAGCGGTGTGTGTTGCAGCTCGGCATCATGGTGTGGTGCGCGCATGCAAGCTGTGAGTTAGTTGCATGGAGCCACATGCGATTAGTGCCGCCGCCGCATGATTAGGGAGTTGATTGAGTCATTAGAATAAGGAGAGTAAGGCTGTTAGTTGCATGCAGTTAGTTGGGCACGTCCGTGCGGCGTGGATCGTGGATGAGTTAGTTGCTTACGCAAGTGTTGACGTGCGTGTGTGTGTGCGCGCATGTGACCGGCGCAGGTTGTTGTGTGTTAGCTCGGCTTTATAAGCCATATAATCAGCTTGTTCATTGAGTCGCATAGTTGTGAATATAGAAAACAGAAAAAGGTGCAAGAGAGTGTGTTTTTCCTGTGTTCTTATCAGAGTGTGTTGAGTTCGTTGCTCTGTGTTAGTCCAAGATGAGCTCTCGTGTGTATTCGCGTGAGTTTGATCCTCGGGCGGCGGCTCCAACAGAAGGCAGCTCGGTGGCCGGCTGCCAGGCGGCCGGAACACGGCGAAGATGACGAGGCACGCGGCACCTGTGGCGCGGTAGCCAGCCGGCGTCTTCGACGGCGAGCAGCTGCCCGGTGAGGCACAAAACCCTGCAAGCACAGGTGGCCAGGAGGAGAGCAGCGATGCGGCGTGTGGCGCGGCGCGGCCCTCGGCCCAGTGCTACGTGACCGACGTAGGCATGCGGCGCAGCTCAGCGTGGACCAGTTGAGGTGGCCTGGCGATGCTAGGCCCACCGTGGCGCGCATGGGGCGGAGCTGCTCGACCCATGACACACATGGACAGGGAGCAGCGCTGCGAGGAGACGGCCGTGGCGTGCATGCAGGCGGCGGTGGCATGCATGTGGCGTGAGCGTGCATACTGGCAGCGACGACGTGCATTCGGCGTGGGCGTGCATGCAGACGGCGACGGCGTGCATGGTGCGCTGCGTGGCTGACGTGGCCGTGGTGGCGCTGGGGCGGCTCTGGATTTTCGGTGACAGACCCCGTTTTCGGTCGCATGCGGTCAAATAGTTGCCCGCAGCGAATTCATTCGCTCTCGGTGTTATGGTAAAATTTTCGTAGTCGCATGCTTTCTCATATATATGATTTCTGGTCTTGCATATGCAATTAAACATTTATCATTATATATTTATGCATGTATGTAGTAAAAATTAGTCTCGTGACGTATATAGGTACCCATTAAGTCTTTAATCGTTCGGCGGTATAAATAATCTTTCCTCTTTGCTTCATATAAATAATTTGATCATAAAGTATTATTTGTGAGCCGGCGGTTTAATTTAAATCCTGCGCAAAAAGCAAAATGTGCTTTCACAGGAGGAAAGCATACTTCTGATTTTTATGATATTTAATTTCTAGTACCGTCAAAATTTAAATGCTTATAACTTTTGCTAGGATACTCCAAATCCAGTGAAAAAAGTCTCTAAATTACTGTAAAATCCTGTATAATCTGAATATGTAAAAATATTTTAGTTTTGGTCATTGTGCAGTAAATGAGTTCAAATTTAAGCTATATGCCTAGAATGCGTACTATGTAAAATTTTCACAAATCAAGTCTAAAAATGATGAAACCAATTTTTTCATGTTACTGATGTCACAATATTTCCAAATATATAAAAATATTTAGATTTTATCTTATTTTCCATCAAATATCTAAATAGGCTAATTTCAATGTGTGTAAGAATTCAAATATTCAAAACTTGTGTAAACAAACTTCAAATTTAATGAAATCAAATCCTATGACCTTGAAAAATGACGCACTCTCTGTTTATGAAAAAATATTCCATGTTTGTTCAAGTTTAAATTAAGTTCATAAAAGACTTCATTCTTCATGTGCATATAGAATATCGCGGCTAAAAGCGAAATGATGCAAAACCAATTTTAAAACACTTTTAGGGTCGTCCCCTACTAATGCCAGAAAAATGGTTGAATAATCTTGTAAAGTGCAGTCGTAAACTTAAATGAAATCTACCCCTAATAGCGTAAACTTTAAAACCATTTATGCTTTTTCTGCATTGAATAAAACATCTCATCTAAACTCCAATATTAATAAAATCATCTTAGAAATGCTCTTTAGGGCAAAGACTACCTTATTTTGAAGAAATAAGCTTATTAAAACTTCCTTTGCATCTAAAACCTGTTAAAGATATAACCCTAAGTATTATGATCACTAAAACTCGTAATGCGAATAAACGGACTTAAGAAATCAGTAGTTAAGATACTTGCATCGCAAGAATAATCTTGTAACCATGAATGTACAACCAATATCCTAAAATTTGTAAACCTAACATGTACAAATCACTTTCTATGCAAAAAAATCTAAGGCTAAGAACTATGTATACATAACATCTTAACTAATGTCTTGATTATATCAAGTCTAAATAATTTTTGCCTTTTGAATTCAAAATTATAAACATAAGTATACATAATTTTAGCTTCTTGAATTCGTAAGTATTCACATACATGATTATAATTTTAGCTTCTAAAATTCGAAAAATAAAAGTAACATGTACATAAAAAGAGACAAAACACGAACAACGAACTAATGAAACTATCATGCACTAAGTAACGACTTCAAAGAATTAAACCACCATGTTCTTCTTGGTAAGTTTCATTTGGTTTTTATATCTAATTTCTTTTTGCCCTTATTGACAAGTTGTTGTTTACTATTTGTCGCGATTCTTGTTATATAACACGTAGACGTCGACGTTTCAGAATCCGTCAACGACGACCTCACCTACGATCCCGATTACATACCCGACGACGAGCAACAAGGCAAGCACCCTCCTTTGATCATGTCGATCCCATATTTTACAGTGTTTATGTTGTTTTATTAAACTATATGCATGCGCGTATGTTTATGTTAAACTTGTTATGTTGTCGGTACTGGTAGTTATTTCCCATTTGTATGCATTACCATTACTTGACACTTGAATTACCTATTATTGTAACCTTATCTTATGGTGTAGACATTACTTAGTGTCATTTTGGATATTAAATGTGAAATATCTTATTTACATGCTTAGACATGCTTATTAGAATGTCATTTAAATGTTGGGATACATTTCCATTCAAACTTGTGCAGTATGCAAAGGTACGGAGCCTAGTTATGGTTTCTGTATATTTTGGAAAACATCCAACCCAAAACTTATGGTTTAGACGTGGGCGAGTTATTGTTAAACTTGAGGCGTGAGGAGGGACCTCATGCGTAGTTAGGGGGAGATTCTCGCCCAAGTCAGTTAAGAACTGAACTTAATGCTATCACCTAAGTGATTTGGTGCAACCACATGTGCTAGTATGGGATAGCCTTAGCTTAGTAGATTAGCTGGGGTTTAGCCTTGCATTTTGGTAGGCCAAAGTGGTAAGGGCACTCTGAGCTACGGTGTTGCTCGTAGGTACTCCCTTCACTGAGGTGTTGGGGCCAAAGCATTCCAATACAATGGTGTATGCCTTGCCATGGGGAGAGGACCTGATGGGGTGTAAACCATCGTTAGTATAGTGTGTGCAGGTCCGGATCTCTGGACCATGGTAAGGGTTTAACATCACTAGGGCTGGTGCAAGGCTAGGCTTTAGCTAGTTGAACGGTTTCGTCACAATCTAGCAAATTGGGTACGGTGAGTATCGCGAGGCATGGTTGACATGATTGCTAGAATGTGTCATGTGGGTAAAGTATACACTCTCTATAGAGATTTAAATCTAATTAATTATCCATGCTCGCGGTCATGAGCAACTTGGGAAAATATTGTCAAGTATAGTCTTGTTTTTGTGAAAACTTTTGGAACCGGTGTTGGAATGGGTTGGTAAACTTGAGATCCAAGGATGGCTGTGTTTACTTGTTGTTCACAGCAAAGGAGGGCTATGAAATGATGATATTGACCTTTATTTACTGCTATTAGCTTCATATCAAATGCTCTTTACAATTCGGATACTGTTTGATGAAACATTCAGTTGCAAATAAAATTTGCTTTGTGCTAAAAATGAGACTTAGTGTAGTGACTTGTTATCCTTGTTCTAACCATGCATTCACTGTATTTCCATACACTAAAGTCTTGCGAATACATATGTGTACTCACCGTTACTTCATCTATAATATATAGACGTAGGTACGGAAGAATACCCTAACGACTCGTACTTCGCACCGGGGTACGACAAATATTTGGATGGATGAACTAATGCTCTTCCTAGTCAGTTGCCTATGGATTTATGGATGGGCATTACCGCTGTCCTACTTTTGGTTTATGTCTAATTTCCGTTGCGTTCTACTTTTGTATGTAATATTTGGCTGGTCGGCAACGTACTTGTAATTTTAAGTAGCTGTAATAGCTCTAGTTTAAGTTTATGCTATGTCAACTGCTTAAACAGGTGTGTATGTGTTATGATGCATCTCGAGTGTGGGATATATGGGCGCTAGGCATTGATCTTCGGAACTAGCGCTAGACACATATCCGGGTACCTGGAATTGCTCTGTCGTCGTTCCTTGTCTATTGCGACACACCTCCCTCGGAGGGTATGGGCGATACCAAGGTTCTGATATGGACGGCGTGTGTTATGCTTGGATGAGTTGGATTCAATCCCGGTATGGTTATTCGGAAAAGAATCGAAACTCTTTTGGTTGCGTAAGTGTGTACGGTGCAACTAGGTGGCTTATATTTGTTTGGGTGAGGGCCATCCGGTTAATACTCTGTGCACGGGGCTTTTGGGTGACAGTGAGCATACACTTAAGTGGAGTATGGGTGTCACCTCTAAGTCCAATGCACGAGCGAGGATTGATTCATATTTTCGAGTGCCCACAAGAGGTGGTATCAGAGCCAATACGACTGTAGGGAAAGCCTTAGTTAGCATGGTCGATAGAGTAAGGAAAAAGCTTGCTCTCAAAAAGATTATTTTTGGTTATAAAAGCTTATTTGAGAAAATGTAGAATGATATTCTCATCCCCACTATAGATTTGCTTTCTCATCCTGCCCTTCAAAAGGATTTTATGCACATCTTAAACTTCAAAACTTGGTTTTCCGGAAAATGACACTACGAAACCTTGTTCTACTTCTTATGCCGTTCAAATTGGTGAAAACTAAGCTTCGATGTTATAAAAGCTATGTTTTGAAACCAAAAATCTAAAAGGACCAGCATGGAGCTTTTTAATATCACCCTACTCTACACCGTCTCTTTTAGAGGTGAATTTGTTTTTTCAATCTTACCTTGTTTCAAAGACTAGATACGCCACAAGTAAATGTAAGGTTAAGGAAAGATTAGGATGTTGTTTGGCTTACTTAGAGACATCTAAAAATACCATTAAAATTTTGGAAGGAACCATACTGATTCAGGACCAAACCTATAAAATTTCGTAGATTTTTGACCTAGGGAACAAGGGTTAGAAATTCAAAAAGTGGGTAGTATGCGCAAGATAGAAATCATGGATAAAGCCTCACTTGTCTAATTTTGTAGGGCAATCTGGAAGCATGAAAATTTGGAAAATTTTATTATAGGTACATCACTCTTCCAGAAAGCTACATAAAATTTTTCACAATTTTATCATCCCTGTAGCAGTGCCTAAATATTCTAGGAACCAGCTGGACAGAACCTTTAGCATCACAGTTTTTCTGTTTTAATGCCTCTCCCAGGCGATATTTAATTATTTTGTTGCCATGCCCAAGTTGTATCAAAAGCTATCCCATTAATATGGTGTGCGTGCAACTTGTGCCCATGAATTTTAATAAAATGTATATTGTGTATGTTAACTCTTCCCTACTTCTGATTCAAATTCAAATTTTCTCTTGTATTTTGATTCACTATCTCTATTATTCTTTCCATCTATTGTTTCAAATTTTGTAACCTTTTCAGAATTTGCTCATGACACAAATGATCAATTTGAATCAAACACCTTCGTTCTCAATGTTGCGTCTGTAATATATCACCAATGTGAACTCATCAACAACCGTATAGCTGTCCAAATTTGTCATCGTACTTGTATGCTCTTCCTGAGGTGAATTTTCTGTCTTTCTCTGGATCTGTCTAGTTGTGATGCATCATTTCATCTTTCTCAATCACTCTAACGTTTCGCATACCCTTCTCTAAGTTGAATCATCCTCGTCACGTGGATTATCATGGATTTGTACTATGTTTCCATCTATATCTATTCTTCTAAAAGCATAAGATCTCACTGACATGCCCTAAACATCATGTGTATTTTATTGGAAGGCAAATATCATCCTTGTATCATGGATAATGCTCTTCATTCTTCTCATATCGATTTAACTATGATCTTTAATCTTGGTCTATCTCTTCGAAGCTATGCAAGTGTGAGCTCCTATCCATCATTATATCATCGATCTACTATCAATCATTAAATTGATCTTTATGTCTATGAATCCTAAGTCTGTATCTATGTCTATGAATCATCAAATCAATCTTTATGCCTACGAATCATCAGATGGAAACATATCGATCTATCATCAAATTATCTATGCAAAATCTAACTAACTCATGTTTCTACTTACTTTCTAAAATCAAGATCTCTATGTTTATTCCTTATCTAAAGTCTACTAGGTATCGATCTGAATCCCGATCTTGAGAACTATCTATCACTTAGGTACTTACTAATAATGTCCATGAATTATCTCTCAATCTCCCTACAGGCATGCTAACTTATCATTGATGCCATCATTATCTTGAGATAATTGTGATCTATAATAGCTGCAACCAAGTCTTTTCAAATCTCTTCGAAAATCTTTTTCGGATCTTCTCAATCTAACAATCCTTGGAAATATAATTGTTGAGCCTACATGGTTCTCTTCTCCTTTTTGGGTCATTCGTAATCCTTCATGTCCTATGTACTCCTCATGATGTGCCTATGCATTAAAACTAACCTTTTCTATTTTCTATGTTCTTTTATTGCCTTTGTGAAAAGAAAAATCACTACACACTAGTTGCGAGGGGAATAAGGGAAAGGAGAGTGGCGATGACAGTATTAACTAGTAGTAGTTGCATGTCGACAACAAGAGGACCATAGTTGTCTCGACTTCGTATGAACTAGCTGCAAGTGACACTTGGAGTACAAAGAAGAGAAACCCCAAGATGAGATCCCTACGTCATCAAGCCGATCTGTGAAGAACTAGTACCACTAGACCAAATAAGCTAGGTTTGTAGCTAGAAAGGAACTATAGAACCCCTGTGCATTGGTTTTGAATATGTGATCTTTTGTACTTTGGAATTCTATTGTAAGATCTTTTGTACTGCTTCTCGGGTTACTCTTGTAAATGCTAAACCATTAGGTTGAAATTTATGATGTGATAATCCTCAATTAATAAGAAAATCTAATTAAGAAGATTTTAAGGAGTGAAACGTTGCCTTATAAACTGACTGACAATTACCTAATCCAAGTAAAGACCGTTCTTAAATTAATATTTTAATGAACAGAATGTTGCCTTATAATCTGGTTAATCCCTATCTAACCATCTTTCCCTGATTCCAACATTTCGACGAACATTGTTGCAGGATGCCTGCGACCCGATCCATCAATACACCCACTAGGAGTAATAAAAAATAAGATTCTCAGTCTTCCCAAATTGATCTTTTCGCCCCACCTCAACCCAAACCTTGAGTATTGTTGCCCTGCTCTCAATCTAAACCTTTACCTCCCACCTGCGCTTAAGAGGTTAGCATAGAATGATATTTATTCGCAACTAACCTCATCAACCCTCGTCGAACCATACAAATTAGCCGTTGTATTTGAATACCCTCCTCGATGTCAACATTTGGCTCTTCCCAAAAAACTATAGTTGCTATACACCCTTTATTTTCCAACATATTCCGTACCTCTCCTTAAACTAGCTTACCCTTGCCAATGAATCTTGGTATGAATTGGTTATCCAATCAAAAGAGATATGTAGAACATGCTAAAATCCTTCATCTACTTACGCGAAACTCGAATAAAAATCTTCTTTATTCTTGGCGCATCAA